>OX243797.1:17601616-18868553 GCA_945859595.2 Megachile willughbiella
TTGTGTTAATCACAGATTTAGAATCATACGTTTCGACTAGATAAATATTATGACAAGATGAACAGTTCAACAATTTTTTGAGATAACGTCTTCATTTTGTGAAATCTATTGAGAGTCAAAGAACACTAACTAGGTATAATTATTACTGTTCATTTTGCGGGAAATAAATGCTATGGAACTTCTTTCACGAACCGAGAAACATGGCCAAATAGTAACCCAGCTATCACCGATGTTGCATTTCGAAAAATATTTTACACTTTTTCGTATATTGTGACGATACAAATTATCGAATTTTTTATTTGATTGAATGTTTTCACTAAATATAACCTACAAAAAACAAATTGTAATCACAAAATATTCGTTTCGTATAAAGTAAATATTTTTACTAACATTTCCAATCTGTATTCATGTTTGTTTTAGCGAGTGAAAGTCTCGCTGATTTATCTTTGTTTTTCAGTTGTGTAATATAATTTTTGCCCTAACAATTCGAGAGATGCTAAAATGATGCTGCGTGCAAAGATGTCACAAGGATAGTACTTTATGCAACGTTTGCAATTATTTAAGCCTAACTTTGTAGAGTTGAAAACTAATCGTAGAATTTTACATTTATTTCGAGAAGAAACTTTGTAAGGGTGACATAACGCTTTTTCGCACCATAATTACGTATTTTACTAACATGATCGGTAATAACACTATTTGAACGGCCTATTTGTTTTACGATACAGCTGTAATTGAAATCTATGTGTCACGTAGTTTTTTATATCTGCGGAAAAACACTTTTAGAGGATGAAACAACCCGTCAAAGTTAGAGGTGTCAAGCGTGGATTTAACTGTTTTATGTATAACAATGCAATCCTGAACGAAACCAATTGCGAAATCTGTGACACCGGGAGGGATGAAAAACTCAATTTACTCAATTGATGTTACATATGGAATAATTAAATCCACGCCTGACACCTCTAACTTTAACAGGTTGTTTCATCCGCTAAAAGTGTTTTCCGCCAGATATAACAAGATACACTACCGCTCAAAAGTATCCGGACACTTGCTTTTGTTCTATAAAACATAGTTTAACTCTGTACGAAAGGTATTTAGGGCTATTATATCAATTGTAATTATTATTATTATCTTTCTTGAGGTAGCATAACATAATAGAATTAATTTTTAAGTACAAATTATACAATGAGTGTGCGTAAGTAAAATTCCTGTCCAAAAATACGGAATCTAATGGAACGGTTTCGATGCTTAAAAGAGTCTTAATTTCTTTTTGTTTCATTTCTATGGTACAGAACAAATTCAGAGAGTTCTTCGATATGTATCAAGTGTCTGTAAACTGTTGATGAGATGTTTATGTTCTCTCAATGGAGATACGAATGGAGGTAACGCTATGCACTCGACACCTTCGGTTTAGTTTGTCTGTAGCTTCTTTTCCATCGAGACATGAGTTCCAAACGAGAATTATCAATAGAAAAACGTTCCAGTATTCTGATTCTTGCAGAAGAAGGATATGCAGTTAGAGAAATTGAAAAAATTCCGAAATCAACAGTGCATGACACTATTAAAAAGTATGCAACTAGCAGTGGTTGCTTATAAAAAAAGGACAGGACGACCAGTGAAGGCAACTAAATTCGAAGACTGATGTATTGAAACACTAAGCAAACGTAAAAAACATCTTAGAGCACCACACAGAAACAATCAGAAAATTTGTAGAAAGATTGCTGAGATTAGTGCAAGCGGTAATATCAAACCGCGGTGGATACATTGATGAATCTCGTATTTAATTGTAGTGTAATGTTGGTAAGTTCCACATACATAATTTCTAATTTCAAACGTTAAATATTTCATAAGCAACAAATAACAATGGATTGTAGTCACTGCTGTAGATACTTAAATAACTTTTATGCAGCGCGAATACATATTTCGCAGGTGTCCGGATACTTTTGAGCGGTAGTGTACGTGTCGATTACTTTTTCGAGTACTACATGTTCGAACTCAGAAATTTTTGTCGTTCTTTTTGAAGCACAGATTTTATGCAGTTTTCACAAATAGCGAGAAAACTATTCATCCGCTTTTTCAAATACATATAACTTCTTTAAAATCGTAGTAAACGATTTGCGGTTTTTTGAGATATGTGGAAAATTGGTTTTTGTTGTTTTAGAAAAATTGCTGTTGGTTGAAATCGCGGAGAAAATGGTGGAGATCCCTTTTCACTCGACTGCGTACGCGAAAGAGGATTACCTTCATAACTTTTCATATTTGCGTCGGTAATGAAAATTTATTCGTACAAATTATTTAAATAATATGTTTAAATAAGTCGTTTAAATCTATAGAGATTTAAATAAGTAACGTGTCAAAAATTATTATGTACCAAAATATCCGGTACGCTTTTTTGGCAACATCAGTTAGTATACATAATACATAAGTTCCACATAAGATTTATAAAATCATGATTTTTGGTAATTATAAGTAAAAAAATATTCAGATGTAGATTAATTGTAGTTACTAAAAAGAGCTACTATTATTTTTCGAAAACAGAATCTATCAATTAAACAAATTATAAAAACCCTCAAATTATCTTACGATGTTTACTATAAAATTATTTGTATGATGTACAAAATAATAAAAAATTTATGCGAATTGATAGACCAACAGTCAATAAATAAAAGGAAAAAATCTGGGAGGTCGAAAGTGACAAGTACTTTAGAGGATTTGTGAATCTGAGTGACGTTCAAATTAAATTGAAGGATTATATCGGTAAAAGTCTGTAGTTGGATAGAGGAAGAGGGAATCGAGTATCCGTAAACAGAATAAAACGTCGTTTATCAGCAGTAGAACTAAAAGGACGAGTTACAGTCCGCAAACCGTTATTAAGAGCTCAAAGCAAAGTCAAAAGGTTAAACGGGCTAAAAAGCACCATGACTGGATGATTGCAATATGGAAGAAGGTACTTTGAATCAGAGATTGAATACAGATGGAGGAGGAGGCTCCATTTTATATTACACTCTGCAGTTTTACTGAAAATTCAGGTTAAGTATTTTTTTAATATGCAAAGTTTTATAAAAATATATATTGATAATGCGCGTATACAAGATATTTCAAATTTGAGTTGTTTTATAATTTAAAAATCAACGAAAACTTTTAAAAGACTTAGAATGTATTCAATTTGTAAGCAACATGTACAGAGTGTTCCAAAAATAAGTGTAAAAGTGACTGGGTAAATTAGTAGTACCAAAAATGACAAGATAAAATGGAGTTTTTCGTAATCGACTTCGTTTCTCAGAAAATTAATTGCAAATATTTTTCAAAATATTTGTAAGAAAATTTGTTTAACGTAATTATAGAAGGTTATATTGACAAATAATTACTTTAATGCAATCGCAGTAGGACATATTGCAAAATAATTATTTGAATGTAATTACAAAAGATTATACGAAAAAGTAATTACTTTAACGACATTACAGGAGAACATGCTAAAAAATAAATACTTTAATATAATTACAGAAAAATATACTAATATATAATTACTTTAACATAATTACAGAAGGATAAATTGTAAAATAATTATATAAGTAATGTAATATTAAAATATTAATGTGGGTAACTGTATAACGCATTAATCCTTGAAGAGTTAATTGGAACAAATTTAAACTATAAAAAAGCTTCGATGTCAGGTCCGTCGTTCCCAATTTTCTGCAAGGTACAACAAAACTGTAATCGTGAGGGGTAGTTCGAGTGACTGGTTAAGGAATCGATAATAGTATCGATAATCGGGCAATTGCTCGACATACTTGCAATTACACATAATCGTTGCATTGTTAACGTAATAGTGCCGGTAATGCATCGCCACGAAACAGTGTGTGACACGCGAGAAACGTTGCGAATCGCAAGTTCACCATCGTGTATTCGGGCCATTGGAAATCGTCGAAACAAAATTGGCGAAACTGTTACGTAAGTCTCTGTAACGACTATTTACCAACGGTCTGAGACACTGTCTATAATTATTTGAACAAAAGAGAATTTTAAGTATAGCATTGATAACCTGCTTTTGGTAATTAACGAGTATGTTATGTAAAGCAGAACACGCGATATTTTATGAATTTTTTTTCGTCATGCATGTACAACTATTTACACAACTTAACATTGTATAATGAAAGTACATAATATTTTTACGAAACAAATGTGAGGACTTAGTTAACAAAAATATGTACCTAATGCATTAACTAATAAGAAATCAATATTTTATTGGTGGAACTAATTTAGTGTGATAAATGATATAATTTACAAAATCAGATCCACTTATTAATTTTTATATTTTTTCAAAGATTATAATTTATAAAACTGGCACTGCAGTATTTATACCATCAATGTATGTATTTTAAAACTTATTATTTACATTAACTTATAATTTTTGTATTTTCTGAAAGATTATAAATTCAGTCTATATATTTTTGTTTATTGTTCCAAATCATCAGAAGTCTTTCACTTGGGATTTTCTTGAAATTTCATATTTTATAAACTGTCTTTCCACTTCTAATACATGTTCAATAAGGTTGTCCTCAGGATTTTTAAAAATCATGATGAGTAAATGTCAGATGTTGCATTTATGACATATACAAGTATGCATTACATGTTACAGTCAAATTATAGAGTTCCAGAAACATACACATTTACTAGTTAATGTACTTGTTTACGTAAGACTCCAATAAAACTATTCATTAAGTATAAAAATGTTTGAAATTAGCAACAATGTTTTCATTAATTAGACAATGCATACATATGTTTGTTATGACACATTAGTAAGATATATTAGTAAAGTATATTTAAAATATGGAAATAAAAACATGTATTTATTTAATACATTTAAAATAAGGAAATGAAAACATGTATTTTTGCTTAGTATATTTAAAATAAAGAAAATAAAAATATATATTTATTTAGCATACTTAAAATAAAAACATATACTTATTAAATGTAAACAAACAAAATGTAAAAGTTAAATTTGTTTAATGAATTCACAACATTAAGTTACATAAAATGAAATAAATCATATTCACTGTTTTACGTAATTGAATCTTGTTATAAACGTAGTTCAAGGTATTCGAAGTTATAGTCATATTCAAACCTTTTTAACATTAAAATATGTGTATGCAATATGATATTCAATCTAGCTTTAATTAAATTTATTAAACATTTCGTTTTCATATTATAAATTACATTATGCATATTATAAATTAAAATTAAATGTGCAACGCATTTCTGAGTCTAAAATAGTACATCAAATTTATAGGTTATGAGGTTGGTGTGCATATTCGCAAACAAAAATATTCATATTAATTAATGCATCGTTGTTTATGCATATTTTCATCAAATTACATACGAAAATGTATGTTTCTATGCAGCTGGCTGCTAACAGTTTAAATTTCGTTGCATATGAACACGTTTACTCGTCAAATTAGTAAATGTGTACATTAACCAGTAAACATTTATATTTACCGAATCCACGTTTTTACTGCGAAAATTTACAAAACAAACACATTTAAAATATGCAAAGTATGGAAAATAAAATGATGCATTTAACTAATTTAAAAATACGCGCAAACACATTTAAAATATGCAATATGTGTACAGTATGGACAATAAAATATGCTTTTAATAAAAATGAGAAAAGTACCGTAGATGTAAAAATATGTTCCTATGTACATGCAAATCCATAGTCAAATAATATTCATTATTTTGTAAAATAGGATTTATGATTAGGATTATTAAATTGTAGTGTAACAAGGTTGAATGACAGATGATTCTATAAAAGTAGTTGTGAAGTAACATTGTGCAACATTTTGTAATACTTTCTCTTAACTATTGTGTGATTTTGTTATGCATAATTTCACTGACCATGAATCCACATGTGAATCTACACGAATTTACATAAATCTACATAAATCTACACAAGTTTACACGAATCTAAACGAGTCTACACGAATTGACGCAAATTTAAACGAGCCTACACGAAACAATACGAGTCTACACGAATGTAAACAAGTCTACACGAATGTACACGCAGCCACATGAATTTAAACGACTTCACACGAATTCGCACGAATCTATACGAATCTAAAAGATTCCTCTTTTTTTAAACTTAATCTGCTTTTGTATACGAGGGTTTTGCAGATTATTTCGTTTATGTACTTACCGTTTTACTGGATTAGTACATACAAATAAAATTGTTCTACGATGTTTAAAAATTTGATAAAAGGTCAGAAGAGTACATAAATGTTCACATAATATTAACACTTATACTTATTTAAAAAACATGAAGAATCTTTACAGTTTCTATTTCTTAAAAAACTACAAACATTATTTAGAACACTTTTCAAACTTCCCTCTTAATATCAATGTCTATTAGTATCAATATCCACATTTCATACGTGATGATCGCACAAATATATTATGTTTATAATAAAGTCATTGTCGTTCTGTATTATTGTTACAACTTCTTAATGAAGTGCTTATTAAGTGTATATATATTAATTCTTTTCTTATTTTAACGTATAGAATATGTTGATAAAGTTTGGTAAAAACTGACACCCCGTATGTTCAAGAGAAACAGAATAGAAGCGTAAGAATATTAATCGCAATAACGGTACTTTATTTCATATTACATCGATTGTGTTTCAAATCTGGCGTTTCAGAATTCAAGTTTCATATCAAGCGTGTATGTTGACTGAAAATCTGTTCCGGCTATTAACGAACATGCGTGCTGTGTTATGAGCCATTTCTCGGACGGCGGTTCTCATTTTTCACAAAAAAAAAAGAAAATAGAACACCGATATCGTCGAACGGAATTGCTACGTGTTCGAAGCCTCTCCACGGTACGATAACAAGAAAGCGTGACAACCACGAGTATGTACGACGGTTTTAATTAAATTTTTAATTGCCACGATTCAGGCTACCCGCTTTATAATTATTTCTTTTCTTTCACTGACTTTTATTAATTACGACGTACGTACGCACTTCACGATACACAAGTGCAACACCTGTTCGTCTTCCACATATAATTTCGTTATTCGGTTTTATTGATAATTTTTCTTCTCTAGCGACATTGCTGAAGATACTCGTGAAACGTTACAGAAAACTAATACACCTCGTATTAGTGATAATTAATTTTTTATTAAAGATATAATACCCATTATCAATTAATCTTTTTAGATTGTTACCTATGCGTGCGCTTATAAAATTTTGCGAAAATATTTTCAATCACTTACTGCGTTACCTATGACACCTTGTTGTTCAGGTCATAGGTTACCAATCAGAAAAATTTAAAAGGCTATGACTCTATCTCGGCGAGTTCTATAGGTGTGCAAAATATTAAGTTTCTACCTTTACCCTTATCGAGATTGAAAGTAGCAATGGACAGACATAGCGTATTATATATATAGATTAATGATTTCTTGTCAATGTTTAAAGTGGCTCTTTTCTCAATAACTGTTTACAGTAAATATTCGATATCTGCACAAATTTCCTACACGATATGTGCAACATTTTTATCCCCACCACTGGGGGGAAGACCCCTCTAGACGCCCAGAAGCTTGAGCGTCGAGAAGTGTAAAGTGAGCCTGGTTGTGTATATCCATGAGACAATACTAATGAAAATGTAAAACTTTACTATTATTGACTTTTTTTACATAAAACTTTCACCGACATATTTGTGACATTTTCCTGATAAAAATGAGACCAAACATGATATAATTTGGACTATATTTACTGGTTTAATTGACGATAAAAGTTTCTAACGCAAAGGAGGATAGCGAGTTAAAAAGAAAGAGACGCTGCGATCGTTCGCAGTCGGCAAAGATCAAAAGTCTCTTCAATTGTTTACAACGTAAATGCGTTGCTAACTTTTTTATTTTGAATTAATGTTTCATACAACTTTCTCCATCATATTCGTGACATTTTCCTGATTAAAATAAGACCAAACATGACGTAATTCGGTTCATATTTACTTGCAATAACTTATTCGAATAAAGTCCTCGATGTAAGCGTAACGTTTGAAATTACAAATAAATATATTCCAAATTACGTCGTGTTTAGTCTCATTTTAATCAGAAAAATGTAAAAAATCTAATAGTAGAAGTTTCATATGAAAAAAATAAAAAATAAAAAAGTTTTATAATTACATTGGGATTGTCCCACCGATATGTTATTGTTTCTTTACGTTTGGTATCCTTCACTCGCTGTCCTTTTCTACGTTCGGCAAAACATCAATCAATGGTGGACCTGTACGATATGTGCAACAGTTCAGACCCGAGAGAGTTGCAGATATCGAATATTTACTCTACATATGTAGATACAGTATTGCCTCGAAATAAGCAACACGCTCGGAACCGGCCAGTTGCTTATTTCGAAGGTGGTATGCTATTCGGCTTGCTTTTGTTTTTTAATTCGCTGTGTGTTTATGTGAGAAAACAATATACATGTTCTGTCCTCTTTTCACTAAACTGTTCGGTCAACCGTAAAAATGATTAGATCTTCGGTTTCACGGATCTCTCGGCGGCGGACTTCAATCAAAGAAGTGAGGATAGAAATTTGCAAATTTCGAAGCTCAAAACTGTTGTTTGTTTCGAGGCAACACTGTATAGTTTTAAGAATACGGAAATAATAAAAGTTAAAAAATATTTAATTCTAAATACTGCATTTTTAGATAAAATATTTTTAAACTGTATACCTAATTTTTGAAGCTTACTTCATTTATTCCTTGATGAAAGGAGTATTTATTGAATAAAATTGAAGTAGAGAGCAATGGAAAACTTGAGTTTTTATAATTTAATAGTCATTTAAATTATAATATTATTTACCATTAGTATCTAAGTTATAATTTCATAAATTAATATTAGTATTTAGGTTATAATTTTATAAATTTAATATTAGCATTTAAATTGTGATTTTGTAATTCAATATTAATTTAGATTATAATTTAGTACTAGTATTTAAGTTATTCAATTTCGTCCATAATTCACACAAATAGACGCGATAATCTTGATTGCGATTACGTCAAAGAAATTATATAGCACTCTGCTCTGATACAGATGCACAGTAGTGATACGAGGGAAAATCACACTCTGTTTCATATTACTTGATGATACATAACGTTGATAGAACACTGACAGTTATAACAAGTGGACACTCATTTCTATGCAGCTGGCTGCTATTGCGCTAAAAGTGACGACATAAGTTGGTACAAATTTTAAGAACAGCGAAAGACATCTCGTTATTAAATTAAAGAAACGTATAATTAATACATGATGTTCTTAAAAATACATCAATTCAAAAACTTTGAAGACACATCATGTAACATTTATAATTAATAGGCTTTGAATTAATTGTCTCATGTAGTTGAACATTTTTCTTCGGGGATTATTTTTTAAAATCATACTAATAAGAGAAAAAAGAGTACGGAATATAAAACAAAAATTATATCAATTTCCAAAACAGACATTTTAGTATTTAATCAAATAATTTATATACAGGGTGTTCGGCTACTGGTGGGCATAATTTCAGGGGGTGGTAGCTGAGGTGATATTGAACAACTTTGTCCTTTACCAAAATGTTGACCGAAGTTTAGTTTTTGAATTTATAAGTGTTGTAAGCAACGTTAATGTGATAGCGACCCCGAACTGTAGATAGGGCACGTGGCAACGAGATGCTTCTTTTGTTTTTAACGCGGGCGAACATGCCGGGTCCACCATATTAGCACTAGGTTTACGGACGTTTATGGTCATTTATACTTAAATTTGAACTGAAAGTAGAAAAACAAATAAATTCAGGATGATATGTGAACTGCCTAAGACATTGATTCTTTAGCTTGACGAAAGTTGACATACATTTTTACAAAAATTTCTTAATAAATTCTGTCATTTAAATTAAAAGACGTATGACCCGTCATTTTTACGGGTTCCGTAAATCTAGTGTTAGTTTTTAGTTTAACAAACACTGTCGTCCCGTACGAATCTACAGTCCCTGACCGTCGAATTAGGACCGCTACAAATTTTCAGCATTTCTCACGTTTTCTGTAAAATTAAAAGACCTGTTCAAATTGTAATGATATCATTTATCAGCTACTAACATGATACATTATTACTGTACATAGCATTATTAACATATGTTAATATCTTGTATTTCTACACTTTGCTTTTACCCTTTGTTTTTATATGTTTTTTATATCTTCATTATTTCCCCAAATATCTGCAATTCCTGTTTTCAACACAGATAATGTGGTGCTTGGAGAGTTGTAAACTAGTCTTTTGAGTAGCTTCCATTCACCAAATTTGACGTCATGCGCTTTCGATACTCGAGCCTAACGTGAACGTTCGCACGGCCCTTAATTGCTCATCACCCACACAATTTGATTATTATCACGATAGTAACAAATCAATTGCTGTGTATGTGTACATCGTTATCAACGTATTTAGTAATAATTTTCCATATATGACATAATCTTATAGCCATAAAAGTGAAATTTTCGTACGTGGTCCAAATTTGGTGGCCAGGGACAGTATAACTAACGGTATAAAGTTTTGTTCATTCGTTCGTATTTTTAAATTTTGAAGCACTGCGTATGTGAGTATATTCATTAATAATATGGTTTCTTCATTTTTCTTGAAAACTAATGTAAATATGAAAAGTTGATACATGTTAACGTGCTGCTAGTAAAATATATTACAACTCTAAGATAACGAATTTAGGAAATTAAGAAATTGGAAAATTAGAAAATCTGGGAATTTAGAAACTTCATGGTTGATGGAAATTTGGAATATAAAAATTTTAATATGTAACAAATATGGAAATTTGAGAATTTAAAAATGTAGTAATGTAGAAATTTAGGAATTTAGAAGATCAGCGAATTTAGGAATTTAGAGATTAGCGCTGATGGAAATTACGGTGTAATAATTTTGATATTTGGAAAGTTGGGTTTTTTCGAAATTTAGGAATATGCAAATACAGGAACATAGGAAGTCAAAAAATGGGCAAATTAAGAATTTAGAAATAAGGGCTGATAGAAATTTGAGATGTAAGAATTTTTATATTTGGGAAGTTGGAATATTGGAAATGTGGAAATTTAGGAATTAAATGAAAAAATTTAGAAATTTGGAAAGGGTATAGCCGGTTAAGGTGGTCAAAAGTGCCCCTAAACCAAATTCGACTTGCGATGGCTCATTCGATAGCTTATCAAAAAAAAGTAGTCCGTGCCAAGTTTCAACCCTATATCTCATCTGGGGGGGAAGTTATGGGTAAAAACGTGATCGCAACATTTTTGGCCAATTTCTCCTATTTAATGACATTCGAAAATTCTGAAAAAAATCAGAGACATTTCTATTTGCGAGGCGCATATTACAGAATTTTTTCAGATTTTTAGATTGAAAACTGGAGCCGTGAAAAATCAAAAACGTCAAAAAAATGCTGAAAATGGCGATTTTGTATTGAAGGAGATGAGGTCCTACAATCATATTTTTTTTATAAGTGTATATTATTAGTACTATCATCCTCAATTTTTTTCAGATTTTTCGGTGAGGTGCGCCGTAGTTAAAAAAATCAAAAACCGATATAATCCTTTAAAAAAGTACTTTCCGCTTCGAATTTGCATGCCTTCTTTTCTCAGTATATTTGTTAAGTAATCTGAAATAGATTCACATTCATAATTGAGACAAATGATATATTAGTTAATGAAATAAAATTCATTTATTAATTAATTTTACATCGTAATTCTATATTCCTAAACGTAACACGTGTGTTTAACGAAAGAATTGGCTAAGTGGTTAGGGGTCCTGCCTCGTAATCTATGCATGTTTTTTGGTCGCAGGTTCGAGCCCGCTGGACTTGGTTTTTTCCATGATACGTTTTTCATTTTTTTTTTTTCGTTTTTAATTATGTTAATACAGTTTCAAAGTGTTTTTAAATAATTGTTATTCATTTCTATATCCACACGATACACAGAACCTGTATGTAATAGTATACGTATACAATAGTATTTAATACATATAATAATATATATGTATATTTTTATTATTTTATACCATGTGAATGCAGAAATGTATAACAATTATTCAAAAACACTTTGAAACTGTATTAACATTATTAAAAACGAAAAAAAAAAAATGAAAAACGTATCATGGAAAAAACCAAGTCCAGCGGGCTCGAACCTGCGACCAAAAAACATGCATAGATTACGAGGCAGGACCCCTAACCACTTAGCCAATTCTTTCGTTGAAGGAACATCTTACGTTCAGGAATATAACGAATTACGATGTAAAATTAATTAATAAATGATTTTTATTTCTTTAACTAATATATCATTTGTCCCAATTATGAATGTGAATCTATTTCAGATTACTTAACAAATATACTGAGAAAAGAAGGCATGCAAATTCGAAGCGGAAAGTACTTTTTTAAAGGATTATATCGGTTTTTAATTTTTTTAACTACGGCGCACCTCACCGAAAAATCTGAAAAAAATTGAGGATGATAGTACTAATAATATACACTTATAAAAAAAATATGATTGTAGGACCTCATCTCCTTCAATACAAAATCGCCATTTTCAGCATTTTTTTGACGTTTTTGATTTTTCACGGCTCCAGTTTTCAATCTAAAAATCTGAAAAAATTCTGTAATATGCGCCTCGCAAATAGAAATGTCTCTGATTTTTTTCAGAATTTTCGAATGTCATTAAATAGGAGAAATTGGCCAAAAATGTTGCGATCACGTTTTTACCCATAACTTCCCCCCCAGATGAGATATAGGGTTGAAACTTGGCACGGACTACTTTTTTTTGATAAGCTATCGAATGAGCCATCGCAAGTCGAATTTGGTTTAGGGGCACTTTTGACCACCTTAACCGGCTATACCCTTTACAAATTAGGATTGACGTACATTTTTGATGTAAGAATTTTGATATTAAGAAGTTAGCCTTTTGCAAATTTAAGAGTTCAGAAATTTTGATACCTGTAAACTTGAGAATGTGAAAATTGATCAGTTCAAAAAGTTCAGATTTTGGAAATAAAATAATCTGAAAACTAGAGTTAACGGTTATTCGGAATGCAAGAATTCTTGTATCTGGAAATTCTGCGAAAATAAATCGTACGCCGAGAGGTTAATAATAAAATCGAAGTGGAGCAATTAAGCTCCGTGTCCCTTGTATTATGAACAAAGGGTTCTCGATGCGAGACAAATGGTCAGCGAAGACTGCTCGCAACAGAATGCACAATGGTGTAGCTGGAAAACAACGGGGCGACAGTAGGTGCAGCTTACCGAGCCGGTAAGTAGGTTGCCACAGCTAACTCGTCTGTGGTATGTGCGTCAATCCACACGATACCACACAATCGCGACTGTGGAAGGCTACATACAAGGCACAGAGAAATATGGAATCACGGAGTGCGAATGCAATTGCAGTAATTCGAGGTGAACGGGCAGAAGCATGCCTGGCCTGTCGGAAATTCGTGGCTTCGTAATCGATGAAACGATTTAATTCATTACGGCTACGGTTTCGATTAACAATTTTATTAAAAATTCTTTATTCTAATTACTTTATCTCACTTATAGCAGCCTGTACCTTGGTGTTACTTATATTTTATGTGTTGATTAGTGTGGTACTCCAATTTTTCACTTTTATTAACAAGTATTGTATTATATGCAAAAGTTTTATATTTCATTACTTTTTATACTTTGGATTGGAGATGTGACTATAGAAATCGTCATTGAGAAATATCGATAGTACCGGAATGTTATCGATAATTAGATATTGTGATCAATAAATGTCGATAATATTGGAATTTATCAATAACTAGGTTGTAATCGATAGTAACAATCATATTGGAGTAACAGCAATAGTTAGGCATATCGATATATATCGATAATACTCAAATGTTATCGATAATTAGGAACAGTGTTAATATCGATAATATCGGAATGTTATTGATAAGCAAATATATCGATTAATATCGATAATATCAAAATGTTATCGGTGATTAAATAATATTGACATGCTATCGATAATTGCCTATATCAATAATTTCGATAATATTATAACGCTATCGGTAATTAAGTATATCAATAATATCATCAAGACATCGTAAAGGTGAACAGGAGGAAGTAAAAGAAGTAATAGTAAATTTTTAAATTTCTAAAAATCGAAATCTACGTCGAAATCGTATCAAAAATTAGTATTTAATTTGTAATTAAAGCTTGCAAAATAAAGGAATAAAAATTATATTTTAATCGAGCATTTTATTTGTTCATAATTAACCCATCATTCATTGAGAAGTACACAATTAAGAACAATGATTGTAGTTTTAATTTGGTCTTATTTAATTACTGACTGAAACTTTTGTTCTAGTCGAATTTTGTACGAGTAAGAATTAATTTTAATTCTTAGTTGCAATTACTTTAAATCGATAATCAGAATTTTAGCACTAATTAAAAATTAAGCAAATAACGTACATTTTATACAACAATAATATCTACATATTCGAACTTCATATATAGTATATTAATCTAATATGCTTTAATTTGGTTAATAAATTGATGCTTATACAGATACTGTTACATTATTGAAATTGTTAATAGAGATTGCTTAATAACAGCAACATGTAAAAATTAAAATATGTTAACAATGAAGTTATAACAAGAAAAATGAGAAATTGCGGTAGAAAGAATATGTAATAGGAACAGTAATGCTCAATAAAAATTTCAATTTCATCGACAATTAAAATCCAGTTCACAATTAAGAAATTAAATTTTAATTCTCGATCGAGAATATTATGATTCTGTAAAATCAACTCTGTAATTACAAATTAAACTACAATTATTAATTTGAAGAAATTACAATTAAGAACATAAATTAAATGCTGTTTGTACGAGATTTAATTAAAGAATAAATGTTAATATTTGATTAGAAGCAGTGAAATGAATAATTAAATCTTTCTTGTTTAAAAGTTTCGAATTAACAACAGATAGTGACTTGGTAAAATTTTTATCAAAATTGGCTTCTGACTTTAAATTTGACAAGACTTAATTAAACATTAAATTTTATTCTCAATTACAAACTTATTCAGTAAACAATTACAACTGAATTCGTAATTAAAAAATAGTTTATTATCGATTATAATCGTTTAACCCCTTGCACTATTTTGACGAGTCTGACTCGTGACGCACTGGTACTTCAGTTGGGATCAATTTTACTCGAATTTTGAATATGCTTCAATTTAGAGTTCAAGTCCAATTATAATTTGCATAGTCAACGATTGCATAATACCATGTTATCATAACATTTCAACATTCTTTATCTGTTTTAATATTGTAGTTGTGTTTAGTTAGTTCTGACTGACGCACCTGACAAATAGGTCATAGTGCAAGGGGTTAATCGTTATTGGAATAATTACAAATTTCATAACCCTGTACCCAATAAATCGTCCGCGAACATCATCGAAAGTGAAAAGGTGTAAATTCAGCTTCAAAGAAAATGGTGATGTAAGAGAAGGAAATTGCACTTGCTATGATATTCAAAAGTTATGAGATATTATATCCAGTTTGGCCGAGATATTTGCGTACTTTACTAGTAATAAAATTTTCCCAAATAAACATTAACAAGAGATTAATGTGGCCCATTTTCCCCACATAGACCTGTTGTCACAATTTTATACAACTGAATCATTCATCATAATTGTCATAAGAAAACTTTCAAATGTATGGCAATTAATATTAATTGTATTACACCAATATTAATTGCAATGCTGTAACAACTAATATTATTTTTAATAAAATGATGTTAGTTACGAATAACAATCACAAGAAATTAAGATCCTTTTTCATAATAGAGTAAAACAAATGAAATCGAAATAGGAATTCAACACCCACGGTAACAATTAAGAACTTTATCGATAATAGCACGCAATAAATAAGATTTACAGTTCAACGATAGAAATTTTGCTGACAATAAAATGGCAAAGTTTTAAAGTGGCAAACATAAATTGCGAATCTCTCGTGTGAGCAAACAAGTGAAATTGGAATAGGAATTCAACACCTACGGTAATTAATAACCTAATCGATAATAAGCGATACCGTAAGATTTACAGTCAAACTACTGAAATTTTGCCGACAATAAGATGGCAGGGTTTCATTAACAAGCGAGCATAGGAGAATTCTTCTGAACATAAATTGCGAACCTCTCGCAAACAAGCGAAATAGCAATTCAACACCTACGGTTACAATTAAGAACTTAATCGATAATAACAAGCGATACGTAAGATTTACAGTGCAACTATGGAAATTTCGTTGACAATAAGATGACAAAGTTTCATTAACAAGCCAGCATAGGAGAATTCTTTTGAACATAAATTGCGAACCTCTCGCAAACAAGCGAAATAGGAATTCAACACCTACGGTTACAATTAAGAACTTAATCGATAATAAGAAGCGATACGTAAGATTTACAGTGCAACTATGGAAATTTCGTTGACAATAAAATGACAAAGTTTCATTAACACTCGGAGAATTCTCGCGAATGTAGCTCTCGCGCGAGCAAACGACATAACAGCAAGATACATAAATTTACGAAAAGTTCCATATACGGTGTTCTAGAAATGTCACAGGAAGAGATGTTAACCGACAAGAAGCGACAGAAAGGAACTTATAGGTACTTAAAGAGGAGAAGAAGGTCCGCGAGGAGGAATAACTGTACGGTTGGCCAGCGAGAGACGTGTTTCGCGACTTGACACGACACACTTGCTTGTTCAAGTATGTTGGGGCCGAGTGAAAAGCCGGTCTTCCTCGTCGTAAAATCGTCTTTCGCTCGTGTTTTTCGCTTTGTCGAGGAGAAACCAACTTTGGAAGAAGGATGAGCGGATGATGCAACGATTGCCGAGTGGAGCCGGGAGAAGGAAACCGGTCGGAAACGCGGTGGTTTCCTCCATGCCTCTCAATTTGTCCGCTTGAAATATGAAGCAACTCTACGCAAATATTTGGCATCACTCGTACAACCGCCCGGCGCAAACTTAACCGCTTTAGAAATTATTACAATTTCTCCGTGATGCTGTTGCATCGTTCCACAAAGATAGACTGCTCTTTCAAAACTGTTGCTTTCGATGTGACGATAGATTTTTAGAATTTTCCTGTTTGCTCACAGGGTCATTTTCTTCTTAAGGGGTAACACCACTCTAGAGCCAGAAAAAGAGGCCTAAATTTGACAATTTATTTTGGAAGTATGACAAGCGGAAAAGAATTTCTTTTCAGAGGGTTTATTTAACACATATTGAAGTACGCAAAATAATTTTTTGTTTGTCATTTTCGTACAAAATGGGGGCGGCAGAGCCCATCGGTGGAAACAGCTTTTGTAGAAACACCGCCACGGGAGGACGGATTTCTCGCCATGTGTGAGACTTGGAATAAAAAATAAATAAAATTTATAATCTATATACAATTGGCCTTGGTAGTACGTAGGGGTTTTTCGTTTAATCAATTTTTGTAAAAGTTATGCATGTTTTAAGAAATGAATCGACGTTTTGCATGAAAAATGTGCATTGAATTGTTTATAAAAAAAAAAGTTTACATTCAATCAAAAAACGGCTACGTACTACCATGGAGGATATTGTTGTGAAGCTACTGTAAAAATTTCAATTCGATCCATACAATAGTCACTGAGAAATCCGTCCTCCCAGTATGACAAAAGTGGTTTCGAGAAAAACGCGTTTAAAGTTTTATGAACATTTTAATCCTTCAATTTCTTGTTTACCTCTAATCTGCGATTTCTGCACTATACATTTGGCCATCCAGGTCGATGTTCGCCTATTCCTCTACCTTCCTCTACAACCGTTTGTTTTGTAGGTAACAGATGTACTTATTATTTTAAATGGTAAAAGTAATACAAAAGCCATGAATCGCAGCACGTCGCGTAAGTACTCAGTGCGCACTCTAAGAAGTTGCGGCAAAATTGATAATTGACTCTTTTAAAAATTGTTTTCCACTATAAATCAAATGGCATTCTGTTTCTATGACCCAAAAGCATCGTTTAAGCCAAAAAAGAAAAAATCGACTTTTTGAAAATCCTAGAGTGGTGTTACCCCTTAAGGGTTGCTTGAACATTGAATTTTGAAGGCAAATCGATTACCTTTAATTGTGGTAGACCGCCCGATTTTTGTAAGGCGAGTACAGGATTATTCGAGTGTTCAGAAATTAAGCAAACTGGTTCGTTAAGTAAATCTGCCAATGGCTAGTATATTTATCTGTGTAGACATAATTGAATTTACGTTTCTATCAGAAACTTAATCAATACAAATCCTATTAAATGAAATTAGTTCATGTTATACAGGTGTGTTTCTGTGTTAAGCTGTGCTTTCTAATTGTAAATCTATAGTTATTACGTCTACAGAAGAACATGGTACGATTTCGCTGAGAAACCGGAAATATAGGGATTTCAAGATTTATTTGGAAAATTTGAGAATATTGGAATTTTTAAATTCTGCAATTTGGGGATGTAGAAATTTGAAAATTTGAAAAAGTGAAATATAATAACATAAAACTGAAAGATTTAATATTCTGAAAATTCTATAGTACGAATTTTATAAATGTTCCCACAGCCACCTAGGCCGATGGCAATATAACAAGAGTCTACTGCAATTATTAAGGTATACTCTATACTGCCTCAAATAAGACTCAAATAACCCGGTGTTCAATATCCACATAATTCTTTCACCTACATGAAATTATTTTCTGAAATAAATTCAAACTCACTCCCATTCTAAAAGCTTCATGTAATAACTAATAAATGTAATAACTAAATCAGTCAACAATAATTCAATAATACCTACTAAATCATTCAACAGCATTTAGCTTAGACCCAAAAATTATTACAATTTCAATCCCGTTCCTGACTTTTGATCCACCTTCTATCATTGTTGCAAATTCTTTTATCATTGTTATAAAATCCCGTTCGATTCTAATCACGAACGAAGTTGATTAACAATCGTGATTTTGCGATCAGTTTACACGATTGCGGGTGTGAAGCAGGAAACAAAAGATGTTGTACCTTGGTACCGACGAGAGTCGAGTTGCAGTCGGAAATAAAGGAGGATCGATTGTCTGTTAGTTCGATCTTGAGACTTGTTTTTTTTTCGAACATAATAACGCAATTCCTGTGAGAATCGCTGTCATACAGACGTTGTTTACGTTAACGTTCTGTTGCGTAACGAGATAGCAATATTTTCCACGTTGAAAGAAGCGGATGTTCAAGGATGTGTGCCTTGAGATTTTATTTTTCTTTCCGGTCTAAGATGCCTGAAGAAAGTATTTATACGGAGTGTCCCACTAACTTCGTCACAAGACAATGTTGACGTTATTGTTACTAACGCGCGAAAATGTCAAGGTGGAAATTGGTACGGTGGGACCAATATGTATTATAGTAAACAAGAACCTTTCCTTAAGGTCATACATGGTGTTTCCGGTCTGATAATAACTGAAAAAGAGGAATGTAAGTGAAAAAATAAGGTGAAAATAAAATAAAAAATAAAATATTGTAGCTTCATTATCGAAACAATCGAAAGTGAACAATTTCTAAATATTTGCACAAAATTTGTATAAATATTGACAAAAGGGGATGCGGTTCCAATGACTTTGATCTTGGCATATGTTGTCGTGGTCGTCGTTCTGAATAACTTTTCCTAATAACTTAAACGTTGCACATTGTTTATCATAAAGTTATTAACAAAAAATATTTGGAAAAATATTAATCTAAACTAACCTAGCCTAACCTAGCATGTTTTACAATTCATGGTACTGATTTTTGACATTCATTTTAAATTACAAACATGTTACGTTAGGTTAGGTTAGAATAGTATTCCTGAGATTACACTGAAATTAATGATTGAAATCTATTAGCTTGATTTATAAATTTACACGTTATATACCCTCCAGTATGAATAATTCCAAATACTAAACCGCTGTAAAAATCTTCAAATTTTTGGTCAGACTATGTACAAATCTGGATTATTACAAATCTTGTATGATTAATAAGTTTATAATGAATAATGACGAACTATTAAGTAATGGGGAAAAATTACACAGGATCGTATCCTGAATAATATATGTAAATGTTCAGATCATTAGGGTTGTTTCCTTTTTGGCAATATTTACTATAATTTGTTCACAGCACAAAAAATGACGAGTACAAGTTCTTCCTTAGTTTTTAAATGATATTAAAAATTATAACTATCATTAATAATTATAATTATTAATTGAATAAATGTTATTACATTAAAAATTAACATTAATAAATGTTATTAAATTAATAAATCCATTCATCAGTACTACTGAAGATTTTTATAACATTATTGATGTAGGTACTAATGTATAATGTAATAAGTTTAGTCGATGATAAGAACACACGTAAGTAATAATATGTAAGTGTTAGTAATATTCAAACACAAAAATTTCAAGAAAAATAATATACAGGGAGGTCCATCCAAAAACAGCTACCCAAATGTAATGCTAATAAACAGCTACCTAAATATAATACAAATAAACAACTACCTAAATATAATATTATTAAACAGTTACTTAAGTTTTGTAAAGATACAAAATAAACGTTGTATACAATTTGAATAACATCGAAGGACAAACACGATGCAAAGAACTTTTTTTGCTAAATTCACTTTTTCAGGGCTATTAAGATCACTGACGCATATGTGCACATATATTTTTTGCAAGAGGAAATAAATTTCGTATTCAATGTTAATATTGGAAGTTAGAAGTCACTCGAAGATCTTGCCAATGTACACTTGTTAATGTACTTTAATGTCAACTATAGGCGAGAGAGAGAAATAAGCATTTATATGCATAAATCTGAATAAACGATGTATGAGAAATTCTAACAAAGTGTACTCACTCTTTAATGATCCATCGCTAATAGATCCTTTGTTTTTGTTACAGACCAAATTATTATTGAATAATGTCTAGCTGACGATTAGTTTGTTAATTTATCCTATTAGCCCTGTAAATATGTTAGTAAATACCTTAATCGAAGTTAAATGTACGTGTAATAGTCAGCTAAAGTGTGAGTATATTTTTTTAACCACCCTGTATTCTGTGCAGATATTTCATGTTTAATTTCCTGTGCACCATGCGTTTCTCTTTTAATACCATCCGAATTGCATGCAAAATATTTATTGTATCGTTACAACTGAAAAGGATATTTATATTTATTTAACAGATGCACTGTTTGACGTCATATTAAATATAGAAATAAATCGAGTTATTACAACAAACCGAAAAATGCATTGTTAAAATGACAGTGTACTAACAGTATACCTGATGAGCAAGCTACGATAATATCTATTGCTATATTATGTATTATTTACATTATAAATATTATTTGAAATAAGAGATGTTGAAATATTTGAAATAGGATGGAGAATTTATAGGACACATATTTGTATTAATACCAAGTACGTATACTGTACATTACACTGCATAATTATACTTTTTAATAAAGTTTAAGTAACTTCACAAAAAAAAGAAGACAAAAATAAAAAAGTATCGACACACTTTTAACTATTACATCACTTCATGTAATTTAGGTCCATAATTTCTTAGTTTGAGGCATCTTAAGCACGAATGTACGAACACGGATTTGCAACAAACTTTGTCTTGCAGAAAGCGTTTAAAGCACTTCGTTTGATTTACGTAGTTAGTTTGAATTTATGCTCATCGTCGGAACGAAAAGTATGTATTTCCTGGAAAGGAAAGCGAACTTTGTATCCATATGGGTATAAATTATTCCCTTGCAGGAATACGGCGAAAGTTACCGAGAAATCAATCAAATGTTAAATTCAAACTTTTCAACAGAAGCGCCTTAAAAAAATATGAAATAACTGGTTGCAGTGAAAACAGATTACATGATGAATCGACTGTAAGCATTTACCAGTAGCAGTAAAACATCCAGAACTAATGAAAAACTCGTTCGTCAATGCACACAGTTTATGTGTTAACATTGCAACACTATGGAAAAAAGGTTGAAACTGTACGAAACGTACTGCATTCTGTTAAAAACAGTAGAACTGAAAGGAAAATGCCATTTATGTATGAAAAAAAAATAACGAGAAAGAACTCGGATTTCTTAAAATATACGTAAATAATATTTTGAAATATTAAAAAATACATGAATAATTATAGCTTGTATAGTGTAGAAACCTCTTGCCGTATTCTCTTTTGCTTACTAAATTTTTGTACTTTTTCATGGAACATAATGTGTTGTTTTCTACGGGTTGTTATCAGCTAGTGAATTCTATGTTTTCAAAAGAAAATTTTCTTTTTGACTATAATTTTAAAGCAATGTTTCTTTAACATTGGAATATTATAATTTAGAAAAATTATTAAGATGCCTTGGAATAATACTTCTTTATTTTAAGAAACATAAAATGAACAAACTAAAATAACTAAGTAGAATCATGGAGAAATAAGGAAATAAAAACTATACATTTTGAATCGCACATTTCCTTCTCGGCGCTTGGTCGGAATGCACCTCATAAGAAGGTAGCCACCGGAAACGCGAATGGCGCCGTTGCTACTTTTCTCTACACATTAGATACTCGTCTGAAATTTTCTAGACTTGCATTAGAAAGTCACCTTAAGTTTACTATATCCGAACAAGATACTTTTGCTGAAATGTACATGGTCTGTCCAGAAAGTAATGCAATTTGTTCATTTCCGCCATTTTTCCTGGTCCGAACATGTTTGGACTTGTTGGAATATGTGGAGGGGACTCTTATCTTCATATCTTTGCAATCTCAACCTGATCCGCGCTCCGAAATCGTCAGAATCGTAGTAAACGTAAATCTATTATTTGTGCCCGTGTCACGACGCGTAATGGAGAAAAATATCGAACAACGTTATGCGATTAAATTCTGCGCTAAGCTGAATAAAAGCCTCGCCGAAACCAACCAAATGATTAAGGCGGCATACGGGGACTCTGCTCTTTCCTATTCTCAAGTTTCCAGATGGTTAAATTTGTTCAAAAACGGTCGGGAAAACGTGGAGGATGACTTCTGCTCTGGACGGCCGACAAGCACCACTATTGACGAAAATGTTTCCCGTGTTCATGAACTTCTTAAGAGTGATCGACGAATGAGTGTTCGAATGATCACAGAGACTCTCAACATATCGAAAACAACTGTGCACAACATTGTACTCCAAAAGAGATCGCCACTACGTGGCAGCTGCACCACGACAACGCTCGCAGCAATACCGCTCTGCGCGTTCAAGAATTTCTAGCCAAGCACAGCTTGGCACAACGTTACCACAGTTCCCTCACAGTCCTGAAATGGCTCCAGCAGATTTTTTCCTGTTCCCGAAGATCAAGTCTGCCCTCAAAGCATTCCATTTTGGAACCATAGAAGCGATTCAAACCGCCGTGACGAAGGCATTAAACGAGGTCCCCATTAACGCCTTCCAGGATTCGTACCGTGCATGGAAAAGACGCTGGCAAAAGTGTGTTGAAGCCCAAGAGAAGTACTTTGAAGAATTTTAAAGATTTATATCAATAACATAAATACATTTTTTTTTACGTACCTAATTGCATTACTTTCTGGACAGACCATGTATGTTGACTTTTGTCGAGATAAACAGAAATTGTGCAAATTCATTTATGTATCATCCCCCTCATTTACTCAACGTTGCCGAACGTATTGAGGCTCTTGGGACGACTTGATCTGGACTTGTTCGTTTTCCTGTTTGTCTGTACCACGCTACACGCCGCAATTTTGGGTCTTTTGACTTGAAATGTTGAGAGTAGACTCGCGAGACAGCCTAAATTTGCTGTATAGATATTGACGGCAATGTGACGACAGGAATCTCTCGTCATCGATGTCGAATTCATAAAGAACCGTGTTCTGGAATCGTTTTTGATAATTTTTCACACATAGAATCGACTGGAACGATGTTGAAAGGTTTATAACTCATCGTTAACGACAATACTTGGTCGTCATAAACGTCAGTGGTTGTAAAATCAACAATAACCGTGTTTGGTATCGTTTTCGTATTCTTATTCTACCTACATGTTCGCAGTAGGTACTCTAAATTTTAAATACTAGTTCACAATCGCATGATACACCTGTTGTACTTTATTTCTAATTTAAAATTAACTGGTCAAAGAATATAAGAACATAACCTAGTATTAGGAATAGTTGTTTTACATTTAAAAAAATCAACTTCACAAATATTATTAGGCTAATACAGTGGATTTCTTAGTGTAAAGATATTTATGTCGAAATTGTTTGACTAATAACAATAAATACTGTTTTCCTTCCTCGTTTCTGATATGTAACTTGTTGATAATTCGACTCTCAAGTTTGTTGAAAAACAGGTGTATAAATTCATTGTGCAAAATATTAATAAGCAAAAAGAATCCTTTAAAATAATATGGAATGTAATAAAATTGGAATTCGGGCCGTTTCTCAATACAGAGAACAAAATGTTATGGTGAACAACTACAGGTTTAAAAGTTGAAAAATAAGTGGAAAATATAGGATTACAATTTTTTATTCATAGCTTCATTTTCGAGAAGGCTAAATTTGAAAATTCTATTTTCAAATAGGTATTTGAAATCACCTATATTGAAGAATTTTTTAACTTAATTTTCTCGAAAATGAAGTAACAATAAAAAATAATTATTCCGTGCTTTTAACTTATTCTTTCGAGTTGTATAACCCGACCTGTAACCTTGTATAAAGAGTTAAATTATCCTATTTTTTGTTAAAAAGTAAACATAAATCAACGTATTAGCTTTGTAACATACATTATAATAATTCACGTTATTTCTTTCTTCCATGTAAAAAAGTAAACCGAATTTTCTTAAATATTTAACAAAAGATATAAAAAATTTTCTTAAATATATTAGAAAACATACACTTACTATACTCACTATACTGTTCAATAAATTCTTAGCTTTCTGATCTTGCAATATTCAGTGAGCGATTCGTATAAATTTCTGTGTGCCGAATACGAATCTGTAATTAACGTTGTTGTAATGCTTACAGTTTCAGAGACAATTGAATTTGTACAAAATTTGCACGTTTCTACTTTTTAAGATATTTTGTGCTTGTACAATAGTAGCTGCTAGTCTCTTCTGATATGAAGCAATTTCATGGATACTCCCAAATAAAACGATGTAAATAATTATTAGAAAATATTTCTGTTAAGCAAAGCATAAAAAAAAGTCACAAAATCATAATTTTTCAAACAGGATGAATATTTTTCAAGTCCTATGATTTGACAAAATAATGAACTTCTAAAATTTCCAAATAACAAGATTCGCCATTTTAAGTCGGCCATTTTGAATGTTGTATTTAAACAAAAATTTGGATTTGTCAAAAAACTCTAGATGCTGACTTTGGAATACAAGTTTACAATCAAAATGATTTCATAAGTTTATAATCAAGATAATTTTTTAGATTTGTTAATAACAAATTATTTATTTAACACATGGTTCTGAAATTAAATTTACTAACTAGTATTCTAACAATACTATAAATATACGCGAAGTATATGATTAATTAAAATATTAAATTCGAACAATGAGCGATATCTCATCAAATTTATTAAAAGTTGAAGATGTTAGCGACAAACGGTTCTCAGATTCATATTGAGCAAACAAAAATCTATAAAAAATGCTCATCTATAAAGAAAAGTTAACATTTGTTGAACAGTGTTACCAAAACATTATTAGGTAATAAATAATGCTTGCAATTGAAATGCCACGATTTGACTTACCACCAAATTAGAATTCCTAAAATTGAAGTATGCAGTTTGGATTATCCGAGATCACTTACCTGAAACAAAAATAGAAGATTCAAATTAAAATGACGAAATTATTAATAGTGTAAGGTTTCGTAAAATCGCTAGATCTGTAACAAAATAGATTTAATTAATATCAAAGGTAGATAAAAGCACACCCAATGAATTACATAATTGGAAAATATTACGGAAATGAATAAAGTTTTATAAAAACGTCATGAACAGAATTAATAAACAGCTAGGTACAGAAATAGAAAACGAAAAATGTATATGTAATTTAGGATTGAAATATTTCAATCTCCGGATTCAGTTTTTTACGCCATTTTGTAATACGTGTTGCGCAAATATACGACAATTAATTGAATTTATATTCCATTCATAAAATTCACGAAGTTTTCTGTAAATGCCACATGCGAAATTTTGCTGACTGTAGAGGAAAATTCGTGACAAATTGCAAAAGTTCATTAAAATCTAAAAGAAACACCTGTTGTGCTTTCCTTGTGATTTCTATTAATCCTTTTGTGAGTAACCGGTTATCCATTTCTACATTTTTAACACTTTTATTACGTTCTCATCAAGATATTGCAAAACGAAGATTTTACGACGATTTATGGTTCTAGAATAAAAAGTTATGCAAAATATTATAAACAATAAAGCTTCAACCTTGTATTCTATTTTGGGTGTCCACACAAGAGTTAAAATAACTTTTTATTATGATAATGAGCGGAAATTCGATTTTGATGCAACTGAAATTATTATCGAAGTCTACCAAAATAAAATGTTTTAAACTGAAAATAAAGCAAATTTTTTCTCTGGCAAAAAATTATGATAGCTATACACCGAATTCGAATATTCAAATAATCGAATTACGAAACCGTATCCAAAGTTATTCTAAATGCTCGAATTTCAAACCATTCAAAGGTATCCTAAATATTTCAATTTCAAAACCATATTCGAAGTTATCCGAATTTCAAAATCGTATGCAACGTTATTCGAATTATTTGAATATTAAAATCTTCAGAAGTACTCGAGTTTCAACATCGCATTCGAAGTTAATTGAATTATTCGAATATTTGAATTTCAAAACAATTGTCAAGTTTTAGAATCGTATTCAAAGTTATTCGAATTTCAAAACCGTATTCAAAGTTATTTGAATTTCAAAACCGTCCTCGAAGTTATTTAAAGTATTCGAGTTTCAACACCGTATTCGAAGTTAATTGAATTATTCGAATATTCGAATTTCAAAACAATACTCAAGTTTTAGAATCGTATTCAAAGTTATTCGAATTTCAAAACCACATTCAAAGTTATTTGAATTTCAAAACCGTCCTTGAAGTTATTCGAAGTATTCGAGTTTCAACACCGTATTCGAAGTTAATTGAATTATTCGAATATTTGAATTTCAAAACAATTGTCAAGTTTTAGAATCGTATTCAAAGTTATTCGAATTTCAAAACCGTATTCAAAGTTATTTGAATTTCAAAACCGTCCTCGAAGTTATTCGAAGTATTCGAGTTTCAACACCGTATTCGAGGTTAATTTGAATTATTCGAATATTTGAATTTCAAAACAATACTCAAGTTTTAGAATCATATTCAAAGTTATTCGAATTTCAAAACCACATTCCAAGTTATTTGAATTTCAAAACCGTCCTCGATGTTATTCGAAGTATTCGAGTTTCAACACCGTATTCGAAGTTAATTGAATTATTCGAATATTTGAATTTCAAAACAATACTCAAGTTTTAGAATCGTATTCAAAGTTATTCGAATTTCAAAACCGTATTCAAAGTTATTTGAATTTCAAAATCGTCCTCGAAGTTATTCGAAGTATTCGAGTTTCAACACCGTATTCGAAGTTAATTGAATTATTCGAATATTTGAATTTCAAAACAATACTCAAGTTTTAGAATCGTATTCAAAGTTATTCGAATTTCAAAACCGTATTCGAAGTTATTTGAATTTCAAAATCGTCCTCGAAGTTATTCGAGGTATTCGAGTTTCAACACCGTATTCGAAGATAATTGAATTATTCGAATTTCAAAACCGTATTCAATGGTATTTGAATTTCAAAACTGTCCACGAAGTTATTCGAAGTATTCGTGTTTCAACACCGTATTCGAAGTTAATTGAATTATTCGAATTTCAAAACTGTATTCGAAGTTATTTGAATTTCAAAACCGTCCTCGAAGTTATTCAAAGTATTCGAGTTTCGAAACCATATTCGAAAGTATTCGAAGAATTTGAGTTTCAAAACCGTATTCAAAGGCATTCGAAGTATTCGCGTTTCAAAACCGTATTCAAAGGTATTCGAGTTATTCGAATTTTTCCAGCTGTGAATAGTCTTCGATGCGTTCGCAAGAGCAGACACCCACGTGGGGAAAGCGGATCGTTTCTGAGGAATGAAATGGCAGTGACAGGTGGCAGGCACCGCCTTGTCTTCCTATTTGCATGTGACCCAGTCCCAGCTAATCGTGAATGGTAGTCGGCCTTCAGCTCGTGATGCTAACCGTTCATGAACAAGCGGTAAAGGTTTTACGCAAACGTAACTCTGCCCACTGGCTATAGCCACCACGATGCTGGTGTCGTGATGCTGCAAACACGGCTACATCTCGTCGACCTCGACTGGACAATGGAAAATAACGCGTAATGCAATCGACAGGCTCGTTTCTGTCGCCCACCTAATACCCGCTGCGGTGAATAACAGTGCGAACACAATGGTCACAAGGGACGGGAACAGTGACGTAAGGAGTTTGCTTCTCGGCTTCGCCTATGGAATGCGTTTTGATGACAATAAGCTGTTAGTCACTACTCTATCCAAGACGAAACTGCATCTCAACCTAAACGGTGACGTAACACTGGTCAACCTATCACGGCACCCGGCGACATTGTAATGTGTCTATGTAACACGGACAGTGGGTGGTCAAGTTACTACTGGGTCTACAGACTAGGTGCCTCACGCGAATTCGAACGTGTATTTCAAATTAAACATAGAGGTGGAACAAAAATGAGATATAGAGATTTTAAAGTCGTTCCAAACGATTAAACCTGTCTGAAGCTACCGAAAACGATACCAAACATGATTATTGTTAATTTTACAACCATTGACGTCAATGATGTCCATGTATTGTCGTCAGTGATGAGTTATAGAGCTCTTAACGTGATTTTAGTCGATTTCTGTGTGGAAAATTATGGAAACTGATACCAAAACACGGTTTTTTATCGACGATCGACGTAGATGACTGGTTCCTGTCGTCAGATTGCCGCCAATATCTATACAGCAAATTCAGAGTATCTCAAATTTCAAGTCGAAAAATCCAAAATTGCGGCTTAGAGTGTGGTACCGACAAACAAACAAATGCAGATCGAGTCGTCGCAGGAGCCTTACTACGTTCAACAATTATACTTCAACAAATAATTGTATAGTTTATAACTTTAACCGATGCAATAGAACAGATATTTTTAATTTAACGTTAGTATATTGTATTTTAGTAACGATACATGTATTTAAAAGTAAAAATTGAACACGTAACTTCTTGATCTACAATATCCTCGGCATTTGCTTCATTCAAATAAAGACGTGGAATTTGGTAATTTGAAACTTTTGGGACATTAAAATTTGGAACTTTTGAGAGTTGATAATTTAGAAACCAAGAAATGTATTCGGAAATTTCGGAATTTAAAAATTTAGAGATCGAATATTTGGAGATTTGGGATTTGAATTTTCAAAAATTTGACAATTTGGAAATTTAGGAATTTCGGTAAATTTGTATCTAATAATCTGCAAAATCAGGAATTTCAAAATTAAAAAATTTTAATGCACAAATATAGCAGTGATAAATAGTACATCTACCTCTTATTTTAGTCATCAAATATTGACTTGTCCTCGGTTTTCATTCACACATTTATTTTGCACAATTGCTCCTAACATTACGCACCTCATAATATCTATAGCAGCTCTATTTAGCAATAATTAACAACCAACATATTGATTGTACAAGACTGCAATACCTTTTTATGTAATATTTTATGCAAACTGTGTGAAGAGAAATTTTGTTTCAGTCGAATTGCAAAATCTAAGTCACGTCGTTTGACCCTTCATTTGTTTAGACACTTTAATAATTCTTGCTTTAAAATCGGAAAAATATATGTCTTAACTTGTTAATGTAAATGGTAGTTTCAGCATGATCTCAAGATTACATTTATCTTCCCTTCGATTTTGTATAAATATTTATGACGCAGGTAGTCGTTTTATAAATGATTTTAAAATGATTGTATCGTTTAATCGGAACTGAGATAGTATCATTCATATGTTAAAAAAGTAACCGTTACGTGATTACGTTAACAATCAGATGACTACAAGGCAACCGGCTTGCAAGTAATAAGGTGACAAATCGGACCGGTATGTGGTGAGTGTATGGCCATTACAAAGCAGAGTCAAGCATCTTTTTTTAATAATGAATAAAAAATGTTCGATCAGATAAGTGATACATCAGTATAATTATAACACAACAATTTGTACGTTTATAACGTTTATTATGTACGTTTATTATTTTATTTGAGAGAAAACTATATTTTACTTCAAACACCCTTTTTTTTCTTGAAAGGTTTGTTTTAACTTCTTTTTATATACGTTACAATTTTGAAGTTCATATATTTTTTTGTCGAAGAAAGTAAGTTTTAAAAAGTGACTTTAATCAAAGACTAAATAAAAGGAAAAATTTTTAAATAATAATACAATTTAATTTAATTTAAAGTATAATTATTATTAAGATGTTATTAATATTATTAGTATAATAGTAATTTAATTTGTAATGTGATTAATAATATTTTGAACTGAATTTTGCATTCATTTTGAGCCATAAAATTATTACCATCTGCGAACAAAAGATTATATTATACGTTGACTGAATATCAACAATGATTTTTATTACTTTTTACTGTACTATTTTTATGTTATATTTTGCACATTTTCAATGCATATAACTGTAAAATTAAACAAAAATTAATTTAAGTAAAGAAGAATGTACTGATCTGTACAATGTACTTATATTTTTGACAATGATTAACAACTCAGTACATATTTGAAGATAATAACACATTTCCACAACAATAATGGTCATTTTTTAAACATTTTTTTATTTAGTTGTAATGAAATGTTTTTCAATTTACATAGTGAAGTCAAATTTACTATGATTTATTTTGTAATGTTTGTAGAAGATAAACTGTTTTTTAAGAGTATTATTGAAATCTTCAAATACGTCGCATTTTTTATTAAAAATATCATTAATAATAATTAACAATTAATATAAGCTGTATATTAACAAAAAGTAAAATAGCAAGTTGGTAGAAATATCAGACTATTGATTCATTATAAATAATTTCGAAGAAAATATGACGTTATCCACCGCAATCAAACGATGCAATATGCATATTTTGTGGTTTTGAAATTTTTCCGGAAATATAAAAGATAAACTGTGGATTTTTTATGACTGTACAAGTGCAAAGAAATTTACGTACGTCACTATTACAAAACTAAATAAGTTTTTAACGAGTTCGTATCTAATACTTAAATATCACTAAAAATTTTCATTTTCCGAATTCAATTATTACTACTAGAATAATCTCATATTATTGTCTGAAATTCTATTCGATTTTGCTTTAATTTTGAAACAGTAAATTAATTAAATGTTATTGTACGTTTGCAGTAAAAATTATCAAATTTCTAAATTTCCACATTTGTACATTTCTATGTTTTTAAATTTCTAAATTTCTAAATTTCTAGCTTTATAAATTATCAAATTATAAAATTTCTAAATTCTGTGATATAAAATATAAAAATATGGGAAAACATGTTTACTTGTAATCAAACAGAAAAATTGTTACCAAACGTGAGGAATAATTATAAATTTATTAGGTTTCATATTAAATATATCGCTGTTATTCCAATTATCAGGAAACTTATTAGTTTTTTTTTAAATTATACTGCAGTAAGTTTTTAATAGTTTTAGTTTTAAGGAAAACCACCCTCCTATTGAAGTAGCTTTTTTGACTACCTCTACAGAATGCCAAATATGACAAGTATTATATATTAACCCTCTGTTACATTTTATTCTCAATACGGGACTCAAATTTTAAATGTTCTATAGTAAATTAAGTGGACAAGACTCTGAGAATATTGGTTCCAAGTAAAAAAATAAATAAATAACATTTCTAATAAAATTTTATTATTCATTTCATGTCCATACTCATTTGTAAGTAGAATATGTAAGGATGCCTATAGGCCATTCCACGCCAAACCGATCACTTTTGGAAGTCACCATCTGCGATTTTGCTCTAATCGAAATATGTTGTAGTCCACGTAAAATTAGGGGGGGGGTTTAAGTCTGTTTTCGCAAAAATGGGTAAAAATTGCAAACTTTGAAGACTTGTTATTCCTTAACAAATTCGAAACCGGCAAAATGATGACTTAAACCCCCACTAATTTCACATGGACTACAACATATTTCGATTAGAGCAAAATTGCAGACGATGACTTCCAAAAGTGATTTGGCGTGGAATGACCCGTATATTTCATACAGAAAGTTGTACAAATAATATTATCGTCCGCTTTCTCGTCCCGTTTTTCTCTAAAAATCGCCAAAAAAATGTGACGACCTCGTGCTTTCCCCAGTTATGAAGAACGCATCCCCACTTTGCACTTTTCGGAAAAACACAATCTTACCGTTACTACGGGCCTGGAAAATATCACCTGGTGAGAAGGTGAGCACGACCGAGTCTCGTTTAAACCTGGTCCCGAAACACTTTGAAGTGGTCCTTAATTTATGGTGGCCCTAAACCAATTCTGACCATTGTCCGCTCGCTTTTACAAATAACAGCCATATTTTTCAACTTGTCATTAATGCAAGAAAGGTTTAATACATATCTAGTCTTTAATGGAATTTGTATCAACAATATATTCAGCAACTGGTTAAATAAATAAATTGCAATTCTAGACTGACCGAAGGATACACATGTATCTATTCTTGCGAAGCTTTATCATGTCTCCTATATTAGGTGGAATTATTCCAGGCTCTGAAGTTCCAAAAATGAAACGAATATCCGTCCTTCTGTTCTGTATCAAAGCTTAACATAGCCAAAGTCCGGAAGCAGAGCAAATTTTGCGAATCAAGTGAACAGACAACCCAGTTTGCAAAGACGAGCGAGAACGAGATTGGCGCCGGAAGTGGCAGTACCTGCTGCGTCCAATTTGTACCGTCCAGGATTATGAAAAACCGTCAACGTCGTGTCTTGACATGGATCTAATATTTTCTACCGTATGTGCTCCGTACTAGAATAATAACTATTAATATATTTCGTTACTTCCTTATTTGCAATTTAAAGCACCTGTTAGCTAATAACCATGAACGTTGAAAATGGCGCAGCAGAAAAAACGACCGCGTGTAACATGACACGTTGTAATTACAGTCATTCAGATTGTAATTGGTTCATTTTCTGATTTAAATTTTTCGTTTCATACTTTCTGGACATAATATAATAATATTCAGAGCGTTTATTCTTCTGACTATTCTTTTAACTATTCGATTACTATGGAATTAGGATTTTTGAAGATGTTTGTGTTTCGTTTACACTCAATTTAAGATGTAAATGGTAAAATAAAATTTTATTTTTCGGAATGGTGTTTTCGTAGATTTGGAAATTTTGTATTTTTGGACGTTGCAATTTTGAAAATTGGATCTCTGGAACTTGTAGAATTTTGAAACTTAGGAATGGTCGAATCATGGAATTTTTCAACTTCTGAATTTTGCAAATTTGGGATTTTGGAATTTTAGAAGTTTGGGGCTACAGATATTTGAAAATTTGGGACATTGAAATTGTGGAATTTTACGATTTTCAAACAACTGAATTGCAGAACTTTCGAATTTTTTGACTTCAGGGCTTTGGAATATTGAGATTGTGCAACTTTGGGATTCTGGAACAATTGAATTTTAGAACTTTGGAATTTTTTAACTTTCAGGTTTAGGAATTTTGAGACCGTGAAACTTTGTGATTTTGGAACAATTGAATTTTAGAAATTTGCAATTTTTTGACTTTGAAGTTTTGGATTTTCGAGAGTGTGGAACTTTAGTATTTCGAATAACAAATTATCAAATAACTGTAATGTAATGATCTATAGTATGAACAAATCATTAAATCTATCAACTGCAAATCCGAAATAATTCATTGAAATTTCGAACGACTGCTATTTAACAAGTATTAATTAGAAGTAAATATGTGAAATTTGAAACGTCTGTTATTTAACAAGCACTAATTTCAACTAAATACGTAAAATTTGAAACGACTGTCATTTAACAAGTACTAATTTCAACTAAATACGTAAAATTTCAAACTACTTTTGAATGGCAACCAATTTTCTATAATCTGAAATAGAATATATGATTACAACACTGTGCTGTTTAGTCAAGAGAAAATCTGGTTTCCCTACAGATAATATAACAATCAAACAGAAGATTTTTTCTATTTACTGATTTTTAGAGATTTATAGAAATATACAATTTTGAAGATAGATTAATTATCTGGAGACATAAATTTGCAAACTTTAGGATTTGGAAATGTAGGTACATACAGTCTCTGGCCATCGAATTAGGACCACGTATGAAAATTTCATTTTTATAGCTATAACATTATGTCATATATGGAAAATTGTCTTAGGTCATGCAAATTATTACTAAATATGTTGATAACGGTATATATACGTAGCAATTGATTTGTTACTATCGTGATAATCAAATTGTGTGGGTGATGAGCGATTAAGGGCCGCGCGAGCGGTTACGTTAAGTTCGAGTATCGAAAGCGCGTGAGGTCAAATTTGGTAAATGCCACAGAAAATGTCTGGTGTCTACTCAAAAGACTAATTTACAACTCTCCAACCACATGATCTCAGTTGAAAAGAATTACAGATATTTGGGAAAATAATGACGATATTGTAAGAGCGAGTAAACAATTAGTAGTAACGATGGCCAAAGTCGCTTTAGGGTCATCATAAATCAAGGACTCTCAGCGTGGATTGGGACCGAGATGATAGTTTCCAGGCCCGCAGTAACGGCAAAATTGTTTTTCCCAAAAGTGCAAAGTGGGGATACGTTCCCCATAAAACCTTGAGGAAAGCACGGGGTCGGCGCATTTTGTTAGAGACTTGTTAGAGAAGAACGAAGAGAGAAATCGGACGATAATAATTTGTGTAAAAGTTTCTGTGTGAAGTATAGGCATCCTTACTATATAAAGCATATGATTAAGCAATGTATACGGAGCGTGCCGGAAATGAGACAAGCTGTCACCAAAGCAAAGGGTGGAAATACAAAATATTAGCATGTGTTAATAATGTTATGTACAGTAGTAGTGTGTCATGTTAGTAGTTAATAAATTATATCAGTACAATTTGAACAGGCCTTTTTCTTTTACGGAGGACGTGAAAAATGGTGAAAATTTGTAGTGGTCCTAATTCGATGGCCAGGGACTGTATATTGAAATCTAAAGATTTGGAGGTCTAAATATATGAGAATCTGGGAATTTGGAGAGTTAGATACACGGCAATAATTTCAAGATCTAGGTATACGATAATCTACGGATTTGAAGATCCAGCTATGGGAATCTAGGAATTTATAGGTTTAGAAATTTGGGGATGTAGGAATTTGTGCAACCAAAGATTTGGGGGCTCAGGAATTTGGGAATTCAAAGATTAGAGGATTTGCAAATTTCCAAACTTCTTAAACTCAAGACTGCAGAGATTTAAAAATGTAGGAAATTCAGTAGTTTAGTTATGTTGAAAAATTCATAATTTGGAAATGTATAATTTAGAAAATTTGATAATATGAACATCTGAAAATTTCAGAATCGATAAGTTTAAATATGTGTAATCGAGAGAAAACCTACGTTGCACCAGAATGTACATTCTTTCAACGGGAGTCCCATTAAACTAGATTTATATTCAGTTATCGTCGTAAAGTCATTACATAATTCCGAAGAAAAATGTAACACGAAATAAGAATTTTCAAATAAAATTGTAAAACCGGTCACAGTGGTTCTAGTGTTGACTCTAGATTTACGGGGATTTGATAACCAGTTACTTTCAGATTGAAAATAAAGTAAAAAAATAAATAAACGAGGGACACAGCATAAATTGGCTTATACAATTATTCTTTGTATGGACAAAAACTTTTTAAAGGTCAAGTCTACTGATCGAATGCTCCTAGTATTATTTTTTTATCCTCTTGCAGAAAATTGATAAACTTGTTTATCTTATGGTGCACTGATCAGGAGAAACAAGGACAGTATATATTTGGTTTCCATAAATGTGCAAAAATGCGACTCAATAATTCCAAGATTTCGAAAACAAAAAACAACATTTTGTTACTTTATATCATATTTAAGAACTGCATAGAGCTGGATTTCGCAATTTCGTTTTTAAAACTTGAAAATGTTTTTATACGCTTTCGTCTGTTATCAAGTTTTAAAAATTAAAACAAAGATTTTTATATGTTTTCATTCGTTACGAAATTATAAAAGCGAAATTACAAAATCCGGCTCGAATATCTCTAAAAAGAAAGTGTAACAAAATATTGCCTTTTGGCTTCAAAGTCCTGGAATTACGAAGTCACATTTTTCCACATTTTTGGAAACCAAATTATCTCTTCTAACCAAAACAATATAAGATAAACAAAGATCGCTGGAGTTTATTAAGTTTTTGTCAAAGTCGCTAAAAATCCTCGATATATTCGGTCATTCGATTTGACCTTTAATACTAGAATGGCCGCCTACGCATCTAAATGTCGCCAGGGGTCGGCAATATTTTTGAAGAATTAATTTAAAAAAACTATGTAAATCACGAAACAATTCAACGTGTGCGAACATACACATAAAATAAACGTAGACAATTACGACACATATAATATTTTCTTTTGTGTGATAATGATTAAAGCAACCGCCTACATTCATCAATCATCACACACACGTTGTGTGAGTGGCCATTAAAGTGTTAATAATCTGTATAATTTGAAACGAGGAATTTTTACGTGTTCCGTAAATCTAATGTTAATTGATATCTTCATCACGCGCGCACGATCGTTCTGCTTTCTCTTCCCCTTGACATCCCGCATACGGGTCATTTTTGAAAAGTCAGCCAACTCGTCACACTCAACGACCAACTACGCATATGGCCCACAAACTGGAATGAATCGCTGAAAAATCGACTCGCTGCACCGACTATCCGCTTGCCGTTTCGTGTTTGCGGTCACTGCTGTCCATCAGGTTACTGAACTTTACACACTTCTATATATACGACTCCACTTTTGTTTCTCGTTGCTTCAAATTCCATCATCGGTCAATGAATGCACAACACAATAGTAACGATGAAATTATGTTTCGTTCACGGTTCAAATACGTTCCGAATAGCGGTTGTGTTACTGCGAAGACATTTACCTAGCCTTCGTGTGGAAAATGGCGAAAAATAATGATTCAATCGTTTCTGACTCATATTAAAGTCACTTTCTAGTTTAAAAGTTTCAAAAACATTAGTTTTACTGTAATGGTTGTAAGGAATATATGACAGGCTGATTATTTGGTCAATCTTTTTTTTTTCATGGAACATACTTTTCAAGGTGTCCACTAGTTTAAATGATAGGGCATTATTTTATTGATTTAAATCTTTTAGTCGAGACGATATATATGTTAGCAACTTGCGAAATATAATTGGTATTCATTTATTCTTTATTTCGTAATGTGCTCTTTTCTGAATACTGGAAATATTCGTACTTTTTTTAAATAATACTAAATTCAAAAACAATTTTGCTTAGGTTAGGTATTATTTTCTTAGGTAAAATTCTTTCAGTTGACATTCAAAGGATTAATAAATTTTTAGTACGTTTATTCTGTCAAGAAGAATATTACTATACATGTATATTGTACATTGTATATGTATGTGTATATTGTACATATGTCTATTGTAACGTAGAAAATAATATTGTTATGTTATTGTCATAACGTTGGAAATAATCTTGTTATACATCATTGCCATAATATAGAAAATAATACTGTTATACGTTATTATCATAAAAGACAAAATAATTATCGACATAATAAATCTTTTACAAATTTATTAAAACACTGAAAAATTTACTAAAATAATAAATGATTGCAAAATTATTAAAACAGTGAGATAGTAAATGACTACAGATTTAGTAAAACAACGAGATAATAAACGATTACAAATTTATTAAAACAGTGAGATAATAAATGACTACAAATTTATTAAAACAACGTGATAAACGATTATAAATTTATCAATACAATGAGATTATAAATTACATTAAATATAATGTTTAGAGAATTACATAAATTATAGTTTATGATCTTAAAACATTCAAAACACGAGTCAGATACGTGGATTGGGTACAATTTTAAAATAATTTGTTCTCGAATCCTAAAGTTGATATGCATAATATTAAAGAAAAAAATATTGAAAGATTTATAGTAATTATTTTATTTAAAAAAATATGCTTTTCTGCACAAAGAAATTTCTAGTATTTTAAATCAATGAATTGTGGAAAACGAAATGTAGTTAGGTGTGGAATGGATTATAAATTAAATTAATAATTTTTTAAAATGAACATCAAATCGTAGTTAGAATTTATTTAACTGATCAGTTTAATATCAGTTACTAATTTATAATTACTTGAAATTTTTAACAGTTATTTAAAAATAACAGTTACCAGTAATTATAGGTTATTTGTTCTTTTTTATACCTATAGCATTACTTACATTGTTTAATATTTATTGTAAATATTTATTACAAATTTTAATAACTGTTTGAAATGCTTATTAAAAATTTCAACTATTAAATTTTTACATTTATTTCAAATCTTCTTTTTTTAAATAATAACTATTAGTAAGAACCATTTCTGATGTATATTAAGATTTAAGAAATATCGAGTTGCAAAGGACTTAAAATTTTGTTAAATATTAACTAATGCAGATAAAGAGAAGAACTATTGAAATTACATTCATGTATAAAATTTCTGTATTACATTCATCTATAAAATTTGCTAATGATGAGTGACTAATTCAGAAATCGTAAAAGCGTAGAAGTAAATGTGGTTATCAAAATTGAAACGACCCTGAAAGTTATCATTCAATACATCATGTACCCATCATTCACTCGTCCTTCTTTCTATATTAATAAAACGAACGCGTGTTCAAATCACCATAGGAAGAAACACGCTGACTCGTTTAGAGGCCAACGACCACTTACGAACAGCTGAGACTGGGTCATATGCAAATTAACAGAAAGATAACGCATTCCTGTGGACTGTCGACTTCGCAAAATTAGTTGAGAATTTTATTTATCGGGTAGAGTTCATTCTGAAACATGGTGTAGATACGAATTTAGGGATTTGGACATTTGAAAATTTAAAAATTTCAGAATTTAATACTTTCAGGATTTAGAAATTGTTGAATTTGAGGTTTTTTAAATTTGGGAAGATGGGGCTTAAAGATTTGAAAATTTTTAAGTTTGGATTTTCGAAAATGCGGAAATTTGTTTTGGATACTTGGACAGTTGTAAATTTGGAAATATGGATATTTTGAAAATTTAGAAATTTGGAAAGAAATTGAAGGATTTGGAGGTTGAAAATCTGGAAATTTGAGAGTTTGAGGATTCGAGAATTTTAAAATTTTGGAAATTGATGAAGTCCGAGATTTGGGAATTGGAAAATTTGTGAATTTGGAGATTTGGAATTTTCAGAATTTAAAAATTTGGAGAATTAGAAATTCAATAATTTGCGAATTTAAGGATTTGAAAATGTGGGTTTATGAAAGTTTGAAAACTTGAAAATTTAAAATGTGAGAAATTAAGGGGTTTAGGTGTTTGGAAGTTTAGTAATTTAAGAATACACGAATGGGGTATATGGAAATATGAGAATTTGAAAATTTGAAAACTTGCATATTGGAAATTTGAGAATTTAGAAATTTAAAAATTTGAAAAATTGCTGATGCGCTCTGAATCAACTTTTTACATTTCTCATTCACATTTTTGCAAATTAAATTCAATACTTATACAGTTATGCGTATAAATTTAACTATTATGGTTCTCTTGCTGCTGAGCAGGCTAATTATATCTACATATTCATCTAATAATTATAGCAATTTGTAGGAATGCTGGTTGCAACCGTATGATTAGAACTGAATTTACGGATCCCGGTTAAATAACGGATCTTTCATTTCTTAACATAAATTACAGGAGTTAAAAAATCTTTTGTGCAAACGTATGTTAATTTTTGTCGAGATAAAGAATTATTGTACAATCTAGTTAACGTATCATTCCTTATTTATTTTCCTACGTTAGTTTGTAAAAAAACAAGTATTAAAGTATTAAAAATAAGTATTTATCGAACGTTCATAAATGTAATATTATAAAATGTGCGAAGTGAACATATCGGAAAATATTCGTTCAACAGAAATAAACCCTCTGCGTTCGAGAGACGACTCTCACTCGCCATTTTGTTTAATACAATAATACGAAATAAACATTTTTTAACTAAATCGACTATATGTATATTGTAGAATGATGAATGATATATATATTGCAGTATGATGTCAAGTAGTAATAGAAAAATATTTTCAACATAAATTCGGAGTTAAATAAGCTCTGTGCGTCGAATCGCGCCTCAGAAGTTTCGGTCGAAAAATCGTATGCGCTGCACGAACCGCAAAGAATCCACAGGCGTGTGGCATAATTTACGCAACGGTTAACTGCCGTAGTCGTCGAGGAATGATTTAACACTAAACTACCAACAGTTGAGACGAAGCTATTTTTACCAAAACCAGTCGAAGTAACTGGTCTTTAAAAAATACGCGGTAATAGAATATTTTTATATTTATAGATTTATTACTATTTTACAAAAGAAATTTCATACTATGGAATTGCAACTGCTATGTAATGTAATTAGATTTTTATTTTATCCAAGTGAATCAAGCACGTCTTTTTTTACATAAATTCGAAATATTTTCTAATTCGCTTTCTGAGGACTTCTGAATATTTTCTTTGCCTACAATCTCATTATCGCTATAAAGTTCAATTTCTTTTTCTTCTAATTCACTTTCTTCCTGCTCATGCAATTTGTCATCCACGATATGAGAGCATGCCATTGGTACATTCTTTACTTTTTGCACCAATTTAGAGATGTTCAATCGTTATGTCATTTTTAAGGCTTGTAAAGTATCTTTATGTAAAAAAAATTAGGTCCTATTCCAGTGATTACAGTATACAAAATATAGTGTAAAACATCGATGACTATGTTACGTTATATCGCGGCTATGTCAATCTGCATGTTGTGGCGCCAGATAAGACGTTGCGATAATTTCCCATAATAAAATCTATCCAAACATCTAAACGATTTCAAGTTCAGTAAACAGATTATACTTTTCCAGTTTGACAACTGCCAGTCAAAATGAAAGGTATAAATATAAGTAGCCACAACACAAAGTTATTTTGATTGTAAACAAATGAAGCAAAAAATTAAGTTCATCTTTAGTTATCGTCGCAAGAGTCATCGCATTATTACAGAAAAAAATATAACACAAAGTAAGAATTTTAAAACGAAATTATAAAACCGGTGCTTTTGACTGGTATGGTAGTTCTAGTTAACAACGACGCCCCCGCTTATAAAGAGTTTCATTTAGCTGAACGAACACGATGACCCGTACGGCGAATCGTCCACAATCACGAGTGCACAGCCTCGAATGCCAAGGACCGAGGTCAATGCTGCGGCGCCGGTTTCAATGACCGACTTTTGCTGCAACGACAGCCAGACACATGGTGAAACAAATTGGCGATGTAGGGGCGCGGTCGAATCTTGATTTACACGTAACACTGTTCAGTCAGCTGATCGTGAACGTAACGACCGTTTCGCCTTTTGATACCGTTCAAGTATTGTCCATGGATAATGCGAAGGCGTGGTTTACATTTGTGTAACAATTCATGCTCCATCGACGACGAGTCATTTTCATCTGCGGTATAATGTTGGTGTATCATTAGATCTAATTTTCTGTCACGCGTTAAGGTAAATGTCCTACTGCTCGGACGACTACCGATAATTAACAACAGAACTGTTAGTAAGAACATTTCTGGGATGATGACATTTTTATTTAGTTTGAACGTTTATAGCAAAACGTTACCAGTAAATAGCAAAATGTGTTAACATAAATATATTTGTAAGTTTCTATAATTCAATATCTGTATTATACAAAAATATTATTTTACTTAATAATTAATATATTATTTACTATTATAATTAATAATTAATGTTTTTATATATGATGCGTGGTACAATTATATAATTTTGTATGTGATTATATGATATGGTCATATGGTTTTATATATGATAGTATGATACGGTTACATGGTTATATAATTTTAATAAAAAAGTGCAAAATGTAGAATACAGTGGTTACAAAACTGCATCAATAAAGTGATTCGAGAAACAATAATAACGTGTAATACAATATGTGTGTAATTTTTAACGCTATAATTATAATCATTAATTATTGGCAACACAAAAATTTCTGCAACCTATTTCTTTATAACTATTCAGACATTACATTAAGAATAAATAAGAAAAGAATTCTTGCATAGAAGAATTATTTCTATCAATAACGTTGTCATCAAGGAAGAGAAATTTTGGTCCAACGAAAATTATAAAATTTCTAAAATACGTCAATTTTTTCTGCAACAATGTTCGTCCACATTTATCGCGTTCGGAACGAGACCACCTTTCGCAAGTTAAATCTTTGTTAAGTACTTTAGTCAGCAATTTAGCAAGCATAATGAAAATTTCTTCGTCGGTTCGAACCACGAGCTACACGTAGAAAAGCGGAATTCCAGAGGGTTTTCCGGTGTCAATAAATGCCGGTTATAAAACCCGTTTTCTCCGGTCTACTGACACACTGACGTGCATCTGGCACACTGTTGCTCTTTCAAGACGCTTTAACTTTCACGAGCTCGTAAAATCGCATTTTTCCCGCAAAATGTTACAGATAACCGATGTTTTGAAATAAACAAAGGGCTAGAGTCAGGTGAAATTTAAAAAAATATATATAAAATATTATTTTAACACTAGGGAGATTAAATGTCCATCTAAAAGGACTGCACGATGGTCGTTTCGACTCGGAACTGACTTTGTTACCCAGAAAAAACTTGATATGTTTATTATTATAATCCTTTTATGATTACTTATATACACTATTTATTTATTACATAATGCTCTAAAACATTTCATACTGTTACTACAATTTCTATGGTACAGTATTTCATACTGTTTTGTGCTTACTGTGCAAAGACGGAATATTTGAATATCTTCTTTAATGAAGAAGGTACACGATTTATAAGAGATGCGAGATAGCACATGAAATATCGGCTTTTTAGACATTGTACCTTAATACTTTTCTGCGTAATTGATACGATTAAGAAAAAATCTGCAATTTCACTTGAAAGAAAAATTTGCATTTCTTTGGTGCAGAAGAAACGAAGAAAACGAATGAACGAATGAAGAAAATGAAGTCGTAGAAAAATAGATATACCATTCAATTTGTTTTTCAACTTTTTCAAAACGCTTACCAAAATCGAGATATAACCCTCAATTACGTGAATATTGTAGTATAAGTATATTTATATTTATACAATATACACAAAAATCTGTATTTTTGATACAACTGATGATGTCGCTATAATTTGAGTATTTAAGAAATCATTTGAATAAACACTTATTCAGACAACAAATAAAATGATAGATTACTGAATTCGAAATTCAGATAACAAAATAACCGAAAGAAAAGTCATTTATCTGTTCAAATAAGCTAGCACGTGATTATTTTAAATAAGGATAAGATATTTTATTGGTTACCTCTCAATTAGTTTTATTGGACACCAAACTGAATACTAAATCCTGTGATACAACAGGTATCAAGAAGTAAAGTAAAATAAAGGCAATATAACTACATGTTGAAATTTCGAATAAATGACACCTGTCATCAGAGCGTTAAAAAATATGTATTTCCATATTTTATTCTGTACAAACAAGTTTCTAAACAGTTCCGATCATTTTTTGCGCTATCATGTATTTCCGTTAATTTACCGTGGCAATAAACGAATCACGTGAACAGAAGCATAGTCTGTGAAGACGATGTCCGTTATCGAGGTCATGTAAGAAGTATTCCGTGATCATTTGCAAATGTGGCCGAATGCATTAGAGGCATGCAGGTTGTCCAGTATCGAGACCATTCTGCTTGCGCAACTTATTAGCACGTGTCACCTGATTCTGGTTCGCTTTTCGTTCTGCGTATCGTACGCTCGAGTATAATGTAGGCTTCCTTAATCTTGACATTATATAAATTTCTAAACTTCCAAATTTTCAATGAATTAAAAATAATTTCTCAAATCTGTCAAATTCTTTGAATTCCCAAAATTTCCCATCTATAAACTTTTTAATTTTACTAAATTTCTAAACCCCAAATTTGTAGATTTCAATATTGCTATATCACCAAATTTCAAGACCTCCAAAGATCTATGTTTTCAAATTCCTATATCCACAAATTCCTACATTACCAAATTTCTATGTTCTCAAACTTCTAAATTACCAAATCAGTAGATACTTGTATTTTTATATCTCGAATTTCTAAATTCCCAAATTCCTAAATTCTCAAATTCCAAGATTTTCAAGTCTTTAGACTCCTATGTCTGTAGATTCCCTAAATCACAAGGGTCTTCAAGTACCTATGTTTCAAAATTCTTACGTTTCCAAATTCCTACATTATCAAGGTTCTCAAATTCCTAGAATACCAAATCTTTAGATTCCTATGTCCTTAGATCTCCAAATCTCAACGTTACTAAATACCTATCTCCAAATTCCAATGTTTGCAAATTATTAATCTTCCAAATCTTACATCCACAAATACCTACCACTTACGTCCACAAATTCTTAAATTTCTAGATCACCAAATTTCTAGACCCCCATATCTTTAATTTCCAAATCCCAAAGTCTCCAAATTTGTACGTCCCAAAATTCCTAATCTCCCAAATCCCTACATCCACAAATTTCAACATTTTCACATTCCTAGATCATTAAATCTCTAAATTCCATATCCATTCATAATTTCATATCCATGCGTCTCTAAATATTTGATTTCTAAATGCTTCTATCCCCAAATTTGTAGATTTCCATAAGCATAGATTTCCAAATATCTATGCCTCAAAAATTCTTCACTCATTCCCAAGGTGAAAATTATATTTTCACTGTATCCATATCACAGCATCGATTATTTTACAATACATCTTCGAAGAATCTTGGAATGTTACGTAACTGTTCTATAGCTGAAAGACAATACCGTACTGTTTGCATTATCTATTACATAATTCTAATTCAATCTGCAGTGAATATCTCCAATTACATAAAGTGGAATCCGTTTATGACCACTGTGGAACTTGTAATTTTCAATAACAATTACTAGCTGATAGGATTAAACGATGGAGATAAAATTGTCATTATCTAACTCAATTTTTTAGAAATAATTATGACATCTGCAGAATATTATATCCGTTACAAATGGTACATTTAATTGAATTAAACGGTACATTACGTATTTACATATCTATTTAATTACTTTCTACATATTTACATATTTACATTCACAATTATTTAGAGGTTACATTTTTTATAAACAACTATTTTTGAAAACAAAAAGTTGATTCGAATAGCATCTTAAGTAGTTTCGGTTATAAAAAGGTTTCGAAGAAAACATTCTTTTAGGACGAATTTGCTAACAATCTTTTGTTCTCAAGTATAAATTATCATAATTAGTAACAATAGCCGAAGTTGGATTATTTTTCACCAATTTTATTAGAGCATTTTGGAACAGATTGAATAATCAATTAATTATTACTTAATAAACAATCAATACAACATTAGTTGATTGATAACATTACTTGTGATTAAAATAATCGAATTCCGCTATAAAAATCAATTACCAATTGATGAATTATACTTTTAATACTGAAGAAACTATGCACACATAATTTAAAATGAATAAAGAAATAAGGAACTGTAATTGAATATTTATTCCTTATCTCGATACAAGTTAACACAGAAATCAAGAAAAACATCTCAACATTTTGTAATTTAAAACAAGAAACTAATAAATTAGTGATTTAACCGGTCTAGTAGTTTTTGTGTTAATATCGTAAGCTTTGTGGAATCTAACCTTGTATATATTCCTTTACTTCGATAAAAATCAACAAATTCGCAAGAAAACTATCTCAACATTTTTGCAATTCAAAATAAAAAATTAGCAACGTAGTGATTTAAACGGTCTGGTAGTTTTTCGTGTTAATATTGTGGGCTTTGCAGAATCTATCGTAATTTTATTTGCACTTGATGTTTACTCAAAATGTACCGATAGGAATCTACTTGAAAGGTTTCGTTAATGTACGCTGCAGAATTGTGTACTGATTTCTAAATTGCAACTGGTTACTGCTACTTTGCATAGGAATACCGTGAAGGATGATAAATTAGAAAGCCACGCATCAAAGTCACGAATGCGTGACAATGACCGTTAAAGTGTTAAATTCTGATTTTATTGTGTTGTTTCCACATACTACACAACTTTGATTATCCTAGAATACGTTTGAGCTGCTTACTTTGAAAGTGGGGCAAGTACATTTTCAAAAGAAATGAAGATAATGACAACAATAGATAAAACTTAATTTATTTTCATCAGTAAGCAATCTATAATGAAAATAAAAAAAATTCTCTTATATTTTGCCAATGGATCGTATGACAACTCTAAAAGTGGAAATATAATGTATAATAATTGTGTGCGTGGCAATATAACACATAATAAATCTATACACAGCGATATAACGCATGGTAATCTCATTATATGTGGTAATATAACGCGTAGCAACTACACGCGTCACGATACAACGCATAGAGCGTTCACACGTGGCAATATAACGCGAAACAATTGCACGCGTGACGAAACGAGTAGTGATTTCACACGTGGTAATATAACGCGTAGCAAATCCATGCGTAACTGTACAACGCGTAGCAACTACACGCGTCACGATACAACGCATAGTGTTTTCACACGTGGCGATATAACGGGAAATAATTCCACGCGTGACGAAACGAGTAGTGATTTCAAAGTGGTAATATAACGTGTAGCAATTCCATGCGTAACTGTACAACGCGTAGCAATTACACGCGTGACGATACAACGCATAGTGTTTTCACACGTGGCGATATAACGCGAAACAATTCCACGCGTGACGAAACGAGTAGTGATTTCAAAGTGGTAATATAACGTGTAGCAATTCCATGCGTAACTGTACAACGCGTAGCAATTACACGCGTGACGATACAACGCATAGTGTTTTCACACGTGGCGATATAACGCGAAACAATTCCACGCGTGATGAAACGAGTAGTGATTTCACACGTGGTAATATAACGCGTAGCAATTCCACGCTTAACAATTCTATAAGAATATAACACGTGGTAATTCCATGCATGATGACAGAATTCCTAAACTTGAATATTTGAGATTGGGTTCATTTACAAATTTAAAAATTCTGAAATTTCATGGTCTGCAATCTAAATTTCCAAATTTGGAAACGTGGAATAATGTACAATAACAAATTTGTAAATTAAAAAAAAAACTCCCCTATAATTTCTAAGTTCGTTCAATAATTGACAAAAATATATTCCCACACTTGTGATTCTACTGCTACGTGAATTTCACGTTAGTTTGGACTAATTAAAGAACAATATTTCCCTTCGTATTTTTTCGAATATTATCACTTTCATCACAAGTATGTGATATAAAAATCATCGAAATCATTCTCTACATATTGTACAATTGTCGTACAGCTTAACGACTACACTGTATTGTGTCTACCGGTTATAGATGCATTCGCGGAAAGAACACGGGCACACAAAGGACGTTCGTTCAGAATGAACAGTCTAAAACAATTGACGACGAGGTAGAATGAGCGACGAGGATAAAATCGCAAAGAATGCCAAGGGAAGAGTATATGTATATACTGTAGCGACTACACTTTCAAACATCCTTGACTTCCTTATAAGCTGGCACGCGGGAAGTTACATAACGAGCCTTTGAGTCTAAGCGGATAGGCAGGTAAAAACGATACAGCAAGAGAAGAATCGAGAGGATATGCTGATCGATGTGCGAGACTTTTACATCCGCTTCGATTGCATCTCTCGATACGAAGGCCTATAGTTTCAACGATCCTCCATTATACAGGGTGGCCTACGAGCTGTTACAAATAACTGCTTTCTTCGTAGTGCAATTAACCTTTTACACTCGAAATTTATATATTTGATTTAATATAGTCATTTTAAATAAAATCTATAATGTTATACATATAATATATACACATAATGAAACAGCCACTAGCGGCATAGTGGAGAAATAATAACATCAAAGGAATTCATAAAATTTTTCAACTAAACAGTTTTTGCTGCAGACAGCAAAAATACCTCCGAATGTGAAGTATTAAAAAAATGGTGGAATAAACATATGAGTACATCAGTGTACGTTCACATACTTTGTGCAAATGCAACAATGCCTGTGTATTTAAACCTTAGCACTTGAAAGGCAATTCACACTTGCCATTCAATTTAAGATAGCAACCCTAATTAAATATTTTTAAACTAAATCTATAATCCCATAAGTTGCACGCATGGCGATACAATGCGAGTATTGAAATTCTATATGTGGTGATACATCACGAAGTAATACAATGCGGTACAATTCCAAACGTAAAATAAAATACGTGTCGAAATTCCATATGTGGCGATATAATGCGAGATTATATAACGCATGGTAATTCCACGTGCGACGATACTACGCGTGGCAATATAAAGCGTAGGTATGTGGATATTCTACGAGCGGTAATGTAGCACGAGGTAATATAGCATGTAACAATAGATCATATGACAATATAATACGACACAATATAGCATACGAATCTTGCACTCGTAATTCCATACGTGGCAATGTAATGCATGATAATGTAATGTGTGGTGATATAACGTGTAGCAATTCTTCGTATGACACTTTATGTGGATGATATAGTGTGTGGCGATATAACGCGAAAGAACTCTTCACACGGCTACTTCGCGCAAGAACTCTACATATTTCCATTCGACGCATGGTGATACAACGCGAGGTCATATAGCGCGTGACAATTTCACAAGGAGCAATTCTATATGTGACGATATCACACGTGGCGATATAACGCGTAGAAATGTTGTCTTATTAGAAATTCTACTAATGGCGATATAGTGCGAGGTGATATACTGCGTGACGATACAATGCGTGGCGATATAACACATAGTAACATAGCATGTGACAATTTCACGCGTAGTAATTTCGCACGCGGCGATTTAACGAGTAGTAATTCTATACATGGCGATTTAACGAGTAGTAATTTTACTAAAATTAAAAAAATTTACTAAAATGTAAAAAAATATTAACGTAGAATGTTACAACAATTAACAGCGTATAAGATACGTTAAATTTAAAAGTAAAATATTTCACAAAATAATTTGAGATACATGTATATCTGACGAGTTATAATTTTGTTGACGTTGTGTTATAATATCCGTTATGACAAATGTTTTGAAAAATTGATTTACGTAGGAAAAGAAAAAATATGTAGTCTCGTTTTAAAAATAATGCAACTGAAGGGCTCTGTTCACAAATCGGTCGTCTTCACTTTTTGGCAAAGACTGCATTTTCATGAAGATGTAATACTGACGACATTCCATGTTTTTAGCAACAAGAAATAAACAACTCTGACAGTTACATATCGAGATAATGGACTTTTTTTAGATATTCGGTTCCTACGCCGATTCAGAAATGAATTCTATCGTTAATTAGTTTGCTTTTCCAATTACTGACTCAATAATGGAATAAAAATAAAAAAATAAAGGAAGTTCTCTCACTCGTTAATAAGTATATAGTAAAAAATATTTGTCGGTACCATATTGCTCTCAAATTAATTCTAGAGATTGGTATAATTATATCTATACATGTATCAAAAAATGAAAATGTATCAGAAGATCATGATTTATAAAGATTTAATTTAGTGACAAGATCAGGTTCATCGAAAAAAATAAATGTAAGCAAAAAAATGCAATTTGGTTCTGAGTTTCTGATACAGTGTAGCAAATATCAGCTCATAAAGCATTTATTATCTTTTTCGTGTAACATATCTCTGTAACGAGTCCAGAAAGTAATTATCGCAGATAAGAATTGCATGGACTACCCAGTATATTGATACATTTTTTCAACGAGCTTCCTCAGTATGTTCCCCGTTTTCGATAATAAGCAGCGCGTAACTGGTTATTTTCGTTCATAAAATTAGATGTTCAGACAGCGTACAATAATTTCACGGCAAACTCAAGCACCATGAATGCTTGTTCCATACATTACTTCTCTAACACTGTTGACGCGATAATGCATTTGCGTTGCCTTACAATTAAAATAGGTTAACTACGAATCGAAAGAAAAACTCTGCACGAGAAAAGACCTTGTTACAAATTAAGATATTTCCATTTCTTACCATGGAATTCTCTCTTCGATCAATTTTCTTAAGTTCTGTTATTTTCGCGTTAATCGTTCGCAATTCCCCTATTTCCCGTCGCAAGAACCGTAATTTACTGAATTTTTACAAATTCTACGAAAGAACTAGGGCAAAGGTTGTGTAAGAACTTCGGCAAAGATTACAATTTCGCACAGCGAGTGCTGCAAATTAGTCAGTTGCTAAAAACATAGGTACTGGGTTGGTCAAAGAAAATGTTGAAATTTTTGGTACGAAGTATTATTTCGTTAAATTTTTTAATTCCGTGCCTGAGTTAATTTGGGTAGTGTTTTATACGTGTAGGTTGTACCAATTTTTTTGCAAAACTTTACAAGCATATTCTGTGAACAATATTTAAAAAAATGTTATATGAATTAAACTCTTAAATACTTTATCAAAAAGTTGTAATAAAACTATCGAATGATAATGAATTGCTTTACTATTTCATAGAACATATAGGGTATTCCCTAGATATACTAAACATAAGAAAAAATGTTTATATAAACATAGGCTCGTAAATGCATTATTAAGAGTTATTAAAAAATATGTAAGAGTCGACAATTATTCGTATGTAGTATTAAAGGAGATAATCGTCCACAATCATTTAGGATATTACTCTTAATTTTTCAATAAAACATTTAAGAGACTATATTTGTACAATTTTTTATCATTTTCATTTATAAAATATGTTGGTAAAGTTTTACAAAATTGAAACACGCTGTATGTAGCATCAAAAAACAAAGCAGTTCGAAGGCATTTTGCACTCTTTTTATAATTTTTTAATAAAGTCTTTAAAATCTTATGTTAATATAACAGTTCTTCCACAATTTTGTTTATAAAATATGATAGTAAAATTTTGCAGAAAAAAACTGAAACGCACTATATGTATATTACCGTGATCGAACTCGTATTAGTTCACTACTATCAATATACAGAATGATTCACCTAAGTGTATTGCCAAAATTATTAGTAAATTATTTATTAGACGACAAAATATTAGGTATTATATTCTCGTTATCTTCATATCACACAGTTTCATATATTTTTATATTCGGATTATTTTATATATCTACGTTTCTCTGAAATGTGTTTTAAAACGTCGTTGAATCTGAAGATGTTAAATAATATATCGGTAATTATTAATTTTTTAATAATTCTTTACTCAGCAATACACTTTACAATTGTAACATTGAACTTTAACAATTATCTTCCTTCTTATGTTAACCTTCTCTCAAGAAAAAAGTAAAATAACAATAAATTGATAGATGCATCGTGCGTTCCCCTTGATATCGTACCATCTCTGTTTCAAACATTTCTTCATATAACGAAGAGTTTACAAGTAATTTAAGTGATATACTTTGGTGAATCACTCAGTATACAGGGTGTCTCAAGTTTTGCTAATAACGAGATAAATTAAGTACAGTCATCATAAAATCCAAATAATATAAAACCTGATTAAACCTTATTCTTAATTCATAACTTATAATTTATTTAAAAATTTTAAGTGTAAAAGAGATTTCACGGCTATTTGTAATAAAGTTCAATCTTTATTTAAAGAAGAATGCAATAAATTGAATCAGTGAAATGTTCTCTGTTATTGTAAATTACAGTATTTAATATTTTTTGGGTAACATGCAGAGTTCATTACGATAGAAGTTTAATGACGCTGACGCCATTAGATGCAATTATTAATGCATTATCGAACGTCGTTAAGCAGCAACTTAATGCAATAGCTTATACAAGCGATAATTAACTAATGCTAAGTCCAGAGTGTTAAAATCGGTAATATATGTATTAGGTTGGCAAGATCAGAACATTTTAATTTTTATTATTTTGATATCTCGAATAAATGTGGATTCGTATGCGACTTCAAGGGAAATAAATGTCTGCAATATGGCGTATATTCGAGTGTTGCATTCATCAAGGCAAAACCAAAATATTTTAAATCTGAACAGTGGCGGCTTGTAGCTAAAATTAATGGGGGCCAGAAAATGTGTAGACTTTGAAAATTGTGTAAAAGGAAACAAACATGTATAAAAAGAAAATTTATTCAGAAACTTGATAAAATCCAAAAAGAACAAAATCAAACATTTTTTACTTACTATGTTATCGATAATATAAAATGTAAATAAGGGGTGCTGCAGCTTCATAGTGCCTATACGGGAGCCGTCATTGAATCTAAGCTATTCAAGAATTAATTAAACATTATCAAGTAAAAGTAATTTAAACGTTGTTAAAGCGAATTTGTTATATGCGTAAAAAGTTCCCAAACTAGGCTGTAAATTACTTTTGTTGCTTGTGAAATATGCGGACAAGCGTTGCCATGCATTATGACCTTGCAACATCCTAGAGCAGTAAATTCTTTTCCTCTATTTCACCGTTTAAATCGACTAACTACTACAGTTATCGAAACTTCAGTATTTACGTTATATTTTCGTCTATTCTTGTAACTCTTGTAAATAACTGAAATTTCCTAAAATCTCCATTACAAAATCTTTGATACCATTAACACTAGTATTACGAACGTCCGATGTGCAGTTACATTCAGATTAAAAATAAAGTACAACGATAAATATTAGGTTGGGGAATAAGTTTGTAGCGTTTTTATATTTTCCTTGTTTTACAACGATTTTTTTGCTGTTTGTCAAAGTGTATAATATTCATTCGATAGAGCTCTTTCTTCTCAACAAAACTGTACTAATCGTTTTTTTGAGTAATTTAATTTTTTATTACTTTTGAGGCTTAGAAATGGAATATCCAGGAGGTAAAAAGCAACATTTTCGACACCTGCTCTTCTTCGTAATTCGATGTCAAAATCGCCATTTTTGAACTTTGCAAACCATTTCCGTACTGTAGAGTTGTCTATGACACCTTTCCCGTATACGTTGCAAATGTCCCGGGCTGCTTCAACAGCTTTTTGGCCTCGATGAAAAGCGAAAAAGAGCAGGTGTCGAAAATGTTGCTTTTTACCTCCTGGATATTCCGTTTCTAAGCCTCAAAAGTAATAAAAAATTAAGTTACTCAAAAAAACGATTAGCACAGTTTTGTAGAGTAGAAAGAGCTCTATCGAATGAATATTATACACTTTGTCAAACAGCAAAAAAATCGTTGTAAGACAAAGGAAAATATAAAAACGCTACGAACTTATTCCCCAACCCAATATTTAAAGGTTGAGACATAAATTAATTTATGCAATTCATCTTAATAGAAGCTAACATACATTTCGTCAAAAGCATCTTAACAATTTCTGTAATTTAAAATCAGGAATCTAAGATGCGTCATTTTGACACGTTCTGTAAATCTAGTGTTAACACGTAGTATGAGCTGCAACATTTGTACCAAGAGTAGTGCGAATCATTTAAACAGGTTCATCAACATTTTTATCAGGCTGAAACGCGGAGAGAACGCAGTGGCGGATATGCACTTTATCGGCGGCCATCAAATTCACGAGTATCTTCTGAGTTATATCGTAAACAGCGTACGACACTTAAATAAGTAAATGTCAACGCTCGACACGTCCTAAAGAGCAGGGAATTATCTTAGTCTAAAGCGAAGTTTTAGATTGCGAAACCAAAAGCATAGTATTCTTTTCTACATGCATAATCATCTGCACAAGCATTCGTCCAACTATATGCATAAGTAAATGAAGCAAAATACGCAAAAAATATATCAATCAAAAGTATAATGACAGAGTAAAGTGTGACATGATAGTAATTGTGACGCAGTGGAAGAAGACTGAATGACATATCATAATTTATTGAAAAAATCGAATGCAAATATATTCGACCATTTAGTAATTAATTCAGTAATTATTCGAATACATCTGTAATTACTGAGGTAATACGTAATAAGATATCATTTAAGTGTTATGATGATTTTATCATTTTGATACTGATATTATTAATCAATCAGTAAAATCTGAGGAAATTTTTGTTCACTATTGTATAAACTACTATTACTCTTTTCTACTATTTTATAAACCACGTTTGTTCTATAATTTGCTTATGTTTTCTGGACTTTCTGTTCAATTTCTGCTTCTAAATTTTCTGTTATATATAATAAAATTTATGTGATTATTATGTAAAAATTAAAATTATTTTTATGTAAATATATTATTAAATATTTATAAGGAAAAGAATTATTTAATAATGATACATATATATAATTTATTAATTTATTTAAATATTGAACATTTATCAATATTATTGTTTAATTACTTGAAATATTATTGTATATATTATTATTTGTACGCATATGCATATTGAATAAAATCTTGTTGAGGGAAAAAATTCTATTTGTCTTAATATAAAAATTAAAAACTTGAGTTTTATACGAATTTTATGAATAGAATGTTATGTAAATATATATAATATAATTTATATTATGTATATGTAATTTAAATATAATTTCTAATCAATTAATTTTATTTTACAAGTTTTAATTATAATCTAAAAGTATAGAAATTTTACTCGAATTAAATTTTGGTACATATATGTTCTGTTCGATTCACTTATGACACAGCAATTAAATACTCCACTCTATACTTGTAACATATAAGTAGTATAAATAGAAGAAAAAAGTAATTTCCATTTACGTAACATAACCCTGACGATACAACGTTTATTGAACGATGTAACACTATATCTTTAGATCTAGTCTATATTTTAAAGGATCGAAGGATCTCTATCGAAGACCATGTTAACGTTATTATACTGAAGTCAAATATACCTAAGTGTCCAAGTAATAAATTGTGTTTCAAATGTGCCTTTTGATTAGTAATGGAATAAAGTACTTCGCAAACAGGTTGGAACATTAACTGATTGGATTCGCAACTTCTATCAGCATTCCAGAAAATAGAAGCAGTAACAGTACTTCCAAGTACACTCAAAGTTAAATGAAATAGTTCTAACCTTCCGTGGATACTTCGTGAAACGAAAGTACTTCTAAGCAGATTCGAATATTGATCGAATAGGTTCGTAGCTTTCATGCATACTTTACTACCAGTTTTATGTAGTTTCAAAGAATTGTTTCATCGCTATTTTTAAAATCGACACTTCTCATACAGGATTCAATTATACAATAATAACTAACATTGTAAAGTTAATTACACAAGACTTGTACACGACTTATTGTAAATTACAATATTAAATGTTTGATCACGATTTCACACGATTGAAGAGATACTTCAAACAATTAATGAGAAGTATATTATTTTGATTGCATAAAATTGCATGTGTTATGTAATTTTGAAATTAAGCAGATTCATTATAACTTGATATATAATTTCATGTAAATATCGCTTATTATTAATATATGTGAATATTTTTGTGCAATGACAACGTTTGTATCGCTAAAAAAGGTATTTTTAAAACCAAGGAATATGATAGAAAAAAATACCTATGACGTTTGTTTAATAATTTTATCAGTGAATTAATTTTCATTGTACTTTTAATTCATTTTTGAACCGTACATAATTAATGTGGTTATATAACCACATCATTTCTTTATTTTAATAACGTTTCAACCATTATGTATTTTGGTTCTCTGGAATTTATATCCACAAAACTGAATGTAGAGTTTAAATTTGTTTTATACCGGAGTTGTTCGTTTCAAAAAATAAATTAATTATTTTATATATTTAAAATTTTTGTATATACTATCCTGTGTATGTAATCTTCAATGATCCTGTACCTGTATATATACACAGTTAATTAATTTTAAATACTGACATCAAATTAATTAATAAAACCATAAAAAATAAACACTTCTATCCAATACGTGCGAATAAATACCCGAATGCTTAAATAATTGTTGAAACGCTATTAAATTAAAAAAATAAAATTTCGATTACATAAGTTTTATGAGATTGGAAAAATGTTATAAATGCATTCTCACTCGATTAAAAAGGGAAATAAACGGTTGAAAATATTTCTAAACAGCTGTAAACAATTTAGGGAATAAAATATGAAATATTATTTGTTATAAAATACTAATTTTTTAAGATTCGAGTATCATTTGCAGAAAGTTCGCTTTTTCATCATTTAAGTACTTATACATTTCCAATCCATTAATACATTTCCAAACCCTGCAAGTATTCATTTTAAGGATCGAAACCTTGCCTGTACAGACTCAGTACGTTGCAAGAATAGTCATTGAAACACTGCTATCTTTGGATAGTAGTCGAAATCAATGAAACGAAACTTGGGTATTGAAATTAACTCGGATTTGTAAGTACATATTGAACTTGATCTCATCCCTGCTCTCTGACCACTAACACGTCAGAGCTCCATTCAAACCACATCGAAATTCAGCTCAACTGTATATCCTGTACACTCACGAACAATAATATCCTTCGAAACCTCTTGGTAAACCTTAATCCAACACCTCAAAAGTTTCACATAAATGTATTTTATGCGAGATCCGTTACGAGGTAGGAACATGTAATTATATCAATATTTATTCGCTTTTGCTCGCTGAGGAGGCTCTCCGTCCTCCCAGATCCTCATCAGCTACTTTTCGGCATTTTTGACAATTTTTCTGAGGGTTTTGGTCCATTTTAAGAGAGATTAATTCTGTGACAAAAAGTCGTATCTGGTACAGTTTGGCCTGTGTGGTCGAAACAGGTTTTTATAGTATTTTGATATACAGTCCCTGGCCATCGAATTAGGACCACTACAAATTTTCAGCATTTTTCACGTTTTCCGTAAAATTAAAAGGCCTGTTCAAATTGTAATGATATATTTTATTAGCTACTAATATGATACACTGTTACTGTACATAACATTATTAACACATGTTAATATCTAGTATTTCTCCCTTTGCTTTTACCCTTTGTTTTTTTATGTTTTTTATAACTTCAATATTTTCCCAAATATCTGTGATTCTTGTTTTCAACATAGATAATGTGGTGTTTGGAGAGTTGTAAACTAGTCTTTTGAGTAGGCTCCATTCACCAAATTCGACCTCACGCGCTTTCGATACTCGAGCCTAACGTAAACGCTCGCACGGCCCTTAACCGCTCGTCACCCACATAATTTAATTATTATCACGATAGTAACAAATCAATTGCAATGTATATGTATATCGTCATCAACGTATTTAGTAATAATTTACATGACCTAAGACAATTTTCACATATATGACATAATGTTATAGCTATAAATGTGAAATTTTTGTACGTGGTCCTAATTCGATGGCCAGGGACTGTATTATCATATTATGAAAAGAAAAATTTATCCACAAGTACCCAATATGAAAGTTTGTATTTTTCCACAAAATGAGGATAAGTCAATGATTTGTGTTACTGCTCTTTTTTAAGTGGAAATAAAAAAAATGATAGAAGAAAAACCTATATGATATGTGCTAATTTTCTATGACCTTCTTTCTTACGTGGATGCATTGATGCACTCGCCAAGTGCAATTGTACTTTATTCTTTAATGCAAACAAACTTTTTTATTCAACCAATCGATCCTTTTTATTATCCTATGTAGAAAATTACTAAACAAGGTTATCGAAATGTTAGTTCTTTGCACTCGAAGATATTTTTGCTGTTGGCAGGTAAAAACTCTAAAATTCTATTATAAATTGCTACTATTGTTTTATTGTGTTTAGATGTCACATGTAGAATATTATAAATTTAGTTAAAATATAATTATTTTAAATGGTTGTATCAAATCGAATGCACACCTTGCACGTTTTCAAAATTGTCTATTTATATAAAAACAGAATGAAATTTTTTTAAAACATCAATTTTCTTCCTTCAAAGTATTGCTCGGACTAATTTATTACAATATTTTAATATTTAAGTACAATTGATGTGACGGAAGTCAGCGTGTTAGTATTTTTTGATTAGATGTAAATCAATGACTGCTAAGATCATTTGTATGCACGAGAAAAAAGATATGGAGGCTACGCTAATAAAAATTGATAAGGACCAATAAGTACCAATAGCGGACGATAAATGGTTTTAGTCAAGTGTCTAAATATAATTGAATATTTATAAGCTTCTATTAGCGCACTGAGAATTTTTCTGTGTATGTAGTTACTACAACCATCGAAGAAGTTAAGTGGAACAAAGCATACTTCATCAAGGCTAGTTCTGATAGGTGCGCAATGCATGAACACACACGTTGCATGCATGAATCCTTAGTACTCGGAAGAAAAAAAATTAAGATTAATAATTGTTTAGAGTATCCTCGGAAGTTTTCTCAAATCTAAGAAAATAAAACGTAGTTATGGTTTATAGTTTTTTCTTAGTTTGGTTTCTTAATTTTAATAGTCTTTTCATGGAACATTTGTAAAAACATGCTAGTACATTGTCACGAGCTGACCTAGATCTTACAAATTAAAAAATTCCAAATTTCTAAATTACTAAATTCCAAATAACCAAATTATCAAACTTCTAATTTTCTGAATTCTTAAATTTTATAAACTTCAAATTTTTATATTTTTATATCTTAAATTCTACGTCCAAATTTTCTGTTTCGAATCTTTAGTTTGCTAATTTGCTAATTTACGAAATTCCTAAATTCCTAAATTCCAAAATTCCTAAATTTCTGAATGCCTAAATTCCAAAATTACAAAAATTCCAAAATTCAAAAATTTCTAAATGTTCAAATTCACAAATTTTTGAATTTCTAAATGTCCAAATTTCCAAGTAAACAAATTTTAAACAGCGCAAATTTCTGAATTCCTGAATTTCCAAAATCTTAAATTTCCGAAAAATCTAAATTCTCAAATTTTCAAATTTCTAAATCTTTAAATCCCCAAATTTACAAATTTCTGAACTTTCAAATTCTTAAATTATCAAGTTTTCAAATTTCTGAATCTTCAAATCTCTAATTTCCAAATTACCAATTTTATAAACTTCCAAATCCTCAATTTCGCTAACAGATCCAATATTTCTAAATGAACCGTTCCTCTGCTAAAGTGATCAAAGCCACAACACGATACTATAACCTATTTCTTATTTTTCGTGCTTTACATGTAATCAAATACTGTGGAATTAAAATTAAAAAATGAGTCAACAAGAGAAGTTAATCACTTTGGCCATTGAACTGCAGAAATAATTTTATAAACTCAAAGTAATCTTGCAGCAAGGCGTCGAAACATCGTATTAACCTTTCAACTTTCGCAATTTTAACAATAAACCTACCAGCATATAATGTACACATAATTTGAAATGAAAAATAATTTCAATAAGTCTAATTGAAAATATTAGCTTCATATGTAATTCTAACACTAAAACTACGAGTGTATAATGCACATATAACGTGGAATTAAAAATAAATAAACAAACGATGAAATATAAATTAATATTAGTTGTTTATCTCGTTGAGAATCAACACAAGTTTCAAGAAAATCATCTCAACAAATTTTGTAAACCGAAATAGGAAATTTGTAAAACGCTCATTTGATCGTTTTGGTAGTTTCAATGTCGAATCGCTGATATCGCCACTACTTTCCGTTTATCAATATTGATTGCATGTCTATCGATATCTCGTATATCGTCGACGCATTGTTTAATTACTTCGACTCGACATTGATATTTCCTGATGATGATTCACTCGACGTTAGTCGAGTTCCGAGAGACGATTAACTGTAATAAATCATCTCACGTTGCGCCGTAACTCGATGCTGCTCGTCTCTGTGTAAGTACAACGGAAACCAGTCGATGTTGCTCCGACTGTGCACGATCCTCTTCAAATAAGCCAAGCAAAGGGCAATTAACTTACTCATTATATCAATACTCTGCGAACGAAGGATTTTCTACTGGTAAAGTTAAAGAAATAGGGAGGTTCAACCTCTTGAATACCGATTTAATTTCAAGAAACTTTTTACGATTTAAATACGATTAAAATTTGTTTACATATTGAAATATACAGGGTGTCCCAATTCTTTACACATATGCGAAAGTAAGAGAAAGATGTATTAACCTATTTGGTACCGCGATCCCCAAATTGGGATTTGAATATATATATTCTTTTATTACTTACAATAGGATTATATTAACCCCTTGCACTATTTTGACGTGTCTGACACGTGACGCACTCGTACTTCAGCTGTGATCAATTTTACTCGAATTTTTAATGCGATTCAATTTGGAGTTCAAGTCCAGTTATAATTTGCATAGTCAACAATTGCATAATACCAGATTGTCATAACATTTCAACTTTCTTTGTCTATTTTAATATTATAGCTGTGATTAGTTAGTTCTGACTGACGCTCTTGACAAATAAATCATAGGGCAAGGGGTTAAATAAAATGTGTATTCAGTACACATTTACTTTCAACGATTTTTGATAATTAGACTTAACTTGAAAAATTCAAGCGCACGAAAAATATAAGAAAAGTTTGTCACACCTGGATAGAGAATGCGTCACGGGTCTATCGCGGTATTATAGTGCAAGGGGTTAAATGTGCTAGGCATTGTTTGTATTCGACTAACGAGTTAGAATTGTCATTACACAAATGTATTACAAGATGTCGACAAATGTACCTAAGACGTTAATCCTTGAGAATCCATTACGGGATCTACCTAAATCTACATTTTTAAGAGCTTTGTCGAACTTTTAAGTTCATAGAGGCAGCTTTCAGTTAGCAATTATTTATATTAGGGTCAACAAGCCAATCTGTGTGCAGAAAAACGCAGGCAAGAAGGAAAATATTTATTAACGATTCAGGAACGTGGGAGACACTTTGCATGTATCAAAGATGATAATAAATGTAAATTGATGTATGCTCATCAAGATATGTAGGCAACAATACCAACGATCGAAAACCTCTGTAAAACATTTTACAACTTAAAATCTTATTAACCCTTTACAATTGTACAATTTCATTTGGAATTATTATTTAAATTAGTGTTCGTAACTTGTGAAAGATAATAAATTTATAACTTATACGTACTCGTAATATAATAAGTTTGTAACTAATCTTGTGAAATTTCCATACGAAGATTATGTCGTGTAGTTTAATTTTTTATCATTAGATAGATACATTCAAAAATGATATTTAGGAATTTTAATAGATATTCATAAATGATGTTTAGGAACTTTCATAGATATATCGAATAAATGTATGACAGAAAAAATATTTTTTTAAAAGTTAATAAAGATTGAACTAAAAGTATTAGTCTGTACCTGCGTATGTATGTATGTTATTAATCTGGGCGGTCGTTATCAATCTCATTAAAAGTATTACATTATTAAGTATGTTTGGCGCTGATGACCTCCGACTTTAAAAGTTCCTTTCTTTTATTATGCATATACGTCGTTCTTTTGTTTTCAGACTTTGTTCTTTTGTTTCGAATCTTTATCGCTGTACAATTAAAGCTACAATCACAATTTGTGATTGCTTTTGGGAGATAAAGTGATTAATATTATTATTATAAATCATCAACCTTTCTATTTTGTGTTGTTATTAACACAAATATATTTTGCATTAAAAAATTTATTTATTTATTAATATTAATTCTCCTTATCTATTAACATTAATTCTCATGTTACAATTTACTATATGAATGTTCTAAAAATGACAGTACACGTACTTTGTATTATACTTAACAATAAAAAACTTATTGCCTATACTTTGTATACTTCAAACTAGTTTTTCAATTAATTATGGTATACGACATTTGCCACGCATTTTATGCATTATTCTTTCAACACACTCCATGTAACACTTTTCCATCGCATCGTTGTTAAATGAAAACGAATTATGACGAAAGAAATTGAAGAAGTGTCGACACAGAATGTTTTACACTGCTGCAAGTGATAACACACCACGCAGCAATGTGTAAATGGTGTGCCATAACATTTAAAACAGTGTCTCTAAGCGTTGTAGAAACAGTCGTATTTGAAACAGTGTTTCCAACTGCTATAGAAGCACTTGTATCCAAAACAGTGTTTCTCAATTTAAATTGAGAAACAACTTAAAAGTTGTTTCACGTTGAGAAACAAAATCGAGAAATTGAATCGCGATTCACTATTGGGTCGCGTAAATTTTTAACGAGTCACGATATATCAAATCCTACTAAATACCGTATAAAGTCCAATCGAATTCATAATACAGAATTCAATTAATTTGAACTTTCTTGTAGTACTTATTTAGCAAAATCATCATTAATTTCTATAACTTATTTACAATGTTTTTCAAGTTTGCTCCCTCCATTAATTTTGTGTTTTATTTATAAAAAATAAATTGACTACTCTTTCAACTTTGAAGTTATGACTTATACAAAATTTGTGGAAACCTTATATCACGTTAAACTTATCGAGAACCTTTACCACTTTAAACTTATGGGGAACTTCTGTCAGATTAAACTTATGGAGAACTTTTATTGTTCCGAGTTGCACGAACTCTCGCAATGCGTCACAGTTAAAAGAATATTCTTAGAGCCCTCTTGAAGCCTGGGCGCCAGTTCCAAACTACGCATCACTCGCATAACATTCAATAGATATTTTATAACCTCTCAAGAACGTCCCCAAAACACGGATTTCTAAACTATTGTCAGCAGCCTTGCTGACAAGCAAGAACGTACGCCATTCATCTGAAGCCAATATACATTTTCTTAAAATAGTTTCTTTACCATGCCCTAAACTGTGCACCCCGTGCAATGCACAGTGTCTACGAAATCCGTGTCAACTCGGCTAGCAGATGCACTCGTGCTCAAGCACTTAGCAGCCTTGCTCGTGCAGTATGCCCCAAGGCTGAGACGCATGAAAGGACCCAAAACACTCAAGGGGTCACCTACCTCCATCATCAACACGAATGATGGGTAAAGATCTCGCGATCTTATTTGCTCAGTCGTGTCACCAATCGGTGTTTTGCCAAATTACGAACTAACCGTGATTGGTCCTCCCTGGTAGACACCTCCACGGCTCGACCTCCCTCTTCCATGCCCTCGAGTCTCATCCTTTTTGAGCAACTCGTTAGTCTTGATACGGATCTCTTGTGAATATCAATTCACTCAGACGAACTTCCGTCTTAGAGATTCGCGTGATAGCCATCTATCACTCGACGACCTTCGTCGTCAAGACGCGAGTATATCGTGAAGGTTCCACCACAACCAAGTACTCGCAATATATTTCCAACCAAACTTACGACGCGAGCATACACACATTGGATTTTTGGGGCGAAATCTTAAAAACGTTCGTCGACCTGATCGGCCATCGTAAGGGTCCCTTCATGACCCATTGCTTGTAAACATTTTTGGTTCTTCGAGTCGGATAACGAACTTACTCAGTGCACTAACTCAGTTCACAGTGCAATAAACAGGGTTAAGTGTGACAACGTGTGGCAGAAGTGTTTAAGAAATCACAGTGAGTGACCACGTAAGCATTAGCGCCCATGCACATATCAGGTGGATTACCAATGCAACAAGCTCATAACAACATGCAAAATAACGGACATTTTTGGGGGTATACCAGGGACTTGGACAACGTAATAAGTCAATAAACGGTATATAATACCGCAACAACAAGGTAAGCTCGTTCAATAGTATCGCTAATTTCTTTGATATCCCCCTACACGACTCCATGATGTCGAACCCATCGGGATCAAATCAAGCATAGTCCGCAATACGGACTATAATTAATAAATAATTAGCACTCTGCGACGCAAACGAGGTAACATCATCGGCCAGATTTCTTTGTTTATAAATTTTCTTGATAATTATGAAAATTCGCATCATCTTTCTTCTGTAAACACATTTCTGATTGAAATATGGAAGCTTCGATGAAATTCAGTTTAATATCGAAGAACTCGACAAATGCGAAGAAACGTGCAGATTTGAAGTTCAAAATAATGATTACACCGCAGTGACTCGAGCTAATTGACTTATTTAAGGCGAACAACCGACGGGTTCCCCGACCTGCGGTGTCAATGCACTACCTGCTCAACGCAAAACTGCCGGAAATGCGGTTACCCGTATTTGATGATACCATCGAGAAATGGGCTTCCTTCTTCGATATATTTTCTCCAATGATTAGTCAAAACCAAGACTTGACACCAAAAATTACAGTACCTGCGATCAACTCTTATCGGAAAAATCGTCACGTGCATTCAAGCTTTCAGTACCAGCAGTATCAAAAACAATTCTCGCATCTGAATGAACAGACAGTTGACCATTAGATAGTCCGCAAATCATGACACATCAACCGGCGAGAAATTACGGGTTTTGACCACAAAACATAATACTCTACCGGTTTCATGAGCGTGTCAAAGAAGAAACATCTTGCATACAGGATGGCTCATCGACGATGTTCCATTTCTAAGAAAGATCATAGCATCTGCAGTTGCAAGAATTCTTCTCAGATTACTTGTTGAATATACAATGGCCACTGTAAAGTACTTCTTCTTTAAAGTACTTTAAGTTGCTTATAAAAGTTCATAACAAGTATCTTGCCTAAATGGGTTCTTGTCATGCCTGCTATCAATGACATCATATCTTGCTACATGAAGAAGGTCAGATGCGAAACCGTGCAATATCGAAACCCTCAACATCAGTATTTCTTACTTCATTATAAATGCACTTTAACAAATACATTACCATCAACTCCTGCATGATTAGAACGATTAGAGACTTTGACGGACGCAAGGAATCACAATGCATTCATCAATTGACGTAAAAACAAATTTTGTTATGACTGCACGGATATATACATTCAACAAAATCAACAACCAGTCCACATTTATACATTCATTGATACTCGTATGTTGACGGATTTCATGACGTAATTCTCACCAAAATCTCGCAGAACAAGTGCTCCATTCTCAGTGGACTAACTCTTTGCTCATGATGTCAAGATACTCAAATACCACGAACTTCCAACCAAACACCAGATATTATCATCGCACGTAAGCTTATTTATTATTCCAAGAATCTCTTTAGTCATTTCAGAACAGCCTACCAATCATTTAACAATCGACATTCCTAGGAATCTGAAATTGGCAAATTTCCATCATAAGCTAGTCCAGACTCATATTTACAAATAACGAAACTGAGATGGATCATGAGGGGGAGCACAATGTTTCCCAATCCATACAAAACACGTCGTGCCATGCGACCTCCAGATTACAATTTGATCTCGCTTGATTTTGAAAAATAGAAGACGGATCACAAGTTTAACGTCTTCAGAAACGATTACACTTCTCAAACGATATATGTCTCGCCAAGATGGAACCATAATTTGAAAGATGAAACGCAACGATTGAATCCTTTTTTATATCATAACGAATTATTAGGAGTTGGAGATCGGTTGTAAAATTCATTGATGCCCTTCAACTGAAAACATCCGATATTTTCCTCAATGCACGTACAACAGTACTCATTTTTATAAGATAACACCGAAACTAGGTACATGCCGGTATACAAACGACCCTTTAGGTAGTAAGGCGTCGATACCGACCTAATAACGGCCGAAGTCAGGTGCAGAAAACGGTCAAGAACTGCGTATACTATTGTCGTCGAGTTCAACCACCACCCATACATTACATGATGGGAAACTACCTGCTCCAAGGGTCACGGAGTCCCGTTCATTCGCCAATGTTGGAATCTATTACCACGGACTATTCAGTATCAAGGAACAAAAACATCGCAACCATAATCAAGTTAAAATGTACATCATTTTTGTATGTCTCATAATGAAGGTAGTTCACTTCGAATTAATAAGCGATCTTACGATCAAGTCCTCTATTGCGACGCTTTGACATTTCATCGTTAAATGAGGATTCTCTATGAACCTGTTTTGGACAACGGTTCTAATTTCATTCGATCAAACAATGAATTATTTGATCCGTGGGAGCTTTCGAAATCTAACGTTCGTCAAAACAAAGTGAAGAATTCTCGCAGGGCGACCAATTGACTGGAGTTTTATTCCTCTAGTGCTTCCTCACTTCGGAGACCATTTATCCCATTATTTTTACAGATTAATTTTTAAAAATACCAGATCTATGTACATGCTATTAACAAATAGCGCTCGAATTTTCATGGATTTAGAGTAGAGTTCATAATAAATATTTACAGCGATGGGTCATCAATTTTTGTAATGCACTTGTACATTTAAAATTATTTCTGCTATGAATGTTACAAGAACTGTTCTCGGTACCTACACGCACGTGTTACAGTAAAAACCGTTAAAGTATTTGTTATAAATCGAAATTCATTTATATTGCTCCGAGTATAATGTATTTTCCGTACAATATTCAGTATAACATATTAAATGTTATTTTTTACATGTAAAAATTCTTGTCAAACATACACGATTTAATTTATTTATTAACGGAAAACAGGTACGTTAAATCACGCGACAAGAAGGTTGAGAAACGCTGTTTTAAAGTATGACAATCGATCACCGTCACGACATTAGAGATCGAATCTGTTTGATTTACCACCGTATATCCTCTAATGAACTTAGGGGTGTACGCTGTCCATTACGATTTTTTGGCATCACCGAACGTGTTAAATGTTGCTACAGGGGGAGAGCCTCTATTTCGCCTTTTTTTTTGATAGACAACGCGCTGTTGCGACTACCGTAATTTATGGCTGATGGATATCACATGTCCTTTCGCTCTTTTTGAACCCTCTCAAATCAGCGTATAGCTGACCCTAAAAATCAAGAAAAAAATCCGCGTATAACTGGGACTGCATTGCTCGGGGTAGGGTTGCCAACAGTATTATAATACAAGTTTTGCGCTTTGGATTAATCCTTTTTGTAGATCATATTCACCTCTATGCACTTCAGATAAACTTGGATGTACCGTACACATTTTTCGTAATCAAATTCGCTCTTTTACAGATTAGCTTCACCTTTTGGTAAATCAAATTTACCTATTCATAGATCAAATTCATCTTTTTATAAACTAAATCCTTTCTTCACAAATATAATTCACCTATTCACAGATCAAATTATCCTATTCATAGAACACATTCATCTTTTTGTAAATCAAATTCACCAATTCACAGATCAAATTCATCTATTTATAGAACAAATTTACCTTCTTATAAATCAAATTGACCTATTCACAGATCAAATTCATCTTTTTGTAAATAAAATTTACCTTTCACAAATAAAATTCACCGTCTTGTAAATTTTAAGCTGTGATAAATTTAAATACAAAACGATATAAAATGTTCACTTAACAAAATAACACATTCATCTATAACGGTTCTCTTGCTGCTGAAGAGTAATTATATGTGTATGTTGTGTTTAAATGTATGTTATTCTTTTGATAAAGAATCATTGTGAAATAATATGTTTTATATCTTATTTATTTATTTTCCGACTTAAGTTTCAATTTAAAAATAAGTGGTCATCGAACGTTTGTAAATTTAGTGCTAGTAACATCCACTAAATGTTCACGGTTTGAAGAATCAGCCAAGATATTCCATGTACAGAATTTAATTTGTGAGAAAATTTTTTCAATAGGGTTTATCATTTGAGAATATGGTGGTGGAAATAATAAGGTGTGCCTTGTCTGGCCAACAAGATTACGCATTTCCTGTGGTTTGTCGAGGCTTACATTGTCGAAAATTAACCACACTTCCTCTAGATTGTATCCATTCAAATTCTGCAGCAATCTTCAAAGAAATTCGCAACAAATATTTGGAGTAATTGAACGCGCAATTACTTCAATGCCACAATAACCCATGAATATTTATTGCAGTAATTAAGGAAACATTTCGTCCGCTAACTGTTGGCATGGCCATATGAACCAGAATATTAACTTTTGATCGCACTTTTGTTGGCCGAAGATTAAATGCAATTCATTAAAAATAAATAATGCTTATTTACAATTTTCTTTGTAATTTACTTATGTTTCATTTTTCATATAACATTTTTAATAAAAATCATCTTTAAGAACCGAAATATCAACGGTTTCAAGAAGAAATATTCTTAAATAATATACAAAAATATAACCCAGTTCTAGAGAATTAGATATGCAATTATTTTAATAGTAGAAAAGTTTTTACAATTATTACCAAAGAGCGATGAAGAATTGCTAAGTCTGATATATTTCTCTTACATTATTTTTATTTGCAATCTTTAGCGTTCGTTTAATTAAAATATCCGATTATTACGATGGTAATCGATGATCAGATCTAGACATTTTACTCAAAAGTTAAAACTGTTACTAAATAATTACTAACATCACTGAATAATTTAGGAATTAAAACGGTACAGTTCTCTGCATACCGTTGAGATTATACTATTAATTTATATGACATTTATATTTATATAATATGCCGCACTACGCGAGCCGTTTCTTTTGAAAGTGGGACAATCGATGTGTGAAAAAAAAGACGATAATGATAGCGAAAGATAAAACTGAATGCAATACTTTTATCTGCAAGCAATCTGTAAGCAAAATAGTTCCTTAATATTTGGGCGATGAAAGTTTGAGAGATTAACGGTATTCGAAAAATGTGTATTTTGAAAGCGATGCAAGCCGACTTTAGGTTGAAATTATTTTTAACGAAATATATTACGGTACTATTTAGCTTCGGTAAATTTAAGTAATACTGGCACTACTGTGAAAAACAACAAATTGTATAGCATTGGTGGTATAACCTCAATACGAGTGAAAATGTGTTGTAGGTCTGTCTAGGTATCATTGCTGATTTCTATTATCAGCTTACAAGTAATTTCTAGTTCAGATCCTAATAAATACTCAACAAAGACACGGATCTCGTTTTAGTATGCACGAAACTCCTTAACAATTTCACTATTATTTGAAAATTAAGATATATTACGAATTGTGATGTATTTTATTAAAAAGGAATATTGCTCAAAATGATTCCAACGAAAATTACAACGCTGGTGCATTTAGAAATGACGCTGGTAGGTAATAATACCACTCCAGTAGAATCCTCATTTCCAAGGAATTTAATTATTTTTATTATTTTTATAAACATAAAGGCCATGAGAATTGGTAATAAAAGAAAAATCTTGGAGCCACGATCTGAATATGAAAATATTTCAAACTACAATGATTCAACAAAATAAAGAAAAAGAATAACTGAACAACTGAAATATTATTCGTTTAATTAATGATTGCGATAATCGATTAATTCCGAAAGTGAAGCATTTCGGTATAATAAAATCTTTTGTTTTTTGGATGATAAACATACACCAAGGCAACAGAAGACAAAAAAACTTGTCTATTAGTATTTACCAATATTTTTAAATTTATTGAAATGCAAATCCTTAAATATAGCAATCAATGTATTAATTTATAATTCATTTTGTATAAGACGTAAATGATTTATAAGTCGGTAAAATTTGAAAATGACGTGCAAATTTTCTGTGAACCCATAATTACTCATCTAATCTAATTTGTACGTAGCGTTACCTACTTTTTACCCTTTAGTTCGAAGGAGTTTGATAATGAAATTTTTAATTGAGATTTAACATGAACGAAAATTACTTCGAATAACTAATGTGCATGATAAGAAAATTTAAGTCAGTGGGACACTAACTGAAACCAAAAAGTAAAACTAAATTTCTGTCGTCCGTTTACCGTGATAAACCGGTTTGCATAAGTGGACCATTATTCATAAAGAGGCATCTTGAATAATCACACGGTGTATCATTGGTTGAATATAATTAATAGAAAGATGGTATGACCTGTTTAATTGTATATACTTTGTTGAACACCGTATAAATACCGGTTAAAATGATTAAAAAAAAAAACTCAGGATATAATAAAAAAATATAACTAAATGCAAGTAATCGTATCAATCAATGGGTAAGCTTATTCGGTTTTATTTTAACACTTGATTTTAATACTCTAAAAAATACTGTTTTTTGGAAGCCTTTCAAGGTAGAATTAATAAATATGGTAAATGGAAACAAACTAAAAAATGCAAACGCAAAAAGTTACATATCACAGTCATAAATAAATGACATTGGCTGTCGAAGTGCTACAAATAATAAAAAACACGTAAACAATGTATTTATGCAATATTCAGTTATACCACAAGGTTACATACGAATTTTGCGGTCTTCTCACGTACAATGCATCAAAATCACCAAAACTCTACCGCAGTGAATTCGAAAAATTAACACAAACATCGCAAAAAATTATTCATTCAACCGGTACTATACTTTGCGAACAAATCATCATTTGTTGAATTTAAATAAAAGATTCTGCACAGAACAAAATGCAAAGGTCACGAAGTTAATTGTCACTCTAACAATTCACTAAATTATCTTGTTGGAGTTCGCTAAATACTTTTCTTACCACACCGTTTCCATTTTCTCGTCCTTAACCATGGGTCCTTTTTCCTAGCATCAGTCCTCAGCCGTTCAAGTACCCATAAGATTCTACTTCCAAAAACCCACTTTCTTTCAGTATTCTACCCAGTTTCTGTTTCTTTCCTCCACCCTCGTTAAATAATTTCAATCATTCAAAATTTTGCAAGGAGTTTTCTTTTGAGGACTTTTCTACCGTCTCATAAGATTCCTACAATTACTCGACCATGCTGGTTATACACAGTATGTCTGAAAAGTAACGGAACTTTTTAAATAAAAAAAAAACTATTAGTTATTTTGCCAAAATTAATTTTTTTTATTCAAAATACATCCCTTCCGCATCAATACACCGCTGGGCACGCTCAGGCAATGTTAACATAGATTTTTTTATGTCGTTTTGCGGTATCGCTTCAATCACCCTTGTCACAGCTGCTTGGACTTGTGTAACAGTGTCATAAAACGTTCCTTTCATGGCTAATTTCAATTTTGGAAAAAGGAAGTAATCACATGGAGATAAGTCGGGCGAATATGGAGGATGTTGGAGCACACAGACTTGTTTTTTTGCCAAAAATTCACGAACAGCGACAGTTCTGTGACTTGATGCATTATCATGCAACAGAAACCAACTTCCCGGCGTTCGATATTCGGGCCTCACACGAACAATTCTTTTCCACAAACGTTCCATAGCACCCAGATAATATTCGCCATTAACATTTTGTCCCTGTGGAACAAATTCCCGAAGTATAATACCTTTAGAATCGTTTAGAATTTAGAAAAACCCAAAACCTGGCTTTGGGTCGTCTTCCAAAGTATCACGACCATCCTGGAATCGCTTATACCACTCGAACACACGTGTACGGGATAAACAATCGTCGCCATAAACATTTTTCATTAATTCAAATGTTTCTGTAAAAGTTTTACCGAGCTTTACCGAGCAGAATTTAATATTCGCTCTTTGCTCCATCGTGATTATGTGACACGGTGTCGAAAGGTTCTGTCGCTTTAAGCGCTATAAGTTTGCAATTCGTTGCTCGATTCTAATAATGATTGTTTTGTTTTGTAGGGGAGGAATACTGTTTTCAGATAGCATATTGTTTTAATCGATGGTGCTAGTAGTTTTCCTTGAATTTAAAAAGCTCCGTTACTTTTCAGACATACTGTGTATTTAACTTATGTATAGGACTAGAGTAAGATTATTTGTGTGACAATAAATTAACTATTTAAAGTTAAAACCACTTAATTTGAATCCGGTTCTCCAACAATCTCATAAATTAATTATCTCAGAAATACATTAAAAAATTTTCTTATTCAATTAGCAATTACAAACAAAGAAATTTATGTCCACAAGCAATCCAGTAACCCAGGAATGTTCTCTGATTCGACAAATTGTTCACTGTTCACTAAATTGGAAGCAAACAAAGCTGAAATTTTTAACGGACCGAACAGTTTCATGCAAGAATTGTATAATTAATATGAGTTTCAGTGAACATAATAGGAGGGTTCGAAGACATATGCCCTTCATAGAGTGTCTATGGAATATTCTATAGTACCTTCTAACCAGAAAATTTAATTAACCGCGTCAGTTCGTTGTATGGCCTTGGTGTGCAGTTATTAGTATAGCTGTTCGTTTAAAGATACATCACGTTCGTAATGTACCTAACGTGACGCATCGTCAGTCGTTCGTTTGACGAATGAAACACGTTGCACAGAAAGTAAACGAACTGCAAAAGTATTCAAAGAACTTCACGTTTCCTTTGCACGGAACAAATTTTGATCAATTTAAATAAGTAAACAAAGTTAAAAACAAATAAAAAGCTGCTTGTCAGGTTTATGCATGTCAAATGCCTGATTTCAAGAATCAGTCAACTAATTTCAAAAATGTTTAACATGATTTGAGGACAAAATATTTGTTGCGCATTTATTAATTTGAAGTTTGATAAAAACTACTGCATACATTTCATAGAAAAAAAAAATTTATATATAAAAATTACATGTTACAATTGAATCAGTGAGTTTAAGAACAACACAAGTGTATTTTACACGTTAAAATTATAATTTATGTAATTATATGTAAAATATACTTGTACTGCTCAGTTATATAATTGTTATATATAATTTTTGTATGTAACATTATTTTATGTATGAAAAGTGTACAGGATGTTTTCGAAATGGTACAACCGAGAATTCGGTGAATCAACATGGAAAAATAAGTAAAAAATATGGAATACAATTTTTTGGTATACGGTTTTATTAAAAAAGAATTGGATTTGAACGTTTTCAAAGTATTTGTAAAAAAGTTTGTTTACAATGAGAAAGTGATAAAATCAACAAATTGTTTCTTAATTCTGCAGTAAATAAATATTATAAATCAACAGATATTAATATCACTGAAAAAGGTTTATTACTTTCGATTACTTTAATTGTTACTTTTGCGTGTTCTTATCATCGACTAAATTTATCGCATTAAACATTAGTTTCGACATCAATAATATTATGAAGAATGTCTGATAACACACTTTAGTAGTATTAATGATTAGACTTATTTGTTTCATAACATTCATTAATTCTCAAAGTAATGAAAAGTTGTTGGATTTATCATTTTATATAGCGCGAACAAATTTTTTTATTAATACTTCGTAACTGTTCAAACTCAGTTTTCTCAAAAATAAAGTGACATAAAAAAATTGTATTCAAAATTTTTGCCTTATTTTTTCGTGCAAATTCCCTGTTTTTTTCGGTTGTACCACCATTTCAAAAATACTCTGTACGTGAAAATTATATAATTAAATCCTTGAGTTTGAGAAATATTAATAAATGTAAATGTAATATCAAAATAAATGCACAATGCATAGAAATAAATATTGGCATTAAAAACAGTACAATTTAATGAATGCAAAAACAGTGACTGTCAGGTATGTGTACTCATGTATTGTTTTTAGAATTGAAGAATATTCGTGTACGATAATGTCCTGTCAGAATACGTAAAAACCTACGATATCATTTAATGGATTATTCAATATAATTTGCAACATGATAAAAACAAAGTCAATAAGACATTATCAATAAAATGTGTCTACGTAGAACAGGTAGTAATAAGCGAAGAATAAGTTTTAAATGTAAAGTGAGGCACATTCCAATCGACAAATTTGATGGTTTAGTTGTGTTTCAGTTATCTAATGTTCAAGGATATGTTTAACTACGGTTACATATATTTTATGAACGTTTGCATTGGACAGCATAATTGTTTAAGTTGGAACATTATAGAATCAAAAGCTGTGTTATTAGATGTCCTAAAATATGGCTGTGAACTTGAACTGTTTTCCGGTGTACGGATTCGATTATTAAGTAATTAAGTTATTGTCAAGGTTGGTGAAGAAAATTGTTATCGAATGCAGAATTCAGAAAAAAGTGAAATTTGTGGCGTTGAAAGTAAGAGAATTTCGAAATTCGGAGATTTAGAAACTTAAACATTTGAACACTTGGGTTTTTGAAAGATTAATAGGTTCCTGATTTTTAAATTTATGAATATTGGAATTTGGAAATTTGAAGATTTGGTAACTGAAAATTTGGAATTTTAGGGTTTAGTAATTTGAGAATTTCGGCATTTGAATATTTGGAAATATTTCAATTAAAAAATTTGAAAATATGAGCATTTGAGAGTTTCGAAGTTTGAGAATTTTGAAAATTTTATAACTTAAGATTGTAAGGATTTGAGAATTGAGAATTTCGGAATATGAGAATTTAAGAATGTGACAATTTGAAAATGTGAGAATTCGAGAACGTAGAAATTTGAGGATTTGGGAATTTAAGAGTTTGAGAATGTAAAAATGTTAAATCTGAAAATTTGGAAACTGATATCAATCTTGTAAAAACTGAATTGAAATCATTCTTGTGAAAAATGAATAGAAAACAGAATTGAATTTTGTAAAAACTACAGTTTTCCCTCAGAAATAAAAATGATAAATAACAATAAACAAATGACATTTACATTACAAACTCGTAAAGAACAAATTTTATAATCTCACAAATTTCCAACTTTATGTTAACCCGAAACATATGTTCTTAGGTAAAATAAGAATTTTTCCGATAATTTCAATTGCAGAATATGCACCTCAATTGTGGTTATACAAAACATAAGTGTATTATTTTTGCGTAATATCCTCGCAACAAAACACAACGAGTAGTTAAGGGGTTTTGTACGTACACAAAAATATGAAAGGAAAAGAACGCTTGTTCAGTATCGGTTCACTGAATTGTATTTTAATCAAGTTAACAACTTCTGTACGCATAAAAAATGCAGAGAAAAGAAGTAGGTTCTACGGATAAGAGAGGTTACTAACAAACCACAAATTGTATGTTCCTTTTTTTCGACTGCACCGTTACAAATGGCACACGATTGCAGTCCCGACGAAATATCAGGAAATAAATCAACGGAACAATGAACGCGTACGGAGGCGAATCGAATCGATGCTTGCTGCTAACATTCTTCGTTAAAGCCTACCTCGAACGACTACGACTATTTTCGTGATTGCTTTCCTACACGCGATCAAATACCATTTCTTATCGACCGAATGACGTCTGTTTTTGACACGGTGGTCAGGTGATAAACACTTTTCTCCGGCGGTAAGTTAACAGATTAAGAACCGTATCATTTATATTTACAGTAACGTACCTAGTGTCCGGTAAACGGAGTACACTTGGACCCCACGTCCAAACATTCAAATCCGTTTTACATGTTTTCGAAGTCATTCTTAATACAAGTTTCTAAGGTATACTTTCAAATATTCAGAATCACGAATTTTCGAATTTAGACATTTTACACAGATTTCAAAATTCAAATTTCAAAATTTTCATCTTAACAAATTGTTAACTTTCAAAACATTCAATATCACAAATAACCAAATTTTTAATATCATATATTCGAAAAGTTAGAAATTCTTATAATCACAAATTGTATAATTTAGAAATGTTCAAATTAACAAATTGTGAAATTTAGAAATTTTCAAATTCACATATTCTCTAATATAGAAATTTTCAAATTTAGATATTCTCTATTGTAGAAAATTTCAAATTAAATTATTCTTTAATATATTTTCAAATTTACAAATTCTCCAATTTGGAAATTTTCGAATTTACAATTGAATTTAAAAATTTGCAAAATTAAAAATTCTCAAACTGAATATTTCCCAATTTTTCAACGTAGAAATTCAAAAACTCAGAAAGTCAGAAATTTTCAAATTTGCCAAAGCGACAAATTTTTGGAGTCATAAATGCTCACGTCTAAAAGTTTTCAAACATAAAAGCTTAGAAATTGATAAATTTTTCAAGACAGAAATGTTTTAATTTAAAAGTCCACAAAACGACAAATTTTTTGGGGTCATAAATTTTCAAGTTTAAAAGTTTCTAAATTTTTAAAACAAAAAATTCTGAAATTTAAAAACTATCTTACAGATTTTTCAGTGTAAATTGCTAAGAAGCTTGCTAAGATTATTACATATAACTAATAATGTTTAAAAGTTGATAATTACGTAAATTTCAATTGGATTTTTCTACTTTAAATTTTTCCTACTCGAAAAACTAGGAAATTTTTCCTAGTAGAGAAACTGTAAGTATCAACTTTTAAACAAAGTTCAGAACATACAACTAAAAAACTTTGTAAATAGTGTATATCATATACGTTATTATAGTTTATATCATGAATTTCTAATGATAATTCAGTGGATTAATTTATAATTAGAGGTATGATCAGTGCTGTAATTAATTTAATTAGATCAATGTCCGATCGCGCAATGCAACGGTACCGTATTAGAACTGGTTGATGGAACGCTGCATAGGGATCTGCTTATGGTGCTAACGATTTACCTCATGTAGGTCACAGTCTGACTAAAGGTAGAATTGTTCGACTGTTTTAAACTGGCTAGAACTATTTATTCGAGTTAAACATTACTTAACTCGTTAAAGATAAACATTACTTAACTTGTACTTTCTGAAAATTACAAAATGTCTTGAAACTTGATAATTTCATGTAACTATGTAATTACATAAGAAGGATACTACAGGCAAATATACTTCATACTTTAATATCTTCTTACTTGAAAAACTGTCTGTTAGTACATAAATAACGCTTGTGGAAATTTCCGTATTTTTTTACAATTTTAAATATGTACATGTATGTATGAATATATGTTTAAAGTAAAAATTGTTTACATAATCCATTTGATTATTGCATTATCCTGGAATATGCATCGTAATTCATTTTCTATGGAGTAATAGTATCTATCGAGATTTTGGAACTTGCTTTTATTCGCTCTTAAGTTTGAAATGGTGTTAAAGGATTTTTGTGTCAAATATTTCTTCGATCACTATCACTAGTGCTGAGATCCCACTCTACGCGATATTAAATCTTTTCGAAAGATCGCATCACTTTAGATATCGCGATTTTATTACATTTCTAAAGGATACGAGAGAACATATGTCATTCGGATACGTTATAATCGTTGTCGTTATTAAAAACTGCCTTGCAAATATTTTATGAAAATAACATCACTTGCAAATTTGTTACAGAAATAACATTTTAGAAATGCCAAGAAAATACGTTAAAAAGTATATGAAATATGCTGGTAAAGTTACGTGGACAAAATTGAAATATTTTGTATGTAATATCGAGCAACAAAGTTGACCGTTGAAATTTCGTACTTTTGTTGTAACTTTCTAATAAAGTATTATACACATAACATTTCTTTCTTAATTTTGCTCACAGAACATATTGATAAAGATTTGTGGAAAAAACTGAATATAAGAATATGAGAATATAAACATTTACGAACATGTGTTTATATAAATTTGTATAAATATTTGAGAAATATATAAATAATTGGGAAAAATAGAGATATGGAAATATAGAATTTTTGGGATATAGAAATTTAGGAAGACAGGGATTTGGACATAGAAATTTGGGAATACAGAAGTTTGAAGATATAGATTATATGTAGATATTGAGGAAGATTTGGAAATAGAAATTTAAGGAACGTAGAAATTTGGAGATTTAGAATTTTAAAGATATACGTAGAAATTGAGGAAGATAGAGATTCGGAAATACAGACTTAAATACATAGTGATTTTGAAATACGAAACTCTATAAATATAGAAATTAAAAAATACAGCGTTGGGAATTTATGGAAATACAAAAATTTAGAAATATAAATATTCAAAAATACAAAAATTTGAGTAATATCTCTCTAAATGAAGACAAATTAAATAGCAATTGATAATAATTAATATCATATGTGTAAAACAATGAATATTGTTTGAACATTGTTTGAATGAAATATTGTGTAAAACAATAAATTTGAAATATATCTTTAAATAACTTGATTATATCCATATGTATACCTATTATTTTTGGCTGTTGTACAAGCCTACAAAACTTTATCTAAATCTGAAGCACACTTTCTTGCAATAAAGTATACATAAACCAACAAGGAAGTAATAGTAACACAGACTGCGTGTTACTATATACAGCACTGACAGCTATGAAAACTTTTATGAACTACTTATTGCAAAGTTTACATTATTTCAAAACAACTGTCGGCCATCTTCAGCTGTGTAATTAACGTTTAACGTCAGTGTTAAAGCGAAGAGTTTGTATACTGTATTCACTCCTATTCAACAGTTGTTTACAATGGTTTATTTTGCGATTTTTAGACAAACAATATGGTGTATTATTCTATAACAGCTTCGTCCTGAGAAAATCAATACTAATTTTGGTAATTATGCATTATAACGGACCATCCCCTACAATTTAATTATATTGTCAAGGACATCTCCCAAAGTAATGTTTGGAGGGTTTTATTTTTAATTAGCTAAGAATGAGTGCTAATATATAATACTTTTCAAGGTATGAACAGGGTCATTTAGTCGTGTACGAAGTCTTCTCGTATTCCTTTGAGACCAGTGGTATAAAACAACCGATCATTATAGCGGATCGCACGACTCTCCTCTACCTGAAACGGAGGTACACCGCGTCCTTTTGTAATTTACTGTGACGTCAATTTTCGAGGATCTATCCTTCTGAGGAGCTCATTTTAAAGGGAAAACTTCGAAGAATATGACCATACCTTTTTTAAATTTAAACTCTGTTAAAAAGGAACGTTAAAGGAACAACTACATGTACACTGCCGCTCAAAAGTATGTGGACACTTATATTTTCTTTAAATTTGTGTTACATATTATATATTTTTATTGTAAAACAATATTTGTTGCTAAATTCTATTATGAATATGAATGTAATGTATTATAATAGTACTAAATTAACGATATAGTTATTCAATTTTCTTAAATAAATGAATGTCTGTGGGACCACCTTGATAGATAATTTCGAAAAATTTCCAAAATTGGAAAAACATTTGTGGGAAGTCCTAGAATCGGTGTAGAAAGCTGTTAATAGTGAAATACTGAAAAAGTTAATAGCCACGATTAGTAATCGCGGTTATAAAAGCACGCGATGGATATGTGAACAAAAAGAAGATATAATTATTTTTTATCATTATCGGTAAGATATTTAATAAATTATTATTAAAATATGTTCTCTAACACTATACGAACTGGAATACATACAGGTTAATCAAAATAATCAGAGGTATCATAACTTTTTTTCAGGCATTTATAAGGATTCAGGAAATGTCCACATACTTTTGAGCGGCAGTGTATACCACAGAATGTGTACGGGTCGGTCGGAACGATTCTGTAACGTTCGGTAATTTTCGGTGCTCGAATCATTTTTCGCGATTTGCGTTTGTTTATATAAATTTGAACGGCGTACATTAAAAACGTTTTTACAAATAAGGAGCTTATTATAAAGAATGACAAAGCCGATTTTCGTCTACCATAATTAAAAATCTCAACAAACTCTTTACGCCCTTGATTGAAAAAAACGCAAAAACAGGAATTTGTTTAAATTTTTCGATATTATAAACAAATTGACGAAGTCAAAAAACATATTTTATAATAGCCCAATCATTTGTGAATAAAAAAAAAATGTAGCTAAATCGGAGGAGCAGTTTCTGAGAAAAGAATTCGTAAGCGAAGCCAGTTTTCGTAAAAATGGCCAAAATTGAAAATTTTTAAGGCTTGTTATTTCTTAACAAATTTTAAACCTGCAAAATGATGACTTAAACCCCCCTTAATTTCACATGGATTATAACATATTTCGATTAAAACAAAATCGCAGATGGCGAGGGCAAGAAGTGATCGATTTAGCGTGGAATGACCCCAGTATGTTAACCCGTTGCACTCCTAGGTCGAGTGTGACTCGACATCACATTTCTCTTGGATGTTATAAATGATTTAGATTAATAGATTGGTTGAATATATATATTTTCATTTATTTACTACTTATAATGAATGAAAAATGTATTTGTCCCCATGATCTGTCTCGTAAATTAAAGAGTTGGTAGATAAAAAAAAATGAAGGAGAGCAAAGGGTTAAAAAGCAAAATAGTATGTTACTATTAACACAAGTCATACTGTGTTAAAACTATCTCAAATTTTAATCAATATTAAGCATTTGCAGATTAAAAAATAAAATTGATATTCTGTATTACAAATATCTATTGTTTTGAATTCTAGACCAGCATGGTCAGAAATTTAAAAGATGATTAGAAACAAATGTAATATGCATAATAGAAATACATAATGTATTTTTATTATATACATATACAATACATATTATATAAAAAATACATATAAAATATATACTGCATTTTACATACTACATTTCACATTTTATACATTTACTACACTATGCATATATACTTTAGTTTAAATTTGTTTTTAATGTTTAACCCTTAATGGTCACGCTTCATCAGAATAAGATACCTGGCACACTGGGACATTCTTTGAAAGTTGTTTCCACTTAGTTCACAGTTGATTTCAGTAAATTTAAACGTTGAATATGAAAAGAATTCAGAAACGCGAAAAAATTGAAAAGATGAAGGTTTTTGCAGAAAAAATTCAAATTTTGTGTGATTTTAATATATAGAGCTAAAATTTTAGCCGAAGACTTTCGAGATATAACTGTTTGAGGAAACAAACAGTAAAAATACCGGGATTTTAAAACAGGTTTATGCAGATTTCAGGATATAAAGTGGCTGAAATTGAAGCTAAATCAACTGGAGCCGTTTCATAACCCAGTGTGACCGTTATGGGTTAAATAATATAGTTTTACTGCTTCTATTTTTACACATTCATTAAGGTGGTTCTCGTGCATACTAAAGAATGACAAATAGTTTTCAGAATAACAATAATTAATTTCGAGTAGTGAGAGTATAGGTTTAACTCCCTTGGGGTGAAATCTACCCTATCATTGAGAGTACTCACTATCAAAATCGATAAAATAATATAGAAACGTATTTTGGGTTTTGTGTAAATAAACAATGTAATTAATCTATCTATAAGAAGAACGATTATTGATTGCAGAAACATTGCATTGAAGCAAAGTAAAGAATACTATGTCACTGATTCTGATTGCATCAAACGTCATTTAAAAGAGTGTGTAGATATTAACATATCATAAGGTATGACATTTTTTTCCACCTCCACAAAAATTATAATAAAGCATCAATATAATGGCGGCATATGAATTATAAATACATAGCATTTTATTACTCAGACGATGATACGATCATCGATGAATACACCAGACATTAGAAGTGAACGGGTGAATTGAAATTATAATTCGCTACTGACGATAAAAACGAGTGGCACGAGTCACGAATACAAATGCAGATAAATATACCGGTGCGAAATGATTATTCATCGTGACAACCTGTGGTTTGTGAGCTTCTGAGTCGTCTAGAAATTAGTGATGGAATGGAATATCCAGTACATTTGAACATTGCTTACATTTGCACTTTCTTTCAGTATTTTGGATCATAAAAGTGCTTCCAAGTATTACTAAATTTTACTTCGAATACAGGGTTCAGAAAAATCAAAATTTGAGGGGTAAGAAATTAACAAATTTTGTATTTAGAAATCTGATGATTTGGTAACTTAAAAATTTGAAGGCGGGTTTTTGGGAAATTTAAAACTTCCAATTCCAAGATTCAAGAATTTGGAAATTGGGGAAATTGATAACTTAGTAAGTTGGAGATTTGGAAATGTGGGGATATAGAAATCTGGAAACCTGGGGATTTGGAAATTTGGGAATATGAAAATTTAAATATTTGGAAATTTTCTAATTTTAAAAACTTAGGAGTTCGAATATTTGGAAATCAAATTTAAAAATTTGGAAATTTAGAAGTTGGAATATTTGGAAACCTTCTAACTTAAAATGTTGAGAATTCGGAAACTTGAATATGTGAAAATCTAATTTAAAAATTTGGAAATTTGAAAGTTTGAGTATTTGAAAATTATCTAATTTAAAAATCTAGGAATTTGAAAGTCTGAATATTTGTAAATCTTCTAAAGTTACTTTCGTTGAAAGAAAACACGTCTCTATTTATAACAAGCTTTTAAAATCAGGTGTTTCATATTCACCGTAATTATAAAATTGTCACGTAATATAACGATCATGATAATTAAACTCAACTTAGTTATAAAATTAAAAATTATCGCGTGCAATGTATAATTACCGGATGTTCCGAACAAATGCACATGTAACAGATATAAATTTTTATTTTATAATGAAATTTACCTTTAATCATGACCACTATATATTATGTGACAATATTTTTGTATTATGACATTAAAAGTTACATATGTAAACATGATACAGTTTATGTAATACAGTAACGTAATTTAATAATTACTAAAATAAAAAGTGGAAGAGAATCAACATATACAGTTGAAACATCATATAACATCAATAACTCTAGTTATTTTCTAAATTCAATACAATTGTTTACAAAATCGTTAAAAAGTAGCGATGTAATTATTAAATAAATCAAAATTTGACTACTTTTATCCATAGGGTCCACTTTGTAATTAAAAGTCATTAACAATATTCATTCCTTAATCAGCATCTCAAATATATGACTTTTCGAGTTCTCATGTCAAATAATTAATTAGTTATATACTTTAAAAACTTGAAAATTAAATTCTATCACGTAATCTCAAAAATAATACAATATAATTAAATTTATAATAAGCTAGAATTATTATTTTGTTTTACAGAGATAGTAATGTGTAGGGAACTAATTTTCAATTGTGCGTCGACGGTGAATAATAAAATAATTATTTAATAATTTTTAATAGAAAAATAATTAAAAATTGAATATATAATTATTGATAGATTTTAAGTAGATTAAAAATGACACCTAGATACCTGAAAATCTTACTTGATTTGTTTTCATACATCTTTGCGCATCGTTCTTTGTTCAAATTATACAAATTACCGCAACCGACATTTTAATTAAAAACATCACAATACCTGGGATGGAATAAGGTGTATTTTGCGGTTGCGGTGCCCAGTAGGCTTGACTGATTGCAGGATAATGACTTTTTGATCCGAGGCTGGGCCCGGTATACTGTTTCCTGCTCTTCATCGCCATCGTCACTCTTTTCTAGCACGTGCGTCGTGCGCGGGAAGTTTAAACTGACTGACCCGCAGATGGCAGTTCTGTCGTCGGTTCACGTTGTACCACCAAATATCAAACTTCACAAATATCACTGTAGAAAACCATTCTTTCACTATTTCCACGAAACGAACGACCTAAATAAATAAACGGTGTTGCACGATTATCGATCAACTAAACGTAAGGTATATATTTACTGCGGAAATATCACACGTTCCGGCTGCGTCTGTCACGCGCAACACAACGCATCCTGTGTTCCGAGTTCACGATTATTTTCTCGCAAACCAACCCGCTCTTATGTAATCACGTCGACGACGCTTATGCAATACGCGTGTAGAACAATCGTGACAACAACAATCGTCGATGGTAACGGTGGCGAGGCCTGCTTCTGACAGCGGCGACGTATCGACCTGCTTTGTCCGGTCAGCGCAAATAAGTTTCCCGTTTCCGTGAACGGCAACGATGCTTTTTCCATCGATTCCACGACGAGTCAACGGTCTGATCGAACCGGCATCGTCCCGACAACGTTTCTCCTTGGATCTATTGTCAGCTGATCGCGTGCGATTCGATGTAGAACAAATATGTGGGAATAATAGTCGTAGACAGGCCGCCGGCAAGAAGATACCGTGACTCGAGCACTCGAAAATAGATGCCGTCCGCTGTTCCAGGAACTTTTGCCCGTCGTGGCAGCGAACAACGATGATAAGACACGCGACGTGCAACAACTCCTGTGCACTGCACGATTCACGTTTCTCCATAAAACTTTTTCGCCACCGAATCGTGAATTCAGTATTCGATCGATCGATCGATTTGACACGACGTGCGTACGTTCACCCACACACACGTGCTTTTTACGTTCGCCGTCACGAGCAAGCGCGTTCATACGCAATGTCGCACGGGAAAAACACACGCGACCGTTGTGTCCCTATCGGTCGTGGCGAACGAACGGTAGGACTCGGTTCGTCGCCTGACACTCAACAAGTGAGAGAACCGGTGTTCGCCTCAAGCTTCCACCGCCGCTCGTCACTTCGTGCTTCTTCGTGCATTCACGACTGTCCTCTCCCTCCCCTCCGCCGCCCACCGCGCCCACACCGCCCTCTCTTCTGTTTTCGCTTCAATCGTTCTTTCTCTTTCCGCCGCCTTCTTCTGTCTAGCGATGGAGATACGAAACTCCTTGCAACTTTTCAAACAATTCAAGCACGCTCCAACTTCGAATCACCTCGAATTTTACTTCAACTCCGAAAGTCTTCAAACTTTCGATAGTATCGAAATTCTTGAAATCAGGGACGACCACGAGTGTACCCTTGTAGCTGACTGACAACGCAGCTTCCTCGACTCATGTTATTATTTCTTTCGTGCTTCGCAAAGCTTGTCGTTGTTTTTCTACTATATTGCCGATTACATAAATATTATGAATAATATTATGAATATTATTATGAATATATTCTACCTTAGAATAATTCTTTTTTACAATACATTGAATCTGTATAACAGTACAGAATTATTCGTGATAGTTTAAAAGGAGTAAAAATGTCACGAAGTAATTATCATAAACGGGAAAGAACCGAAGGCGCCATTTTGACGCCAGTTGGATAAAGTATTGTTTCATCTTTGGACTTTTGAGACTAGCAAGATGTGCGAAACTTTTAAGATTTGCAAGACTTTCCAAAACTTTGAAATATTTAAATCTTTTGGGATACGAATAGAATTCAAAGTGATTCAAAACTTTGGCCGGAAATTTATATTCGAAGTACTTTATGACCCATCGCTACTTATACCTTTACCACTTCTTGTTCTCTCCTCTTTCTTTTTCATTGTCCACTTCGTTCTTCTCGCTCCTCGGATTCTTATCGGTACTCGTGCATCAAACGTCGTCTGATTTCCGCTTACGAATTTTGCGCGTGCAAGGAAGTCTTACTGTTCTTCCTCCACTTCCTTTTTAAACCGGTGACTCGTACTTTTTGTAGAGTTAATGAATTACACGTTGGAACCGCGATACGAATACATCATTACTTTTAGTACCGTGACAACTAGCTTTGTAACATTTTGTACTTATGCTTTTAACATTTTTCAGATTAGATAAGTTTTTGAACGGTGTATACCGATTGAAGAATTGAAATAAATAAGGTAGTAAGTAGCAAAACACAATTCGTGAAAAAGACAATTGAAGAATAAAAATAGAAGAAATTTGAATATGCCATATTTTCAAATACTGCTTCTTATTTTTAAAAGAGGTGTTTATATGACGCTCCATGTAAATAAATATGAATTGAAATTTTGCTAGGATTATTCATAGTTTTCATAAGTAACAAACTTTTATATATTTTGTAAATAAATAACATTCTGATAAATAAAATGTTGTTTCTACAGTTTTAGTACTTATAACTTCATTTTTTTACGGTCTTTAATTTGTTTATCGAAATGTTTATAGATGGAAGATACAAAAACTTGTATCTTATAAGAAATATGCCTTAAAAATTGCTACTTATTTTTTATTTCAATTCTTCAATTGATATATAGATATTTTTTTAGGATAGTGTGGTTAAGTAGTTGTGAATCTTATTATATCATGTCGCATATAATATGTAAATGGGTATTGTCATAACTCAACATTAATATATTTTTAAATATTATGATTGCATATTGTGACATTTATTTGCCCATTATTTAAATTTAACTCCTTTTTAACGTGTATTTGTATTCATGAATATACTACAGATTTTAGTACAGTATATACAATACAGGTTATACTAATCTAATAGAGTAACAAGTATGAATGTAAATTCTGTATTGTGAAAACCATTAGAATATATTTTCCATTAAAAAAGGAGATAACGTTAATTACTTGTTCAGATAAGTTATTATTAAGTTATGATCAATATCCAGCTTAATTCTCTTGCAAATTAACGAGAAATGTTAAACATGCCTCGCTGTACCGCTTCCTGTTGTTCAAAGACAACACATTTTGGTATGCATATCAGCCCTCCCGGTCTTATCCTGTATATCAATTTACGAAATTAAATTACATCTTGTTCTTGTATCAACTCGGTTTCAGTAATTTCAAGTAAATTAGAATAATGATAAGGGATTTCTCATCGAATAGATTTCCTTATCTTCTGCACAATATTCTATAAGACTTTTACAAAGTTAGACCTATTAATATCACGATTTATCGATATGCAATTATAAGCAGACTGTATTTGAAAGTTGGATTTAGGGATTGAACAAATTTTGTATCGAATAATCTGTCTTGGCATATTATTCCTACGTTTCTGGTACGCCTCAATTTCCCTCTCCACTTTTCTTCCGCGACAATTTATGAGATTAGATTGCATCGTGCTCCAAGTTAATACGCTTCGCACATTAAGACAGCACTGCATCATCATCCGAGGAAAACGACGCGACTGACTGCGAGCCAACAGATGATCGCACGACGTATCAGAGGCACACACGTGACACGTGAAACTACAAAACATGAGCTATAGTACTATACGGTACCTACATAAGTTATTTTGTACTAATATCCTGCAATACCGTACATGGTTCTACAATATACAGGATGTTCACGGTAATATGGACCAGTGTTATGTTGCATACAATAAGAATTTTTAGAAAAGGAAGAAAAAGAAGAGTGGGAACAAAAACAACAGTGTGATGAAAGTAACACGCCTTTTCCCCGCTTTCACTAACGTTTATAGACAATTTGTATTTTATAGCCGCATGTACATATCCGTTTTATTCCGCTGATTGATACAGAGTCATAGCATGAATTGCATGCGGTTTTTAAATTGAATTAGTAATTCAGATCCTGATGGGTCAGGACGAAAGTAACAATGACAGTAACTACAGAAAAATGTCATAGCTCTTTGATTACTTATCAAGGAGAAGCTAAGTTTAGGTCAAATGATAGACTGATAAACATATTTTCTTATGGCATATTACTGGTTTCTATATCTTTAAAAGAAGATTAGAAAATAGGCCAACTATAGGAAAATGTTACATTTTAGTGAATGTTACAATGTTAGCAACATTATGAATTGTATTAATTTTTTATATTTGTACTATTTTTCGAGAAATGAATTTAATGTTCAGTATTTTAAACGGAATGCTATATACTTTTAAATGCGATATAGATGAATGCATTGCTTTTGAATCTAATATACGAAAATTTACTCGTGTGCATGACCATGACCTTCGAGGTCATGCAAGGACAAAAATGCAAAATTGATTGAACATTCTGTAACATTGTATTTACTAGGATGTTATCACTGTAAACTGATATAATTACGTATCACAGTTGAGAACAATTTAAGAAGGGATTAAGAAAAAATTTAATAAAAAAAAAAACAGTAAATATGCAAAATAAAGAAATCGATAACTTTGCAATATGATGTAAAGATCATAATTCTGAATAATTTGTTTGTATACATATACTTTCACTACTTTATTTTTACTACTATAATTCGGTCAATAATTTCAGCAAGAAACGTAAAAAGAACATATTTTTATACTTAACATCCTATTAAACGGATGTAGACGATAATTTATGTATCTTTGAAATAACTTTTTTTTGTGAAAAGCTAAAAAACTAAATGAGTTCACTACTATATGTATAGGTAAAAGTCGGTTAGAATAATGACCTTGGTAATATATTTCAAGGCCATTAAATTTGGACTTATATTCTCTTATACCTATGTAGATGCCTAAATCCTCCTTATCCCTTATTTTGCATAATTGCCAACAAATTTTTGAGTGAAGTTTAAAAGAAATGTTTAGTATATAATTATTAATAATATATATGACTAAACTAACTTTTATACTAAAAGATTAAAAAGCAATAAATATTTACAGTTTTTAAATAATGAATTTTTAAATTTGTTAGGAATTACTGTCATTATTTCTCATAGAAGATATGAATTAAATGACGCTACAGAGCTCCCCTGATAATTGTAGACTACTAGCAAGTTTTTTAAACAGTATGTTCAATAATTAATCGGTCGGAACATGCGGACCTATAAAATGGCTTGCAAGATCCCTCGATTTGTCATCTGTGGGTTTTTTTGTGGGATCATATTAAAAATAATGTTCATATCGTCAAGAGGTATAAATCATCTATAAACTAAAATAAAAGAAGCATGTGCATTCATATTCAATGCAACATTCATGCAAAGTACCAGGAAGGTAATCAGCAGAGCTCAGAAATACATTCTTGCTGATGGAAGTCACATTGAACACGATATGTAATCCTATCAATCTGTAGTAACAGTATACTAATAAATACAATATTACGGAATAATCAATTTCATTTTTAATTTCTGTCCTTGCCTTTAAAGATCATAGTTATGTACATAAGTAAATTCGTCTTGACACACATTTTTACCATTAAAAAATATATAGCATTTCATTAAAAAAGCTGAAGGTCATTTCTCGAACAATAATACAAATATAAAAAGTTGATATTATCAACTTTTACGTTATCAACGGCATACGAAAGGTAGTACATTTTTTTCCTTATTCATTTCTTCGAAATGTTTAATGCGTATCAGGAAAACCATATTGTCGCGAATACGCTATGTATTTATTAGTACTTCACTGTGCCATAAATCAGGATAAATTCGTTCAATATGAAGATGGTAGCTTATTTCCATTAAAAGTAGCTGAGATGTTTATTTCGCGTATGTGTCGTTTATCCGCGTACTGGCTTTGCAATTAATTAAACATCTGCAGCAAACATATAGCAGTAAGCTGTTAAAAGTTTTTGAAGTGGTTCAATTAAATTATTAGTACTCTAACAATCCTAAAAACTTTGTAAAATCATTTTCGTTGATATAGAGTACATGCAGTGTGGTTTAAGATTTACTAGTTGTATACTATTAAATATCAAAGATTCAAACGTGAAGCTACCTAATGATTATGTTGCTGTTTACAAATAGGAGACCCTTACATGTAACCTATTATGTGCCAGGTTTTGGTGACAATGAGTTAATTCCACAATCTTTTCCACAAATTGAACACATGAATTTGTCAACATCGCAGTATTTGTGGACTCACTGATAACATTTTATATACTTAATAATAAAGTGTATCCCCAGATTCCAAAATCCGCAAAATCTAAGGTTCGCAAATTCCTATGTCTTCAAATACCTGTATCTTAAAATTTCTATATCTCTTATCCCTATTTTTCATATACCTAGATCCCTACATCCCTATATCTTCCTATTCGTAACAATAAAATAAGCCCCAAATTTCTACATTTCTATATCCCTAGATTCCTAAATCCCAACATTCCTATATTCCTAAATCCTTAAATCTCTATATCCTTCTATCCCTAGATTCCCAAATCCCTACATTTCCATATGCTTATATTCCTGAATCCCTACATTCCTATATTCCTAGATCCTTAAATCTCTATATTTCAGTTTCCCTAGATTCCTAAACCTCCACATTCTCCTATATCTAGATCTCCAAATTACAAAGTTCCCAAAAGTCGTTAAAAATCTACGAGTGTAAAACCTCTACCTCCTTGATTGTAATATTTTCTTTACGGAAGCCAGATTTAAACTTGAATTCTGCTTTATCATTTCGTAAATCATTTTATATTAATATTCTATGTTAGTATAGAGCAGTCCCCCCTCCGAAACGGTGCATTTCATTTAGCCAAAATATAAAAATCTGAACGAACAGTACAATAATACACGTTACCAATATGGAGCATGCATTATCTCCACAGTAGTGGTACCTTTACGAAAAAATATAAAAATATTAATAAATAACAATGATAATTTATATGAAATAAATCGATAATTTTCATTTTCATTTTCTGATCTATGTCAGAAATAAATTCTACTTGCTATGCTACAATTATATTGTTACATCTTATAATAATTACATTATTATATTTTTACATGTTCATTATATCTTTTTATTTCTGTGTTTAAATTTTTAATATCGCGCCTGTAACGATCCTCATGCAATACATTATGTATTAGGGTTTTAACTTTAGTCGGCTGTAAAGCAAAGGTTACGCACTGCTCTATGTTCTGTTATATTGTAACTGTATAGTAATATATTCTAGTCTATACCATATACATATATATATAAATTTCAGAAGTGCCTAGGTTATGCTAGGGACTTGACTTGACAATCTTGACATCGTTAAATTTCGTCTGGAGTCTGTTTTTATTAGTCCACCCATCGTTTACCTTGATCCTAGCAGACATTTATATAACGAATATGTAATCGATAAATGTAAAACAGTTTATAAAAAGAACTTTAAAGATAGGGATTCCTGGTACACGTAAAATCGCGTGAGGAACTTGCTGTTTCAGAGTGTACCCAAGAATGACTGGTTAGAATATTCCCCAAAGTGGTTGGATTGCGTGCAGCCTGTCAATATTAATTACAAAATACACAAGGTCTTAGTAGTCTAGGTTAACCTACAGGTAGGTATAAAACGATTAAAAATATTTCATTAGACAAGATTAAGATAAACCCTGTATTGCATTATCTTTTCTTTCGCTTAAAAATAGTACTCTAATCGTGGGCTGGATTATCATTTACGAGGAAAACGAATTATTAGTGTTATAACAACACTTTTCTACTGAAAAATCTGAAATATGCCACATGTGACATGCACCGTGGTTACAACAGGTATCGCACATTTATTTCGAAGTGACACAACTCTAAAATGTATGGTTTTCAAGAGAACATAGAAACTGTTGTTAGATATACATACATAGTCTGATAATATTAGACTAAATGTCAAATATGTAAATTTAAACGTGTATAATTTGCATATATATACCTTTATCTTTATTAGAACGGAATACTCTATCATATGAATCAGAAAGAGTAATATAACTGCTTTCTATTTGCCAAATTATTAGGATATTTAAGATTTTATTTCCGCAACATTTCTACAAATCTAAACTGCATTTTTTAAGCTGTGTCATTTCTGAAATAGGGCGTGATGCATATAAAACGAAATAAATTGAAGTCTGGATTGTGATATACATAATCAAATATGCGGGAAGGGTTAAATGATTTTAAGCGCTAAGATGGTAGATTTGTCCTCAAAGTGGAGACATTTAAAAATATTTTTGATGAATGAATAGGTACATTTCTTTCATTCCCTACATAAGGATTCTCCAATTTCTCAATAAAAAGAAGTATGTTTACAAGATACTTGTGTTCAATAATTCATTTAAGAAATTAAAGATTTATACGAAAATTCGTGTAAAGTTCATAATATGTGAAAGTGATGTCGAAACATGGTTCGACACCAGTGTCTTGAAAACATTTCGATTTCAACTGTACAAATACATTACATAAACAATAAAAAAATAAATTTTTATTTAAGATTTTTATTCAAATTCAAATATTATTCAAATATCAGATAAATATCAGTAGCAATTGCATTTAATAGATCAACTAAATATTGTAGCTAATAGGATTTCGTTCAAACTATTTTATTTTCCCACTGAAGCAACATTTCTTAAAATAATTCGTTGTTTCAGTACTTTAATAAAAAGTCGCTAGACTATAGGTGAAGAATAAACACTTTTTTAGAAGTTAAATCACAAGAGAACACTATGTTTTGTTACTCGATGATTCAAATGAAACTTTATTATAAAGAGATTCAAGACAGGAATACGATCAATCACCGATTGAAAACCATATTTCTCCTTATTCGTGATGGTGAATAACCGTTTGGATGTGAAAACTAACCTCAAAGCTGAGTACATCCAGATTTTGCGTACAATTCATAAAGTGTAAGAGATTCAGTATTTTCCGAATGAAGTTCAATATCGCAATAAGCGGTATGAATTGTTATGAATATTATTATAAACATTGCTATTAACATTACGAATGTTAAAATTGTATGAAAATGTGAGTGTTTGTGTGACTTCGAGGTTAAATTTTGAATCCTTGATATACAAATGAAGCATATTCTTCATACATTGAATCAATCTATAAATTCATGAAGTTTTATTAAAATTAATGATTAATAATTCCTAATGTTTTTCTGTCAGTATCATAATCTCAGATATAATTTCCCTCTCCTTATAAAAGATTTAATTAATTTGCAAAATATTCTACGCGAAAGTTCAATACCTTGATCTAATGGGAAACATCTGTTGTACATATGTGACTGGTGCAGCTTCAGTAGGAAACGTAGGTTTCATTCATATGTGTAAGATGCAGCGTATAACGGATAAATTATGTAACTGCTTAAACGATATAAAGAAAATACTGTACTTACTATATTTTTGTTTGGTAAAGAAAATATTGTGTTCATTATATTTACGTTTATTAAAAACACGCCGAATTAATACAATTTCTTTTTATTTACGTATAATAAAAGAAAGTGCTTATTTTTTCACTTTAAAAGAAATTAACAACTTTGAACAAAGGACAACGACGAAATACATTTTTCTACATCAGTATTTACGTAGAAGAGTTCTTTTCAATATTAAGTAACTTGAGCGTAAGTACGTAGACACTTGCAACTCGAATGAATAATTTATTTTGAGAATAAATATTAGATGCGATAATGGCAAGGTTTTTCCGCTACTGCAAGTAAAACCTTACGTAAGTTAACACGACTTTATGTAAATGGTTAGGTAAAAAAATACGAAAGAGAAATAAATTGAGAATACTATTTCAAATCAAGTACGCGATATTATGAAGCTGTTTACATTAAATATTCACAGCACATTGTGAATGTTTATATATCAATGCGTGCCATATCAAAGTATAGAAATAGTACGTGAAATACACAATAAGTATAAAAAAATGAAATAAATTCTTGAAAATATGTAAAATATGCAAAATGTGCAGCACTTTTATACATCTACAACGTTCTTTATCTACAAAATTATTCGCGGAATGGAGAATGCGATAAAAATATGTGAAACAGTAAAATAATAAGTAATTTTTCAGCACTATTTACATTTTTATTTTAAAATACTTGCAATTTATGCCATGAGGTAACAAAATCATAAAACTATCTTGTAAAATTATGATTCTAAATATCAAACCCATATGTCCATAGTTGTAGACTATTATCAAGATGTTGAAACAATTTAGCGAAATTTAAATTCCGCGTTTGTACTTTTAAAACGTTTATATTGAAATCTATGAAACGTAATATAATTACATATTACATATTATATCTTCATGAATTATTATTCAAAAAGTAAATAATTAGTAAAATACAACTGTATAACTGAAGAATATTAGATTGAAAAGTATAAAAATTTTGAACAGTATTGGACGTATCATTGTTTTCTTGAGTAGCGTCCGCCATTTTGTTTTTTGCAGAATGTCATAAACTTAGTATCTCTCTTCGCTAATCGCATTGAAGTAAAAAGAAATATTCTATAAAATATTAATTTTATCAGAGTACAACTTTTACGAAGTGTTTTAATAATGTTCTAATAATTCTAATGTTCTAATAACGATTATTAACGTTCTAATAATCTAATAAAATACGCACAGAGAATTATTAAAACTAATTTTGCTGCTTATTTCAGTCGCAATTTTGCAAATTTTTGATTTCGTCACTTCAGAATACGATCTATGTGTTTTAAAAGAAAAAACGTTACCAAATCTTTGATCAATGTTGTATATTTTTGTTACACTCCCTACTGCGCGTGATTTTGACTCATCGTACAATACTCGACGCTGATAAAAGTAATCTAATTTATCGAAATATTTGAATATATATTGTCAGTTTGCTAGAAAGTGATGCAACCTTGTAATGAAAGTAAACTTTCCAAGAAATCGATTTTTGAAATTTAATTCTTTAGAAGATTATCAGTTACATGTTCATTTAGCAAAGATAACATTTTCTTTTGTTTGCAATTTAGTTAACAGTCTTCATTTCAAGCGTCTCGAATAAAAAATACATATCTATATTGCTTATATTTAAAATATTTAAACTTATATTTAAAACAATTCTATTCTAAATAAATTATTTTTTGAAATGCACAGTTGGCAATTAATTTAAATAACTCATTACAAATAGAGTGTTTCATACTGGTATAAATATAGCATATTTATACTAATACCAGTGTAATATAATTAGGCATATGGTAATTATATTATATTATAAAATAGTACGATAATACAATAATAATTATTACAATACAATATTTAAATTTGTTATAATCTTATATTGTTTTATAATATTTTATGTAACGAAATAAATTATTGATATTTAATATCATATTTATATTTAGTATATTTACTAATAAACACTTCTGTAATACTTTATATTAAATATTATACTAATCTTAAAGAATATATGCGTTAAAAATTGTCGAAAACTGTATTACGTTTTACTACAATTAATTTATAATATAAATTGTTTTTCTTAAAACAGCGCACTTCGATAATAAGTAAATCAAGGTGAAATAATCTATCAAGAAAAGCTTATTCCTGCTCTTATAGTCTTTTGTCGCATTTGAAATATCACAAAAGATAACTGGATATCATACCGCTACTCAATTGTTCGGTACGCACGAACCAAGATAAGTTTACAATGACGCGTACTCAGAAGAATATTTCATTCCTGCACAATACAGATATAACAATGCAAATTGGTATGAAATAGAGACACGCAACAGAAGCGTACAATAAAAGTTCGTGACTGATGAACGATATGATAACCAATATCATCGACGACACGGTTTGTTATATGCAGCGTATGTCACGTTATTCGTCGAATCATCGCTGTCAAAGGAACGTGCATTTATAGTGCACTATACTCGCAATTTCTGCTCACGAACTTTTTGTTTTCATTCAATCACATTTTAACCGCGAAACTTTGACTGGCAAAAAAATTAAAAATTTTTATTGCATACTACTGCGTTTCGCACTGCATTGTTTCCTTTACGTTGCGAACAGAACTAACAACTTATTGTTCTTCAAACATAACATGAATAAAATATATATTAGAAAATATAATAATTTCAAAAATAGCAATTAAATATCAAAATGATAATAACAGCAATTTTATGTGTGGACAACTGGATGTCAAAGTAATTCTACATTTTTTCTAAAACCTTTTCAATGATTTTTTATAAACATTACACTGTGGATATTTAATATATTCTTAACATACTCTTCGGATATTTTTATGTTATTATGAAAAAAATTAATGAAAAAAAAAGTTTAATATCTCATTTAAGATTTTTAATACTTGTGATTATTAATATTTATAAGATTTTTAATATTTTTAATATTTGTAGATTGGTATAGATAACTAACATATTTTTATAAGACAGAACGAAGTGGTGCTAAACTGCCCTAAATAGAGCGTGTGAAAATTTCATATTTTCATCGCTTCAACACTTAAGCACCATGGTGGGATGAAATTTAACCCAGTTGAAATTAAATCAATATTTTCTCTACTCAAAAGTAGATAATGATATACGCTATTCAGACATTTCTAACGAAAATATTTTTAAATACTTTTTTAATTTATTTAAATTAGTAAGAACTATTCTAATAGAAGTGATAAGTTAATAGAAGTTAAAAATCCATATGAAATACTTCGTTAATATGGCGCTTCTAAACTATGGCAGTTAAGGCTACACAATATTCTACTAAATAATAATATTCTACACAATATAATGTAATTACATACATGGTTTAGCACCTGAAATTCGAGACAACTTTATACACTGACTAAAAGCGAGATGAAGTTTCGAGACATTCATTATAATCGCATATTATGTACTCATACCAGTAAATAATAATCAACTATTTTCCATGAAAGTATTACGAATAGTTAAATAACAATACATGTTACTGAAAATTATATCATTGTAAATAACATGATGTAGGTAAATATGCACATACATATTATGCGAAATAATAGTAATTCTGTGAATTACAACAATTTCTCTTACAATAAAATAAAAGAACAGAGATATATTTTTATATCAGTATATAAAGAACCAAATTATTTTTAAAATATTAAATATCATTAATATTACTGAAAAATTAACAGTTGTACAAATAAAGATTCGCTTTAAAAGTAATTATAGGAATCTCTACCGGCAATTATAAAGAAATAATTCGTAGTGAAAAGACCATAGTTATTTTTTATTCCATGTCAGTTTCTGTTTCAGCCAATGGAAAAACACAAATTGGCCAGACAGGACGTTTCCTTTGTCTCACAAATACTTCAACATTTCACTCGAATTCATGAACAAGCCAGACTATGTTTGTACTTTGAAGCAAATAATTCAGTTACTCGAATATAAATGCTTTACCGTATAAAAGAAACTTTCAAAAAATTTTCATGCATGAACGTACTATTATGAATTGGTACTTTCGACGTAACCCTTCAAAGGTAAATTCGCCTTTGTTCTATCAGGCAAAGATGAGTAATTCTGTTTTGACAGACACAATTGAATTAAAACGATACATTTCGACGCTGACGAACAGTTTCAAAGTATGCGACATGTACGGAGCCACAGTTGCGTGGAATGTGTGGAGTAATATTACACTTGAAATTTTGTTATATACAGAATTCCACACGGAGAATTTCTCAATTTGTGAACGTCGAACTTACAAAATTTCTAGCTTCGGAAACTTGAAAATTCAATACATTCAAATTTTAAAACTTTTCATTTTTGTTACTTGCAAATTTATAAATCTGAAATTATTACGTTTCAAAATTATTTAATTTACTTATTTTTAAGTTTACAAATCTCAAACATTACAGAATTTATAATTTCTATATTTAAAATTGGTATGTATAAAAATCTCTCAATTTTCAAATTTACTGATTTCCAAACGATTTGAGTACGTGAAAAATTTTAAATATGAAAACTTGGAAATATTCAAATATGAAAATTTTCAAAGTCGCAAGTAACCAAACCCGCAAATTTCTAAATTTTAAGATTCTCAAGTATCTATATTCGAAATTTTCGAATTTTCTAAATCTCTAAATTTCCAGATCCCCAGATTGCTAAATCGCTACATCTTCATATATCTAAATCACCAAACTACTACATTATTAGATTATCAAATTATCAAATTCCCAAAGTCAAACTTGAAAATTACTAAATTTTGAAATAATCAAGCTTCCAATTTTTTTATATTAAACTATTTGCATATTATTAAATTTCCAAATATTCAAACTTCACACTTTCCAAAGTATCAAATTTCCAAATTATAAAATTTGCAAAGTACCATATTTCCAAATATTTAAACCACAAAATTTTCAAATTACTAAACCTCAACAATGTCAAATTTACAAATCACAATGTTCAAAACACAAAATTTTTTAAACTTTCGTGTTCATAAATTCCCAAGTTACAAAACAATCGAATTATCAAAACTCCAAATACCCACAGATTTTCAATCTTTCAGTAACATAAATTTTCAAGTTTGCAAATTCGGAATTTTCAGATTGGCAAATTCCTAAGTTCAAAAATTTCTGAACTACGAACATAAAAAGATTTGTGTTAGCGACCGTAGTGTTTAATATTGAAAATGTATGATACATATGGTACATATGTATATTTATGTCCATAAGTACTAGGACACATCAGATTTATTTTTTGCAATATGATCACACTTTATTTGCAAATAATCTTGTACTTTTATAAACTTCATATACTCTTAGAACTCTGTTCAAGAATTAAATACTAATATTTAGTTCTGTCGTTGAAACTGTTCAAGTTACGCGAATTAAAAATTTAAGACCAGTTTGTGCTTAAGAAACCATAACTTAAACAGCATTATAGACATGCACATAAATTATTGAACATTTGACATCAAAAACTTCAGAGATTTATTTAAAAAATACTATTCATGAACGTACAAGATAGACAACATTATAATACGAGGGGAAGTCAAAAAGTAAAGGCATTCAATTGATTGCAGATGCAATCGAAAAACTTTCTTTCCGACGGAATCAAAAAACTTGTGAAACATTGAGAAAAGTGCATTGAAGTCCAGAGAGGTTATGTAGAAAAATAAGGTATGTTCAACATTTCTGTCATTAGAATAAATGCCCCTTTTCTCAAATGTCCCTTTACTTTTTGACTTCCCCTCGTAAAAATTTTATTGCAGCGAATATGTCCTGTTCTGACCTTAATACGAAAATTTAAAGCTTCATACAATTTTTAATATACTTGACTATGTAAAAATTGCATTCAATGTAAGGAAACATTAAATTTAACTTTCGAGATATTTAGTATTATTAAGTGAAACATAAAACTGAAATGACTAAATGGCTTAATATTTTTGAACAGGATACGTACATGTGTCTACAATAATAGATTGTTACATATGAAATAACCAATATTGAAACACAAATAGTCTAATACGAATCGATAAATACATAAATTGGAAGCTAACGTAAAAAAGTTAATTAAAAAAATGATTTTCGTTCCTTAAATTTCAATTAAAACGGAAGTCCTGAATATTTCAAGATGAATTTTTATAATTTTTTACGTGGTAGTGCGTTCAATCAGTAGATACGTTTCTTCTTGCATTACTTTTCAGTCGATCACCTTTTGATTCATTTTTCTGAATATAAATTGCAAATTTCATTTAAATTGAATCAACAGATTTTAACGTTTAAGCATATTGCTTTTCTTATTCTATTCCCAGGTCTCTCATAATGTGGCATTGAAAAACCGTGTTTTCGTAACTTCAAGTACAGTTTTTTTCAAGAACCACTTAACGAAATTGCAAGATCCTTTCCTTATTCTGTTCATTAATCTCTCCTCTACAAATTAATTGATCGTGATTAGGAAAGTGTGATTACTTTTTGGTATTAGTTCAACTATAAAAGTTGGGAACCAGAGAAAATGTTTTCCTAAAATTCAAATAAAAAATTGATAAATTTTATCCTTTCCACGAAGGGTTAGAATGTTTTCAACGAATTAGCGACGAAGGAAACTTAGGAAAAAGCTATTTTAAAATATACAGGATGTATCAATAGAATGTGTACATAAATAAATATTAATATTGAAAATAAAAATGATAACAAAAATATTAGATGAATTTTGTGCAGTTCTAGTTTAAAAATTAGAGGACATAACATCAACTTAATTCCTATTTGTTTTATCGACTGACTTGTACAATAATATCGAATGTATACATTTTATTGGCACACTGTAGATACGTATCAAAAATAGGAAATATACCTAATGTCAGATTATTTTTCTGATAATTTGTTATCAGGAATGTATTTTTCAGTCTCAAGTTTGATAAAAATGGCTACATAAACGTCTCATTAATATTCTTAACATTGTTCGTTTCTTGGAATATAATAATACTAATCAATCAATTTTCAACTTATTGTTAGTAATGTTCGTTAATGAATATACAACTTTCACTCAGTTTGAAATTTTATAAAAATGAATACATAAACGTTTCACTAATGTTCTTAACACTGTTTGTGTCTTTGTTAATAACAACTAATATACAGTCCCTGGCCATCGAATTAGGACCACTATAAATCAGTATTTTTCACGTTTTCCGTAAGATTAAAAGGCCTGTTCAAATTGTAATGTTATAATTTATTAACTACTAACATGATACACTACTACTGTACATAACATTATTAACACATGCTAATATTTTGTATTTCCACCCTTTGCTTTGGTGACAGCTTGTCTCCTTTCCGGCACGCTCCGTATACATTGCTTAATCATATGCTTTATATTGCAAGGATGCCTATACTTCACACAGAAACTTTTACACAAATTATTATCGTCCGATTTCTCTCTTCGTTCCTTTCTAACAAGTCTCTAACAAAATGCGCCGACCCCAAGCTTTCCTCAAGGTTTTATGGGGAACGTATCCTCACTTTGCACTTTTGGGAAAAACAATTTTGCCGTAACTGCGGGCCTGGAAACTATCATCTCGGTCCCAATCCACGCTGAGGGTCCTTGATTTATGATAACCCTAAAGCGACTTTGGCCATCGTCACTACCAATTGTTTACTCGCTCTTACAATATCTTCATTATTTTTCCAAACATCTGTAATTCTTTTCAACTGAGATAATGTGGTTGGAGAGTTGTAAATTAGTCATTTGAGTAGACATCAGACATTTTCTGTGGCATTCAGCAAATTTGACCTCACGCGCTTTCGATACTCGAGTCTAACGTAAATGCTCGCACGACCCTTAATCGCTCATCACCCACACAATTTGATTATCACGATAGTAACAAATCAATTGCTACGTATATATATACCGTTATCAACGTATTCAGTAATAATTTGCATGACCTAGGACAATTTTCCATATATGACATAATGTTATAGCTATAAAAATGAAATTTTCGTACGTGGTCCTATTTCGATGGCCAGAGACTGTATGTACCTACATTTCCAAATCCTAAAGTTTGCAAATTTATATCTCCAGATAGTTAATCTATCTTCAAAATTGTATATCCCTATAAATCTCTAAAAATCAGTGAATAGAAAAAATCTTCTCTTTGAATGTTATATTATCTGTAGGGCAACCAGATTTTCTCTTGACTAAACAGCACAGTGTTGTAATCATATATTCAATTCTGTTACACCAAAAAATTCCTCATTGCAGTTTCAGATTATAGGAAATTGGTTGCCATTCAAAAGTAGTTTCAAATTTTACGTATTTAGTTGAAATTAGTACTTGTTAAATAACAGTCGTTTCCAATTTTACGTATTTAGTTGAAATTACCAACGTATTCAGTAGTAATTTTCCTAAGAAAATTTTCCATATATGACATAATGTCATAGCCGTAAAAGTGAAATTTTTACACGTGGTTCTAATTCGATGACCAGAGACGGTACAACTTTCAACCGCCCGTACCCTCAAATGGTAATCGACTGATTTGCAATATGTGGTTTTGTAATTACTTTGAAAATATGTAATGTTTTAGCTATATAATCTTTCTTCGTGTGGTTTTGTAATTACTTTGAAAATATATAATTTTTTAATTGTATAATCTGTCTTTGGAACATCTTATGGGACCAACCTTACTGATAACGCAACTCGTGCATTTCTAATGGACATTAAATTTTTAGAGCGACAAAATTAGTTTATACTATACGGAATTCAAATGTAATGAATCATAAGAATGTCCTAAGATGAATCATAAAAAAGTCATTTATTCGTCCTTCGTTGAGACGACGCATCAGGATATCGTTAGTTAAGTCACACGTAATAAAACCTGACACTACAGACGATCATTTGATATTATTAGTATTTTAGAGTTCTTAATATTCATTCATATTGTATATTATATTACATATTGATTACTGTATACTGTAAATTTAGGAATTTGGGGATTTTGGAAATTCATGGATTTGGAGATTTAAGAACTTAGAGGTGTGGACATTATAAAACTTAGAGATATGGCAATTGGGCTATTTAGAATTTAGAAATTTGAAGATTTAAAACATTGAAGATTGGGAAATTGGAGACTTGAGAATTTGAGAATTTGAGCGCATGAAAATTTATAAATTGAAAATTTGGAAATTTGAAAAATTTGGAATTTGAACATTTGGAAATTTGAGAATTTATAAATTTAAGAATTTAAAGGTTTAGAAAATTTGCAAATTTGACAATTTAATAAATTTGGGATATAGATATTTGGAAATTTGAAAATATAGAAATCAATATATTTGGAAGCTTAAAAATTTGAAACATTGATGGATTGAAAAATGGGGAATCTGGAAATTACAAAATTTTGAAGTTTGAAAATTTGTAAATAGGAAATTTGAAAAATTTTAATATTTGTAAATTTTTTAATTTTTAAATTTGAGATTTGAAATTTGAAATTTAAAATTTGAAATTTAAAATTTGAAATTTGAAATTTGAAATTTGAAATTTGGAAATTTCAGAATTTATAAGTGTTGGAATTTCAAAATGTGGTAAGTTAAAGTTTGAAAATTTGGAAATTTCAGAATTTATAAATGTCGGAACTTGAAAACTTAAGAAGTTGAAAATTTTGCAATTGAGAATCTGAAAATCTGAAGATTTGGAAACTGAGAATTTGAAAATTTTAAGATTTGTTAACTTATTAATTTAGAAAAGAAATATAGGAATTTGGAAACATGAGTCAAGTTAGGTTGCACGTGGCAACAAAATGGCTAGGATTAGCTCTGGCAGCTTATGCATAATATCAATAAGAAATCTGTACTTTATGTGACAAACGCTATTTTTGGTACTTTTGTAGTTATTAAATCATCTCAGACTATCTATATTTCGAAGTGGACTGTTTAATGCACCGACCTAATATATTATACTCGTACTTGTTTACGAGGAAAGATTCTGTGCCAACGAACACCAAATTTATGAATCACTAACAACTCTGGTTACGTTGGTTAAGAACTTCAATTTTTCTTAAATATCTTAATATTTACTACACATTAACCACAAGTTTTGAAAAATTTGATTTTCAAAAAAGTTTTTGAGAAGCGTCTTTCCTTGATGTTATAAAAAATAACTTTTCTTGATGTTAAAAGATTCTGTAAATGTTTTCACATTGATGTAAACTTTTAATGCACCCTGAGTAATTAAATATTTTTCAGTGGTCATTGAAAATAAGATATAGTAGTTTTTTGAAATACTTTTCAATTGATCTTAATAATTAAAAGCATTATGTAAAATTAAATCATGTTATCTGTCAGAGACGGTATTTTTTATAGAAAATGAAAAATTGCAACAAAGATTTTTTTTTAAACGAAAAATCTTCTTTAGTATTTTCTATAATTACAATTAAATTTTAATCCATTCTGCGTGTGTTGTTATTTTTATAAATGTTTTAATACTGCATCTTATGAGCCATTTTATAATTTCCTTTAGATTATAGTAATAAAGCTTTTGTTTAAGTAAGTTTTTCCGTATCAGATTTTTCACAACTTTGATATTTGCAAAAATGCAATAAAGTTAGGTGGTTATAATTGAAGAAGATATTTTTATTTGGAGAAGACACATTTTATACTCAGCCAATTCTATTATCACACACCATTTTAGGTAATTGAACTTGTTATAATTTTGTAATATTTTGAAAATGCTACTTTTAGAAAAGCAGCCATCAGAAAGGCATTAGAAACAAAAAATAAGACAAACAAATATATGGAACAATATGAATTGTTTTGGCAAGGGATTTGTATTTAAATTTGTTGAAACTTGTATTTTAATTCACAACAACATTCAGAGTTTTCAAACACACGCATCACTAATTATTAATCCTAATAATTTATTCTAATTATTAACCCTAGGACACATGTCTTTCTTAAAATACAGAAGGTTAGGGTGAAATAAAGATTGATTTATATTAATATCTATTGAAAATAATTTGAAAATGAAGTGCATTGAAAATAACAAACAAATCAAGTACGTAGAAATTTTGAAAAAGAGTCAATGATAAAAGAATTTTAGGATACCTTGATATAATTAAGCTGTTCAGAAGCTAAAATAATTAACTTATTTTTCATAATGCTTTCGGTTTTAGTATCAGCGCACCTGATTAGTATTTATCTTATCACAAATGAAATGAATCACCTTGATAATCCTATTTATCGCCATGATGTGGCAAATTCTATATTTCCGTTAAATAATAATCAATAACCGACTTTAAAAGTCATTGTAATGAACGTCGTTTCAAAGAACTTATATTTGATAAATGTGATAAATGCACCTTGAAGAATATTATGAAATACTTTCATGAATAGAAACAAAATAATATGGGTATAAATAAAATTTAATATGGGTAATAATAAAAGCATATGGGTTTAAAGAGTAATGTATTAAATTGAAAATCAATGTTGAAAAAGTACCCAGTAGGTGAACTAGTTCTGAAAGTACAAAGCAAAGACGGTTTGTAATGAAACAAAAAATGGACCTGTTAAAATAATATCCTTTATCCAGTATAATTCCTATACTTTACAAAAAGGATAAATTAAAATAATGGAACCTTGAAAGATTTGACGTAGAAGATATTATTAATGTTGATAACAATAAATAGCAATACTAATAACAACAGTAAAACAATGATGATTGGTTCTGTACCATAAAACCAATGATGGTTTTGTAATTTGAAATAAATAATTTTATAATAGCTTCTTTTTACAATCTCTGCTATTGCAATATATAACTATAATAAATCAATTCGATGACATTTTCGATTTGTCTTTATATAATATACAACTTTTTAGTTATTGTGTTATTTTTAGTTATTTACTGTTTAATTGTTGATAGTATTTAACTGACAGCAATAATGTGTGTTCAGAAGAACCATAAAAATGTTACACACATTACAAGCTGCGTACGTAGACGTTGAACGCGTACCAAAAATATTTGCATTACATGAGGTAACCTCATTGTATTGCTTTTAAATAATTCAGCAGTCGAATGAAGATATACAGTGTAGATTTTACACGAGTGTATTTTGTTATTCGAAATTCAACATACTTATTCTTGAGGAAATACGTCGTTGAAAAAATGGCTAGGAATCCACGAAATCCAAAATTCAATCGTTGTGACACCGTATACGTGCTGTATATGCCGAAAACTTAATTCTGATGTAAATCCGTAATATAATAATTCTTTCATTTTCTTTTCTACCAGGTCGAATATTTTTTTAGAAGTACAATTAAAAATATGTAATCCTGATGAAGGTTCACATCGAGGGTCAAACAGCGGTTTTCTAATAATATAAGAAGTAGAACATACCAGATAATGTAAAACAAAATATTGAACCTATTTTTGAAGTTACTCAAAATATCGAACTTACGAACGGAAACTTCATCAAGTAATTTTTTTTCTATTAAACTAATTTGACTGCGATTTATGCTGTTTCAAATAAGTTCATTTCGATTAAAATTTGCATTTATTAACAAATTTGATAATTAATAAATTAATATTATTTAAACAAAATTTAATATTAAATATATTTATTTTAAATGCTACGGTTTATCAAATTATTCCCTGAAGTGTAATTATCAATTTTTATGTCAAAATACAGATTCAAAAATATTGAACCGTAATTCAATTATTGTGACACCGTATATGTATGTGCTTTATATACCTGAAATTTAATTCTGGCGTAAACGTTGAGAAATCGCGTTTAAAATGTATGCGTACAAACATCGACGAGGTATTTTCACACAAGTGTATCACAGTTTTAGAGGAAAACATCGATAAATCGATCATCCTTTCTGAGTTTAGTCACTATCATTGCACTACATACTTACTTTAACAGTGAATTCTGTCTTATGAAAACTTTACACATTTTGACTCTAAAGTGTTGTTTGCTCAGTTCGTGTTGCATAATAGCATGTTTCTAAAAAATCATGGACAATATTAATATTTTTTATTCTTGGGCAAATTATGGAAATATTATTACATATGGTAATCATTCATTCGGGAAAATAGTATACATCGTTCGATTAATATTTTTAATAATATTAATATTTAATTAATATGTATTTAACACTTAATAACAGTTTAATAATTTTAAATAAATAATATATGTTTCATGATAATATTGATAAAGCTGCAATGCCATAATAATTATATTTATATTTATAAATAAAAGCTGTGAAAATTATTATTTACTATATCCAGAGTAACAGTTTATACATATATAATTACATACATGTAATTATGTATAATAACAATACAATAATGATGCAAACATTCCAGCTAGACATAAAATGAGATAAGAATGTGAGATAATGTCGTAATATAAGAGATAATAAATGTTTTAGTCTCACTAAATTTCATTTAGTTCTTTTAATAATTTATTTCTGACTCACTGTCAGTTATCTTCATATATTCAATTAAATTTTCATATTTTTAAAATTTCTATTGTTAACAAAATTTTATTAAGTAGGATTGACATTTTTAATTAGATATCATTGGACAAAGAAGTAAGTATATTTAAAAATATTTTAGTACTTATACATTCAAAACCGATTCAAGAATAATATATGATTAACGAATCGAAGATAATGAAGTTAAACAATTGATTTTTTCTTAAACGAAAATAGTTATCAATGTCAAGTCGAATCTTTTTGTTATTTTTCGAATTTTTAGTAGAAATTTTCAAAATCGAGAGAAGCGATATTCAACCCTTTTACTGCCGACCGAAAGAACTATACCTAAGCTAAACTAACCTAAAAGGAAGTAAAAATTTTAGCACGGTTTGACAAAAAATGATACAAAAATAGTATGATATTTACAAAATTCAAGAACTAACATATTACGAAATAAAGGGAGACTAAATGAATGCCAACTGTATTTCGCAAGTGCAGCTAACAACGATATATCGCTGCTCGTCGCTAAAAGGGTTAAATAATACGGAGAATATGTAAACGGACGAAAACTTCAACAATTATTAATTACAAATGAATTATCATTAACTACAACATAATATAAAACATGCACTCTTACGTAAAATGTTCACTTATAAAAAATATGAAAAACTTTTTTCGATAAGAAATTTTAATCGTTTCTGTAGGCTGTTACGAGACTTGAGCAGGTATTTTATGATTATTAATTATATTAAATATATGTAAGAAATAAAACTTCCGTTTGACGACATTTGTTGCGGATTTCGAGGAAATACACCGGTGTACAGTGATTGGAAATTCAAATAAAAATTGTCCATCGATAACCAACGGCTGAGACGTTTCTCGCAACTCTTCTTCATCGATAATGCGTCACCTTGATGACGATGGGTGCGATATGCGTATAAATAATGCATGATACTCGTTCGAGAGGAACAGGCCACAAATATCCGTGAAACGTTCGATGGCAACGATGACCTTGTGCCCTCTGTGAAATGAGCGCAGTCAACATCGAGGCTGCTTTTAACCCCCTTGCATGAAATTAAAATGTCGAAGAAACGTCGGCGTCGTCTCTTTACAAATATCCGATCGTTTGCTTACCTAACTCGTACCTAACCATCGGTGTGTATTACTTTGAGCTGTATACATGAATCGTAAAAAGTTGGAAGGAGATGGGGTCCGCACTTGGAATGATTTATTGCTAGCGAAGCGGTAATACTGCCACACACAAACATTAAAGTGTTTGGTACGTTTAAAATAAATGTGAAAAATGCTGTGAAACTATTGTAAAGTTTGAACATTCATTTTCTGATACAGGGTGGTTTGCGGTATCAGATCATAAGTACGTTACCACTCCCAATATGGAAAACTGTAGACGGAGAAAGATGAATGATTCAAATAGTACTGTATCAAATTTATAACAGAAAAAGTATTTATAGTCGTATCGAAATGGAACACCTGATATTTTATTTCGTTTCGGCCTCAAACAGGATACAGATATAAAGATATTCGGCAGTTTATATTTAATTAAAGAATTTGTACACGACTGCACGTTATTAAGCTATATGTTACTTTTCACAAGTAAATGTACTGGGTGCTTCATACAAATACCAAAATATTATAAAAGCCTACCCAGACCACTCATTCGCGACATAAATGTACAGGCCTAATCGTGTCAGGTACGACTTTCTATCAGAGAATCAAACTTCCTTAAAGTGGCCTAAACCAACAGAAAAATTGTCAAGATCAAAGATAACTACGGGGCTTTGGGGGGAGTCCCACATCAAGCGGAAGCGAGTATAAGATAATAACTCCCTTACCAGTATCGATACAGAAAAATGTCAGAGGAGAAAGATGAATGACACAAATAGTACATTATTCGTGAGATCAAGTTTTTTATTTAAATGTAATGGTACAATTAAATTATTTCTTTAAATTGAAATGTATAATTTTTGTAGGTGGTTAGACTCCTTCCACCATGTTACGTAAAAATATAATGGAGTTCAATAGAAAAAAATTATTATTTATCGAGCAATTGTAAGAAAATATCGTTACTGAAGAAGGTGCTTCAGATGGTGCATGTGCACATAATTCGTGAGTGGCCATACAATATTAAGAAAATAAGTATGGCAGTAAACTCATTGGCACACGCACCTCAATATCTGGGCCACCCCGCTCACTCGATTTAACAAGTCTCCTTTATTATTTCTATGCGGTCATTTAAAAGATAAGATCTATTAAAATCCTATAAATTCTATAGAGAATCTAAAAGAACGGGTAATACAGCAATGCACAATAAACAGAGATCATCTTAACTCGGTTACGAAAACAATTGTAAAGTGCTGTCTGAAATATGTAGAGCATAATGCGTTGTAATAGAATATAAAGCGTTTTATCATTTTCCTCGATAACTAATAACTTTATTGCTACTGCACCTCAAAACTTTTATACGCAGAATGACGGAACAAATATAACTGTATACAAAAAGTATGCATTTCCATTTGAAAATACAATGCAATAGCTGAATGCACATACATCACTTCTAAAAAAACTAGATCCACGAATATAGTACTTTTTGAACTATTCTTTTTCCTTTGATATTTTCCTGTATCGGCAATGATATTAACGAAGTTCAATGCGATACACGTAACCACTCCATATAGTGGATGAAAAAAATACTCGTATAGTAATAAACGTGAAACAGTATTCTGTAATGTTGCGATCAATTAATTGATTTTTATCAAATAATTATAAAATGATTATAATGCTGTCTCAGATATTTTTGTAAATATTGTTTAAAACAGAATTGCATAACTTATATGAGAAAAACGAATAAAAATATGCAAATAATAAGTAATTAACTTTTAAGTAAATATATATGTTATTTGTTAGACAGTCTTATGAACAGTCTTATGAATATTACGTGTATACATATATGTATACTTCTACCTTGCATATTTTTAAAAATATTTTTATTAATGTTATAAAGTGAATAATCGAGTTTTTGTACAATTATTACTTTTAAGATCTTTGAAAATATACGTTAAATAATTCTTTTACAAAATTTAGTTAAGATTCTGTAATTTTATAAATAATACTATAATAATATTGAAAAATAATATTTACAATATTATTTATACTTTTACAAAATATTATTTGAAACTAATTAGTGTATCAATATTTCATACACCCACTCTGTATTTCAATTTTTAAGGAAGATCACATAATTATGTTCCAATATTTACAATGAAAATTAATAACACACCATATCGGAATTTCATTACTGCGTAAACATGAGTTTCCATAACTTCAACATTATGATTATTACCTTTTTGTTAATACTTTTGTTAATATCGGTTGTTCAATAAGTGATAAATAAAATTTAACTAAATTTAATAAAATTATATTACAAGTTACAAATATTAGTTCACTAAACTATTTAAACAAACTCACAAAAAAAAGAAAATAAACTTTTTCTCATAATTAAACATATTTCTAACTTCTATAATAAATTGTAATTAAACTATTTGTAATGCATAACACTGCACAACTATTAATAAAAATCGTAATAAAAGATAAATTTTTTCTCCATAATTAAATAAATTTCTAATTTTCTAATATAACTATGACATTAAATCATAAAATCAAATTTTGGTACGCGATAAGAGTATAATACCAGTTAATCATTAAATTAACGATGAGAGAATCGTGCTGTATCTAATGAATTTAACGAAGAGTGGTTTCAATTTCTAAATAGCAAAACACGAAGTGGGCACGAATTAATGTAACAGTTGGCACGGAAAGCACGAGTTTCGTCCAGAAATTCTGTCTTGCAACAAAATAATCAAGATTTAGTAAGAGAAAAGTCGGCCAAAGGAAAGAGATGACTCAAGTGAAGAACGAACCTGACAGATCAGTTGACTTTGCTTCAATCAACGAATAGAAATTTCGTCTAACATTGACGTCTTAACGATTTGAATGAATTAATTGCAGCAATTAGTCCAAGTCCGTAATGAAAGCATAAGATTGATTTATGGAAACCGACATGTGTGCAAGAATTGCGAGACTGTCGTCATATGTTTTCGCTACTTTGAGTATTTGCTCTTGCTTCTTTATCTATACCTAGAAAAATTCTTTAAAACCATATTTAACATTTCTTTAAATGTTTATGGTAAATTTTTTATCAATTTTTTTTTATAAAAAAAAACTGCAAAATAGTTCAAATGAAGTTTATTTGCCTTGTACCTAATGTACTTTCTTCATGAATAGTTTATGGTTCATTATATTTAATTTTGTTATTGTTTAATATTTTATTATAATATTTGTATTTTATTATTGCTTAAATCATTTATACCTTTTTTTTAATGAAATAAAGTAAATGACTATTATCGAATTAAGAAATAGAAATTTTTTAAGAACATACTGAAATTGTTTGTTGCTTTTAATATATTTGAGAAAATTATTGAAAAAATAATTTTCATACAGCAGAAAATTTTAACTCAATTTTCAAACACGATTTTAACGCAGATGTTTACTTTCAAGTTTCCCTCCAAGTTTCCTATTAAGTTAGTTTCCAAGCATAATATTGAATATTTATTAAAAAATTATTAATAACAATTATATTTAATCTGGTCCCCACTTCATTGGTCGCTATGATACTTTACAATTATATAAACTAAGATTAATGTTTCTATGTTATGCTAATTTTTTTCATTAATTTGATAATATTATCGTACAGGTTCATGTATTTTTTAATGAAACTAATGATTTTAGAAATACATATGTATTTAATAACTTGTCTTATTAAAATCTATGATCACACTTGTTAACATAACAAAACATTTTCAATTTATACTTGAAAATAATAAATAAAATGTTTGTAACCTGAATGTTTAAGATTTCAATGAACAATTTACATTATATACATCATGTAAAATAAAATTAAATAAACAATTGGTAACTAATGGGAGAGTAATGGACACATTTAATAAAAAAAATAAGTATGGGATGTGTTAATGTTAATATTATAGCAAAAATATTACATAACGTTGTTAACGCTGTTGGCCTTTTTGCTTAGTAGATAATTAGATTAACAATTTAAGTAAGAAACAGATTTGTATCCCTCATTATGTGAGATGCTGATTTTGGAACATATATTTATATGTATATTAAGAACAATGCAACAATATTTATCTATTATTATTGTTATAATAGATATCTATTATATCTTGTTATAAGCCATTTTTGTTAGCACATCAATTTTCTGTATATTAATTTTAGTATTGGTAAAACGTAAAGCAATTCACGAGAGTTTTGTGGTCAACCAATATTGTGGTTTTCATTTTGTGAGCAGCGCCATTTTGTTGTGGTCAATTAGTCACGACAGAGCAATGGATTTCAAAAAAAGAGTTAGACACGATATACAAGAGCTTTACTAGATTTTTCCTGTATTGTCTGAGTATTTAATTATTCAAGGTAGGCTCAGTGTACATTACCTTGAATTATGAAAATTTTGTCGTATTTAATTTTACATAGTAATATATTATTCTTAATTTGCTATCGCGATATCTTTTTGGTAACCTAATTGCAAATTACTTTATAAACTGTTTTATAGTTTGTTAAAGTAGTTACTAATAATTTAGTATAATATATTACTTATAATATTGTAACTTTTGTACCGTTATAGAATATTTATGAAAATATACTTATTTGAATTTATTTGAAAAACAGTAAAATTGCAGTAACTTGATACGAATTGTACATAAATTTTCATAAAATATTAATTTTTTTCGATAATTCGCGTTTGTAAAATACAAGCGAATTTATGCGGAATACGTACGAAGTGGAAATTTATTGAATGCAACACAAATAACGAGAGATAAATTCACACTCAATGAAAGTATGGAAAATTCATATAAAATTATTTCTGCCGTTGGATTTAAATGAAATTTGACGATATTTCGTAATTTTTTAAATAAACGGTTCATTATTTCATTTCAATCCGAGAACAGTTTCACAACTCAGGTTACAAATAACGAAATACATATTGTTATAAATAAAATGTAGTAGTATTATTGAATATCCACGCAATTATCTTCAGAACGATTCGTATTTTAATAAAAATTTTAGGTAGATCGAAAAAAACTGCAAATGTATCTCTTTCAAAGGATCTCGATTCTTTTTATGCGCATTTTATTCTTTGAAATAATGGAATAAGTATTAGGGATTAATATTAAATAAATCCATTAGATATTTTGAATTTTTTAATATCTCACGAACTAAAAAGTATCTGATAACTTTTTTAACGTAGTAATCTAACTTTTGTCTACGTGGAGTTCTGAAAAATTGATATATCCAGAAAAGATTTTTAAATCAATTTGGACACATAATAGACACTATCATTTTTAAAGGATTTTTATTTTGTGTCTATATAGAGATAATTATATTAAAAATAGAATAAATACTGTTAGAACAAATTTTTGAAGAATGAATAATTCAGAAAAAAATTGCGTAGATGTGTTAATCTTAAGCAAATACATATTAATAAATATTAATTATTAACAAAGTTTATAAAGAACTATAGAAAAGTATGGTAAGGTAAAATATTACCATAGCTTTTACTAATTGGTAATATTTGTACTAATTGTTATAAGGATATAGCTACTGCATGAAACACCTTACACATTATCGTACAAAAGTTTAGAAATAGTGATATTTTTTTAGTTAAACAAGCAATCTTTTATTAATACATTGAAAATAAGTAATTGTTACAAAAATTTATTGTGTATTTTCAGTTACTTGCAAAAAATAAATTACTTTCTAACTTTATTTTTTATAAATTCTCCATTTTGTTTGCTTCGTACACTTTATTCTTTCTTCTTTTGGAGGGTTAAGAAAGTAAGTAAAAAAAGTAAGATATCTTAAAACAGAATGAAAGGAACTTATATACAGAATGTTTGAGCAAATTAATAAAAAGAATGTTCAGAATTTTTCGGAGGTTATTAAATATGTAAATCCGTGAATAATATTGAATAGCACCGTCTATCGAATATAAACAAAATACATATATTTAATAAATAAAAAATGCAAAATATAATGATACAGTTAGAAATTGAGTGTTCTATGCTTCGACCGTATGACGAATTTTTGAGGTTATATTTTATCGATCAATATTTGTGCAGACACATACGCGCCACAAAATAATCATTTCTGCAAGTCGAAAATGTAATAATAATATGTCCGTTTGTTATTTTTAAATTGAATTTGTCGTGTATAATACCTGCAGATACCTTCATAATAGAATTTTGATTACAAAATCAAGTAAAATAAAATAAAAATTTTGTATATAAAATCAGTAGATTCTAAAATTCTGTTCAACTGCTTCCAAACTTTATACATATATGTATACATAAATATTAATATTATAGCAAAAATATTACATGACATTGGGCTGATGATGGCGTTTCAAAATATTTATAATTTTAAAATATTCAACATACTATCAATTTATTTTCCACTCGTTTTATTAAATGATATAATAATAAAGCTCGTATTCACTTTACTAGTAAGTTCTGTACATATTTATATGTCAAATTTTAACGAAATATTGAAAACAGATAAACAATATAACTAGACAGTGCATGCTTCTACATATAAACAGAAATTGTAAATATACAACAAAGTATCGATAAACCTCGGAAAAGAGGTAATGTTCGCTTGCACTGAAATTGTAACCAAAGCTCATACCTCATTAGACAAGAAACTCCCTAAAAGGATTTTTGGCAACAAGGTCTTGTGTGCGTTCTACCCCCTTTTAACGTTTTAAACGTTTTCACTGTATACCTCCGAAAATATTAATTTTAGAAAAAAAAGTTTCAAACAAAAAATATTGCTCTTAGAATACTCTACAGAATAGGTTATGTACATTTTTGGCAAAAACCTATTATTTTGTCCGTTATAACCTATTATAAGTATTAATTGACCAAATTAACCTATTATAAGTACACAGGGTGTTTCAGGCCATCAGTACCACCCAAAAACTAGAGAAATCGTCAAAATTCCTGTGAGCGATTGTCTTATATAATCAGATATGAACTTTGATTAAAATTTCAACGCAATCGGCATTACTCCTTTTTCGAATGTAAGAAAATTCGAAAACTAGCATTTCGTATATTAGAAAGTTGAATGTAGACCATCGACGTTTTGTCAATGGCCCTTGAAAGGAACTGTTAAAACTATAATAAACAGTTCTCAGGCTAGACAGGCGAAGGGGGGTCCTAAGGCTAGAAGTGTCTTTTCCGGGGCATTCTTGTTGTAGACGTCTTGGCGTGAGCAAGACAATTATATTACAGTTTTACCAGAATATACATTAACGTCATTTTACGCCCACAAATAGTTCTTCATATTCAATTCAACCTTTTTACGCTATCACTCGGTATTTTCTTACACGAACTACATCCAAAGTTTCTTCATAAAGTTTAGTTTTCGAAAAAATTGAGTTTGAATTGGTATTTGAAAACTATTCAACGAAAGGTTTCAATGTCAGGTACAATAGTCGCAGAAATATAGCGTGGTCGTAAATGTTAGCGATCTGTAAAGTGATATGTGTTTGCTAACGACAAAAGAATGACAGCATCGATTGATGACACAGCGTAGTGTTGTATGTACATTGTAGTTGAAGGATTTTAAACGGCAAAACGAAAAAGGCTATCGACTAACTGTACTTTATTTAGTATTAGGATAACTGTCATTTCTGTTTAATATTTTGGAACATTTGAAAAACGCTAAATTTTCGTAGACTGCTGTTAGTATTAAAACGAAGACAAAAATGTATACTTTATTCGTCACTTTTTTCTTTATTCACATTTTTACTGTTTAATAATCACGGTAAATCGTTATACATTTAAATAAATAAAATAGAAATTATTCTTAATTTCTGGCGTATTTAGAAGATGGCTACTTTGTTTTTTAAATATTGAGGATACTAGATTTTAAGTATACCAAAATTCTAAAATTCTAAAATTGTAGAACTCCAAAATTACAAAATTTTAAAACTCCAAAATTCTGAGATTACAAAATTTGTAAACTCTACAATTCCAAAGTCATAAAATTCTAGAGTTGAAAATTCCAAAATGTTAGTACTTCAAAGGTCTGACAGTCCGAAAGTCCTACAATTCTGACATTTTGAACCCTAAAAACTCCAAAGTTTAAAACATCTACTTCCTATACAATCTTGATACACAGATATAAATTTTTTATATTTTACTTCTGCATTTAAATGAAAATAACTCGACATCCGTTGGACGAAAGTTCCATTACGCAAGCGATCATTAAACAGACAATAAAGCAGCCTCACAAACACGTTTGTGAAGGAGAAGACGGGGAACAAAGCTTCGAAACGAATTGTCCACGTCAGGAGACACCCTTGGCCGTTGTCATCCTCGTCAAGCAGAAGACTCGATAAAATCTACCTAAAAAGGTTATTACCGTTTCTACTCAAAGGACAGCCCGTGCTATTTCTATGTTAAGAAGCCCTCTGAAAAGATCCTGCTAAGAAAGCAGATACGCCATGAATAATGGAACGGTCCGATGCGCGTTGTCTCTCTTGCCACGCTGCATCTATGCTTCACCCATTGCTTATCGCTGCTTCACGGCAGAATGTGGGTAATCGTTGTCGGAGCGAATGTTGTTTCTTCATCGATTCCTAGCTTCTTCAAGGCTGCTAGAAACACATCGAACGATCGAACACTATTCGCGGAGGAATTCCTGAAAAATATTCTATCGACTACCGGAAATCGAACTCTGGTCTTTTGTACGGTAGCTGGTTACCTTGATTTGTAACGATTGCACCAGAAAAAGTGTCACAGAAATGTGAAAGAAATCTAAAAAATTCAGGGTATTTCGTTTATGATGAATTCCTTAATAGCTTACTATTATCGTTGCAGAAATTTGTGTGGGGGCAAAATTGTGATTTTTCATTGGAGGTCGTTTCATGGTCGTGTTGCTACACAGCGTTGAATTCATCTTGGTATAACACTGATATCATTTGGTAATATTACTTTACAAAGAACACATTCTAATACGCAAAAAAGTCGATGATCTTGAAAACATAGGACGAAAGTGACCCGAGAAAGGAATTTCCACGTGGAAATATGGAAATGCGATACTTTTTATGTCCAAGTGGATTTTATTATAAAAAAAACATACCCCAAAGGCTTTATCGGAAATCTCTACCCATCAATAGTTACATATACCCATATTTATATTTGAAGAAGGAACATCAAGAAGCAGGTTGGGTTTAGATACCATTCTCGTAGTAAGGACGATGAAAATGCGGCTTGAATCGGAAAACCAGATCACCATGACCATTAGGAAGGTTCTTTCGGGCAACGTGTCTTATAAATACATGTTGGGGTCAAGCACGTTAACCGTATAACAAGATCGTGAGGTATATTTCTGGCTTGACTGTGTCGTTATCGAGGAAAAGATGGCGCCATTTATAGAACCAGTCGGTACATTAGCATTATGAATAAGTAACAGTGACATCATTTACTCTGATTCTCTATGCAACGTTATCTAATAACATTTCACATTTCACTAAAAGATCTTGTCAATTCAACTGGTCGGTGTATGTTTATTTCCGTACTACCGGAAGTCAGAAATGAACGAACTCTAAATTGATCACTTACGTTTGCAAATTTTGCAAACTTTGAGGACAAACTCTGAGGACAGTAATTTTGTTGTGTCTTTGTATTTTAAGCTACTAGTCCACGTGTATCATTGTACTAATAATACTGATTTCTTCAACAACTTTCTGAGAAAGTTTAACTTTCCGAGTAATATAAAAATTCACATTTTAAAACATGATTTGTTCGAAACTTAATTATTGATCTTGAATCATGAGTGGTTATGACCAACAATAGATTTATATCACAAGGTTATGAAACGGTTCAAAATCATTTAGATAATCACAGTTTACAGTCGTATTTTTCAAATACAAACATACAGTAAAATTGTATTTTTGATTATATTTATATACATAAAGCTGCTTAAGTATTTATCGTGTATGTATATTAGAATAAAATCAACGATGAATTGGCAATTGAAGGGGTTATTGAAATAATCGAAGAGACCGTTCATAAAATGACGCTCGAAGCAGTAAAATATCGATATATTGGCAATGAAATATAGTTTTCATTTAACTTTAACAAAATGGTTTTGAAAATGCGTCGATTACATCTTTTAATTGTATTTTACATCGTTCGATTAACTTTTGTCCAGAGCAACAGGAAATTGATATCACCGAGCGCAATATATCAGAATTATTGCAAAATATAAATCAAGAACAATAACAATTGATAACTGTAATAATAGAAACTGAATAAATATCTCGCGAAGTATTTTACTTTTCGATCAATTAATTGAAAAATAAATAAAAAAGTTATAAAATTTTGCGCTCTGTTAAAAAAAGTAAAACGTAATTTTATAGGTTTCAATTTGAGCAATAAAAGGAAACTAACAAATAATTACCAAACTTTGAAATATTTTGATTATTTGAATTAATTTGGAATATTTCGATTTTTCGCATATGTTTCGTTTTTAAAATAAAATGAAAAACATTCACAGAAGTCTACGTGTTTTGTTAATAAAACTTGTAAAAATGCTAGATTTTGATTTTTGAGTTTATATTGTACATATAAAAATGTGAAAGTGAAACCTATTTTTCTGATTTAATTTAATAACTCAATTTAATTTCCCTTAATATTTATGCTCCAACAATTGGAGACCTCTTTGATAGTTAACATATTAAAATAGTGATTTATATCTATATAATTTCAGCCATCATACCATCATCCATCATCAACATCATACAGAAATAAAGTATACACTTTATTTTTACTTTTCGCTACTTTTACCATTTATTTCACAGCTAAAGATCTTGAATTGAAGGAAACACTTTATCTAAACGTTTAATTATATTGTATAAAACAATTGTTGCGTTTTTAATCTAAAATACAAACTGGCTAAATAAGTTTCGTTTTTTGAAGTAGCTTTACCTTAAACTGTAAATTAGAATTTATGCTAGTAAATTATTTAACGATTCGAATAACGGATGAATCTAAAATATCTTTAGATAAGTTTTTATCTAAGTAATTTCCAACACTAATACATACAATCTTATATTCTTAATTGTAGTATCAATTATTCTGTTATAGTTTACTTTATCAAAATATCAGACGAAACATATAATTTGTCAAAAGTAGTTAAATATACTATAATTTTAAGAATTAAAATAATGTGGTTCGACTTACCAACATATGCGACAACAAAAACCCAAATTAATCTCTTAATTATCTGCAGTTTCGAAGTACTCACCTAAAAACAAAAATATTAGTTTCAGATTAAAATAATGACATAGCACAAAATAAGTAGGACATGCATTAAAATATTCATTATTCCGTCATTTGTTTCAATAATAATTCACTGTATGTTTTGATAGAATATTGTTTCCTTCATTCTCATTCCCTCTTTCAGTTTCTTTACTATTCACTTCGTTATTTGCTTTTAAAATTCTAACGAATTTAAACGACCTATGACGAATTCTAATTTAACGTTTTAATTAATAATTCTTTTCTTTATATAAATGTTCTCTAGGGAATACATCATCCTAAAAATATTCTGTCACAAATGATAATCTAATTTTATTTTTAACTAATAATAATAATAATAATTCAAAGGTAGATTTTTAAATCTAAGAGCAAAGTTGTCGAATTCGTACGATCGAAAAATTCCTTAATTTAAATTGGTAACAAAATATTTTAAAAATATAGTTACTACTTAAACTTTCAAAATAATGTAATTAATTTTTTTTTAATAGAAGTTAGATAGTTAAGTTCATACCATAGACTTTTGTTTTCGCATGTTGGACTGTTTAACTGAAAAAGTTACAATTAGAAGCAACTACGAAATTTGTTAAAAAAATATAAAAGACATAAAATTGTACATGTCAACAGAATATGCAAAATATAAAAATATAGTTGCTACACAGACATCTTTCCTACACTGTGGTTAAAGAATACAATACTAACACTAATTTACTACAATATAATACTAATTTAGAGAAAAGGAATTTTTAAATAAATTGTCATGATAATATTTTACATTTTCGCTTAATAGAATATTAAAATAAGAGAAAGAAGCAATTTCTTTTGTAAAACGTCATTAATAAAAATGCAGCCAAACTGGGAACTCAACGACTTTATTTACAAATTTTAAATTTCGGTTAATATTTCACTAATGGAATTCTACAAATGAAGCTTCCTTTAATTAATAGCACTTTAGTTATTCTAAAGTATATACAAAAATATGTCTGTACAACTTCATAAAGCAGTTCAACAACAATTTGCTAAAACTGTTTTAAAAATCCAACATGAAAGTAAAATTTAATCAAATATTTGTATTTATTAGTATGATACCAATATAAGTAAAAACATTTCATTAAATATAATGTTATCAATACGCATGCAAATATTTCATTAAACCCAATACAAATGAATCGATATGAACGGAAGCGTTTCATTAAATTTTACTTTCAAGCCAAATATTCGAAATTATAATAAATTATTGTCGTACTAATTTACTTTCCAAAGAGGTCAATATTAAAGAAGCACTACTAGTTTGATATTGAAATATTTAACCTTTTACTGTCACAATACTAAAAAATAACAAGAAAACTTTTTTTATTTTTAAAACAAAACCTATTTTTTGTGTACCTTTTGTCTGATGCAAAAATAATGAATGTAAATTGTAATTTTTTTAACAGAAAGGAATAAAAGTTTTTGCTTAAAAGTGGGGGGAATCTTCATGTAATAATAAATCGAAATGTAACACTATTATTACATTTCCATATAAGAATAAATCAAAATATGATATTATTATTATATTTTCATGTAATAATACATTAAATGAGAGCGTTAAAAGTGACGTTCTTTGCGACGGATGTTGAACTTTATACATATGTACGTATACCTTCCATGAGTTGTATAAAAACAATAAACAAGTGTTACATTCAGCACATGTAGAGATTGTTTTAAAAGATGTTAAAATGTCGTCTATTAAGGTCATTACAAGCTTCTTAAATGACGTATAAATAATGTTAACAGACGTCATTTTAACCTCCTTAAGAATATTGCATTCTGCAACAGTGGCCACATATGTGGACACCATACCCTTTCTTATAAAAACTTTCCTTTTTTTTAAAAACTTGTTACCGTTCAAGACAATTCGAACGAAAATGATTCAAAGAAATTAAGAAGAAGAACAACTGAACAACTGAACAACTGAACAATTCAAATATTATCCACTTACTTAACAATTACAATAATTCATTAACACTAGATTTACGAAACCCGTAAAAATGACGGATCATAGATTTCTTATTTTAAATGATAAAATTTATTAAGAAATTTTTGTAAAAATATATGTCAACTTTCGTCAAGTTAAAGAATCAATATCTTAGGCAGTTCACATGTCATCTCCAATTTATTTATTTTTCTACTTTAGTTCAAATTTAAATATAAGTGACCATCAAACGTCCGTAAACCTAGTGTTAATATTGAAATTGGAGTCACTTGGGTAAATTTCGTTAAAACTAAATATCTTTTAAAAACCATTAAATAATAATCGTATTTAAACACTTATAAATTTGAGGGTTAATCATACCAAAGTAAATGTCTCTTTAATAAAGCATTTTCGGACATGAATTTATCAATAGTAAACTTATTTCATTTATTTAATCTATTCCACCATAGTAATACCTAGTTCGGCCCCAACCTTTTTGTACACCCTGTATGTGTTTACAGTGTAACAAAACAATTCGTTTCAATCCAATGTCAAAGGTAATTTGAAAGGTGGCATTGATACGTGACATTTGCAAATTACTGGATCCATCCGAGACAAATAAACTAATTGAAATCATCGGCACTACGTAGCTGTGAATGAAATTGAAACGGATTACTATGAATATGCCTGTGTCCGGATCCCGTTGTATTTATGATTAGCTGACCTTCCAGCTCTGTTACGGGAAATGGATTTTCCACGCGTGAAATAATTGATGACGCCTAAAAGGCTTTCTCTGTGACCGAACGTAACCGAGAATAATGCATTCGAATTCGCGGTATTTCGTGTAAATTAAAAATCTGCTGACAATAACGGCGTGTTTCTCTATGCAACCGTTATGGCTGCACGGAATATAGCGTGTACGATGCTTTCGAAATGAATATTTCGGGTAAAAGGGTTTGTAATTTCGGTGTGTGAAAATGAAAATATCAATTTTTTCCTGTTAGGATACCAATTTTACGTACCGTTGTTCACATCGGCCAAATTAATTTTATCGATGATTGTTCGAAATAAAATGAAATGCGTCAGAATTTTGGCGACGCTTCAGGGCTTGTTGCTCTTTATGATATATTCCCGAAAATTAACGAATATTGAATGCGGGAACGCTTCAATATTCAATATCATGATCAATTTATTTTTTTCTGATAGAAAACTAGTTTGTACGAATTAGCAATTTTTTTACAAAATTTTATTTTGCGAATAAATAAGTGTAAATATTATTTGTAAGTCTATTTAAGTAATACACGCCAATGTTAATGAAATTTTTATACACATAATGTAAAACTGTAAAAAATACATGACAAGTATTCCTTTAATATTAAGCATTGTTCATATTGAAGAGGGAAAAAGGTTTTAAAATTGGGATCGAACAAAATATGTAATCGACTATTTCAGTTGTAAAGCAGTTGTAAAATGATTATATATACAACTGCTTTATAAATGTTCAATTCACTTCTTTAAATAGATTATTAAGAAAATAATTCGTTCAAAGATTGTATCAAAAATTAATATATTTTTTCAGATATATCAATTGTTAATAAGATGAAGCGAATTCAAGAAATTATCTTAGAAACTCTAAAAAATTTAATGATTCTCATAGTTAAGAATCTGAATCCATTTATTTGCATTAATAAATAGATAAATTGATAATAGATAAACAGAAATATAGTATCAAATGAAATGTAATAATTATGTAATTACACATTTCTAAATTACAAAACTTTTAAATTCTCAAATTTCTAAAAGAACAAATATTTAAATTTCTGAATTGTCACATTTTCTAACTACCTAATTCCTAAATTATCACATGTTTTAATTCTTAAATTCCTAAATTCCTAAGTTCTTAAATTCCCAAATTCCCAAATTCTCAAATTTCCAAATTGTCAAATTCCCAAATTCCCAAATTCCTAAATTCCTAAATTCACACATTTCCAAATTCCCAAATTCCCAAATAAATAAATTCTCAAATTGTCAAATTCCTTAATTCTCAAATTCCCAAATTTCCAGATTGTCAAATTCCCAAATTCTCAAATTTCTAAATTGTCAAATTTCCAGATTGTCAAATTCCCAAATTCTCAAATTTCCAAATTGTCAAATTTCCAGATTGTCAAATTCCCAAATTCTCAAATTTCTAAATTCTCAACTTTCCAATTTCTCAAATTCTCAAATTCTCAAATTCTCAAATTCTCAATTTCTCAATTTCTCAAATTCCCAAATTTCCAGATTGTCAAATTCCCAAATTCCCAAATTCCCAAATTCTCAAATTCTCAATTTCTCAATATCTCAAATTCCCAAATTTCCAATTTGTCAAATTCCCAAATTCTCAAATTTCTAAATTCTCAACTTCCCAATTTCTCAAATTTTCAAATTCTCAAATTCTCAATTTCTCAAATTCCCAAATTTCCAGATTGTCAAATTCCCAAATTCTCAAATTTCTAAATTGTCAAATTTCGAGATTGTCAAATTCCCAAATTCTCAAATTTCCAGATTGTCAAATTCCCAAATTCTCAAATTTCTAAATTGTCAAATTCCCAAGTTCCAAAATTTTCAAATTCCCAAATTTCCAAACTCTTATATTCGCAAATTTGTAATAAACCATTCATATTTGAAAATGAAATTATTTGGTGCACTAATATCAACAAAATTTATTACAATTAACACAGAATTGGCCACTGTGATAGAACGGAACTAGAATTGTCCGAATAGTTACATTATCGCTGAAACGTATAGGTTTGCGTAAAAATAGCTTCACGTTCAATTGGCTATCCAATAAAATCAATAAATAGCCAGCGAATCCCGTATCTAGAACAGAATCTGGCAAAATGCTGTACATTGTCCATACCAACAGCATGGAACACTTTTCACTAGCAAGTCGGCCAGGGATATTTAGTGGTTCGACGATTTTATTATGCGGGAGGTGTTAAACACCTGCTAAAATACAGGTTCTACCACAACATGCGAACATTACAGTGAATTTACTCGCCAGAATCCACATAAAAGACTGTTGTTTTAATGTTATATCACTATCATGCCTGTATTCACAAACATTGTTTGCAGTTTTTGAATTACCACATCTGACTCGAATACAAGTCTCTAGACATCTTATCATCGATCTTTTCACTGAAAAGTGCCAGGTGTTGTTCGAAACCGCTGGCAAACCTCTTCAATATTTGAACAGCCGTCGCCAAAATAGTTCTACGAACTGATGCTTGGTTTTCAAACCTGTGCCTCATAATTATACTATTTATGTAATTAGACATACTATACAGTAACCTTGTGTATTAACTTCATACAATTTTAAAAAAAATATGTGCGTTGTAATGTTTATCTTAAACACTTCATTTTCTTGAACGATTCGGTTTTTATCTTTCACTTGAACTACGAATGAAAATGAATGAAAGCGAATAAAAGTGAATGAAAATTTAAAAAAAAACTGTAAAAACTGAATGAAGTTCTGCAATTTCAAAGAATGAAAATGGGTTTATCAAAACATGAAAGTGAGTTTGTTTCAAAAAATGAAGATGAGTTTCATCTTTATAAATGTATCTATACATATATTCATAAAGAACAAATTAAAAGAGGGAAAGGATAAATACAGAACAAAAACTTGTTATAGCATGAGTTCAAATCTTTCAGGATTAATAATTTCGGAACTCGCTACTCTACCATAGCCAGCATGATACGATTAAACAATTTAGTATTTCCGGAGATCAAAGAATTAAATATTGAATATCTTCTGAGGTAAGGAGTATCGACAGAAACGGCTAAACTTGGATGAGTTTATTCCTGGTTTGATTTATCAGTTTTCCCAAAATCGATGAGTCTGTGATGTCTTGTGAGATTTCTCTAAAAAAGTCAGTGAAATACACATAATCTTTCATTCACGGAAGATGAAATAAAGCATGATAAAATCTTTCATTCAGGTTAGACAATAGGTGGCGAGTTCGTGCACGAAATATTAAACTAATAAATAGTAGGATGCAAAGCTTAGCTCGTTCATTGACAAGTTTATTGTCGCGTAGGACAAACGTTCTTATTATTTATGGGTGCTAAAACCATCACTTATGGTACATCCTGTATAATGCGGGCGTACGACGAAGCAACAGTGTACACTCTTGTCCGCCACGATGTGAATAAATATTTGGCCCAGTTCCAATCTGCTGCACCATTCCGCCTTACTTGCAAGGCCCGTGGCCGTGCATCCGCTTTGCGAACACCAAAGCCACTTGTAAAGACCGCGATGACGTATCTCCATTCTGAACAGCGCCGTTTCCGTCCTGCTGTTGGACTAAAACGTATCACAAAACCATAATGACAGTGGAAGATGTTTACTTCCGTGATTTTGTGTACCGTCGCTGGAAACGGCACCACTATGCAAGTCAATATTTTTCGAGAGCAATCTGGCAAGCGTGAATGAACATCGGTGACTCTAACAGAGTTTGACAGTTTTGGGTTTGAGCAAACAGGTAAAATGGAATGGGTCGGGATAATGAATATCTTTGGGTTGAAAGCAGGACTGAATTAAGATTTTGTGGAGCCTCTGGTTGTTGTGTACCCTGATTAAAAAGCGAGGGAGGTGATACACTTTTGTAATAGAACCTACAATAGAATATATAAATATTCATATATTACAACTTGTTTCAAATAAAATTAATACCTACAAGGGATATGATATAAAACTCGATAAAATATTTGACACGTATTTTTTTTTAGCGGCAATCGTCCATAAAATATTTTATTGAGTTCTATATCATACTCAAAGCGCATAAAAATCAGCGTGTGTCGGTTGGGTAATTGTTAGTGATATCAAAAGTAATGATTTGTAAACAATATCGAAATAGACAACGCACAAATGAATAATATTAGCAAGCGAATTTACAAATAAATAATATTATAATATTAGAAATATATATAAATAAATAATATTAGAATAAACAATACACAATATACCAATTGTAGCCTGCTGAGCAGATATACAGTTAGCAACTTTTATTTTAACAATGTGTATTTCGGTATGTTGTAATAAGTCGATTTATTTCTAAATTTAGTGTAATTAAAATTTATTTAAAACGGGAGACGGTAAATAAAGTTTCATTTGATTACTATTTTAGATGAATGGAAGGTAGAACAGAAGAATTAGAATATCTCTTATTTATATCAGATTGTCTGTGTCTCACAATCTGCCTTTTCATATGCAATAACTTAGTGTAAATAATACATTTCAGAGAATTGGTCACGATTGATCCAACTCCACCATTCGAAGGTTAGTCCTCGAACAACAGATGGCGCGATAGTCGCAAACATAATAATGGAGGGTAAACGTAACCCGATAACGGACACTTTTGTAGATCTTACGAAGCAAATTATTATACAATTATACATAAATTATATAAATTTTGTCAACATATTCCATAGAAAAAGATATACAGACGTATTGTTTTAAACGCTTTAGTAATAAGTTACAACAAAAGTGCAAAGTGTCTTCGAATTGCTTTGTTTTCCTATGCAACATACAGTGTGTTTCAGTTTTGCACGTAAGACTTTACCAACATGTTATAAAAATAGAAATGATGAAAAAAGTTGTGTAAATATTAGACACTTGAAAGTGTTATTGAAAGACTGTGAGGAATATATGAAATGATAAAGTGAATAATTTTCTCCTTTAATACTACATTATCCATTATCATATTGTTTGTAATAATTGTTAAGAACGAATTCAAGAGTCTATGTTTACATAAACATTTTTTCTTATTTTTATTTAAAGAATATGCTAGTAAAGTTATACGAAACTGAAATAATTAGAACCTGATAACATCGTTTAATTCGCGAATATCGCATTATTTTTAATATTGATGATAATAGTAATAATTTTTTATTTTATCATATATACATTTCATTACATATCTAGGTAACAAATTTTCCGAAGGCATTCACAAACCTTTTCACTATTTAAATATAAATAACAATTTATACTTTTTTTAATGTTGTAATTATAGTTGTTTAAATATATTAAAATTATTATACGTAAGAAAAAGAAAATGGAACAAGTCGGTAATACAAAGTCTCTAATATTTATTTTTATTCACTATGTAGCAATAAAAAGCAACAGTATAGCGTATTTTATTTTCTAAATGTTAAATTATTTCATTTTTACAGAGTTGGTATATTTATTAAAAGCGCTGTATTATTTTTAATAAATATTTTTATAACACTCCAAAGTAGTAAGTAGAAATAGTATGACTTATTTCCGAAAGATTAAATTATAAAAATTTTAACCGACTGGTATATTTATTGCAGGAACCGTTGTTTTCAATATTTATTTTTATGATTTTATATAAGAATAAGTAGCAACCGTATTTATTGCCTAAAGAATAAATTATTTAAATTTTAAGGGGTTGATGTACTCATTATAAGCACTCTTTAACTCTAATATTTATTTTTACAACATACAGCAATAAAAACAATAGAATGACGTATTCCCTAAATATTAAATTATTTAAATTTATTACAAGCACCGTGGGGAGTATATTTGAACTCAGTTTTATCGCGTATCATCAGCACAGCATCATTGTACGATCAAATTTGATCGATCAAATTTCTGCAGACGTAGTTGGGAAGCATTTGCGGAATCGTTAACGTAAAGCCACGCCACGAAGGATCGTCGAGATCAATCGGTAGCCAACTCTCGTATTCCATCGTGTGGAAGTATCTGCGTGATTTCTTGGTATTCCGTCTCGAACGAATGTCAAGCGCATTCGAATCAAATCCGCGAAGCCGTGTATCTTCGCTCGCGCGTGCATTCTCCGCAGATTGTAGAAATGCGGGGTTAATGCTATCCATTGTCATCATGCGAATCGGAAACGCGTCTTACGTACTTCCGTTACGCGCCATCAGGTATACTCGGCTGCCACGTAGGCTTCTTTTTTCTACATAACTTCAATCATATGCGATATTATCATTCACAAGTTTCGTTATTGTAGAACTATTATCCAATGAGATCAGAACAATTTATGTTCCATGAACATATCTAATGAGATAGAACAATTCATAGTTAGTGTAATTATTTCTACTTTTTACTAGTAGGTCAACAGATCAAATGCCTCAAATTTAGAGTTACTGTAAACTCTTGTTACGGTAGAACAAGAATGGGATGTAGATACTTTAACACTAGGTTTACGGACGTTTGATGGTCACTTATATTTAAATTTAAAGTAAAGTACAAAAATAAATAAATTGGGGATGATATGTAAACTGCCTAAGACATTGATTCTTTAGCTTGACGAAAGTTGAGATACATTTTTACAAAAATTTCTTAATAAGTTTTGTCATTTAAAATAAGAGTTCTATGATCCGTCATTTTGACGGATTCCGTAAATCTAGTGTTAAAGTCATCCCAAACGATTAAACGTGTTTGAAATTATCGAAAACGATACCAAATGCGATTATTGTTGACTTCGCGACGACTGGCGACAATGAAGTATTGTCGTCATCGGTGAGTTGCAGAATTTTTAACATGACTCCAGTCGATTCGATGTAAAAAAAATTGTACGGTTTTCTATCGATGCGACATCGATCGACGTCGATCATGACAGAAATGTATACAGAAAATTTAGGATGCTTCACAAGTCTACCATCAAAATTTTAAGTCAAAAACCCCGAAATTGCGGTCTGTAGCGTGGTACAAACAAACGAACAAAACGATCGAGTGGTCCCAGAAGCCACACTCCGGCAACGATTTTAAAACATGATCTGCCATCTGTGATTTGAAGAGTTAACTACCTGCAATCTATTCTAAATTAATAAATAACTTCTGTGCATTTTTTAAAAGTTAAATAAAAATTATTAAAATAATTCACAATGTACATAAATCACATAAAAAGACAAATTTGAATATTCAATCATAAGTTTACGTATAACCTATAAAAATGCATACATAGTACGAATCAAACTCCACAATAAATGTGACCTAATGTTATTGAGAAATACATTAAGATACTTAATATTTATGTAGTAATAAATAACCGAGTAGAAAGTGAGACTATTTCACCATTAATTTAAAGTAAACCCTTTTTAAATGCAAAGGATATTTTTATTATGAAAAATGCAAAAGAAATATAGAGGAAGAATGAGTTGTAAGAATCGCGTGTTCAGAATAAGACACATTTCAAGGTGATACGATATTTTTAATTAGGAATATAATATTGTTCTGATATCGAGTGGTAATACAGGAGCGTTTTTCTGCACGAAACAAATGGCAAGTACGAATAATAAATGCGAGAACACGAACCGTCGGTTCGCTATAGGTCACGGTGCTCTATAGAAATGGAGCTTTTAATTATTTGTTTCGATTAACGTGCACGCGATTTAACCTGGTTCAAGATACCAGATGTTCGATTTTAAGCAACGGGAAATACCGTACGTATCCTCTTTTTCCCCAGTGAAAAAGAAAAACGAATGGTAATTAAAATCCCATTAAGAATTTCGTATCGGGTTTTTCAAACGATTCCCAGCTGAAATTAATGTTTACTAAATTAATGGCTGCACACCGAACGTGAATCGCGGAAAAACCATACGCTTATAAAATAAAAATTCTTTTTTTGTACAAATAATGTTTACAGACTAACTTAAATACAGGAATTTTATCCAGATATAATTTCTGTCTCGGTTATATTCACAACATTCATTGCATCAAATTTAAAAATCTGAAAGTACAGAAATACCGTTTTCAAATTTTCATATACAGTAATATCTAGTTTTCAAATTTTCAAATACAGAAATATCAAATTTTCACATTGAGAATGACGCTTTCATAATAATTGTAAAAGGTAAAGCACAAAAAAAACGGAAAGATATGATTAAACATACAACGACAGCGAAATGATCTAATAACTTCGATGACCAGATTCAACAATTGTTTAAAAATTAACTATTAAGGAACAAAAATGGCAAATATTAACTATACTTTCGAGTTTTTGTTTATTTATAAACAAAATAAACATATCAAAATATTAACCACGTTGTTTAACCATCACGTTTTAAATAAATCTGCTCAGCTTTTCTAAAATTCTACAATTTTCAGTTTGTAGTTTTCTCTAAAATATACTATAATTTAATATGACTGTGTTGAAGATTACAAAAATGTAATTTCTTAGCTGTACGAAGTGAACACACATTTTCCAGTCGAACATGTCAATGTACATATATACATTAAAAATAATAAAAAAAAAGGCTTCTTTAAAATTACCAATTGTTTTCGTGTTTGCTTAATCGCGGACACATCATATTTGCCTACAATAACAAGGCAAATTGAACTAAAAATGAAAATTGTTCCTTCCGGCGGGACGAACAAAGCAATTTTCCAAGTGCCACATTATTCTACAAGCAGACTCGTATCGTTGATTTCATCTCCAGAACAATTTGCAAGGAGCGAGCTTACGAAAGTTGGTTCTATTTACCCTTCCACGATCCTTCTGATCTACTTTTCCGCAGCCCGTGCTTGCTCGATGCATATTCAAGCGGACGAGAAGTCGAATAAAGTCTCGTTAACGACAGATCTACGGAGAATGGGACGTGCGTGCTGTTTCAGGAACGCGTTTCCGAAACTTCGACACGATTATGCAGCTTGATCCCGGAAACTAGGACGGAATGGAAGCTGTTTTAAAGTGGAGATGGAGAAAGTTAGAAAGATGCTGAACGTTGTAACGTCGATTTTTCTATTTTTAACGTATCCTGACAATTAAGGGTAACTTTCCAGGATTCAGTTTTTAGATTTATTTTTAGAATTATTTTTAGATATCTCGTTTAAGATTTTTAGGTTTAGAATTATCTTTAGATGCTTAAACATCACACTAGTGATGTGACTGATAACGTCGATACCGGTTTTCTAATTTCGATTTGGTATCTATACATATCAAAGGCAAGGGTATAAATCGAGATTTGAGCCGTTTATTTTGAAAGTAGGGTAAATCCACATCTGAATAAAATGAAGATAACGATAAGACTAGATAAAAATTAATATAATATTTCTATCTGTAAGTAATCTATAACGTCATAACTATTATGTTATTTATAAATATTGTAAACGATTGTGTATTTTAAGGGTCGAGTCTGGTACCAGACGGGGATACACCAGTGAGTGAGTGTCCCTAGGTGTGACTTTAATGCCCTCATGCGGTCACTTGCAGAAGTTCTGTCGACCTTTGTCTATCTTATATATATTTGGTTAGGAGAGACAAGGATAGTAGATGAAAATTTTTCAAAAACACGACTTCGTAGTTCACAGATTTTGAAGTTAAAAAGCAATATTTTGTCATACTTTTTTTGTTAGAGATATTCTGTAGACTCTACTTAACCCGAATGGAAAAATTTAAAAAAAATATTTATTAAACTGGAATGGTAATGGAGCTAATCATTACGTGGTTGAGTGAAATGCAGCTCACAGTTATTTTGATAACGGTGTAATTAATAAAAAGTTCAACTATTTTAGAATTCCGACTTATTTCATAGTTAAAAGTACGGTACTAATGCAATTCATGCACCATCATGCGGTGGATTGTAGTACTAACCACGATGGCAACGTTCATATTAACATTACTTTTCAAAAATGTAATGTTTTTACTATTACTATTAGTTTTCTTTTTCACTTGGTCAATATTGCATGTATCTAGGTTCACTTTATTACAAACAAGAAACATTTTGTACATTTTGCACATTCTGTACATTTGCTTGTACATCTCGAGTTTATTTCGGTAAAGAAGCCATTTTGTACTAAAAATATTAATGATGCATGCAGGTAGCCAGTTTTAACAAACGTTAAGATTTAAATTTATTCGATATAATTGTCGCTTTGTATTCAGCCATGTTTAGCATTCTACGTTTTGAAATCAATTATAGGCAATATAGTTGAAATCAATGCAACTGCATTGTCTATAGTAAGCAGTTATTTCGTATTAAAAATAATAAAAGGTTGATAGAGCCATTTTTATTAAATATTAAGCTTCAAATGCGTATACCATGGTAATGTTTTATGATAGATACTTTTATATCACAAAAGTTTGTCAAACTTACAATGTTTCAATATCGACCATTCAATTTGCAATAACCTAATGCATGAATTCTTTAAATATAATCAATTTTGTAAAATATACATAATAGAAAATAAAAAAATAAAAAATATAATAAAAAAACCTAACTAATATCTGGATTCTTCTGTATTTCAATAACTGGAATACTGTTCTATTCTTTAATAGCAATACTATCAATATTAATAGTAATATCACTAGTAATATTAATAGTAACATTAATAGTATTTCTTAGTAGGAATTAATATTAACAGTACTCCTTGATAGAAAAACTATTGCAGTTACTAAAAATAGTAAGAATATTATTCAGCAATAGTAAATAATAAGGAATATTATTCCTGAATAATCGATAATGAAAAAATATACATTACTGCAAAAGCAATTTCGCTTCCATTAAACTAAGTATGTATCACTGCAAAACACACTGGATTTTCCTAATTAAAATGTTGATGTTAAGAAAGGACTCCTTGACAGCACCATACAAATGTTTGTTCGATAAAATTTTATTATTAATTAAATATCAAAATATCTTGTGCAAGGCACTGTACGTAAAAGCTCTTGAGCATTATAGTGAATGATTAGGCCTTCTTTTCCTACGCCGCCATTTTTCGCAGGGAAGCCTACCATGCTCCCTAACGTCCGATCCCATAATAAGATCTTGCACATTGCAAAAAAGAAATAAAACAAAATGTTCTCTGAAAGAACCAATATTCATTGTACAGTAACTACAGCATTTTTATTCGTCGATACTGGGCCGTAACATCACTTATATTATGAGGAATAATAAATTGGCTATACCAAAATCAGAAATAAATAATTAATAATGAAAGAAGGTCCATCTGACTGTAACTATGGTTATAACTAAATAATTAAACCAATTTTTCTTTTATTGCATACTTTAGTCTTTTAACTATACTATATTATACTACATATAATACAGTTTTTTAGCTATAGTAGTATGTGTGATGTCTCCCGTAAAATTAAGTATCTAGATACTTTCTTTGTTTTCTAATTATTAATCATAAATGCAGAAAATTTGAATCATAGAAGTGAAAATGGAATATACAACTCTCGTATTACAAAATATATTACCCTGCTATTACAAAATCATGTAAGAAATCAAATTAAGTTTCTAAAAGACAGAAATTCGTGTTTAAAAATCTAATTGAATATCGTCGCAAAAAATCTAATAATCAGTGTCATATGAAAGGAAGCGGAATAAAAGCAATGAAATGTTTCCTTCTTCTTGTTCTATGGTGCAAAATAGTTGTTTTAACGAACGGGTTAAAAGCACGTTTCCGCAATATGTCTTAAAATAGGTTACATTAGGCATATTTCCATAACGTTTCATCTCAGTGAGTAGCAAGTAATGCAATACTTGATGTTGCACGAGAATGACGTAATTATGATTACCTCAGTGAGACGAGTCAGACTGCCATTTATACCAGTGTTTCTCCTTTGTTTCAGTATCTCAGTCGCTTTTCAAACTTGTTTCATTAAAAACAATTGTAACAAAATTTATTTAGTTATTATTAAATAATTTGATGTGTAATAATTGTAAATGTTTACGTTTCTGTTTCTTTTCAGGTTAATTCGATTATTTTCGCAGGCTAAAGTACATAAGTAAATGTTTCTTTCATTATTAAAAATTAGCAAATTTAAAAATTTTTTAGAAATAAAATCATAATTAAAGAAATCTTTTATCAGCAAGCAAAATATTGTTGTTATTGTTATTGACTTGTTAGGGCATCGATTGCTATGATCGACACAAAGGAAAATGTATTCTGTATGACACAGGAACTTAAAAGAGATTACATAGTATATAGTATATAGTATATTGCTATAGCATATTACTATGGTATATTACTATTTAATTACTATGGTATATTTTAGTTTCTCTGCTTCTAATACACTATACTTTAGTTTCTCTGCTGCAGTTCGTCGAACTTCTAATTAGCAGGATGTTTACTCCTTACCTGTAAATAAGATATGTGAAATACCCAATGATTGATTTTTGTATATTCAAACAAATACGATTAATAAATAAAACGATTCAGTTTAATGTGCTATTTCTGCTTACTTAACACAACAAATTTTCTTTATTCTTAAAGCTAGCTGCCACGTCAGTCATCTATGACTGACGTTGAACTTTCTGTTCAGGCCGTCTCAGTCACTAGTGACTGACAGTATAAAATATATAAAACTACAAAATTTACATTGTTTCAAGTAATTACCTAAAATTTATTTAAAATTTACCTAATTTTTATTTATTACAGGATTGTATCATTAATGTATTTAAATATTTCTTTTCATAAAATTTTAATGGATTTTATTTTATTACGTGACCTGACCGGGATTTCCTCATAAATGCAAGTGGGAGCTAACGTGTTACTCTACTATAATACTTATTAATCTTCTTGTATCTAAATTATAGTATAAATTGAGTCTACTTATAACTAAATTGTACTATAAATTTTATCAGCTTTACTCATTTATTAGAAATTTGATTTTGACTCAAGTTTAGTGTTACGTTATATTTTATTTGGTTATCTATATCTGTCTTTTGGTATATTGTATATTGCATAAATTATCTACGGAGCATCAACTTGCTTTTTATGTACTATTTATTGAGAACGGCTGTTATATAAGTTATTTCCAATCCGATGATACAATCGAAAAGAACATGAACCAACATGGAAAATTAGTAAAATATTATAAAATACAAGTTTTTTCTTCTATTTTTTTCAAAATTTCAAGTCGAAAAACTCAAAATTGCGTGGATAGACAAACATATAATTGCAGATCGAATCGTCCCAGTAGCCTCACTATGTTAGGTAAAAATGTACACAACGTTAAAGTGACCAAAACGATGAGATGACCGCTAAAGATTCAAACTATAAGTTGTATAATTTGTTAAAATGCTTTCCTTGAAATCTGCGTTGATCTTCATCGAAGTAAAGAATTATTGTCTGTACGATTTTATGTTTAATCTGTTTATTTATTTTGAACTTTAATCATAATTTTAAATTAGGTGCTCATCATAAACCGGCGAGTTTAGGTGTTAAAAATTATTATACGAGTGAAAGACTGTGATCAACTATTCCAACTTTGTCTTGTACCCAGAAAGACATTGATAGTAACCGATCGATAATGGAACATATCGAAGTCAAAATTTATCAAGATGACGTAACCATAAAGAACGATCCTGAGAATGGATGGAACGTGGATGAAGAGTAACACGTGCCCGAGGATGTCGTTACTCATGAGAGAGAGCAGCATATCCACAGTGTCAGCCAAAATAAACAGAATGTCAGGGGTATAAATAAAGCTTTCACTCAGTTCGTACCTCTTTGCTCGTCTTTTTTTTAAGGAATTGACGTAGCCAAGCGTCGCAACATAGGTCTTTTCTTGATCGACGTGCTCTTCCTGTCGGAACCACCTCTAAAAGCGTCCGCTAGCGCGCACCATTAACCGAAGTAATTATAGGCCATCTTAACCATCAAGAACTTGTTCAATTTCACCCTCTTAACCCTTTTGTTAGGTCGAAGAAGAAAAAAGACACTTTTTATACAAATAACACGTATACAATGGTTTAAATAATAGCAGAGAAGAATACGTTGACTTCGGGTATTATTATTTTATTATTAGTTGTTATTAATAGTGTATTATTAATTATTTTCTCGATTTATTTGGTCTACAAACTTCCAATAGGTGTCGCACTGTATCAACTGAGACGTGTAAACGTACGTCAGGGTTACCATCACCTTTAGTTAGCGATTTATTTTCAAGAAAATGTGCACATTCGAATTTTATAATTTGATCGTATATTATGTGAGAAATATTGGTATTTTAGTTTGTTTTAAATAGGTATTGATGATTTGTTTTATAGTACATAAGAACAGGATAGAGTAGAATAATAGAATGAGTTTGAAAATACTCTCTTTGAAGATAAGTACTACTAACAATTTGAGGCGAATGAAACACTTGCCCTAAACCCTGCGTTTAAGGGAGCTCGCATTTAGACATTAAAATATTTTAATTTTTAAATATTAATTTCTTAATTTTTAAATTTCTTATTTTGCAAGTTTATAAATTTGGGAATTTAAAAATTGAGAAATTGAGAAATCGGGAAATTGAGAAACGTGGAAACTTGGCAACTTAGAAAATTAGAAAGTTAGAAACTCAGAAATTTAGAAATTGAGAAATTGAGAAATTGAGAAATTGAGGAATTGAGAAATTGAGAAATCAGGAAATTGAGAAACTTGGAAACTTGGCAACTTAGAAAATTAGAAAGTTAGAAACTCAGAAATTGAGAAATTGAGAAATTGAGAAATTGAGAAATTGAGAAATTGAGAAATCGGGAAATTGAGAAACTTGGAAACTTAGAAAATTAGAAACTCAGAAATTTAGAAATTTAGAAACTTTTGAATACAGAATCTTTAAATTTTAGAAATTTTCAAATTAACCAGTTCTCAAAATCACATACTTCCAAATGTAGAAATTTTTAACATTTCAAATTTTCAAGTTTAGAAATTAACAGATTTCCAAATTTACAAGTTTATAAATTTTTAAATTTAGAATCAAAGAAATTTAGCAAGTTTTAAAATCACAAAGTCGTAATTGTAGAAATTTCAAAATCACAAATTTCCAATAATAAAAATTTGAAAATTGAAATATTTGGAAAACTTTAAATTTTATACTTTAGAATTTAAGAAATTTTAAAAATGAATTTCCACAGTTAGTTATTCTTAACATTCTCAAGTTCAGATATATAGAATTTGTTAAATTCACAAGTTTTTGAACCTTCAAATTTAATATTTCAGAAATATAGAAATTTAAAAACTTGAAAATTTTTACGAATGTTCAGTATCACATATTTTCAAATGTAGAAAGTTGAAAATGTTCAAATTAACAAATTCTCAGATCTTCAAAATTTATTAACCTTTAAAATTATAACATTTTGAGTTTAGAAATTTTTAAAATCAAAAATATTTTATTTTCTAATTAAGAGACTCACAAATAGTTAAATGAAGAAATTTTCTAATACTCAAATAGACAAATTTTGTAACATGTAATTCTACAAATATTAAAGTGAAAAAAAAACTCAGAAGGATCTCTCTCTATATTGCAACTAACTGGAGTCTCACGTGCAGCGACACATTAAATCGTCTCCTCTACATAATATTCTTTTCGGTATAAAGGGGCTTAGCCCATAAATAAAATAATATATAACGGAAGTTAACTATATTCATCGGTGTCTATTATTATTTTAACACAGCACCTAATAACGGTAAAAATAATATCGTGTTTTACTCCGAATCCCACAAATTTTGGAGGCGGCTTTGTTGGCGGTCTCAGTACATCTAATGGGCTCTTTTGTATAGAACTGAAGTACTTGAACGTGACTTAGTCTAGGTGTGGTGTACTACTATCGATTATCGATAAATATCTTATTGATACTTTACGATACATCGAAAATATTGTTATAGTCGTTAAGCCTGAAGTGACTGAAATACTGTATAAGCGAATGTAGGATATAATCCCGGAATATAATGCACCCAGCATGAAATTCTCTTGAAATTTTCAGAAAATTGTTTTTCTCTTCTTTTTTCGGAAAAAGTATGCTTGATCCTTTAATCTCCTTTCCCAAGAGGAAAAAGGAAAAACACTAGAACATTTTCGAAATGTTCTGTTCTGATTAAAATTTATATTCTTATTTTTTTTATATCTGATGTAGCAAATCGTTTTGCGATACATGTAGTGAAATTAATGTTACCACGATTACAGTAATTTGAGTTTTAGAGAAAGAAAAGAAAACTAGACTTTGTACTTCGAATAAATTTTTATGGTCACGTAATGAATTTTATAATTAATTTTAATTAATGAATTTTTTAAAATATCTGTATTCGTTTACGTCGATTCTCTACTGAATTAAATCCCGAGTGAACAACTGCCGAGTATTATTGTTTTAAAATAAGTGCTGTGATATGCAACTAACGTATGGTGTTACATTTATGTAGATATTACGATATTTTTATAATAAATATATCAAAATTATTATCGTCAAATAATGAATACTGTCGGTTTTCCAGAGAAGTCTAAAAATTTGAAATCAACAAATTATAATGTTATATTTGATCTATTTATATCAATCAAATTTAACGATATTATATGGTGAATATTGTATTGTATCCTATAATCTTTACATAGTATTTTGACACTCAATCTGATTTTATCAGATTTTCTCGTTTAAATATTTAAGGGGTAACACCACTCTAGGATTTTCAAAAAGTCGATTTTATTTTTTTTGGCTTAAACGATGCTTTAGGGTCATAGAAACAGAATGCCATTTGATTTACAGTGGAAAACAAATTTTAAAAGAGTCAATTATCAATTTTGCCGCAGCTTCTCAGAGCGCGCATTGAGTATTTACGCGGCGTGCTGCGATTCATGGCTTTTGCATTACTTTTACCATTTAAAATAATAAGTACATCTATTACCTACAAAACAAACGGTTATAGAGGAAGGTAGAGGAGGAGACGAACATCGACCTGGTTGGGCAAATGTATGGTGCAGGAATCGCAGATTAGAGGTAAATAAGAAATTGAAGGATTAAAATGTTCATAAAACTTTAAACGCGTTTTCCTCGAAACCACTTTTGTCATACTGGGAGGACGGATTCCTCGGTGACCACTGTATGGGTCGAATTGAAGTTTTGACAGTAGCTTTACAACAATATCCTCCATGGTAGTACGTAGCCGTTTTTTGATTGAATGTAAACTTTTTTTTTTATAAACAATTCAATGCACATTTTTCATGCAAAACGTCGATTCATTTCTTAAAACATGCATAACTTTTACAAAAATTGATTAAACGAAAAACCCCTACGTACTACCAAGGCCAATTGTATATAGATTATAAATTTTATTTATTTTTTATTCCAAGTCTCACACATGGCGAGAAATCCGTCCTCCCGTGGCGGTGTTTCTACAAAAGCTGTTTCCACCGATGGGCTCTGCCGCCCCCATTTTGTACGAAAATGACAAACAAAAAATTATTTTGCGTACTTCAATATGTGTTAAATAAACCCTCTGAAAAGAAATTCTTTTCCGCTTGTCATACTTCCAAAATAAATTGTCAAATTTAGGCCTCTTTTTCTGGCTCTAGAGTGGTGTTACCCCTTAATGTTTAACAAGATACCACTTCTACGACAGAACCGGCTTTTTAATTAAAATAAATGTCACTGTAGAATCTTAAAATTTATTCACAATGATACCAGAAGAAAATAGTTGGCTTCTAAATTCAATGCTTCCAAATAATTAGCTTTCTTCTCCAAAAATTTATTTACCATGAAAGATTTATGTAAGATTTTGTTTAATTTTGTGAACTTTAAAGAAATTATACTAATAATATAAAATAAACTGTACCAAAAGTTTACCAAATCTGCTATATTTATAATACTCTACAATAACAGTCTATCTAAAAGTCTACAATTAACTAATCTTGAATTAGCAATGAAAACATTTGAAATTAACAATAATTTAAGAAAAGAAATGAACTTTTCAGATATATTACATTAAAAATATTATCGTGAACCAGTCATTTAGTGTTAATAATTTTGTTATTAATATGTTACAAAAATAATAAAAAATTAAAAGTTTAGTAATTACTTTTTCTTGCACAAACCAAGTCTCATTTGACCGAAACGATCCGGTTGAATTTCAGTTCTATTACAACAAAAGTGAGCGACTGAATGAAGCGCTAAAAATCGTGCAGATATGAAATAGCTTAAAAATATCAAAAATCTCTTTCTATATTTCCTGCACACGAGACATTTAATCCTTTCGTGATGCGTTTGCACGGCAATTCACGTGACTCTTTCTACTCGTGAATCTGCGTCACGTGTACCTATTATATGATGGTGGTGGTAGTTTCTGGACGGCGTTAAAAAAAACAAGGGGAATGAAAAAAAAATGAGCGCAATCCCTGGTCCAGCTGGGCCATGGCGCGTGACGGGTGTCGTTAATATTTCATTAGCATTCGTTTTTCGTCGGGCACACCGATGTGCCGCTTTTATTCCCCGTTCTTGTACACCCCTCCACGCCAAACTCCTACTCGGATTTTCATTGCATGCATTTCGGAGCAATTGCTTCGAATAAAAAAAAAAAAGGAAAAAGCTCGCGTGTTTTCCAAGGAATTCTCTCCTTTCTTACGCTCCAATTCCTCTTGCGTGTCAGAAATTCGTTCGGGTTACTTAAATTGTTCCTCTCATGAAACACTTTCGCACATTTCAGGATTATCGCTGTAAAATTTACTCGTAAATTAACGCTACAGGAATTTGTTTTTATTGACAGAATCGGTGTTATTCGGCACTTTTCATTCATAAACAAATGTGCTTACCGTTAAATTTGTTAAAGCACACTTCATGAATTTATAATTCTCTTGTGAGCGACAGGGGGGATTAAACTCGTGTCTTTTCACAATCGTCCGCATGGAAAAAGGTATAAAATTTATGAAAAGTTCGGAAACATTTATTATTATTTACCGGGCCACAGACTTTTTAGAACACAGAAAACAACGAATCTTATACTGTTAATTAAATCTATCAATTTCCATATATAAAAAATATAATGATACGCATCTGAATAAAAATACACGAACTTTTTATTAAATTCAATTTATGTATGAAGAATATATTATAAAAATAAATATTTATTTTTCCTATATTTATTGCATGTTAGATTAAGTGAACTATCTGATGTACATTTATGCAAGTAGTATTTTACGTTATATTTATACAGAAACATTTTATAACCTTAATGACGTTAGCATCTCGCGTTAATTTCAAATATTTATTGTGTTCGAAAACTTTTTACCGGAAGCAGTTTCATCAAATTATTGTAGAATAAAGTCGTGAAAACGAGCATCCACGAAGTCGGACAAGAAATTGAAGGCATCAGTCACAACGAGAAGATGCATACTCTAACATCTCGATTACCTTTATAATTTTGCTTTCCTTCATCTTGAAGTCTTCCTTCTCTGCTCTTTTCCCGAAACCGTTCGTCGCCACCCTTCCCACCCTTCTGCTCCCACGTTGCTTCGCGACTCGATTATATCTTCTTTGACTACACAATCTCGACAACCCTTCAATTCAGCCAATTAATTAGTACTTAATGAACAAGCTTTGAACTGCATTCTCCGTCGCTGCTGCGACGTAGACGTTACGACCAGTAACTATGACAGAACCACCCGGAAACGATGAAAGGTTGAGGGAGTTGCTTTGTTCTAACGTTCGAGAAGACAATTTTGTACCGTTATCATTGTACCAATATGTACGAAATTTTAATTTATATTCTTTTAAAATAATTAATTTTGAAAAAATTATAAGTAGCGAAGTGATAGGAAAACTACAGTAGGGAAAGATATATAATATTGATTATTACACAATGATTCTTTTCATAAAAAAATTGAAATTATAGTATAACGCAGTTTTTGTACATAAAATGACATAGGTGCACATAACTTCGCTAACGTTTAAAAGATATATATGGCTTAAAATATGGCTACATGTTTCGAAATATGTTATTAAAAAAGAGAAACCATAAACTACAGCTAGAAAGTTTTATTTTGGTTTCCAGTATTAGACAATCATGTATGTTGTAAAACGTGTTGATATATTAATTACGTCTGCAATAAAATTACTGAATGTATTACAGATAAAAAAGAGAAAATCATAAATTACAGCTAGAAAATTTTATTTCGCTTTTCAGTACTAGGTAATCATGTATGTATATATAATTATTTTTGTTCTTTGAATTTTGTCATGTTCTTTAAGTGAAAAAATTCGTTGATTTGAATTCAAACTTGAAAGTATGTATATTATAAATAATAAGTTTTATAAGTGATAATAGCGTAACAACATTTAATTCAATTTCTGCATAATACTACTTGAAATAGAGATATAGATAAGAATAATATGATCTTGATACTTAAAAGATAGATAAGTAATGCAAGTCCATATATCTGAGTTGGATTTTATACATGTCGTGTCATCACGCGAAAACTGAATATCTTTTCATGAAATTTTACAGAAAGGTAAATCTCATACAGTAGATGGTTTTTAGATAGGTTTTATGGTGATCAAAATCGAAGAAGTACGACAACAATCACTTTAATCACAACGTAACGTGCGTTTTGGCGGCAAAAAAATGACATCATCATATTACGCTATTATGATGTCATACAGGTTGCATTTTCCCTGTTGTGACAAACGCACAAAGAATATATAATAGTTTATCAAAGTGCTTTGCGATAGTTACAAGTTTTTCGAGCCAGACTTCAAGAATTAATTGACTGCGAAATTTTACCACGTCTAATAACCTAATTTAAACAACAATTTTTTTAATATTCCAACCATTACAATAACAAAATCTGATTATTGACAGAAGAATAAATTAATACATATAATACTACTAATACTTACTAGCAACCCAGCAAGACCCACGCAAGCGTGGGAACCTATGACACCTTGTTGTTCAGGTCATAGGTTACCAATCAGAAAAATTTAAAAGACTATAACTCTCTTGGCGAGTTCTATATGTGTGAAAAATATCAAGTTTCTACCTTTTACCCTTATCGAGATTGAAAGTAGAAACGGGCAGACATAGTGTATTATATATATAGATAGATTAAAGAATAAAACAAATGAATTTCACGAACATCTTATTCTTTTATCGAATCTTATAAGTGACATTTATTTTTAACCCTGTAAAGCGGGTAGGTCGACTAATAAGCACATAGAACCAAGAATATCTTTTTGAATAACAATAGCCACATTCTACATTATGTAAGAATGAAGGAACTTTTTCTAACACCTAATATTAGCAGAAAGGAAATGCGGTTAAAAATCGAGGATCTACCGAAATGAAGTGCTGAATTTTTACTCACCATTTCTGTTTTCGCTGTCTGCCGGCTTCATTTGAATCGGATGCCGCATCTGAAAGAAAACAGAGAGGAAATGATTTTATTATTTATACAGGCGTTCATATCGATTTACTGGGCTCTTGAAATGTCTAATTTCGCACCGAGAAGAATATTTTATGCTGAAGTAAGTAATGGAAGGTACGTGTTAGGAAAATTCGTTCGAGACAACATTGAACCCTTTAAAATATGCAATGAGTCTAAAACTATTTTCTTACTTTTGTTTTAAGAATTTTTTCGCAGAACATTAGGGACATCGACTTCTTACTAATGTACTTCAATAAATATTCTCTGTATTTATGAATGTTTATTAGTAAGTAAAATTTTAAGTGCATTATAGTTTTCACTTTAAATATTTTAGTATTTGTTTACTGAATTAAATTTTCTATTAATTTTGACGCGTGTTTATAGTAACACAATAAGTGTCTTGCTAAATAAATAGAGTAAAATCATTTTTATTATTTGAAAGTTTTCGTGATCTTTGACTGACAAGTGAAAAAGTTTGTTACTTTGAATTAAAACATAAAAGTAAGGATACTATAAATAACAAGTTTTATAAGTAATATAAGTGTAATAACATTTAATTCGATTTCTGTATAATACTACTTTTAATAGAGATATAAATAAGAATGATATGATCCTGACACTTAAAAGGCAGATAAGTAATGCAAGTCCATAAAACTTACATAATGATACTTCGATATATGTAAGTTCTATATAGCAATACTAGATGTTTACATGATCAAAAATAATATGCGAAGATATTAAAAAAATTGGAATTGAAATTAGTATAAAATTAAATTTTAAATTAAATTTGACGACAAAGAAATTTTGAAATTTAGCGACTTCAAAATGTTGAAATTTAGAAAATTTTGAATTTGGAAACTTGGGGATATTGAAATTACTGAAATGGGAGAATAAGAGATTTGAAAACTTTAAAATTTTGAAACATGAGAATTTGGGAATTCAGGAACTGGAAGATTTGGGATTATTGAGGATTTTGGAATTTAGGGATTTGAAAGTTAGGACCTTCGGAAATTTGGAAATTTGGAAATTTGGAAATTTGGGTATTTGTAAACTTCGAAATTTGATAGTTTGGATTAGAGGATTTTGTAATTAAAAAATCGTTGAATTTTACAATTTGAAAATTCAAATATATGCAAATATGATGATGAGACAATTAGGAAAATTTAAAAATTAGAAAATTAAAAAATTCCAATTTTAGAAATATTATAATCTCTCAATCACAAACTGAGAAATATCATAATTTTAAATTTATAAATTCAGAAAAATTATAATTTCAAATCTACAAATTTGTAAACTGACAAAATTTATAATTTCAAGTCTACAAATTTGTAAACCGAGAAAAAATATAATTTCAAATGCACAAATTTGCAAATTATAGTTTATAAATTTGAAAATTAAAATCTCCTCGGACCCCCAAATGCAAAATGCCACACATTTCTTTCCACAAAGTACAATTTGCATCAAATGTTGAATTTTCATTTTAATTAATGAGCAAAAATAAATCTATGTGTTGAAAGTCACTGGGTCTACAATAAAGAAAAGCCTTAACTCTGTCTCCAGAGTCACTGGACCCCAGGCCGTGTTTACACCTAAGGGCCAATTGAGCGAATACGTTGCAGACCCAGAATTATTTTTCCTCAGGAAGTGTGCGCCAGTTTTTCTATGCGATCTAAAAATGTTGTTTAATTTTAATTCGATCGTTGAACCGTGCAGACGTTCTTCCGAGTCGCTTCAATAAATTCATTTGTTTTTAAACATACTTAGTTTCTACTTTAGTTAAATAAATAACCACCCCATATACCAATATCAAAGAATAATAAAAACATAATAAAATTTCTCAAGAAGAGGATACACTCGAGTATCATAACCTAAACTAATATACGTTTATTAAAAATTCCATGTTTCATAAAAGAGTCTTAACATTCATTTTTGGAGGATGTTTTTTGTATCTGAAGTAACTCCTCCGCTAAGCACAGCAGAGTTCCAGCATAATAACTCGCGTGATACGAGGAAATTCCCGGGCGTACATTCTTTCGAAGACAAACGTGTATCACCGTACAGAGGTTGCTTGCTCCCTATCGGAAAAAAAAGAAGGGTGGAAGGGTGTCGGTGTTTTCCATCGATTTGCTTTTGTGAAATTCCTGAGGCTCGCGCGGCAAGTTTTCCACGGTGCACGCAGACGCGCATCCGGACAAAGGGAATGCACGCGGAAAATTAAATTTCCGTTCGGAACGTATGCGCTGTCGACGGTTCTTTTCTTTTTTTTCGCTCGATCAAAGTCCTACCACGGTGGACCACTCGGAACAGCAATATCCAGCTGAGACGCAATCAAGAATGACGTCATGAAAAGAACACGGCATTCCACGTGAAAAGATCGATTTTTATTCGACTGATTTGTGTTGTATTTGTTAATACTCGAACTGCCGACAGTTAACACGTTGACTACTGTGCGGTTGAAAATTCTATTAGGTAGTATTTTTATTTCTAACACATCTTTCCATAATACTTTGTTATATTTATTTTATATAGTTTTTAGTAATTAATATTAGCCTACACAGTATGTCTGAAAAGTAACGGAACTTTTTAAATTTAAGGAAAACTACTAGCACCATCTATTAAAATAATATGCTATCTGAAAACAGTATTCCTTCCCTACAAAACAAACCAATCGTTATTGGAATCGAGCAATGAATTGTAAACTTATAGCGTTTAAACCGACAGAACCTTTCGTCACCGTGTCACAAAATCACGATGGAGCAAAGAGCGAATATTAAATTCTGCTCGGTAAAGCTCGGTAAAACTTTTACAGACACATTTGAATTAATGAAAAATGTTTATGGCGACGATTGTTTATCCCGTACACGTGTGTTCGAGTGGTATAAGCGATTCCAGGATGGTCGTGATACTTTGGAAGACGACCCAAAGCCAGGTTTTGGGTTTTTCTAAATTCTAAACGATTCTAAAGGTATTATACTTCGGGAATTCGTTCCACAGGGACAAAATGTTAATGGCGAATATTATCTGGGTGTTATGGAACGTTTGTGGAAAATAATTGTTCGTGTGAGGCCCGAATATCGAGCGTCGGGAAGTTGGTTTCTGTTGCATGATAATGCATCAAGTCACAGAACTGTCGCTGTTCATGAATTTTTGGCGAAAAAACAAGTCCGTGTGCTCCAACATCCTCCATATTCGCCTGACTTATCTCCATGCGATTACTTCCTTTTTCCAAAATTGAAATTAGCCATGAAAGGAACGTTTTATGACACTGTTACACAAGTCCGAGCAGCTGTGACAAGGGTGATTGAAGCGATTCCGCAAAACGACATAAAACAATCTATGTTAACATTGCCTGAGCGTGCCCAGCGGTGTATTGATGCGGAAGGGATGTATTTTGAATAAAAAAAATTAATTTTGGCAAAATAACTAATACTTTTTTTTTATTTAAAAAGTTCCGTTACTTTTCAGAAATACTGTGTATGTTTTGTTTCCACTACAAATCAATTTAATAAATAAGAATAATAAAATCTTTGCAGTTAATATGAGATTAAATAATTCAAAATGCACAATTAGTGATATTTTAGCAAATACTATGTATTTACTACACCCCCATCTAATTGAGTAGAAATACAATTGCATAGAAATTACATTTGTATAGAAAAGGTTATAGCGATGATTAATTCCGAACACCGAGTAATGCGAATTACCTTTCAGGAACACATCAAATAAACCCTTGCACAACACACGAGTAATTACCGCGGCTGAATGGTTGTAAATTTCCATTCGTACGGTAACATATCATTAAACGTACAATTCAACAAGCTTCGACATATGTCTTGCTTCGGCATTTGTTTGATCTGACTGCGTAACAGAGGGAGAAATATTTAATACGACACTGGGAAGAAAAAAAAGAGAATGAAACGCGTTTCGAGATTAAACACTCGTTACGATAATTAAAGATTGAACAAGGGGTTGAAAAGCAAGCTCGGGTTCCATGTTTAAATACGGAGGCGTGAGTTAATTCACCGGTTCGCAATATAGAGCACAGTCGATAATAAGGTTCCCATTGATGTACGATGTTGCCGATCATTACTCTCGGCTAGAGATATCCATCGATGGCCTCTTGCTAACTAGGAAACGCTCTGATACCTAAAGCACGTCCCTCGTTCACCATTCATTCTGGAAAATAGGTTACTCGCAATTGCGACATCCCCTCTCATCGTCGAGGACATGCTGTATAGTGAGTGGCAAAAGTATTCGTACCCTCTCAATTAACACGATCACTACCACGTTGGAAGCAGAGAAGAGTAATAAGATATGAGCTGTTTATTGAAAGTGGAACAAGTCCATTTTTGAAGAAAAATGAAGATAGTAATAACAATAGATAAAACTTAATGATATTTTTACCTAGAAGCAATCTATAGTCAAAATAATTGAAATTTCCTAATGTTTGAGCAATCGAAGTTTGGATGATTATTGGAAAGATGTTTATTTTCAAATTGGTGTAAGTCCGCCTTAACACTACTTCTACCAAGAGGTGTCAAAAGACACCTTTCAAATTTTAACTTAAAATTATTCTCTAAGTTGAATCATTTCTCCACAAGTAATTTGTTTACTTTTCATACAATAGTTGTTAAATTAATTCAGCGATATCATTTTCTTCCAGTTCATTCTAGATTTAAAAATATGCATATGGTATATTGTATTTCTACCATGAGGTGTCTTTTGACACCTTAAGGATTTCATGACAGTGCCTAATTTTAAACCATTTTACATATAAATATTAACACCATTTTGCAGCATCATATAAGAAAAAACGACCGAGTGATAGCGTAAAAGGTAGAATTAAATAATGATAAACTATTTGTGCAAATAGTTTTTGCAAATTTGACTATGAGGCTCGATGATTGCAAAAATGAAGTTTTTACGAGTACAGCACTCACCAGTAGATTTTACCACAGGGTGATCACGTATTGTTAGATAGAAATAAATACCGTATGTTTAATATAATCAAATTTTCGAAGGTGTAAGATTGAGGCAGATGCTAATGTAAAGAAACAAGATGGCCGCAGAGAAACAAATGAGAAGCATTCATCCTTGCCTTACAATGTCGTGCCCCACGCGTGGTGCACATAACTGTTGACATGTGACAAAGATGGCTCATATTTTTACCATGACTGAATTTAGAGTTTAATTTTAATTACAACTCGTCCAGCAATGATTGCCATATGCAAAACATCCCTAACATTTGGACATTTTTTGTCTGCCTTAACATTACAACAATAATTGAGTCGCTCTGTCTGACGCACTTGCCGACGAAATCGTAAATTAAAAGGTTCATTAATGTCCGTACTAATTAACAATATTGTATGTAAAAGTAAAACCTAAAATTCGTTTATGGTAATATAAAGAAATTCACTTTAGATCAGCTTTGATTGACCTTTAATTGATAATCTGATAACATATGTAAATTACAATTAGTAATTCTGAATAAATGTAAAAATTGTGAATGTAGGTTACCAACCTGATACATTTCGTGTATTATAAATGTGTTTTATTGATTTCTTACATATAATACACGGTTTGCGTGTATTTTGCATAATTTCATGTCATAAATGCATAAATATCCGCAGTCTAGTTATTATGCAAGGTGCTATATACCTCGACGGTACAACTCGGAAAACTGCGATTTTACATAAAGAAATAAAATAAAAATGTAGGTTGTGATTTTTTTAAGGTTTAATTCCGAGAAAATTAGTGTTGGATATATCATCAATTTTTATGTTCTTACGTATGTCTTGACATAATGAATCTCACTGTAAATTATCTTCCTTCACGTTTGTAAATATTGCGAATGGATACAACACATTGAATGTTCACAGAAGATATTTATTTTTCACGAACATTTTTAATCTAGAGATGATTGAAAATATGATATATAATTTCACTCCTCTTATTAAATTCTTAAAAACGTTTTTCATTTATTACATCTTTTGCTTTCAATTTTTTAGATAATATAAAAGTTCAATTTTTCAACATTCGTCATTGCTATCATACGCAATTTTAACGTGGCTCCAGAAACGAAATCGAACGAAGATACAATTGGAACTATAGATGATGAAGACATTCTTTCACGATCTCTCTAATATTGGTATTTTTCATTTAAAAAATTTTTGCTTTGAAACCTGATGCAGTTTCAGTCTGTTGCAAAATTACATTGCTTTCAATTTTTAGTGGAAAATTCTCCAATGCTTCAGGCAACATCAATATTCAAAGTCAGTTTCCCTGAAAGTCAAGCCATGTATGAAAAACCTTTTTCAGCATTTTGCTTTTATTTCTTCGTGTACGTTTCTTTCTTTTTCAATTCCTTCGTGAAAAATAGTTGTACAATCAGCTACGTGATATTGTGCACAACACTTTATCTTTACCGATAATTTCGAAACGTTTTGTCGTCAATCATGTTGAACACGCATAGATTAAAACGATAAGATAAATTTCAAACAAAGAAAGACATTTTAAAAGAAGAATTTCTAATCTTTGGAAACAATGCAAATAATAAATATGGACTAAAGTATGTATACCTGACGTCACTAGTATCGATAATACAATATTTTGTTCGTGTAAATATAATAACATAATATTCGGTACAATTTTAGTATTATAAAAGAAAATTTTTATATTTATGATTAAGACGAAATAGAATAGAAATATTTGGAACACGATATAAACACACAAAACACATTAACGCCGTAAATGTTTAAAAGTTTATTCATATTTGTAGTTCATTTTCAATAGGATAAGATAAATAATTATCTTTTTTTTTAAATATCTTTTAAACTAATAAATGTTTTTTACATGAACATTTTAATATATTTTTTTAGATAATATCAAAAAAGACATAGAATTTAATTTTAGTTTTTTTTTCATTTTCATTTCTTAAATTTGTAATTCTTGTTCTATTACCTACATGAAAGTCTTTTAACTAAAAATTATAGTTAAAGTTAATTTAGAAACGTATCTAAAAAGAAAAAAAAAATAGATACAATGAAAAATGTAAGATTATATGATAATAAGATTAATTCCGGTTATTCACTAATAATTACAGATATTTTACAATTTAATAACAAAATTAAAAATATAAAGGTCTTCAAAAGTAACATTTAATTCAAGTGATAGGGTAATATGTCTCAATTTCTAAATTAAGAATTAACATTTCAAAATTCAAGAAAATTAACAATAGTATAATTAAATCAATTGACTGCAGGTTCAGACGAATTTTTACATATTAAAAATAATTTTAATCAATAACATTATTTATATACGTACTATTGCGAAAATTTTTTTTTTTTAAGAAAGAAACAATAATAAAATTAATACAATTTAAATTAACGAATAATTAATGAATAGTGGAAATAAGAAACTTCTGTAATTACTCAAACGTACAAATATTAAAACAATAACTATATTTTTTTAAATATAAAAAAAATATGTATTTTTTTTTACTACGTTATTTTAACGGGTTTCTTAAAATTGAGAAACACGGTTTGGCGTTCGGATATTCTGAGATAAAAGAATAACTAGAGTGCATGAAAACAGAGAGCTACCATACATCTAACTGTTGTAGATAATATATCATTTGTGGCATATTATACCAACAAACGTGACATTTTATATCAAATGACCATACAAAAATTTTCTTCGCAAAATTCGCAATATTAATGGATGTTTGAAAGCTTATAAAATCCATTTATTTATAAATTAGTATAATCTGTATTTTAGTTATAATACATAATTATGTCAAGACAACACTTTTAAAACTTACCTCGAATTGTTAGAAATAAACAATTAAAACAGTATATTTATTTTACTACTAAAATAAACAGAATAAATACCTTAAAATCGTCATCTCTTAATTAATTAAGAAATGATTGAAAAGTGACGTATTATGCTCAGTTATGCTACTTAATCTTAATTCTAAACTAATTTTGATAAGCTTATAAAAATTGATGTAATATAATCCTTCAATAGCTAAAGAGATAGAGGCGACATGAAAATAACATAAATTTTCACTTTGATCACAAATACACGTGTCACATGACATACTATTCAAAATAATTTAATCGTGATGAAGTGTCTTGTTCCATCATTCTAAAGTTATAGTTTAGTCCAACTGTACGAGGTATTCTATCTATCATTCGAGATTTAACAATAAAAGACTTAACGTTGAAACTATTGAAGTTTCAGATATTATATTGTTTCCAGATGACTAGGTTTTCTCAGGACTCCTCTCTATCGAGAATTCACGTTTCAACAAGCATAAATTGTACAACAAACAGGCACGCGAAGAGTCTTTTACTACGTGATATATAGAATGGGCAATTATGTTGGTTGGATAGTTGCCTGATAGCCTGAATTTAGCCTACACCCTAAATCACCGACTTAATCCCTTGCACCGAAAATCCGTCGCGTTAATATCCTACGCTGTAGAACCAACAACAAATTAATCACCTGGTCGTATAGTGTCACGAATTTATTAAGCTACTTGCTTCAGATTTTTAATGACTATATTACGCTATCTCAGAACAGATCTGGAAATGTTATACCATTGTTCGGATAACTGTGTCAATTATATATCACATCTGCAAAGATGCCTTACGTTTGATTTATTTTTCTGAATCATGAACCCTTGGTACTCGAAAAATGACTCACAATCACTATTTGGTTCAACACAAGAATTTGAGATAAATATTGATTAAATCTGTAGTGTCGAGTATGAGACGTATAGTGAAACAGATAACAACGATAATAGAAAAATATTAATGACAAAAGAGTTCATGAAATTTTTCAATTAGAGAGTTTTGTCGTTGCTACCCGCTAACAGCGAAAGTACCTTCAAATGCAAAGGGTTAATTAAATTTTATTCTGAAAGTGCTAATCAAACTATATAGAACTTAACACACTTATTTCTAGTTTGGTAGCCAAATAAATATAAAAACAATTGATTTACTTGATGACATTACTATTTGTAAGTACAAATACATTTATGTAAAAGCATGTTTACATGCTTCCTTAAAGTTTTATACAAATAACTTAAATATTGCTAAGAAAATGCTGGTGTATTTGCAAATATATTCAGCGATGTTAATATAAGCATTAACACTTCTATTTTGTAGTTTAAATTAAATGTAGGTAGAAAGTACTAGGATAAATTCTTTTCAAATTTTGGTACCTAAATATTTCACAAGTACAAAGTAACTTTGATTCATGATAACTTTCAAATTTATTGTAATTTAGCTTGTTTCTTTATACAGTAGCAATTATTTTGATTTTGAAAATTAGTACTAAATAAAATTCTATCAGTAGTTTCTCCCTACTTATAATACAAATTCTTTGGAACAAATGCAACAAACTTCAAAGAAAAGAAAATACAATAAAAGTCATTAAAAAGAATGAAATAGAAGAATTATTTTATTGAGTATTGCAAGTGAGTTAATATGAGAAATATGACAAATTAAATGACAAATTTATTGCATTTATTACATTGATAGATATTCCACAATATGAATATCTTTTTGACGAATCATTTCAAATGATTATTTGATACCTTGTTTCAAACAATGTACTTGTCACTGTTGTGTCATACGATGATTATACGAGTCGTTAATACCACGAAATGTACAGCTATCAAAATGTTATACGGATATTTGTAATTAGTGTAATTATACAGAATGCTGGTATTAATAATTAACAGTTTTCTCACGAAAAAATTATTTATATAAAAATACCTTAGTACGAATGGGCAACATGGTTTGCACAAACATTTTTTTCATATTATTATGGAAAGATCAAATTCATTTTTCTGATAAAAACGAAGAGAAGTGTATTTTCATTTTCTGCACACATAATTTGTCCACCTGAAGTTCGCAAAGTGTTATATTTATTTTCATTAAAAGATATAAGATAAAGGTAGCAGTAGTTACTATATACCAGTGGTTTACCAATTTTTAGAAAACATAAAAAAATTAGGTTTTCATAAGTTGTGCGTTTCTGATAAAAGTGAACTGTAGATGTTGCGACATCTACGGGTTAATTTTGAAACAATTACATATGAAATGATAACGAACATCTACATTCATGAATGTAAGTAATATGCCGTTATATGTCTATTTTCTGAACGTTTCTGTTAAGAATAGCTTTACGGTGCAAGTAAAAAATTCATATATTATGAACATTTCGCGAATGAAATATATTTCTTTTAGTATAAGTCGTCAGCTACTAACGAAAGAGTGAATTACTAGTTCTTTAATTTCTAAAAGTGATCAATTTCTGAAGCATTTACCGAATTTTTAATATACTTTTCAAATTTGCATAACTTAACTTTTCTTAAAAATTGGTGTAGTTGTATAATATAGAATGCTTAAAAAGTGTCTTCAGACATTGACTCTCGCTATTTAATGGCAGAGTAAACGTTGTTCACGTGGAAGGTCTCTCTTAACTGGTCAACTACTGGTACCATTGCGTTAACTATGTCCCAGAAGGTATGTTTATTTTTAATATTTTTTTAATGTATAATGTACATCTCAACTACTAAATCGTAACTTATTAATTCAGCAATTCCTCAATATGATCATGAATATGATCCAAAAAAATGTATTCTGAACTTTTCTGTCTATTTATCTTGTAAGGAAACAGCCCTTTGGCGTGTGCAGGACGAAATAGCTCGCTTAAAAGAGTACAATATTCCAGCCCGAAAGTTCACGATATTCTATTTGCGAATCTTCTCGATCTTCCAGACGCGAAGGAATTTCTCGTATCGTGGCGGGAGAGCCAGTATGAAATTCATATCTATGCTAAGCGCGACGCTCGCGTTTGGGTTTAGTGGTTTCTGCATCGTACCTTTATATTGCGACCGATTCCATGATTTTGTACACACTGCTCTTCTCGAAGTCGAACTACACGATATCGATCTGCTAAAAAATACACGTACACCTCCTCCATCGTTTTCAATTTTATACCATAGGTAGCCGCTTCATTTTTATACGCAAATTTTTCAACGTTATTTTAGGACGAAGGAAAAAATCTGACCGTATTCTTAATTTGATTATTGTGATTATAAGAAGCTCGATTTTTATTTTTGATGAATCCAATCTATTATTATCGGTAAAAATTGACAGTGTATGTTGCAGCGCACTCTTAAAATTGTAAAACCATCAAGTTTATCTTTATTTTTTTAAATATTCTTGAATAAACAACCGTTGCCTTTTGCAGCTGTTTATTACAGGCAATTTGTATTTCACAATTTTTCTATTTCACATATTTTGTCAAGATCCAGCAAACTTTATGGATTTATTACTGTCGAACCATTAGGTGACGAGTGACGGCGCAGTTTTTACCTCAGGTCAAACTTGACCTTAGTACGAACATTTTATAAGGGCGGTAGTTGCCCCCTTCTCTTAATATTTTTGTTTAACCAATCCAATAGTTAATTTTAACCAAATTGCTTGTCCACCCCCATTAGCATGTCGACCCTACTCCACATTTCAATTTTTGGTGAAAATATTCTTCTTAGACTATTCAGATTGTTGAAGTGCAACAAGCCAACTTTCACTTATAAATATAATTGAACATATTTATCTTACAACAGTTGTTAGTGTAATATTTAACTAAACATTTAATGAAAAACTTTGCACAAGAACTTTTAACACGATTTAACAAGGGTTTTTATTATTAATTAATGAAAACTTTATATACATTAATGAAACTGCTCTTTTGCTGACTTCAAAAAAAACTGTAATTTTTAACCCCTTTCTTTCCACTCCAATCGTCAATCGTTCACCAACAAGAGACAGCCACCGGAGCAGATCACATTCCCCGTTTTCTTACACTAGTTCATTTTGTGTATGAGTGGTGTAAAGTAGAAAAATAAATAAATTGAGTATGATATGTAAACTGCCTAAGACATTCATTCTTTAGCTTGACGAAAGTTGACATACATTTTTACAAAAATTTCTTAATGAGTTTTGTCATTTAAAATAAGAGATCTATGATCCGTCATTTTGACGGGTTCCGTAAATCTAGTGTTAAACTAGCTCGCGTATTCATTAAGTTGAATCGCTAGCACACAACAGTGTATACTGCCTATATTTTCAAGTATTTGATAAGATTATTTATAATTAAATAAAAATCTTTCACATGAAAGTAAATAATTAAGAATTAAAGAAGTTCGGCCAACGCGTATTTTAAAGATGTTATAGAGTTTCTGAATTATATCAATATTATGATGAACTGAGTTAACATAATTTCCGATTCGCTTTATGCAACTGAAGTAAGCGTAATTAGTGCAATGTTGTTCAGTACGAATTAAAACGTAGTTTCTTAAGTAAGTTCAGGGTATATTCAAAGAAGAAAGCTGGATTATTCTGGACCAAGATGTCATACTTTTCACTATTATACTAAAGAATATTTTATTTCTATTGTGTTTGCACATTGAGATTATTAAAATAGTGAGAGATTTGAACGGTATGGCACAATCACTATGGTTGGTAGCAAATTTTCAAAATTTATGCTCGATACATTCAGTATCATTGATATAAGCGTTATAGTTCGAAAACAAGATTATATTTCTGTATTCTAAAATAGATTTAATTAGTTGAATGTATAGTGTTCTTAAAAAACTTTGAGAGCCGGTAAATGAAGCGCAGTGATTTAAGGATGAGGAATAATATTTCCGTAATGTGTTGTAAAACATAAATTGGACAGAAGGTATGGACTACTTACTTCGATTTTTAACAGAGTTCATTATGGGCACCGGTTACATATTTTTATTGTAATATACTTTACTGTAATTTGCTACTATAATACAGGTATATTATATTCAACATATATGTCATATATTAATATAACTCAATAATCAGGAGCATATATCTGATAGTAGAAAATGTCATACTGAAATGTAGTGTACTTAGTACGTGTATTACTTCAGGACTATTCTTTCAAACAAAAAACAAACCGATATTATAATAGACTAAAGTAGTACATTATCTAAATATAAATGCAAATTTAATCAGAGATTTTTGCATATATCTCTAAAACAAGATCAAGTAGCGATATAGGGGAAAGTTACTAAAAATGTTGTCCCTAACAATATATATCAAAGAATATTCTTCTTCTAGATAAATTGTATAGAAATAATTTGGTAACAAAACGTGATAACATGTTCTAAATTATTTTCATCAGTTTTTGTTTCCAGAGAGTATGTCAAGATCAACAGGTACCAGTCCTCTCGAAACAAAACCGAGTCCTCTCGTTTCTTTAATCTAGGTTTCGTTCGAGAGCAGCACCATGAAGGTGTCTCGAAATTCATTTCCGTCCGTCTAATTTCATTCTCTCCACTTGAATTTCCACTGGACGTGGGCTAGAAGGTTCGCAATTCCACACCGGTGGAGTTGACTTTCCGGCATGGGCTTCCGGGATCGCCACAGCCTCCTCTTTTCGTTTATCTCGAGCGGCTAAGCGGATCGAGACGGTGCTAGCAACTCGATTTAAAGTTAAACCGCTGCTTACATATTCTCGTTTTCCGCTCGTTTCCGCGGCGAGGTCGGCTTCTTTATCCTTCTTAGCCCGCCTCGCGTCCGGACTGCTAAAGTAGCGCTTCCGCTTTCGTCGTCCGCTTCGAAAACCGCAACGCATCGTTCGCTCGTGACTTTTAATCTCGTCGGACGATGCGAGAGGGTAATTTTTATAATCCTTTGCGGAGCAAGAAAGAATGCTCGCGTTACGCAGAGGAGAATTTAAAGTTTCACCACGGGGCCACTATGGTGGTCGCTTTAACCCGTAACCGACGATGTCTCACTTTCGTCTCATAAACACTGACGCTGCAGTTTCAGACACTCATAATGCTACTCAACTGCCGCCCGATTTAAATGAAATTTTATACACTAAAATTTAAAAATGTACTTAATATATATTCAAAAATTTATTATTGAAATCGATGAAACACGACTTTTCGATTGTTTGGTTTTTATTCTTTACTCTTCCGGCATTTTATTCACTTCGCCGAGATATTTACTGTTTCTGTAGTTTAAGGGTGTATTTGTTTAACTACACTATAATCAATAACAAATTATATTATAAGAGTATATTGAGTGAACCTTTAATTTTATGTCTTCATTGCTACTGAAAGTATTCTAATTAAAAACCTAAATAAAAATTCAAAATAAACAATTTTATTTGTGACTTAGTAAGATGCCAATATTTATGAATTTGAGATATTATCACTTAAAGATACATTAAAAATTTCATGTTCATACTACGGTCATTTCATATTTGTGTTACGCAATTGGAATATAATGACCTTAGCAAAGAAGCTGTTACTGTAATAGTGCTACTTATAAGACACGAGTTAATTTTTACTACTTTTACAGAAGCGTTTAATTCCGCGTGACCCATAGTCCACACGTTTCAATGTTACGCAGAAAAATAATTCTGCAGAAGTCTGGGAGACTCCAAGTTACCGGCTACGGGTTAAACAGACACGTCCCCCTTTTCCCATTATTCCTCTTTTCTTTTCTTTATTCTGTGCCGTGAAACTCTCTTCAATTTCTCCTTATCTTTCGTCCCTCACCCGCCACTACTTAGCCCAAGGAACTACAAAAGTACTACTTCTCACTTTCACCGTCTGCTGATTCTGACTTTGCGACTTTTAATCTTCGCCATTCGCCCTCCTTGTGCCGGATATATGCGTATATATACGAATTTTTATGATATCCAAGCTACGGTTGGGCCGAGGGCGCGGATAAAGCAAGAGGGAAAGGCTGACAGATTTAAAAGTTACACCACTGCAAACGGAAGCGATTCGAAGGCGTTCAAAGCGTATAGGTACACCTAATATGGAACACTTGATCTTAAACATTTGCCAAAAGACATGATCTTTTAGTGAAACAAACGTGAAAACAATTAAAAATGAATAATCGCATATTATTAGTTAAATATGCAAAAGTATAAATATCTCAAAGTTTTTGTGAAAAATGTAACAAAAGACAAATGTGGAAAGTTGAAAAAGAGTACTTAATATATATAAATAATTTATATAAATAAATTTGAAAATACTTTATTTTTACGATGAAAAATGAATATTTCCATGAAAAAGGCAAGTGAAAATTTTGCATTTTTCGTAACTTATATTATAATTTCTCTACGCGTTGTGCACGTGAATGACGCACCCGATTCACCTCAGTCTTCATGACCCCGGTAAAAGCAATGAGAACAATGAATCCTCTTTTCATCGTTAGTACTATATTTGTAATTATCTTGACAAGATAAACATTCTGTGTCGTCATCATTACTAGCAGCATCATTAACATCGTCTGATAATTCTTGACGCATCATTTCGTGTATCATAATCTTCTTGCTCTTGCTGATTCTACCTAAGCTTTTTCAAGCGATATTCTATGAGATATTCTATAAAGAATAGAGCACGTGCTAAAGCTGATTCAATTTTCATCTATTGTAAATACGATATAATTATATAACTGTAGTACAGTAATACAATGTTATTATAGTAAAATATGGCACACACTAAATGGTAATGCTATATAGTATTGACATGAACGTGCACCAAAAACATAGATATTGCGGTTGTGGTATTTATACTAAGAAAATAAATTCAATAAATAAATTTATGTAATGTGAAACCTTTATGGTACGTACAAAAACACATATAAGACAATAAATTACATATAAGAGTAATATTTTTTTAATTCATCTTCGCTAAAAATCTTCAATATTAATACACACATATTCACTTATATTTATTCTTTATACATAAATCTTATTTAAATTTCCATCATTAATAACTGATAAAAAAAAATTTACACAGCCTAAAAAAGTGGAGCCCTAAAAGTGTTGAAGTTGTTGAATGGAGCTAACAGAAAGTAGGTATGTGTTACGAATGAATAACTCCACCTATAAAATTTCCTAATTTCCTTAAAACATTTCTGTAAGTTATCGGCTAATAAAATAAAATGATGAATCCAGATAGGAGAAACATCCACCATAATCGCTATTACCATTACGATTTTATCAAGTGATTTACAGCGGAAACCCTCAACAGGCTGCCTCACATCTTTTTCATATTTCACTGAGCGTACACAGGCTCGAATGTCACGGTGCCGTGTCGCACCATAAATTCCCCTATATTTCATCGTAAAGGGATCGCGTGGTGGTCGAGGTTCGATGGATCGAGGGTTGAAACCATAAGTGAGGGGTGTCGACGAAGGTGGACGAAGGGGCGAATATTAAAATTGACGAATTCGGCTCAAGGGCCCCGCCACGATTGCCGTATCGCTAGTTATAAATTCGTTTCGCGTTCCGTCGTGTCGGCCACGGTCGACACAATGAAAAAAAAGCACCCTCGATCGGAAGGGAAGGGAGACTCTTTCTCTACTTTTATTTTTTCCTTTTCGGGGGCTGAACGTCGTCGAGGTATCGTGAAAAATCTGCATACATGCAAGAGTAAAAAATGTGATCGTCACGTGCGAGCACGTGAGTCAACGTGATTGAATTGAAATCAAGATTCTCAGTGAAGGAAAAATGGTATAACAAAGTACCAGCTACAACATGGCCGTCTGTTTGGTGTCTATTTACAATGCAATAATTAATGTTTTGTATAAAGGGATAAAGTATCTTGCAACCAGGTTCTAACAATGATTGATTGTATTTGTATATTTTACATTTCACATGCAAATACTTCGATAAATAAAAACTCGTAGTATTCTCGAATATATTCGAGCCTAAACGAAAAAGATTCGATTTTTTCTTAAACACTTTGGAAAAGGACTGTAAGTTCAAACGATGACCGAAAAGTTCGAAATTTTTATGATTATTTCACCAGAAATTTTGCTAGCGCATAGATTTCATGAAAGTATGGGGTTGGTATTATACCTAATTTGACACAACATATTGCATTTGTTTATGCATTTTTTAATTGAAACAACATTTTTAGTATAAAGTGTCCTGTAAATATACATCATCAATTTTACTGATATTATAACTGAGAATTAAAATGTAATTATTACTTATTTTTAAAATTAAAAATAGAAGTTTTATTTTTAATTCAAACTTTAAACATTTACAGCTAACTTTAATTAAAGACCTTTTCAATTAACAATTAATCACGATTTTAATTTTTGCCGATTAAACATTGGGAACTTAATTTCTAATTTAATCAGGTTTCATGAAAGATCACAATTTGTTTTCTAATCACTTTCGTGCAAATAATACTTACTTTTAAGTTTTTATTGTAATTTCTTCAAATTATTAATGAAAAGTTAAATAATTAATTACAATATGTATGTAATGAAGTTGCACTAAAATTTAGTGCAAATCATTTTTCTTTTTGTTTTAATCCTTTAATTGGAATATAAAAATTCAATGAAATTATTAACAATAATTTAGTGTAAATGATTGTGTCAGTTTTGGTTTGGGACATTTTATATAAAAAAGTTCCAATGAATAGTAATTCATGTTCTAGAAGAGGGAGCATAGTTACACATGGTCCGTGATAATTATATGAAGATCATGATCAATAATAATTCTTATACATTGCAAAAAGAACTAATATATTCTATAATAAGATTTTAACGACATCCAATTTGTAAGTTAATATCCATAAAAAGTGTTAAAACTTTTTACCCGACCCAATCTTATTAATTAAATCTAATATCGATTACCAAAGTTCTAAATTCTGAGTTTAAAGATTGAAACTCCGTTGAAAGTTGTACAAAAGACCGTTTGACATCTGCCTCGTTCACACTTATATAAAAACCAGCGCGTGTCAATTGGGTAATATCCCCTGTAAACCTGTCTAAAACGTGTCAATTGAAGTCACAATGAAAATTTCCATGGAAAAATTCGGGCCGCATCAGAAATTTTTATCGCGTACCGATCGCTGTCGTCGTTATCGTGACAGGAGATGCTTCCGAGCTCCACAGTTTCCGGCAAAATCGCTAAACGCGACGACGTTATTCAATTTCCGTAGACCCCTACCGAAAAGGAGTTCTTTTTCAGTTATTGATGTAGCAGCGAGTTTTCGAGGGTTTTTGTCGATTTATCCGCCGTGCGATCTCGTCTTCATTTCCGCAACGTCGACGGTCTTCCACCCTTGCGCGTGTTCCCCGTTAGAAACTTTGAAAACTCGTTCGCTTACGTTTGCGAAATACCATGGAGATCGCTTCGTGTAACCGCTTATACTTCGACGAACTAGCTAACTGTCAAAGAACCAACCTTACTGGTAACATGGTCTAAGGCTTCTTCTACGTTATAGGCTTGCTCCACTTGACGCCCTTCATGCAGTCATTTTATCGTTTCCGATAACCTTTGTTCTGGATATTCAAATCGTGAGAAGACGAATGTGGACAAAAGTAACGGTGTGATGAAAGTAACACATCTTTTCCTTGCTTTCACAAATATTTTTGAACAATTCATTTTTTATAATTACTGTCATAATTGTTTTCATATCTGTGCTGTTTCGTTGATCGACATTGAACTTACCATGAACCGCATGCGGTGTTTAACTCTTTAACCTACAATTTTTTAAGTAGTTGCGTCATTCACAGCTCACTAATTATTGCTACAACGTGAAGACAAATAAAGAAAATTGAAAAGTTAGGCACGTTTTGTATTCAACGATCCTTGATTTTTAAGACTGCAATTAGAATTGAAAAATTCATTTGCAATGAAATATGTGTCTGGTTCATCACGTGTGAACTGTAAGGTGCGTCACGAGTGTGACACGATATTGTAGTGCAAGGTGTTAAACTGCTTTGGTGATTCAGATCACTTGAGTAAATTTCTGCCATTTCGACGTTCTTAATTTATCATCAATGTATTATATTATCAATTTACTTCAAAAATGGATACTATGTAACTTCTTATAAGAAAGAAATATAAACTAGAGTTTGTTGATTTTGAGCTTAGTTTTTAAGAAAATCAAGCTTGAAAATTCATTGAGTTTCTCTTGTGTTATTTTCTGTCGAGCACATATAATTTTTATTGGAACCATTAAGAAAACGGATGATTTTTTAATTGAAAAATAAGAAAGTACTGTTGATATTTTTTAATATATCTAGATTACTGTTGCTTTAAATGAAATCAATTGAATCGTTGAATAGGATTATTTTTTTAATTTTTTTTTGCAGTACGATTGAGGTCCATAACTTCTCTGAAAGAGAAGCAAGAGAGAGAATGAAATTTATCCCTTTATGTGACGTTTTCCTCTTTTTTTCCTGAAATAACTATATCGTACCTTATTGCCTCTCTGTACCATTTATATCCCTTCGTTACAAAGTAATTAAAATTCAATGGCCTTCCACGGTAAAATGAAGAGAAAAAACTAACTGCCACGGAAATACCAATATCTATGCGAATAATTACGAACTATAATTTTACCTACAGCGATCGTCGAACGCGAGAGATGGCCGTTGCGATCGATTAATCGAGTCCCATCAAATTGTACAGACGTAGATAGAAAAAATGCATCGAAAAACGACACATCGTTGGCAGACTAAATTTTAATTGTCAATGAATCGACGAGACCATTCTTTATGTCGTGGTTACGAATCCATTAACATTTCAATAATGAATTTATTGATCTGTGAACTATTTTTTTTTTACTTATGTAATGATTATTTATTCTAATTATTTTCTTAAGTAACTTATTCTCTATTTTATGGTCCTAATTAATTTTAATTATTACAGTAAATAAATCTTAATTAGCTTCTTGCTGTTATAGCAATAAATTAACTTCTGATTAAGATCGTAATAAGTCAATTTATAACCATGTCAGGTAGCAGTAAAATATTAAATCTTAATTTGACGTGGTTATTAATTGACTCCTGGTATTTTTTTAATATTAAATAAAAAAATTCGTCGACTACTGTTTCCAATATTTGTACTATACTATTCATGTAATGTGTACCATACATGTACAATTTTATACACGCGTATCTTACTTATGCGTACTTTTATGTTTATTTACACATTAAATTGAAAAAAACTTATACATTACTTATATATTACGAGAAATAAAAATATTGGGTAAAAAATTGGGTTTTTTAAATTACAAAATTTGTTAAAATGTTTTTTCTGGAACTTGTGTTGATTTTTATTAAAACAAAAAATGAATGTGTTTTTAATTTATGCGGTATCATATATTTATTTATATTCTTACGTAATTTCAAATTTAGTGTTCAGGTGAAAATTTTGAAAAAATATTTATATGTTTATCGAATCATTAAATTTAAATTCTAAATATTTTTCTCTGCAAATTAAACTTTGAGAGTTGTATATGAAAAAGTGTAAATAGAAATAACGATAAAGATACAAGCTATGCAAAGGTACAAAATTATTTATAAAACTGTTTTGTATCTTTATAAATAACTTTACACCTGAATGATGTTTGTCATTATTTATTGTGTCTTCAAACGAATTTTTCGGTGCGATAAACACTGGGTTTATAGACGTTCGATGAGTCGTTACTTTTAAATTAGAACTAAAGTATAATAATAAATAAATAAGGGATGCAATGTAAATTAATTTATATAATTATTCTTAATTTCGATAAAAGCATCTTGACAATTCTATAACTTAAAATAAGGAAAATAAGATGTGTCGCTTTGACCGCGTTCCATAAACCTAGTGTTAATTGTAGTTACGCAGATTCTGAAAATGAAGTATTTAAATAATATACAAATTAATTATTGTAACTTCTTTCGCAGTCCATGAAATATTCCATTAGTTTAAACATGTGCTTGTTAAACGAGGTTCGGTTCATTCCGCTAATTTATTTTTGTGTAAATATGTATATTATATACGTATATAATAAATATCTTCTGTATAGTAGAAAACTGTGTAGTGACTAAAGCTTTGGCAAAATGATATCTAACGCAATACTGAAAATAGTTAACCTTTTGCAATAGTTAACCTTTTGTTGAATTTTCATTTTAAGTAATAAGCAAAAATAAATCTATGTGTTGACAGTCACTGGGTCTACGATAAAGGAAAGCCTTAACTTTGTTTCCAGAGTGAATGGGTCTCAGACCTCGTTTATACCTAAGGGCCAATCGGGCAAATACGTTGTAAACCCGAACTGTTATTTTTCCTCGGAAAGTAGGCGCCAGTTTTACTATGTGTTTAAGTCTATGCGTAAAATTCTTTTTCTTTTAGTTTGATCTTTGAATCGTGCAGATATTCTCCCAAGCCGCTTCAATACATTCATTTGTTTTCGAAGATACTCAGTTTCTGTTTTATTTAATGTAAAAAATGACCGAGTTATAGCGGTAGAATTAAATCTAAAAACTGTTTGTGTGCGTAAAATAAAAGATAGTGTGTATTCTCGTAAACTGTAATATAATTGACTTGCTCACGTCAAGACGGCTACAACAAGAATGCCCCGAAAAGGACATTTCTAGCCTTAGGACTCCCGTCGGTAGTCTAGCCTGCGAACTGCTTATTGCTGCAATGGTTCCCTTCAAGGGCCATTAACAAAACGTCGATGGCCTACGTTCAATTGTCTAATTTACGAAATGCTAGTTTTCGAATTTTCTTACATTAAATAAATAACCACCCCATATTCCAATATGTTTAACCCCTTGCACTATGACCTATTTGTCAGGTGCGTCAGTCAGAACTAACTAAACACAGCTACAATATTAAAACAGACAAAGAATGTTGAAATGTTGAAATGCAATCGTTGACTATGCAAATTATAATTGGACTTGAACTCCAAATTGAAGCATATTCAAAATTCGAGTAAAATTGATCCCAACTGAAGTACCAGTGCGTCACGAATCAGACTCGTCAAAATAGTGCAAGGGGTTAACTAAGTCTTTTGTAAGCCTATCAGGAATATTTCGGCAAAAGGTAAGGTTAACCGAACAAACTGGTGAGCGCGTTTTATAAAATAGTCAAAGGTTTTAATAAGGTCTCCTCTTAGCAAAAGCCAATACAAGAGTGTCTTCGTAGACACGATCTCGTCTTGAGGACACCTCCGTTAGCATGGACGTTGTTTAGAGCACGTGGGTCTAGAGAAATTTTCCTTAGGAAGGGGAAGTGCAATGACAAAAAGTACATGGCCTGTTTCGACCGTTCGTCGATTTCTATTTTCTAACACTTTGATGTTATAATTTATTATTAAACGAACAACACTGACAATTAATAATAAAAACGTAATTAAAATAATAGATAATTGTAGGTGAAAACAATAATAGAATATAATAATAGATAAACAGATAGCAGATACGTAATAACAGAAAAGTAGCAATTAATAAAAAAATTGCTCAATTTCAAAATATGTTTTAAACTTTTTAATCGGGAAATTCTTTAACTGCTACCAGCCCACAACTAAAGTATCTTCGAATGCAAAGAGTAAATATATGTTATATCAATAATTTAATGAATTTTAAATTTAATAAACCGAAGAACAGTTCTTTAATTGTTTCCAACGTGGACTCGTAAATATTCATAATTGCAAATAGAGGAAAATACAGTGATTCCTGACTTTTTGCTAAAACAGCAACGGCAACCAGCACGGTTATGAGTCATAATTTAACCGTGGAGCGACCAGCAGATGCGATCAGATCGGTTGCAGTCGATTGGCCGAATTTCCCGGAATACCAATTGGGCACTAAAAGTGATTAAATTACTTGGCGAGCCGGCACTCGGTAAACTACACGGTGATTGATACGCGTGTGTGCGCTCATCTGACCGAATGCCCGTTGCAATCATTTATGCGCGACTGACGTCTGTTTATTTCCTACGGATTTACTCCAGTATCGCGTGGGATCGAACGATTCTCACCAGAGGGTACATTTGTCGTCGAAGCATTCTGAATTATGAAATACGGCGAGGACTCGATATAAGCGAATCTCACGGGTCTGAACTTTCGCTTATATTGTGTAATTTCAACATACAAGTTTGCCGAACGTAGAAAAGGGAACGAAGAAAATGTCCGAAAGACCAAGCATGAACAAACAGTAATATATTGATGAGACAATCCTGATGCAAGAATAAAACTTTTTTATTTTTATATTTTTATTATGAAATTTTTCCGAAATATTTGTGACATTTTCTTGATTAAAACGAGACCAAACATCATGTAATTCGGAACATATGTACTTGTTGTATGTTCCGGAACATATTTACGTGTGGTATGTACATATTTAATTTCAAGCGTTTCGCTCATATCGAGGCTTCACAATAGTAAGATTCACGGTAAACGGACGCGAAATAATACGTCGAGTAACTTTGTTTTTCTTCAGTGCTATTCGAATAATCACGTGAGGCGTCTGACAGTCGAAATCGTCAATTTCTATGACTGAAATGTCTAAATGCAGTTGAAAAAAAAGATACACGTTATAGTAAAGTCTTGAAATAAATGAATCGTTCAGATCTGAACTTTCTCTTATATCGTGTAGATTATTTTCACTTATATCGAGACTTCACTGTAAACAGTTATCTTTGAAGCTTCTTCAAATTTGCAAGGAAATAACCTAGGTAAAGATAAGATTGCAAGGTGAAAACCTAGGAACTTTTTTAAAAAAGAGTTCTATAGATAGACATTTTGGAATGTGCACAATAAATAATTTAAATATTGAAATAAGTTATTTCAGGACGTTCATTGAAGAAGGTTCGATAACATTAAACAATCTATATCTATTTACCAATAAGAATTTGTATCTTCGTTACTATACCGTTTAACTGTAATTTAATTATAATAATTATTAATATTTATGTATTCTTAGTTAAATGGTATTCTAGTACTATTCAATGAATAGTAGTCAGCAATGTGTTATAATGATTGATAATTTTATAAAATCAATAAATAAAATGTCAATCTCTATTGTACAAAAATCTTTATTTTTATTTTTTGTGTTTGTATATTCTATTTAAATTATAACGTACTTTATAACTCAAATGAATGGTAATACATAGAAATTATATAATATAATATATGCTTTTATCATAAAATGTATGAATCTGTATTTAAATATTATACTGTTTATTTGTAATTTCACTGTATTAATTATAAATCAATTTTTTTAAACACTATGTAAAGAAGTAATAAGGTATAACTTTAACAAAATTCAGTATTAGTATTAATACTAATACTAATAGTACTGTACTATTAATATTAATACTAATTTCATAAAAATTAATATTTTCTTGCGGAATAATAAACAAATATAGTGAAATATTTAAAATTTGAAAGTTATTATTTCATAAAATAATATGAAAAATTTTGTGGATTATTAATTTTTGTAACACTTTCCCCCAGTACATTTTTATGTTAAATATTCCAGTTAATCGATCAAAATGAAAGAAACAGAATACAGTTAAAAAAAATTAAATATAAATTTACTTTACATTTACGCTTTGTAAAAAGGATTCTGTCCACATACCTTCAGCATTTGCAAAATGACTCTAAACTGTTTAGTGAGAATAGTGTAGCATCATATTTCAAGAAATATGTAATTTGTAATACAAAAATTTTTACTAAAAAAATGATTCAATATTTATTTTTAATAAAATTAGTGTATATCGTTGTACTCTTCTCAATCTCTTATCCGCAATTGTATTTACAAATATTTCACAGTTGACAAATTGACAAAATGGAAATATTGAAAATTATCTTTTATTTCTACCGATAGCGACGTATTTTTCGTCAGCAACGTTGAAATTCACGAAAAATATCTTAGACTTCGTTTCACAACAAGGCATTCGTGCTTTATTTCCACATTCTCGAATCGCGTCCGTTCACGGGAGAGATTTCTTTTCATAAACAGAAAATGCCGTTTACTCCGCATTCTTCTCCTGTAATCTCGTTGCTGCTGCGTGACAAGAACAGTGAAATTTGTCGAATAAATTTTTCTGGAAAAAATATTCGACGTGAACAGAGATTTCAGAACGACACCGTTGAGAAAACATAGAAGCCTGGTATTTATGAAATATTTGCACGTAACTCTAGTTTAAATCGTCAAGATAGAGGAAGTGAAAGATTGTGGGAAGAGGAATGAGAATTTTTAAAGTGAACATATAAAGTTCCGGACTGATGAATCAATTCATCATGGACACCCAATATTTTCTGCTAACTTCAGTTTCTAAATTTCTTTCACATTTCTTTCTGTCATAAGATGTAACGATATGAATGTGAACGATAAGCACGAAATGTATTTTTTAAAGCAGCACCACATATTTTAATATTTCGTGTGATGTCTTAGGCTACTGATAATAACCTCAGGTTTTGATATCTTTAATGGAATTGGATCTTTGATAAATGAGATATTCTAGGATGATCCATATATTTTCAGCAGGATTTAAATTAGGGTAATTACCGAGCTATAGTTTCAAGCGTAAACCTGACTTCACGTCATTAGCATCATGTCATTATTCCAAACAACTGAACACTGCAAAACTTACATTTATCAAACTTGTCATATGGTACTGATAATATAACAAGTGATTAAAATTGGTGTATAATAAACTAGTAAGGTACTGTGCAATTAAAGCGTATAGTTAATGTGTACAATGTGTACAGTTAGTGTCTGAATGAATTATATTATTACTATATTATATACCAGTGAGTAAAAAGTTATATTTTTTAGCTCTATGTAGTATGTAATGAATATGTTAAGAAAAATTGGCATTTATTGAATGTTAGCAAAATTTTGAATTTTTTTGAGATATTAACAAAATTTTGAATTTATTCAGGACGTTAACAAAATTTGGAATTTGTTCAGCACCTTAACAGAATTTGGAATTTATATAGGATGTTATGATAAATTTGATTTATGTTCAGTACACAAATACTAAAAAAGCATTCGGTTTTACTACTTTTTATTTATAATTTTATTTGTAATTTATTTCACAATTTTCTGCTAACGTTTATATGCTTTTTACTAACGTCTTATTTTCCATAATTTTTCATTTCTTCCATGCTTAAGTAGTTATAATGATATTTTGCATTTACCTCTTTTATTCTTTGCTATAATGAACATTAGGTTAAGAAATTAAGTACTAGGTACATATTGTACAACACTATGTTATCAATTTAGCTAACTGGAAAAATTGGTAGTCCATTAGTATAATCAGAATAAGATACGATAAAGTATAATTTTGTTAGTATACGGAATGAAAATTCTTAATGTTTACATAAATAAATTGTGATAAAATATAAAATGATTAAACTCATTATTCTGATAGGTTTTGCTATTTTTAGATATATTATATAAAGTATGTCTACTGTGATACTGTATTTATTAATATGTTGTTACAACAAATTGATAAGGCCGCATATCATAATTTAAAACAATTTAAAAAATAAGAATGAAATTTTTTGGTACAATTCGATAAAAATGATTATTGTAGAATTATTGATAATATTCCTTAGTTTTTTATATACTAGAACTGTATATGAAAATAACTTACAATTTTTAAATAATGAATTTCAAAATTATTGGAAATCACTGCCATTAGTTTTCAAACAACATATGTAGAATTGGGAAATTTTTAAATATGGGAATTTTTGAATTTGTGGATACAGAAATTTTGCAATTTGGAAATTTAAAAATTTGAAAATTCTGAAAAATGGAAATGTGAAAATTAATAGGTTTGGAGACTTGAGAATATGAAAATTTATAAATTCAAAGATTTAAGAATTTGAAAATGAGGAATTTATTTAGGAATTTATTAAGGAATTTAATATTATCGCGAACACTTTGTATATTACACAAATTGTCCACATATCACCTAACCACTCCAAATATTTTATCACTGATATCCTAACCTGTTCAAAATTGCCAAATTTTCGTACCTTTATTACGTTGCCGAAGTATGTGTATGTTTCTTGTTGCTACGTTATAAACTAAATATTTCAGGTACTTTCACAAATAAAAGCTTAGGAAGTTTACAGTCGGATAATCAATGTCAGTTGATTGACCCCTTGCGAGGTTCATTTAATAACTGTCTCGCCGGTGAAATACAATCAGGTATGAACCAAGTAAATTTCAAGCGAAATGTTATTAAATGATTCATCTAAATTTTGATTCAAAACATTGGTATATGTTTCACTAGACGATGGAAACAATTACAGGAAACAAAATTAAAGTAAATGTTGTTAACGGTTTACATGAATTATATTTTATTATTTATGTATACTAATAATTTGTTAATTATGTATGCTAATATTCCACTATCAACATTATGCTCACATATTATAGTACATATTTTACATTGTTCTTTCAGTATTACAGATCTGGAATTATTTCAAGATGAAGAAGAAATTATTTAATAAAAATTCATCACTTGTCAAATTGTTTTTGCGTATTTTTGATATAATATAAATATAAATATTAATAAATAACGTGAAACAGAAAGAGAAATAATAAAAGTAAAATTGTATAATTACATTTACCTAGATCATTGTATAATAGTAGACCATAGCTTCTATCAAAAACATTAAAAATATTGAACATAATATAGAAACATTTAAACAAAACATTCATTCAAAAGGACAATCAGAAGTGAACGCAGTACAAATAAAATTGAAAGAAAAGAAATTGTTAATGTTATTTATTTACTATTATATTAAAATTGTTTAAAACATTAATATAAATTATTAAGAAGTGTTGTGAATAGTTGATTATTTATTTAAAGAGTTCTATGTGCGCAAACACCCTTGTTTTTTGTTAAAATAAAACAAATACTAGAAATGGAGTTTGTAGATGTTCTTTTCTTCACTACATACAGTCACATGGTTGCCATTTGCCTTGAGATTAATGCAATGTCAGAACGTGTATCACGTTTCTTGCAACATTTGTCTTCGTCCCATTTCGCTCAGCACTCGTTCACATAAAGAAATACTGATCTTTCGTGGTATCCTGAAACAAATCCTTTCTTCACCTATCCCGCATTCAATTTCTTCACCTTGCAGAAAGCTTTCAATTTCCGGATATACCGCTTCTGATCTGGCGTCCCCGTTGACACGTTACTCACACACATTTCCCTCGGTCTGGACTTTATACGCATGTCAATGTTTCGAGATCATTAATTTTTCCAACATAAATAGATATACTATTTTCTAATTACTTTCAACATAGTGGGTGGCCAGATTAGTACTCAAGACATTTTTTTCTAAACACATGCGGAAAACGCGATTTTAATTATCGTTATTTGATTAACTATAATATATGATAAATCTGTGAGCATTAACTAACTTAATGTATTAACTCTTTGCATTTGGAGGTTTATTTTGCCACTTAATGTCCCCTCAGAAGGGACAACAGTTTGTAAAGAGTTAAGCTTTATTAAAAAGTTACGATAGTAATACGAAATAAAAACAGCAGAAAACTCACGGTTAATTCGATGCAATACAGAAACAGATCTGCAATATTTACAATTACTCTGTTTATATGAGCTGTGTTTAGTATCTGAAGTTGAGTTTAAAGTAACCTACACGCCCTCCTAATGTTAATCTCACAAATAATTCAAGGGGAATATTGATTCAAATGTAGATGAATTAGCACTTACAATGACAGATGGAACAATGTCGGGGAAAACATAATAAAACATTTTATTGGTAGAATGCCAAATCGAATTTTTTATATAATTCATAGAGGCGAGAATATAATAAATTAAGTTTCGTATTTTTGTACATAAAACATAATTAAAAAGTTATTCTTAATCCTATATTTACGAACGTTTATTGATCATTTATATTTAAAATGAAACTAAGCTATAAAAATAAATAGTGGATAATACGTAAGTTAGCTTATACAATGATTATTTATCTCGATGAAGATTAATTTTGGTAAAAACTTCTTAATAATTTTCGTAATTGAAAATAAGAAATCTTAGATCCATCGTTTTGACAATTTCCGTAAATATGGTTTAAATGGTTGAAATATGTATATGAGTAAGAGACATTATGTCCAACTTTATTAAAACGCAATATTTTACCCTCATCGGTCGTAAGTCACCTCTCACGTGACAACAGTATTTTGGCGCTGCAGTCGCACGTCACGTGGGAGATGACAATGATGGAACCTGTCGAAATTCTAATTTTCGAGAAGGTGAAACTTCGCGATATGGAACGTCATTAACAACAGACAATGAGGATAGATTAGATAGAAAACTACATATCTTACAACTTGATACTAAACGAAAACATAACGATTGCTTAGTATGTTGTAATCGTAAACTGTTTGGAGGAAGAAAAGCAACACTATACTTCAGTGAAACGTGCAACAGAAAACCATTCCCACATGCTGGAGATTGTTTAAAAAAATATCATACATTAAAAATTTATAAATAATTATTTGAAACTCATATATTTGTAACATACCTTCAAAACAAAAATGTTATTCTTATAATACTGAAGATTTTTCGCATATTTACCGAAACCAGTTACAACCTACTGAGAATCACGTGTAAAAAACTAGCGATCGTTAAGGGTTAAAGAAGATTGTGGTATAATTTGCAGTCGAAAACTCAGATTAACAAAAACGAAGGGTTTTTTGCAACGCGCTGTATCTATTTGCACATCCTCTCCAATCACATAGGTGAAAACAAAAGAGGTGGTGGAGAGTCGCCCATAAAATTTCTTGTAAGAGAAAGTGGGACCCAGTTTTCACCGCTCAAGTAAATCAAAAAGTAGCTCGATCCGTTTCGTAAATGGCAAAAAATTGCGACAGAGCTGTTCACGTTGCCGGTGATATTTGGTGGCGAGTGGAAAAAGAGGAAGAAACACGGGGATCGGAAACGCGAAAACGGAAGAAGGATAAGGGTGAACCATGAGAGTGGGACATCAGAGGGATGACCTGATAGCTCTCGGAGTGGAACAGGCAGAGGGCGTGTTGCCAACTGCAGTTTCGCAACGGCATTCTTCAAATCGATTCCTATTTCTCTGAGAAATGTGGCACACCGGCGAAATCACCCCATCCCCTAGTCGAATAAAAGCGTGAAATGGAAATGAATTGCTAGTACGCGAAAACGTGTGCTATTCTCAGCGAAATGAATCGCTAGATAATCGAGGATAATTGTCTGTATAAATTGGAATTACCTTCCTCTGTAGGAAGAAGAAAAACAAGCTAGTTATTTCCTTTCCTTTTAAATCTCGTGGCAAAGCGTTTTCTTATCCCTTCTGAGAAGATTGGTTAATGTTGGAAAATGTTTTAATTGATTTAGACAAACTGTACGTATTAATTAGATCGTCGATGAGGGTATTTCATCGCGTTTAACAGCTGATTCCTTTTAAATTTAAAGTTCTTCTGGAAGATTTTAAATCATTCTCTTTCGAAGAATCATGTTTTGTGTTTATCTGTAGTGTTTACATTACATTTTGAACTTTAATTCTTTCCCGTCATATTGTGAATGTGAAGCGAAGTTATATAGAAGTCATTGCGAAGCATTGTGATTCAACTGCTCTGCAAATATAATCTCCAAGTTTGATTTACTGAAATTTTGTAATTTGGAAATTGGAAGGTCGGGACGAAATTTAAATATTCGGAGAAATGTGGAAAATTAGAATTATGAACATTTGGAAATGTGGAGATTTACAGGTTTGCGTATTTGCAAATTAGGAAATTTGGAAATTTCAAGATTTGAGAATTCAGAAATTTAGTAATATGGAAATTTGGAGATTTAGAGATTTGAGAATTTAGGAATGTAGGAATTTAGAGATTTAAAAATTTGGAAATTTACAACTATGGAAATTTGAAAATTCAGAGATAATTTTTGGAACTTTAGAAATATGAAGTTCTGATAATTTGGGAATTTAGAAATTTGGAAATTTGAAGATTTGTGTATTTAAAAATTACAAAATTTGAAAATTTGAATGTTTGGAAGTTTGGAATTTGAAACTTTAGAGATTTGGAATTTGTAAAATTGGAACTTTTAAAATTTGGAGATTTAGAGATTCGAAAATGTAGATATTCGTATACTTGGATATTTGGAGACTTGAAAATGTAAAACTTCGAAAATTTAAGACGTCAGTGATTTCAAAATCAAGAAATTTAGAAAATCTGGTTATTTGAATATTTGAAAATTTTCAGAATTTAGAAGTTTGGAAGTTTTGTGATTTTAGAAAGACTCTCGTATATAAATTTATTCACCCTCGCGATTAACATCTTTTTACGATGTAAATTTTTGGAAACCGAATTCGTCTGTCTTAGGTGTCGACGGAGTAGTTGAATTGTCACGTTTGTGCTAACAATCAGGAAACGCTACAATGTTATTTTGGATAAGACCTTTCACAGATCATGGGTCAGCTCTTTACTCTATCAGTCTCACGACTCGACGACACATCCTAAATAAATATAATCCTTCCTAAACTACTCTAGAAAGTCCTGCCACTCATTCTTAAGTGGTCTGTTCCCCATGCGTCCACTTCTACGGCCCGGTGATGCCACACCGAAGATAAGCTCTACGATCCAGTGGTATCCGATGTTCGATAACATCCTCTTCAAAACTATCTGTCCTAAAGGTCTTACCTTTTGTTTCCACTACTCAATCAATCACAATGATACTCCCCTTAGGTAGAAGATTAGGATAATTGGAAAATCATGACCTGTATACTACGAACGAATTTTTTAAATCTTTTAGTGCTTTTAAGAAATTACCGAAGTGATCCGGTAGACGATGGACATGTGCTTTGGATATGTGAAAGGGGGGAGTGAAATATCAAGCAGTATCTGCAGCAGCCTATTGGATTCGAAGATATTAATGAAAAAGTTTCAGCATAATACATAGAATTCTGCTGTAGAGGCATAGTTAGCACAACTATCTCCACTGTAGTAACGACTGCAGTCTCTGGCCATCGAATTAGGACCGCTACAAATTTTCAGCATTTTTCACATATTCCGTAAAATTAAAAGGCCTGTTCAAATTGTAATGATATAATTTATTAGCTATGATACATTATTACTGTACATAACATTATTAACACATGTTAATATCTTGTGTTTCTAGCCTTTGCTTTTACCCCTTGTTTTCATATCTTTTTTATATCTTCATTATTTTCCCAAATATCTGTAATTCTTGTTTTGAACATAGATAATGTGGAGCTTGGAAAGTTGTAAACTAGTCTTTCGAGTAGGCTCCACTCATCAAATTTGACCCCACGCGCTTTCGATACTCGAGCCTGACACAATTACTTTGTGTTGCAGAAAGGTTTCAAGATATTGAGGAACCTACGTTTTTCACCCTAATCTGATAGGTTGTTTGCAACTCTGCTAATATGGATAATAGTCCGTAAAAAGATATGGGTCAAATATTTTTTTGAAAACTACGTATCGTGGAAGTTTTATTAATATCGATTGTTAACAATTGAGAAACCTTCATTCTGAGATTCACGCTGGTACTTGTGTTATTAGGTTACTGCAAAAACAATTGCGGTGTTGTTTTAAACTTTGATATTGCTTTCGGAATAAACTTCGAAATTCTCTCGAGTAATTCATGCTGTTTTCGTTTTCACTTTTCGTGTTAGTTCATTTTGTGCTGAGGAATTAAATTAAAAATGAGATGCAAAGCGGCTATTAACAATATTAAATAAATATTTAATTTGGACCGCTATTATTTGATGTAGTTTCTTTTAACACATAGAAAAATAATTAAAAAAATAACTAAATATACCTAAAAAGTATATAAATATACCTATATTATAGTACAGTAAAGTCCTGATATAAGCGAATGTCTCGGCTTTGAACTTTCGCTTATATCGTGTAGATCGCTTATACCGAGACTTCACTGTATTAATAAAGATTGTAAAATAGATTGTACAAATTTCCATTAAGAAATTCAAATAGTTTCATGAATTTCAGAGAATAACTAAATAGTACGTCCATTATCGTAACATAAATATATTTATTCATTTCGTACTAAAATTTAGAAAATTAGCGCAATAATGGATTAATCGTTCGTCAATGTACGAATACACGTATTGGAGATCTTTTCTCATTCGTAAGAATAAAGCATTGCAAAGGCATCGAATTGATCTTGTTTTGAAAAGTCTCGGAGAGGCAAGCGTATGGTTTGGAACGCGGCGTCGCTGGTCGTTGACGAGGCAGCTAGCAAAAGTCATTTTGCTCGGTAATTAGTTGGTCGAGTCGCGACAAATTGAAAAAGTTAGTGAGAAATGGAACGCAATTTAATCCGCGGCCATCGTTGCCACCGCAAGACTACTAAATCGAATAGCTTTTCCGTTTGTCGCGATTCGTTTAGTCGCCGCCAATGCAAACTTCGATACAACACCTGCCTTTCGTAATTTCCACCCAATCGTTGGCCACAATTTGCAAGAACGGGATAACACGCGTAAATGTTGCTCTCGTAATTAGAAAACTTGAGCATAATGGAGCCTCGATGGTTTATGATTTTATTAGGATACGTTCTTTACGAGACACGAGAGGTGTAGCTATCGATTATCAATATACCATCGAACCTTATTCATATTCATTTTAACGATGTATCGATAATATCGTTAAGACATCGTTAACGAGAATGGAAAGAGGAGTTGTTGAATTTCATTCGAGTAAATATTAAAATGTCTTTTAATACAAATAATAACATATAATCTAATATTTTAATTAATTATACAATAATATTATATAACAAATATCGAATAAATTAGATAATTAAAATTTTTAATTTAAAAGTTATATGAATATATCATTAACTTCTCTCACAAGTATTTAATCTACATGTACAGTGACATAAATTATTTTATTCATAAATATCATGTATATGTACGTATCTATGTAACGAACTTAAATAACAATCAATTATGATACAGAATTAAAATACTGATAATTAAATAAATATTAAAATATAAATAATTTATATGCACATAAAAACTAAAATTATTATGAAAATTTGCAATTGGAGTACATAAATATTTGAAATACACAAATTGAGGAAACTGGAAGTTAATGATTTTGAGAATTTTAGACTCTACAGTTTTGGGAAATAAGCAATTCATCAAATATGAAATTTGGAAACTTAGAGATTTGAGGACTCGAAAATTACAGACTTGGATATTTGAGAATCAAGGAAATCGAAGATTTGGACATGTAACAATTTAAAAGTTTAAAAATTGACAGATTTAAAAGTTTGAGGATATAAAAATTTAGAAATTTGTAAATTCGAGGGTTTAGAAGTATGGGAACTTAAAAATATGAGAATTTAAAAATTTAGAAATATGGAAATTTTAACATTTTAAAATTTGCTAATTGATGAATTTTTAAATTTAATAATTTAATAATCATATTTGAATTTGTAAGTTTGGAATTTAAAACATTAGGAGTGTGACTTTAAGAAACTCAAGCATATAGGTATGTAAGAATCTGGTAATTTGAAAATTTAGAAATATAGAAATTTGAATATTTCAGAGTGTACAATTTCGTTTAAATTATACTAAACAATTAAACAGCGCTATTAACCACGACAAATGATTAACTAATTAAACAATTTTTACTATTCTTTTCAATCTACTGCAGAAATCAGATACCACTAGCAAAGTTTAGTAGTAAGCTGAATTCACAAGTCAGTTGTTTTTAAAGTACGTTTACGTAGTACCAAAACTTCATAAGATATGAACAATCTACTTAAAAGTTGTTCGAAAGCACATCGAACGTTTAAATTAATTAAAAATTTTCGTGATTTAAGTGAAATCGAAGCGGAATTGTTCGAGTCTGGTTTTTACGCGAAGAAAGTTAGATGATCTTTTCAGAACACAATGGTGGTTGAAAAATGAAGACCGTCTTTAATGGGAGGTTCTCTCAAAACTGCTGAATTCGCCATTTTGCTGATCACAGTTCAACCCTCTTCGCACTTCCCCATCCACGGTCATTATCCGGCTGGGATAACGACAATCATTATTTTTTGTTAGTGCACTGCACAACGTAATGGCGGGTCAAAGATCGTGGAGAGCTGTATTTTCTTAGCGTTAAAAATCATCATACTACGTTCAGGCTTCACCTTTTTAAATATCACCTTCAACGCGTTCGTTTTAATTGAACATCGTACGAATATTAATGTAAATACATAGATATTTACGAGAAACATTATTTTAGAAAAAATAGGTACAGAAATGACATCTTAATTTAATTAATAATTTTATCAAAACAAACTATACGAATGATATGCAAAAATAGGCATTATACAAAACATGTAAAAAATCTTTATAAGACTGTTTGGTAACAAACTAAATTACTTTATAATTTAGTAACATTACAATTTAATTACAATTATAATTTAAACATATGTACCTATGTAGTTCATCATTTCTTTTAGAAAAAAGGGTCGTTTAATGACCCTTTATATTCAAATTGAAACTAACAATAAGCTATGAAAATAAATAAATAATGGATAATACGTAAGATAACTTATACAATGATTCTTTACCTCGAGAATAGTTAACATACATTCTGATAAAAGTTTCAGAATAATTATCGTAATTTAAAACAAGAAATCTATGATTCGTCATTTAGACGGAAATTTAATGTTAATTAATTTTTCCTCTTTCTAAAAATAGTAAAATATTACCGAATAAGGAACGAATATATTGTTTGGTACATAAAAACAGCAATTTACTTCCATTTTGGTGAAAAGCAATGTTTTATCGGCTGAAACAGTGTAGCATTAATTTGGCATAAAAACGACTTCACTAACCTCCAAAAACTGTCTCGTATTCGTGACACGCGAAATTCGGAACAATTGCTTTTGCAAGGAACAATCACCAGAGAAGGCTAGTTCGTCGAAGAACAAACGAGCTCGCTGGCGTTATTTAAAACGGAAATGTGGGTCAAACATCCCGTGTCCGCGCACCTGTCCACCTCCACCGCTCGTAGTTGCTCTTTCTCACCTACTGGCGCGGAAAGAAACAGCCCGACAACGGGACAGAACGAACAGAATGATCCATGTCGGTGACGATGAACCGTGATTTATTTTCGGCTCAACGCCCGAAAGTCCAACAGCCACGTTTAAGATGGCTCTCAAGCTGTCTCGAAAGGTGAGAGAGTGTCGTTGCTCCCCTCTCAAGTGGCACGCGCGTCAAGAGCAATGATTAAATGAGCCGTTCATTTGTCAAAGTGATCGAGTGTACAAAATAAAAGTGCTACTTGCCTTCTTCCTTTGATCGTTTCATTCATAACTTTATGCTTTGGCATTGAAATTGAAATGAAAAAATGGAAGTGATCACCTTGGTTTCTGAATGGTTTAAATGACACTTGGCATAATTAAATATTTTGTAAATTTTTACATTAAAATTTAGAAATTAAATGGAACTTATCATATTGGTCTTTGAACTGTTCAAAGGATATTTGCCATAATACTATCTTGTCAATTATTTTAACAATAAGATTTAATAAAAATAATAAAATTAATTTAAATTACCTTGATGTTTGAATGGTTCAAATGACATTTCATACAGTGCGATCAAATGTTACTTGCTTTGGCGATAATATTGACGAACAATAAAAAATCGATTTAATCGCCTTCAATCGCTTCTGAACGGTTCAAATGATATTTACTACAATACGATCAAATGCTAAAAAAATTGCTCCGATATCAAAATTTTAAAAAATCGAAAAATGGATTTAGTCATCTTGATCTATGAACGGTTTAATACTTTAATTGCCACGTCATCCATATGTGCATGGGTGAAATTGCTGTATGAATCTATCACTTATATTATTTAAGAATTTGTTCACTTACATCATTGAAAATACTCGTATGAACTACTTGGAACTGTGAATAATAAATGTAATAAATACTATAAAAATATTTGGTAACATTTGTTAAAAATAAAAATACTACCTCGCAAAATATTTACTGCTTCGTACCAGTCAACATGTTAAACTACATTTGTCATAACACATTTATTTTGCCTTCGTTATTGCGAGTTGTAAAATGTTTAATGTTTACGTTGATGTTCTGTGTAACCAAAGTTATTTGTCATAGTTGACTCCATATTTTACAAGTAATTAAATAATTTTGTCATATTATATACATTATTCTTGAACTAATAGGTTCACATACATGGTTTGGTTTTTGTAATTAATTTTGTATATTATTTTATTTGTGATTTATTTTGTATATCGCCAAACCTAAGACTTTTTGCACGAGCCTGTGGTGTTATTTAAAAAATGAAGAAGAATAAAGATAACAAAAAGAAAACAACAAATGGAACAATCTGATATTCTAACATCAGCATATATTCAAGGTAGATATTCAAGAAAAAATGAAAGAGGTTAATGAGGAAAAATTAAAAACTGAAATAATAATAGCTAAGAAAGTACTAAGGAAATATGAAAAAATCAAGAGTTGAGGCAGGTTAAGAGAAAAGATAAATGAAAAGAATAGCTCATCAAGCACGAAAATAGACTTTGATGAGAAAATTATTGAAGGTACTTTTAATTTAAGAAACTTTCTTTTGTAATAAAAGATATTAGTAAGTTCAGAAACAGCAAGTATTAACCGTAAAATTAAAAAAATTAAAAAACAATGTAATAATTTTTCGATTGGATATAATAAGATATTAAATTTAATTGTCAATTTAATAAAAATAAATGAATGAATATATAAGTCATATTCTGATTAAAAAAGGTAGCCGACATTGTTAAGTTTATTACGAGAATCTTTAATAATTGATACGAAAACATTTAATTAATTCTGCAACTTATACACATAATTATTACATGTAATGTGAACAATTTTTTTCCAAAAAATGAATGAGAGATTAAATTAAAAAACTTTCAAAGAAACTTCACAACTGTTTAAAAGAGATTAAAAGCAGTAATTCGATTAATTGTGAGAAATAAAGAGGTTTCTTTATGGAGTATAAAATGGCGGACCAGATGTAGTCTGTTTTAACAGTACTATTATACTTTAGCACTATTATCTTAGCAGTACTACTTTAACAACACTGTTTTAGCAATACTAGCTTAGTTGCATTAGCTTAATAACACCTTAACTTAACTTTCACAACATTTTGCCTTACGATATTGCTTTAACAGGATAGCCTGAAGAGCACTGTCTTACTGCAGTACTGCTTTAATAAGACTGCGTTATCAATAGGTACTGCTTTAATAAGACTGCGTTAGTAATAGGGATTGCTCTAACGAAATTGCCTCAATGCCAAATTAGCGTTGTCTTTATAGTATTGCTTTAAGGGGTAACACCACTCTAGAGCCAGAAAAAGAGACCTAAATTTGACAATTTATTTTGGAAGTATGACAAGCGGAAAAGAATTTCTTTTCAAAGGGTTTATTTAACACATATTGAAGTACGAAAAATAATTTTTTTTTATTGTCATTTTCGTACAAAATGGGGGCGACAGAGCCCATCGGTGGAAACAGCTTTTGTAGAAACACCGCCACGGCAGGACGGATTTCTCGCCATGTGTAAGACTTGGAATAAAAAGTAAAAAAAATGTATAATCTATATACAATTAGCCTTAGTAGTACGTAGGTGTTTTTTGTTTAATCAATTTTTGTAGAAGTTATGCATGTTTTAAGAAATCGACTTTTTGCATGAAAAATGTGCATTGAATTGTTTATAAAAAAAAAAGTTTACATTCAATCAAAAAACGGCTACGTACTACCATGGAGGATATTATTGTGAAGCTACTGTAAAAATTTCAATTCGATCCATACAATAGTCACCGAGAAATCCGTCCTCTCAGTATGACAAAAGTGGTTTTGAGAAAAACGCGTTTAAAGTTTTATGAACATTTTAATCCTTGAGTTTCTTGTTTACCTCTAATCTGCGATTCCTGCACCATACACTTGGCCATCCAGGTCGATGTTGGCCTCCTCCTCTACCTTCCTCTACAACCGTTTGTTTTGTAGATAACAGATGTACTTATTATTTTAAATGGTGAAAGTAATACAAAGCCATGAATCGCAGCACTCCGCGTAAGTACTCAGTGCGTGCTCTGAGAAGCTGCGGCAAAATTGATAATTGACTCTTTTAAAATTTGTTTTCCACTATAAATCAAATGGCATTCTGTTTCTATGACCCTAAAGCATCGTTTAAGCCAAAAAAAAATCGACTTTTTGAAAATCCTAGAGTGGTGTTACCTCTTAAGGCTTTGAGACTGACTCACAATCAATGCTTTAGATGTAGTATCTTAATAAGGCTGTTTTTACTATACACTATAGCATTACTATAGTTGTACTTTGACAGTGCAGGAATGTGATGTTGGTATAATTCCTGTATGTAACTGCTATGCGGCTCAAATATGAACATTTTCATAGGCAATATATTAACAAGTTAACTGCCATAATGGTCATCGAAGACTGGTGTTACAAATTCAGCGAAATAAATTATTTGCAGAAAAAGCGAATGAAAAAGGATTAAGGATTTTTTACTACTTGGCTTATAACATCAAATTAGACTCGTGACGCACATTACGGTTCAAACGTGACAAACCTAAATCGTATTTGCGTAAAGATCGAGTTTTGAGTTCGATACCAATTGCTAAATCCAAAACATACCTAACATTTCTAACAGTTCTGTATTTATCTTAACGCTGCAGTAATTAGGTACCTCTCTGATTGATGCAACTGCTGAAAAACTTGTAGGTAAATGAATTAATGTTGAGACAACGATATATATTAACAGATTAAGAAATGAAATTGAAAGAATAAGTGCCTTTGTTCTTAATAATTTATATTATATTGTGTCTGATTACTTACATTAGTTTTCATTCTAATATGTCCAATATTTGTAGGTACGAATGAATCTTTACCCAAAAGAGCACTATTTAAATTAGCTCTATTAACTATCATTAACCCCTTTCTGTGCTTTGGCGAGTCTCACTCGTGACGCACTTACAGCTCAAATGTGACAAACTTTACTCAAATTTTGAATACTCTTCAACTTGAAATTTAGATCCAACTATAAGTTGCATTATCAAGGATCCCTGAATATGAAACACTCACAACATTTTAATTTTCTTTGTTCATTTTAATGTTATAGCCCTAAATAATTAGTCTTGACTGACGCATCTGATAAATAAATGGCACGGGAAAGGGTTAACCTTCAAATTCATTTGGATTTAGGCCATGAATTGCTATCCATTTTGGGTTCGGCTGAAACGTAAGCTTCTTTTTGCTAAGAATTAGTGTAGACTGAGAAGCCTACTAGCCTTCTTTTACTACCTACCTTCACTTTTTTTAAATTTCAAGGAGAAACCGAGAAAAGACTTGAGAGAGCGTGGGAAAAACTTAGGGAGAGATTTTAGAGTCTTTTGATTCTATAGTTTCTAGACACCTCAGAATTTCTAGGCGCCAAGGTAATATGCTTTAGAATCCTATATTACTAGCTTCCAGTTCTTGAAAAACTCATACAGAAACCAAAAAAAGCCTCGAAAGAGCGTAGGAAAACCCTAAGGAGAGATTTCAGAGTGTTTCTAATGTTTTTAAATACTATAGAATTTCTAGGTGCTAGGGTTCCTATATTCTAAAATCCTACACTACCAGTTTTCAGTTTCGGAAGAATCCAAGCAGCAATCAAGAAAGGCCTAGAGCTTAGGAAGAACCTAGGGAGACACTTCAAAATTTCTAAATCTTAGAGTTCTTAGACCGTAAGATTCATGGATGATTTCCATATTTTAGAGTTCTCTAAACTTAAATTATTCAGGTTTTACTTATCGAAACTTTGAACGCATTTTTCTTAAAACTACATTTTTAAAATTGGCGTGACCGATAACTCAAAAACTAGTTTATCAATCGCGCTCAAATTTTTTTCACATATCCATGACAATACCATTTAACATATGAACCTAAATGTACGAAATAAATTTAACATTAAAGTCCTTTTTTATTGTAAAATATTGCGAAAATTTTCAGTACAATTCAAAGTTTTTCTTTAAAAGCGCGCCATCTCTTCAATTTTCCATATTTTTCACATATCTTAGGTTCATCTACTAACTGTGAATGTTAACAATCGAAACATCGTTTGCAAACTTGTTTCAGACCAATATAACTAAAGCTAGAAGTCACGCCGTTTCACGAGACGCGCCGAAACACTTCCTGGAAAGACTATCATAATTCCGCCATTTTTAAATATTTTTAAAAAAAGAAAATATGTTGTAATAGGCAATAGTTATAATCAATTACACCTGAAATTTCGAAAATACAAGACAAAGATATCCTATACAAAAAAATTCACAAATATCAGCTTATTTTCATCTATCTAAAGGTATTGCCCCCCTTAAGCGATTATTAAATCCTAAAATTGCAAAATCTAAAATTCTTAAACCTCATGTATCTTTGAACTTCTATATTCTAGATTGTATAGTTTCTACAATTTCTATATTTCAAGTTGTCCAGATTATAGAATTTCTATATTCCAAGTTGTTTAGGTCCTGGAATTTTTATATTCCAGATCGTTTGGATCTTACAATTTTTATACTTTATGTTGAGTCGCTCTTAAAATTTTTATATCTTAGGTTATCTAGGTCCTAAAATTTCTATATTGAAGGTTGCCTAGATCATAAAATTTCTATATTTTAGATTATCTAGATCTTAACATTTTTAAACTCTAGCATACTTAAATACTACAATTTGTATATCCGACAATCCCTAGCTATAGGATTCTTAAACTTCAGAATTCCTACGTTCTAATATACTGAAGCTCTAAGTTCTAACATGTATAGATAAAAGTCTCTGAGATACCGCTTAGATTATACAGTTCCCAGACCGTAAACGTAAGAGGAGTGTTAAAAGATCTAAGTTACAATTAGGGAGGCTACCCTATACAGTATTGCCTCGAAACAAGCAACAGTTTCGAGCTTCGAAATTAGCAAATTTTTATCCCCACTTCTTTGATTGAAGTCCGCCGCCGAGTGAGAAATCGGTGACGGAGTGAGAGGTCCGTAATACAGGAGAAGTTATGGAACGAGTCGTGGAAAGAGGACAGGACATGTATATTGTTTTCTCACTCTGACACATAGCGATTTAAAAAACAAAAGCAAGCCGAATAGCATACCACCTTCGAAATAAGCAACTGGCCGGTCCCGAACGTGTTGCTTATTTCGAGGCAATACTGTACTTCTTCCTAAATAAGGAACCTCGAGTGTACATCAGTGCCATCATACTCGTATATTTTGCTTAGCGGAAACAGAAATTGACCATACTCTTTATCCGTCTTCGTTTTCTCATAACAAATGGCTCATATGAACTTGCTTTTACTATTCTATTTTTCTTCCCGTACAAAAAAAATACTTAAAGAAATTGAAACATAGACATAGCTAGTTATGCCTATAAAATCTTGCAAGAACAACAATGAAATGTACAAAAGAAAATAGTACCCGCCAGAAAAGAATAAAAGAGAAAGTCGAATTGCATGAACAACATAAAACATATACACGCTTTTCTGCCTTGCTGTATGCAACAATAAATACAGAAGTACTGTGGTGTCCGAATATTAATATGAGTAATTGTATGTATCGAGCATTGTCCCTTTTTATAAAACAATTTCTTCGACAAAAATTTCCAGGATCTGAAAGTCCATTACGAAGTCACAGGTGTGTCGTGTTATTTTGAGGACAATATTTCGCACTTCCTGAGAACGATGACTAACGATGCAGGCTGTAGTGCAACGCGCACGGGAGGGGCACGTCGTCGATACAAATGCTAACGAATCGCCATTCGCGAAGGCTCAGGTCATTATACCTTGGATCATAGTATTTTAAGAGCGTTCATTGTATCCTCCCGCCTAGTATATCGCTTTGTTTCCATCCTTCTTCCTGTCTCCCTCCCAGCTACCCTCGTTCACCCTTGCCCCTTCAGCCTTGACGCGAACGGCCGGTATAGAAGTCGTATAATATAGGTCGTTTCGTCGAATGCCTCCGGTACGGAAGCCGAGTAATCTTCGTTGTTTCGCCGCGTTTTGTTTCGTTCAATGGCGAGGCAAGCAACGAGCCGGTCGGGGCAGGCGCGAATAAAATTAACGAGCCAGCCGTTCTTTCGCCCTTACAGTTTATTGTCTTCCGCAACTTCTGCTCGCCTTCGCCTCGCGTTTTCTATAGGCCGACGAAAGAACCTAGGGAACTCCTGAACCGACGAGAACGTACTACCTAAGACAGTCAAAAGATGTGTGTATACGAGAGTATTAAATTGTGAGAATTCGTAGAATGGAAGGGCCAAGTGTTTGCTTCGTTTTCAGAATTTTGTTTCCTCTGCGGGGAAACATCATTTTTGTCGGAGCTCGACTTAAGTCTACGGTTACCGGGAGTGTCGAGGATCTTTTCCTGGGGGTGTTCAATGAGCACGGCTTTTTGAAAAGGTACTTTAATTTGTACTAAATTATTATAGCAGAATTACATTGTTCAAGTTATGTATACAAATGTTAACCCTTTGCGGTCGTAATATTTAAAAATGTAAAAGTTTTACCAGGAATATCGCGGACTTCGAGCGCAAACAAAACAAAAAATATTTGTAATTGTAGTAAAAACGAAGTACAATAACTAAAGGAAAAAATGCAGACCGATTTGGTGTAACTTGTATTAAATAAGGTATAATTATAAAAAACTAAAAACAAGCTTAATCGATTTAAAGAAAAATTTAAACACAGTTAAAGGTTTTAAATAAATTTTTTATTTAAATGTAAATAAATATTTTAAATACATATTTTTTATTTTATCTTGAATTTATGTTTGTGATTAGGCCATAATCTAAAAACAAAACTTATAATAATTATTCATAATCTTGTACTTATGTGTGCAATAAATAGTTCACTAAAATTGTAACTGCCTTTTTATCGATTTATTCCACTTTGTCGATTCATACATGAAATAACTTGAATGGGTATAGAGTACTAAGCGGAATAACTAACTTTTTCAGTTTTTTGCGTTTCCTGAAAAGTCATATTTCGTGAAGGCACATTTTTTTATAACACCACAAACGATTTCAGAATAATTTTTTTCAGGATAACACTGAAAAGCTATTCAATAGAGGATTTTTCAAATATTTCGCTGCTGTGACGAATGTACGGCGCATTCAATGCCATAAAATAAAACGCAGTGCGGAACAGAGATACATAAAAAAAAAATGTTCGCCCATTCTTTATTTTTTCGAATACAACCGCCTTAATAGGCAACAGTTTTTATTTTTTGCACGAGCTTTGAAAAACTCTTTCACACTTTGCACATTTTATTTCCTCTGTTGGATTAAAACGATCCTGCATTTGTCGTTTTTTCTGTTCATTCGGTTGCAGTTAACTTGATTTTACAAATGAACTGAATGACGTCATTTAACGTTAATTTACTTTAAATGCAATTGATAAACTCGGCATGAAGAGGCTAACAAGCGTAAAATATTCACAAATTATTTGATATAACTATTTCGATAATTGCGATAAAATAAAGTTAACCTTTTATCCCTAATAAATTATGGAGCAAAAATAAATAAAATGGTGAATGAAATAGGACTAATGAATAATATTTATTATTTAAAAGAGGACTAACGAACAATTTTTGTTATTTAATGATGTGTTACAGACGTAGGTATTTTATCCCTATTTTTATGATTTGAGGAATTTACAAATTCGAAGTAAATGCAAGAAATTGATTTTTGATTGATTGAGGGTATTCGCTTGATTCGTTTTCTTTGAATTATAATTTTAACAAAAGTTAAGATCAATTTAAACCAGTACCTGTTTCAGATTTTTGCAATGATTTGAATTAGTTGACTTTTCTGGCTTTTATTGTATTGGCGTTTTGACTATCTCGCCGACATTTCACAAACATTGCCATTTACTTTTCTAGTGCCTGACCCGAATCTTTCAGGTTTCAGATAAATTCAGGACCGACGCTGAAAAAGTAAACAGCAATGTTTATGGAACATCGGCAAAATAACGATTATAACTTTGAAATTTAATATGTATTATGTGAAGCATTACAAACTTATAATAAAAGGATAATGAACTCAGTTTATTTTACTGAAATAAATTAAAAATTTGTAATAAAAAGATATATGTATGCACAAGAAAACTAGACTATACTATTGATTTCATTCCCTCATTCAATAAATGATATACTAAATGTTATAAGCGAATTGGAAATATTTTACCTTGAAATTTGGATCAAGCTCAAACGCAGAAGGATTATTAAAATAATCGTAGAAATACTACGTTTCTGTTTAACCCACTTTTCATAATGAAATTAAAGAAGTACATAAACATTAAAACAGAAAGGAAGAAAAATGAGTATAACAACAAATTGAGTGATATATGGTTATTAAATACAATTACTTCCTGGCACAAAACCACATTAGTGGCGGTTAGCACAAGTTATTTCCCTTGGGACTCGCGGGATTAAACAATCTCATACTGCTACAGCAGATTCAAATTTAACCTCATTTGGTTTTTTATAAAACATAACTTTATATCGATTGTTGCATAGATATAGATGGTGCATCGACTTTTTTTATTATCCTGAACAGTGACACAGTGTGACTCATCGTGTTATCGCAACCCTGATGATGTGCACTCGTTTATCCGTATGCACCATCGAAGGGGTAAGGTTTAATCGTGTGTATTATCGAGTACCATGTCACAAGACCCTTTTTTTCAAGTCGTTGGATGTGTGTTGGAATTTAGCAGCCACCCCATTGACGCCGATGGTTAGCGTGGAATCAACTGATAAGGGTGTTAAATATTTTAATATCAGCTCGGATGGTTCAATAGTGTCTCTAATGGGGTACATCAAGGTTCTACGTGTTAGTTCCCTTTTTGTGTCGTGAAATACTGTCTGGTTATTTTACAAATATTATTTGTATCTATTTTATTGGAATTTATGAATGTAGCTGAGGTAACCTCAATGTATCGTAATAAAACTGCTAATCAAAAATTAAAAAGTTTAATTAAAAAATTTAAAAATTGTGTGAGTTTTAAAAATGAAGGATTATTTTTAGAACTTAATATTATCACATGTTTCTGCAATATGTACATTGTTCTAAGCTTTATTTGACTTTTATGTTTTGATAATTGTTCAATTAATTAAACATTTTGTTTCATTTATTCTAAAACCATGCGTTTAACTTTAATGTTCGAAAAATTAATAAAATATTTTTATTTATAATTTTAGTAGATTTTAAGAAATCCATTGCAATTAAACTGACTAAAATTTTAATGAATTTCAGATCATGTTCAAACCTTCTATTTGATTTTTGTAGCAAATACGTCACAAAAGAAATCAATACATGTTTGTTTAATATTGCATTCTCAAATAAAACAAGATACTAATAAAATCACTGAGCAGTACTATACAACTGCATTTTGTTAACAAAATATCAAACAATTATCAGATAAAACATTTGAAACTTCTTGAAGGTGTTCTAAATTCAAATTACATTGCATTAATGCCAAACAATCTCGTTTCAAAGTTTCCATATTAACATAATAAACAGGATACTTCCTCAATTATACTTTGAAAGTAGACGACCTGTTAATCAGGTACTTTTTCGGTCAAGAAGTCATTTTCCCTCTGTATATATAATAAATAAGTGAATTACCATATTATCATAATTATCAATTATGATAATTTATATCATAAAAAATCTATATCTTTTGGATCACGCAATTTCTGCATTAAGAATACTGATGAAATGTATACGTCTGCAATTTGACTTTGATGAAATTTTTCGTTTTAAATTTATCAAATTAAAACTGCACATCTGTAGTATTTTAATGTCAAAAAGTGTTTTAATGTCTGTAGTATTTTAATGTCTCGAATATTGTTTATTACAGTTAGCAATCAATTATCTTGTGTTAAAAATATTAACAATTTTCTTTAATTTCTAAGGTTTTAAATTGATATTGTATAAGTATGTTTTAGCATTATTTTTATGACATCAAATTATATTAAACCTTCTATGTTCTGAAATCAACTATTTGATGTGAAACAATATAACACCCGGTGTCCGAAAAAAATGTAGTCACACGTTAACAGGCGATGAGAGATTTCTTTAACTGTGATCAAGGTTTATTGGTCGTTGTGCGGACATTGTTTATTCATATGTTTACATAGTGTACAGTTGAGAGAAAATTCGGTTCCCCTAAAGAAAATATGGCAATTAAAGGAGAAAGCTCTCTCACTCGTTAATTTTGAGGGATTTTTTAATATTTTAAAATTTAGTGACCAGCTAAATAATTTGGAACATAGGAATTTTAGAAATCTTGCGATTTGGAGACTTTTGGATTAGAGAATTTTGGAATTTTGGGATTTGGAGATTTTGGGATTTTGGATTTTGGCATTTGGGGATTTTGGGATTTGGGGATTTGCAGACTTTGGAATTTAGGAACTTTATTTATTATTTGTTTATTTGGAGATTTAGGAATTTGAAGTTCTAGGGATTTAGGGTTCTAGTAAGTTGGGGATCTAAGGATTTGGGGAACTTGGGATTTGGAGATGGAGAAATTCAAAATCTAGAAATTTCGGGATTGAGAAATTGAAATATTTATATATATCTAGGAATTTCAGTATTTAAAAATTTTCAAATTTAAGAATTTATAAATATAAAATTTTAGTAATTTACAAATCAGGGTATTTGAAGAACTAGAAGTAGAAATGTACAAATATGGGTATTTGAGGAATACATGTTCGGAAATTTGAAAGATTTAGGAATTTAAGGCGAAGAGAACTATACAGGGTGTTACCTGTAACACTACTCACGATTTTTCTTCCACTTGCAGCCACCTTACAAAAAGATGTTTAGAACAATATTTGTAGAGTATGAAGTGCACAATAGATATTAGTAAAGCAAATTTCGAAAACAGTGTTTTCTTGGCAAAGTCAAGGTCTCCTTGGGTTTTTTTTGTAAATAGGAACATACATTTTTTTTAATCCATAGCTTTAGAGGGCATCGAGACGAATTCAAAACACATATTACACGATATTTTTATTAACATATTTTTCGATTTACAGAAGTCGAAATGTGAAGTACTTAGCTTTTGACTTTGGTACTGTAACCATTATTTGATTCCAAAGGGATTACTGAATGTAAACACACGATTAGAATGAAAGAAAAATAGACTTTATTTATTTACATGTTCAAATGCATTTCACGCTTCCATCAGGCAATATTCCGCACTTTTACCTCGCATTTCCACTTCTGTAAATCAAGTAATATGTTAATAAAAATATCATGTAATATTATGTTTTGAATTCATCTCGATGTTCTCTAAAGCTATGAATAAAGAAAAATGTATGTTCCTATTTAAAAAACCCAAGGTGACCTTGACTTTGCCAAGAAGACAAACTGTTTTCGAAATTTGCTTTACTAATATCTATTGTGCACTTCATACCCTGCAAATATTATTCTAAACTTTTTTTTGTAAGGAGACTGTAAATGGGAGAAAAATCGTGAGTAGCGTTACAGGTAACACCCTATATGTCCTCGAATTTAAAAAGTTTATGAATTCAAATGCTTAGAAATTCAATGATGTCACAATTACTAAAATTAAAAATTCGGGAAATTATAGATTTAAAAACTTGCAAATTTAAAAATTTGGAGAACTTGAGACTTCGAAAATACGTGCATTTGGAAATTCAAAAATTGTTAAATTTACATATGTGTGCTTATTTAACACTATTTCTTCACGATTTTGTGTATACCTATTTCGACCAAAAGGTGTCTTTTGACACCTTTTCGGTTGAATGCAAATAATTGCCAAAACTGTTGGGATTTCAAATTATCAGTTAAATGTAGATAATTTGAGGAATATATTTATTGATACATTGATGTGTTTTTATTAGAGATTATTTAATCAGATTGTAAATTCTAGCTTAATTCATCAATCTACAAAATATAAATATAGCGGTGTACACTAAAATGGCGGGAAATAAACGAGTATCAAAGTTATGTCGCAATTCCTGCATTTTCCGTTACAACTGAAATCGGGATTCACTAATCCGATTATAACTGATATGACGCTGCAAAATGGTGTTGATATTCATATGTAAAATGGCTTAAAATTAAGCTTTGTCATGAAATCCTTGAGGTGTCAAAAGACACCTCATGGTAGAAATAAATATACCATGTGCACATTTTTAGATCTAGGATGAGCTTGAAGAAAATGATATCGCTCAATAAATTTAACAACTATTGTATGAAAAGTAAAAAAATTAATTGTGGAGAAATGATTCAACTTACAGAATAAGTTTAAGATAAAATTTAAAAGGTTTTGACACCTTTTGGTAGAAATAGTGTTAAAGGAAGCCTACGTTGCACCCAAGTGTAAAGATTATAAATAAAATTCATCCTTCTAGAAAGTATGCAGCAACTTTAAAGCTTTGTGACATATATCGGTCCATACCAGAGGGTCCAGTATAAAGTCGATATCTCCATGTTTACAGGTGATCGAGAAAAGGAAGCGATATTGGTCGAACATGTCGGTCCTATATCAGCCTCTGAAGCAAAGTCTTTCCATTTCTATTTTCCTTTATATTTCGACAACGCGTTCCACGATCGATCGATCATGCCACAACGCTCGTCATACAACGGTTTCGATCTCCATTTGCATCCTCTATTGGCTGTTGTTCGAATATCTCCTGTCATAGTGTACTTTAACAGTATTACGCTCTATTACGAGAGCATTTTCGTTCGAATCTCTCACAGTGAAAGAGCTAATCATGAATCACAAAGAGCGCCATAGTATGTGAAGTTTTCCATTTGGCACTTTCTAGAGTCACTATAGAAATTCGATATTCGCAATTTCCGCTTTTAAATAAGTACTTTAAATGCTGATCTTTTATTTTGAATCAACGTGTGAATACAGTTAGAAATGAAATATTTATAAAACTCCGATATTTTTAACAGTTTTTGTGTTATAAAGTAAGTTTAGATTTTAACAATGAATTAAATAAATTTGTAGTAAATGTAAATTAACCTTCGTTTATCATGATGTAGATGATGTGTTTTATATTGATTTTCAATGTATAAGTAAAATTATATTAATACTTTTATTTTTGCGTATTTGTTAAAATGGTTATTATATTAATTAGCAGTAAATAGATCTTTAAACAACACATGTTATTGTGTCATTTTACGTTATATAAATTTAACTTTTACAGGACCAATTTTATCATGATATTTAACAATAAATCTAAACGAACGGTAATCCATAAATTAATATCCACATTAATTCTTTACCTCGATAAAACCAAACATAGATTTCAGAAGACTTGTGAAGAGATTAAAGGACCTTAAAGGAGTTTGATAGTTTCAGTGAAGGTTAAATCCTGCTGATTGAAATATTTAATTATTTGCAAAGGAATTCTGTGTAGTTGTAGCTGGTAAATACTATTTAAAAATTTGACTAATTTATATTCAGAACCACTATACTTTCCAGATAACTAATACTCACACATTAGATGAAATTAAACTTCTAAATTATATTTGATATAATATTTATAACAATCTAAGTTTTTGTGTGGCGCTTGTTAAAATAATATGTAATTATTCGTACTCTTTCATACGTAGAATATGAATTCACATTTTGTACCTTTTCTTTAAAATTACAACAATTATTTAAACATCACGTTAAAGAATACTTTTGTGCATTATATTTACAATACACAGCAAAATTTACAAAAAGATTTATTTATATCCATTATCAGACTGCAAAAGTTCATAAATTTATTGAATTTCATGTGAGTCTTATATAATCCTAATTTTTCTTCTCCTACGTTCACGTAAAAAGAAATAATATTTTTGGATGTGATATTTGTAAAATTAGAACGCTATTCTTGTGACTTTATTATTGTTATGACACATGTAAGCGATAATGGCGTACGCTGGTGAAGGTAAGCAAGGAAACTTCTAGTTTACTATAGAAAGTTAAAGTTCTACAAGCAAAAGTTTGCAAATACATGAACGACTACTTTTCCAACTTGTATGCATTTTTGTTAAAAGTTTAACTTGCTTTTTAACAAGGTATACTTTTTGCTTGTCGCAATCATTTTAAACTCACATGTTTTTCTAAGAAATAAGCGCAGTTGAAATTCTCAGCTGAACAGAATTCTGTGCAGAACTTTAAGAGCACCGAATGCCATAAGCAATTTTCTTGAAGCAGTATACAGTTAACAATTTGCAAATAACACTCCGAAAAAATCTAATTTCGATTTAATATATTTTCTGACAAAGTTATGTATATATTTTGAATAGTTAAAGTAAGTATTATTAGGCATCAGAGTTGGCAAATCACAGAATCTACAATAAGTTACAATATCCATCAAAAAGCGATAACATCTGATAGTGACACAGATTAAAAGTACTTTATTTTCTATCACAGAAAAAAGTTATTTAGAATCATGACCTTGACAACATATTTCAAAGTCATGAAAATGGGAGGTGCTTCAGTATCTCCGATTTTATAACGGTTTACAGTTTTGTCGCGAAGTGCACGAGGGTTAACGCGTCTTTTTGTACACTCATATCGAACGAACCGCCGAATCAAAGTCCTAGTCGTTTTCCTCGTGAAATAAATCTACTCTGAAGCACCTAGGAAAGAGGCAATGGGTAGGGGGGTATTCGTGGAGTCAGTAAGGGTGGAGGTCGAGAGGAATGGCAGGGGGTAACGAGGGTTCCCTGGAGCACTCGACTCATTTCTCCGAGCCAACACAGACCTCTCGACTCGACGCCACTCGTGGAAACGAAATCTGATACGAGAAAAGCTAAACTCCTTCAAATGCACAAACCATCCCCCCACTTCGTCTCTCCGTCACTCCATCCTCTTCAACCCCTTATATTTTCTCACTTTCTCCCTCGTCTCTCTTTCTTTCTTTCTCTTTCTTCCGCTTTATACACTCGATCCTCCTCTCCTTCCAACCATTCTCGACCCTACTCCTTTCAGCCACCCACTTATACTCAGTCAACCCTTTTCATCGCGAAAACGTCGTTCTGCATTTCACTCTTTTCTTTCCTTTCTTTTTTTCCTTCCTACTCACCCTCTCTCCCCCTTTCACCACACTGTTTTAAATGTCTGTCCTCCTCTGTTCGTCTCCGTCTTGCCACCCCCCTAAGGATCTTTCACCCCGAGAATTCTTTCCGCTGGTCGTCCTTCGCTTCCCGATCGAATTCCCTTGGAACAAACTGATGAGAGCAGGACCTCAACTTCCGACTGTTTAACTCTCTTAATTAACCTTGTGCAGTCACTTGCAACCATAAGGATTTCGGGTCCTTCTCTTTTTTCTTTCATGGCACGCGACCTCCTTCGACGGAGAGTTTCGAGAACCGCTAATGGGAATGTTTGTGGCTTCTTTTTATGGTCGCTTGAGAATGGATTTTTTTTAATTGAGCCTTACTGACAAGTGGATGGAGGTGATTAGACCTGTTTGACGCTCCATTTTGCCATATCGTAATACACTCGTTTATTTTCTGAGTAATAGTCGTATGTACACTGTTGCTCAAAGGTATTTGATCATTTAAATTGTATGTATGTTTGGTTAAGAAACAGAATAATATACAATATTCTAATATATAAAATAGAAATAAAAATATTACAAATATTTTTTTCTAATATATCAAATAGAAACAGTATAAAATAAAAAAAGAATAATTCACAATGTTGCGATACTTCTTTATTATACTTCTGTTTTGCGATACTTCTTTATGACACATGCAGTTTTGTCGACTAAAATTTATTTATATGGGTACTCTTCCTGATCATTAAATAATTAAAGCGTTCAGAAATTGACAACTAGTATGCCATTCTTTCCTTGAAATTTACTTAACAATTTTAGTCTTTCAAAGGACTATCTGTGAATTGAAATACAGTATATTATGTACATACAATGGGATATTTTCATAAATTAAAATCATTATTATTTATATGAAAATTAGTGAGATATATTTATTTCTATTTCGATTAGCATTCTGAAAGTTTCAATGCCTGCGGTTTCAATTTCAATTTAAAGAATGTCTGGTTGCAGTATTTGCAAGCAGATGTCTCTGCAAGTTCATTTTCTCGCTAGTGTTCACTATTTCTACTTCTGTAACTTTCAAAATTCTACATTTCAAATGTGAAAAATATTTGGTAGAGTTGTACACAGCTTGTTGGATAAGTCTTCAGAATATATTTTTCTTAAATTGATAATGAATATTTTCCTACTTAAAACTCTACTGATCATTTCTTCTGGCAGTAGTTAATCAATTTACAAATGACATCACTCTATTTTAACGATGTGTTTAATTTGATTTTGTAAGTATGTACCTGTGTGCTCAGTCATTTTTAAGCGTAATCATTGTACGAAACCTTAATATTATATAGGTACGTTAATTTCATATAATCGGTAAAAGAATAAATGCACTTACTGTAAAACTGAAATAAATTACTACAAAATATTACATTTTTTTGTTTTTCTTTTCATGCATAAGATTTCATTAAAAATTCATTAATACTACTTATAGAATGCAAAATTTGATTCATTCGTAAAGAAAAGAAATAATTGTTATTTCAAATCTAAAATATTGTTATGCTAATTAATCAGATACTTGAGAAAGAAAAAATTAGAAATTGAAAATTATTTACAGAGATAGTTAAATCTCATTCTTTCTTTATTAATATTTCTGTTATCTTAATTAACTAATACGTGTTAAAATTATGAACATATTTCTTGTTTTACGAATTTTTTTCTTCCCCATAACGATTACCTATACATGATAAACAAAATATTTCCATCGTTTCATGATGATGGATTTTAACATACACATTAAAATTCAACAATCAATTACGAACTGTCTAAAACCTATCTGAAAAACGAATTTCCCTAGTGCTTTCATAAGATTCTGGAACATTGTGAGCTATGTATTGAAAGAAGAGTTTACGCAGGAAAAGTTCATTAGTCAAACTTGTTATCATAAAATTAATTGGGGAACTTTTAGCACGAACATTGTATACAGGTAAGTCGTAATTTTACTGAAGTATTACGACTGCTGGGGAGTAAAAATAATTGTACTGTATAAAAATATATTTGCAACACTGTTTATTGGTATTTGTTGATGTTTCTAAAAAAATTATATTACATTTTGCATAAATAGTAAACGTCCACATTTTTTGTTCGTAGTTGAAATTGAAATTGATTGAAATCAGTAATTGAAATTCTTAATTGTGAACTTAATTTTTCTATACTGCGTTTTCTTTAACGATCAAAAATAAATCAAAATAAAATGAATTTTCTCTGTTATAACTGGAATGAAAAGTTCGTCCCTGAAGAGGTTTAAATCCTTTTTTTATATCCTGCGTCCAAAGTCACGGCACGATGATAGCCAGGCGTATTTGAGCATCTCGAAGTCATAGCTTTTTGCTGACTTTAGAAAACGTTTTTTTATAAATGTAACCCGCGCCCGCGAACATTTGCATAAACTGAGAGATTTGCATGACAAAGAAAGCGATGCGACACTTCTAAATATGTAAATACCTTCACGTTTCAATTTTAAAACAGTAGCAAGAGAGGCGCACTATTTAAAATACATCTCGCAAAGAAGCATGAATAACGAGCGGCACGAAGCAACGAGGTTCTTGAGCTTTTAAAAAATGAAAACCGTCACGACAAAGTAATTCCAATCTGCCCTTTCTTTTTCTTGTTTCACAGCAACAAGATGAAAATATTAATGGAAGCTGCGAACACGTTCCGCGACCCGTTTCAATTGTAAAACTTCGTTTTACACTTCTTTTTTTATCCCAGATTTTCCAAAGTGTTGGAACGGGGAGGTTTTTTTTCGTGCTCGTGCTCTCGAATAATCAAGTTCGTTTAAGGGAAAATGAATTTCTTCAGCCGCGTCACATTATGAAGCCTCGGGTAACTTGTAGGCGACGTAATAAGTCGACAGACGTTTCTTTTCAACCGTTCGCGAGTCAATTAGTGCGAAATTTCTTATTACATGAACCGTGCAAAAGGGAAACGGTTGGTACGCTTCGTGGAACAGCTGCACTCCCTCTTTTATCTAGGTTTTAACGTATCCAATTTAAGCGATACTAGTTTAGATGTTGAAATAGTATCGGTTAAAGTGGAAACTTTAACAACGTTAAAATTGTTACTATTAATTTTGTGGTGATCAAATAAAGGTTATTAATTTTGTGATGATTAAATCAAAATTATTAATTTTGTAGCTTTCAGTTTTGAATTTTATTTTTATACATTTCAACGGTAACAATACGAATTTAATATCTTACCACTTTTGTCAGAAATATTTTTCCGTGTCTTGTGAGATATTTAATTTTTTTCATAAGGGAAGAAATAGAAACCAGAAATTCAAATACTAGCGAATTTTGTAACGTAAGTACATATGTAGATATATAAAGTTTTATATTTTCAAATTTCCAAATTCTAAAAATAACAAATTTCCAAACTCTGTTCTAATATTCTCTAATTCTTTAATTACTCAATTTTCAAATTTCCATCTTCGCAAATTTCCATGATTCTGATAACTTCCAAATTTCCAAATTCTCGTACTTTCAAAACTTGAAATTTCCAAATCTCCAAATCTTAATACTTCCAAATTTCTAAATTTCTAAGTTCGTAAATTCTAAATTCCCAAATTCCCAAATTCCCAAATTCCCAAATTCCCAAATTCCCAAATTCCCAAATTCCCAAATTCCCAAAGTCCCAAAGTCCCAAAGTCCCAAAGTCCCAAAGTCCCAAAGTCCCAAATTCCCAAATTCCCAAATTCCCAAATTCCCAAATTCCCAAATTCCCAAATTCCCAAATTCCCAAATTCCCAAATTCCCAAATTCCCAAATTCCCAAATTCCCAAATTCCCAAATTCCCAAATTCCCAAATTCCCAAATTCCCAAATTCCCAAATTCCCAAATTCCCAAATTCCCAAATTCCCAAATTCCCAAATTCCCAAATTCCCAAATTCCCAAATTCCCAAATTCCCAAATTCCCAAATTCCCAAATTCCCAAATTCCCAAATTCCCAAATTCCCAAATTCCCAAATTCCCAAATTCCCAAATTCCCAAATTCCCAAATTCCCAAATTCCCAAATTCCCAAATTCCCAAATTCCCAAATTCCCAAATTCCCAAATTCCCAAATTCCCAAATTCCCAAATTCCCAAATTCCCAAATTCCCAAATTCCCAAATTCCCAAATTCCCAAATTCCCAAATTCCCAAATTCCCAAATTCCCAAATTCCCAAATTCCCAAATTCCCAAATTCCCAAATTCCCAAATTCCCAAATTCCCAAATTCCCAAATTCCCAAATTCCCAAATTCCCAAATTCCCAAATTCCCAAATTCCCAAATTCCCAAATTCCCAAATTCCCAAATTCCCAAATTCCCAAATTCCCAAATTCCCAAATTCCCAAATTCCCAAATTCCCAAATTCCCAAATTCCCAAATTCCCAAATTCCCAAATTCCCAAATTCCCAAATTCCCAAATTCCCAAATTCCCAAATTCCCAAATTCCCAAATTCCCAAATTCCCAAATTCCCAAATTCCCAAATTCCCAAAGTCCCAAAGTCCCAAAGTCCCAAAGTCCCAAAGTCCCAAAGTCCCAAAGTCCCAAAGTCCCAAAGTCCCAAAGTCCCAAAGTCCCAAATTCCCAAATTCCCAAATTCCCAAATTCCCAAATTCCCAAATTCCCAAATTCCCAAATTCCCAAATTCCCAAATTCCCAAATTCCCAAATTCCCAAATTCCCAAATTCCCAAATTCCCAAATTCCCAAATTCCCAAATTCCCAAATTCCCAAATTCCCAAATTCCCAAATTCCCAAATTCCCAAATTCCCAAATTCCCAAATTCCCAAATTCCCAAATTCCCAAATTCCCAAATTCCCAAATTCCCAAATTCCCAAATTCCCAAATTCCCAAATTCCCAAATTCCCAAATTCCCAAATTCCCAAATTCCCAAATTCCCAAATTCCCAAATTCCCAAATTCCCAAATTCCCAAATTCCCAAATTCCCAAATTCCCAAATTCCCAAATTCCCAAATTCCCAAATTCCCAAATTCCCAAATTCCCAAATTCCCAAATTCCCAAATTCCCAAATTCCCAAATTCCCAAATTCCCAAATTCCCAAATTCCCAAATTCCCAAATTCCCAAATTCCCAAATTCCCAAATTCCCAAAGTCCCAAAGTCCCAAAGTCCCAAAGTTCCAAAGTCCCAAAGTCCCAAATTCTCAAATTCTCAAATCTTGAAATAGTCAAATTCTCAAATTCTCAAATTTCATCAATGTAAAAATTTTCAAATCTTCCTATTTCCAAATTTTCAGAAGCTCAAATTTTTAATTCCAAAATTTCCAAATACTCAAATTTCCAAGTTTCCAAATTCTCTAGTTTACAAATTTCCAATTTGTAAATTCTCCAATTTTCAAATACCCAAGCACCCAAACTTTCAACTTTTTCAATATTTTAATTTTCAAATTTTCAAATTTCCAAACCTCCAAATCTCCAAACAACAGAATTTGCAGATCCCGAATTCTCAAATTTCCGAATATTCAAATGATCAAATCTCAAGTTACTAAAACTTCCGAACTCTCAAAATTTCAACTTGGTCAATCGTGGACAAATAAAATCGTTGCTGTCAAATCCGCAAGTAGAAAGATTCTATTATTTCTATTCGTAGTTCTGTAAATATAGAAGAATGATGTAACGTCTGTTAAAACATGTGGATACTATTTTTCGCCGTTTTCAACCTATTTCACAAAAAGGAACATTCAGAATTTTTTCAAGGGACAGTTTCACACCACTAAAACCGCACTATGGCGCGAAAAAAATAGGTGTGTGTTGTAGATAAACTACTCTACTTACTCCATTTGTCAAGTAAGCTGAACACATTGCAGAGTGAGAAAGATGTGACAGAATCGACAAGGACAAAGTTTGTACAACTGTTTTAATCTTTTTCAACCGAAAAAGAAAAATGTGTGTTGGTACAAAGCCGATAACAAAAATCTAGCTTCGTTGTCAATATATCAGATAAATGAATTCCAATAATACAATATAATGATACAATTTCACAGTTACAATTAAACCGATAAATTTTTAAGTCAAACATGAGAAACGTTCAAGTCTAATTAGTAGCTGCAGGTTCTATCTTTTAATGATCGATGTTTTATAAAGAGATCTGCATGTGTTGGTAAGAATGATAATTTCTAGACAATCATATTTTTGCGTCCAATAATGGTATTTACCAAAATTCATGGATTTTCTCCTAATAATATTCAGAAAATTTGTAAAATAATTTATGCTACGATTTTTCATCCTTATATAATATGTGTAATAGTTAGTATCTTTTTTTTATACTCGAATTTGTTCTTAAACCTGGAAAAAAAGTACACATATAATAAATATACTTATAATAAAGTGTATTAGTCAGCAGAAAATTTTCATATCGTATCTAATTGTTCTTCATATAATTAAAGTTGTAAGAATCTTGGAATGTATGATCTTGATATCTTTTTACACTAAATATTATATTAAAAACTAAGCAATTTAGAACGACATATCTTCTAATATATTATATTTAAAATATGCCATCAGAGTGGCAGATTTGATACTGAAAACATTTAAAGTACCAATAAAAAAAAGGATGTATTTAATACACTTTGGCGTTGAGTTTATCGTATTAATTTAGATTTATTAATGAATTTAGACAGAAATTAACGATGCAGTTCACCCAGAATCGCAGTCTGAGTTGCGTAAATCAGAGGACTCTTAATTCAATAAACTGCAGTGAATTAATCTTCGTTTAATTTCTCCTAATAGTAAGCAAGGGCAATAAATCCGTTCCATAATTTATGACTAGAGTGCCTTAGCAGTTATTCAAATACAAGCTACAATGCCGTTCTACGCAATAGTGTTCTCTGTCTACGGCTAAATATTCCCACGCAACGTGATATATCGTGGCGTACAACCAGTCGATTGCATGGCGTATTCAATTTACGAAGCCTAATTTGACCAAGTTGCAGATGTAGGGACTGGGGCGGAATCGACGGGGAGGAAAACCGCACGTGTCGTTCGTCTCCAATACACCAAACCTAGCAACTCGTACGACGCCGTAAAATCCCCAGGGTGTAATTTGTACGGTGATAAATATTCGAGGTTTTGGGTGAATACAGACAGTGCTGCCGTCACGCGACGATCAAGAAAAGCTTGTCGCCTTTCTGTTTGTCACTCAACGGATCAACGTAACATACGGATCTTTCACTGACACCTTCGCAAAGAGGAGATACAAGGGGCGACACTCCGGCCGTTACCTTTGATGTCCCGCAAAGCCTGTCCGTTTAAATTGGTTGTATAAACGAGTGGAAAATTTAAATCAAATGAATTTAATCTCATGCTAATTTCTAATGGTATTACTAGTTGACCAGTTAAGAGAAATCTTTCATGAGAACAATAATAACCGCTTGTTTTGTCATTAAATAACAAGAGTCGATGTTTAGGGACATTTTTTAAGCTTCCTAGATTATGTAACAAGACCACATTTTTAAAAAAGATAGTTTTGCAAATTTGAAAAGTATGCAGGGTGTTACCTGTAACGCTACTCACGATTTTTCTCCCACTTGCAGCCACCTTACAAGAAAAAGTTTGGAATAATATTTGTAGGATATGAAGTGCACAATAAATGTTAGTAAAGTGGAAATGTGAGGTAAAAGAGCGGAATATTGCCTGATGGAAGGTGAAATGCATTTTGAACATGTAATTAAATAAAGTCTATTTTTCTTTCATTCTAGTCGTGTGTTTACATTCAGTAATCTCTTTGGAATCAAATAATGGTTACACTACCAAAGTCAAAAGCTAAGTACTTCACATTTCGACTTCGGTAAATCGAAAAATATGTTAATAAAAATATCATGTAACATGTGTTTTGAATTCGTCTCGATGCCCTCTAAAGCTATGAATAAAAAAAAATATATGTTCCTATTTAAAAAACCCAAGGTGACCTTGACTTTGCCAAGAAAACAAACTGTTTTCGAAATTTGCTTTGCTAACATTTATTGTGCACTTCATACCCTACAAATATTATTGTAAACTTTTTTTTGTAAGGTGGCAAGTGGGAAAAAAATCGTGAGTAGCGTTACAGGTAACACCCTGTATTTCAAAATTCGGTAAATGCTTCAGACGTTGACCACTCTTGAAAATTAGAGAACTAATAATTCACTCTCTATTCGTTAGTAGTGGCCATTTATATTAGAAGAAATATATTTTATTCGTGAAATGTTCGCAACGTATGAATTCTTTTTACCTGAACTGTACAGTCATTCCTAATAGAAACGTTAAGGAAATGGAAATATAACGGCATATTATAGTAAGAAATATTACTTTTTAACAACATGCCATTGGCAAAGAGAAATCGTGTTTTCCAAATTTTTTGTAACTAGATATCTACTGTCCTTGTCTCTCTTCACCAAAAACAAGATAGACAAAGGTACTCGGACGTCTGAAAGTCATCGTATGAGGTCATTAAAGTCACACCTGGGATTTTCTTGTCATCATACTTAACTCTTAATGTATTGAGATGTTCGTTATTAGTAAGCGTACTCCACTTTACATGTAATTGGTTCAAAATTAATCTGACACATGTAGCATCTGAAGTTCACTTTCATCAAAAGGGCACAACTTATAAAAACCTATATTTTATGTTTTCTAAAAACTGGACAATTACTGGTACTTTTACCTTAATTCGAAATCTTACTAATAGAATAAATATTACTAATATTGGCTTTTGAAGCATTTTCATCAATTTTACAATATTGGCATGTTGAAAAAGAAAGGCATATACTGAAATGATTACGAAATATAATTGAAGAATATACATTGCAGAAATGATTATTACAAAACCTTATAAAGGGAACTTGTAAAAAAAAGACAAACTATTTACTAAAAGAAAATGCAGATGAATGTGTTGTAGGGAAATGATAAAATATTTATTACAAATAAATTACTGGTAGATGTGTTATAAGGAAGAGACAAAATATTTACTTGCATTTATTACAAATTACAAATATATAACATACTATTTCTTATAAAAATGTTAAAAATAAATTACAGGTAAATGAAAGTATAGATACACTAAAAAGAGTACTCCCAAATCATTACAAAAGAATGAAAAATTGTAACAGATATTTTATTTATTTCGTTCGCAATGTCTTTTTCAAAATGTCCACCGTTAGTTGCTAAATACGAATATATTCTGCTTTGATACGATTGTTTTATCGGAATGGTAACTATTTGCCCCAGCACATTTGCGCATACATCATTAATTTCCCGCTGTCATGTGTCTTTGTTAAAGGTATAATTATCACAATAGTTTGTACCTTCTAATTAGTTTAAATTCAATGGTTTCTCTTTAACAGCTGTGTTTAACGATTAAACGTTAGATTCACGTTGTATTCAATTAAATTCAAATTGTATTTAATTAGATTCAAGTTATATTCAATTATTGTTGTATATAAAAGGAGTAAAAGAATAAAAATCTTTTCTTTGTCCGTTTCAATAATATTTTCTCTTTTGTAATTTTGCATTTATCCAGAGTCACTTGAAAGTGGTGTTTTATACTCATTTTTATTTGCCGTTCGTTATATTGGAACTGTATATGGTATAATTTTTTTGATTATGCGTATCTATCGTCTCACAGTTATTTTAAATAGCAGGAGTATGTTTGTTGATTGACTATCATGAAAGCAATGCAATTTTTCCAAGGATATAGAAAACCATTTTATTTTTTCTAACATCCACGGTAATTCTCCTAAAATTTTCAACACCTCATAACTATTGTATAACAGATCTAGAGAAATTTTATAATAATAATTGAATTCATTTAAAACACTTTCTGTTTAAACATAAATTCATTTCATCTTGAACTTCACTATTTTAACTATAAAAGTTTTTTTCTGATTTATTTATTTCAATTATTAATAAACAACGTTCTGTTTTTTAATTACTTAATCAATAAATATTTATGATATATAAGTTGCCTATTTAAAATACGTGATAACTACGTCAGATTATAAAATTACAAAATTAAAATAATATTTTACATTAAGTACAAATGTCTCTCCTTAAATTATTTAAAAATGTAGCTTTAGTACTGCGTGTGCTCAGAGCGTTCTATTTTGTCAAGTCCTCCAATCATAAAAACGTTATAATTGAAAAAGATACAAAAATGATTTAAAAATAAATACAAACCATCGAATTCGAAATTTTCAATTTCAGTTTATACACCCTTCGAAACGCATTTATTTACGGAAGTGGTATAAGCGAGATTATATAGGATAACGAATGGCACAGTAGTAAAATTAAAAATAATTAATTTTGTTAATAATTAGAGTCTAGTAATTACGTGCAACGGCGAAGAAACCTCATACTTTCATAACAACTATTTCGTGAAATTAAAAATTGTATTAATTATTTTTATTATAAATTTAATTAAAACTTATTTAATTAATACCAATACCAAGACACATTTACGCAAGCTCAATGAGGATATTCCCTCATCGTACAACGTATTTAATATCAGTCACCACAAAATGAAGCAAGATGAAATTATTAAATTGAATGATCGCTCGGTCCGAAATTCATTCGTTCTTTGTTTGCTCCTTTACACGGGCCGCGTATTGCTCTGTGTCTCGATCGATGATAATTATTCTCGTAAATTCGAGCATAAATGCAGGTAGCTAGGCTGGTAACGGGGTGAGAGGGGATCGGTAGGTTAAATGCTCGTAATGACGTCTCGTAATTGCATCGAAAGTTCGCGGGGAAACTGTAATTATCGCACGGCTGCAGTTTCAACGATACCATCGTTCGTGTCGGTACAATTGACGGAATGCAAACCACGACGAAAAATATTTCCTCCTTTAGCTTCGTTGGGACGCGACTGATTCAAATTGAGAAAACAGGTCGAGTGTCAAGCAACTGCATCGCACACTATTCATTTGTACTTGATAAATCGTTTAACACGAAAGTAATTAGAGTATTACCTACTTGGAGATATAATTGATCTTCAAGAATTTTTCTTTATTTTACTTAACCGTTTGATTACATTAATTATTTGTTTTTATTCATTCTTGGTTTAACGAATGGTGAATAATATACATTAAATAGCGAATGTTTTTCATCCCCGTTGCATTGTGTTATAGATATGCTATTGGAAGTATATTATGAAATCTTTGTATTTTGTCCATAATACATAAATGGATATTAAGTCTAATAAGTAGTATGATAACTGAAAACATTTCTTGTTATTCGTTAGCATGATTTCTTTGTTATTTTTTTTATTTGTTTTTTTTTTCCTTTTCAAAATATTATAAAATTATTTCATTACTATATTCTATATATTACATCTGTTATATGTATATTGTTATATTTTCTGCATCATACTTTTTAAATAGAAAATATTTATTTTCACAAGCTTACTGTTATTTTTTATTAATGTCATTTATGGGAAGTAGAAAAATGTATTGTAATTATGTACTATATTATACTATAAAAATGTATTGCATGAAATATACTATTTAAAAACCATTTTATTAGTAAAAATGGCATATTATAATAAAAATATCTATTTCATTCCATCGGTTAAATATACAAAAATAAAACTTTCTGTTTGAGTATAATTTAGCTACCCACTGTAAAACGATTGAAATTAAAGATTTCTAGGTTCGAGAAAGTTTGAATTGCAACTGTTTTCCATTCATCTTTCTCCATTTAAAAATGAAAAAATTTTAAAACATGACGTAAAACGTAATTAATTAAAACGCAATGTAAATTTCACTGGTAATAGCAACAAATTAACACGTGTATAATGAAAATCTGTTCGGACACGTTTGTCTGCACGATGGACATTTCACTTCCGGCTGATCGACAATTAGTCGAAGGACTGTTCGACTAGTTACGTCGATTTGAATAATTTATTTGGACGATCAACCGTATTAATATTCATTATTCGGTCAATATCTCGATTATACGAACCATCGGCACTCGGATAATTATCTAGGTAAACGTTCATTATTCGTTTGAGTGAATGTACGATTGATTGATTTAAATTTGCCATGTGCCGATATTTTCGATACTGTTGAAGTCCGGATTACTAACATTTGCAGAACTGTTTGCAGAACACTTTAGAACGAAACCATCATCTCTTTGCAATACGAAATTTTTGTAATTACAAGTTTGCATTATACGGAATAGAAACATGATCAAAAGAATTCTTCAGTGATTCAAAAGAGATTATGGAATTGAAAAATAAAATCATGAACGCCATTAATGAAATTAAGCTTGAATTATGTGAAAATTTGGCTAAACTAGTCCGGTTTAAAAATCATTTTAATAATTATGTACCATATCATAATTAATGTTATTGAAGAGACCAGGTTATAACTAAAAAACATGATAAATCTTGAACATTTTGTGTGATGCATTCTCTCGTTTTCAATGACCTTGAAATATATTGCAAACATCAACGTACCGAATAATTTTTTCCTATAAATATAAACTCAGTATTCGATTTATGTACCAAAATGTTATAATAATATTTAGTTCATGACAAAGTAATAGTAATTTAAATTGAGTTTGGATTATATTTAGATTTGTTACTACTTCAAGGTCATTAAAATAGGTGTGGAGAAGGCTAATGTAAGTAATTATTGCTTTATTTCAATTAGAAAATGCGACATTCAATTTAGATAGCCTTACAGAATGAGTCATAACATGTAAATGCATGAACGAATGTTAATAAAATGTTTACAAAATTACTTTGAAAATCAAAGTAGATTAAAGTACCAGAATTAAATACAAAATTCAGCAAAAAATAACATAACATTAAAATTTGAAACGAATTTCAGTGAAATATCTGAATAAAATTGGTTATGTTAATAGTTTACATTGTTCGAAAAATTAGTGAAATGTTGAAGTGACTGAAAAATACACACAAAAATAATTTGATATTGAAATTTTAGTTAGATTCCAACTTCGTTTCATTTCATTTCATTTTTATTGAATAAGTAAATAAATTATTAATTCTCAAATATATAATAACATTCAATATTCAATAAATATCATCAGACTTATATCGCGGAGAAAATTCTTATATGATTCCTGAATTGTTATTTTGCGTTTTATTATCAAGTGAGATTAATATTAATATCGAAAATATCAAGAACAGTTAAATTTGGTGTATTATGATTATTTTAATATTACGCCATTACTGTCAAAACATTGAAATCATAATTTTATAGAATCTTAGAGACTAATTGCATTATAACGTATAATGTATGATTATTTTACTTACCCCACTGAAGGTTTTGACGTTGTGCAGAGCATTCTGTGCATCCAGGGCTGCTTTTCTCGTATAAAACGTAACAAAACAGCAACCTGAAACACAAAACAAACACAATGTTTCATCAGATAATTAATTCCAAAGAGATGTAAACAATTTCTGTTATTTGATTTCAATTTTAATGAGTTGATACGCATGAATTTTCATCGGTTGAATTCATGTTCTCTTAACGCATATAATAATATTTTTAAATTATTAAAATGTTTGAAATTATAAAACTTGCTTTAACATTTAAAAATACGATTTTGTAAAAGACCCAAAATATAGAGTGCTTAAAATAATCTCATATCTACACCTGGGTTTTATTCGAAAAATGAGATTTGTATTAACACATTACTCACAGTTCTGACACATATTATAGTTAGCCAGTACAGCAAGTACCATAATCTTACCCTAATTTCAATCGTAATACAATAATAAAATATAACGCTGTTATCAACTAATCAGTATCGCGGCACATATTTTTGAAAAGATACCTCTCGTATAATAATCTGACCACTGTAAATATTTTAATTTACATTTCTTCTTGTTAATTTCAGTTCGAAAAATATCGGGTTCACATGGCATATCCTTTAATTTCCAAGATATCTAATAAACTAGCTTGTTTATCCTTAACTCTGCTGGTTGTTTCGCCTCATTCAATATGGATATTTGCCTGTATCAAATATTTTCTATCTACTTCTGTATCATATCGGAATTGAATCAAAATTGGCGTGTGTCCACGTTAACCGTGGACTACAACCACGCAAGATCCCATCAGATATTCCCTTAATACGCTGAAAAACGCCAATATCGATAGCAGAAAATACCCAAAGATACTCAATATAGATGACACACGATCGATACCGGCGACAGATTCGATAGAGAAAACAGTCGAGCAAGTCGGTCACTCTTGGGAAGCTCATCAAGGCTTTTCCGTGTCTCTTCGACGTCGCAGCTGGACACCACCCAAGTCAGAAGCGGATTGGACAGGTCGATAGTTTCGAGTTGCCAAAAGTTCGATACTCTGTTCCGTTGTATTACCACGGATACATCGTCCCTTTACTTTACGCAATCTACCGGTGACTTACACCCTTACGTTCATCTCCCTCGCAAAAGGTTTAGGTTGGATTCGGTTGAGACTTACATTCGTCCGGTTTACGAGCAAGATGGCTGCATAAGTAGCAGGAACTACGTACAGACTAAATCTATGACTGCGCATTTGGTTCCAAAAAAGTTTTAAAGGCATTAGAACCTTACAATTTAACGAATGTCCAGGACCAAGGTACTTTTGTTCAGAATAAAGCCGGTTAAAATGGCTCACTTCTGAATAACGAGATAGATATTCACATAATGGAATTATAAATCGATAGTTTTTAGCACATAATATTAACCTGTAAATAGTGTTGTTAGATAATAACCTGTACCTTTTAATGTAGTATACACATAAGTAAAGTATATTTAATTCATGTATCTATGTACTTTTATGTACAGGGTGTCTCATTTTAATTCGTCCACACAATTATTTTCCAAACTATACATTATTAGAAAAAACGTTCCAAATAGAACTTGTTCCAAAGTATCTTGCCTCATCGGATAAATCTGATGACTACCAATAACCACCAATTTGATCATCAAATTTATTTAGGTGAAACTTGAGAAATCTCGAAGTGACGTTTGCTTTTTTAAATAGTACTATGTTTTTATTTATCCAGGTTTATAGTTCACTCTGAAGCAAATTCATGAGGAGATGAAGTAGTTGCTTAGGTTAGGTCATTCATGACATGTTACTGACACAAATAATGCAATTCACCAGCATTGATGTTTGTAAAGATAAAATATTTATTGATGAATTACCTTTCAAGTCCAACACGTTATAGGTCTATTAATTTATCCCGGAATGAACTGCAATCTTCAAATTTCACAGCTTAATCACAGAAGTTACATAAACTTTTAATTAATCTTTGTAATACAAACTGGTAGTTCTCTTTTGGAATAATAAAGTAACTAACTTAATATCATCAAACACTTAATTTCTAATGGCTCGTACAATTTGTATTTTGTAATTTCCTGTTGTGGATCGATGATGCGGAGGGCGAGATGAACACTTTTAATATTTAAGAATGAGTATTATGAATATGAATAACATTGATACGAATTAATATATTAGTCTGAATATCTATGACACGCGTACTACAATTACTATACATACAATTTCGAACACCAAACTGTAAATTGGTTGATCCATTGTTTGCTGTAACGTAGAATTAGTAATTCTGTATTGGGAATATTGACAAATTTATGATGTTAATTTCTTCGAGGTTGAAGGTTCCAACTGATATGACATAGGTTACTCTGTGGTATGTTTATATGGTCACCTTATGTCAAATTTTCTGCGTTTCGAAATTGGTCATTCGATATAACATAACCTAATATGTACATAGTATGCTTATTCATTGAAGTGCGTACTGTTCGGTATATGCAATTCAAATTGAATAATACCGTGTATAAAGTGAACAATGTCATTGATTTTAGAGTAATACAAATACAATACATTAAATAGAAGTACATACATTGACATGTTAGTTGTATTTTATTATTGTAAAATTGCAAAACATTATAATGTGCGAGGTGTATTTAATTAATTGTTACGCAATGCCAAAGGTGATCTTTGTGTAGCAAAGCCTCTGAAATAGGCACTTCGTTGTAAATTATCAGTGAAAAGTTTCATGTGCTAAAATTAATTCACGAGAAAAAAATATCATTGTGATTGATTAAACGAATATATCGTAAATTTATAATATATAGTTATTTTCATTTCACAATATATTACCATCTTGATTTTTTTTATTATTCGGGACAGTAATGATTAATACATGTTAGTTAATTTAAAAGTTTTTCTTTCGCATATACGTTTTTACAATTTTATCTGAACATCATTTTGTTAGGTACTGTTTGGAATGGTCTGAAAATTTTGGACATAATGGTGAAGCCATCACAGATATACTGATTGGTAACGAGATATTCGTTACTGTATCGAACCCGTGTACGATACCGCGAGACGTAATTGAAAAATGCGTAACACGATACCTGTAGCTCGAGACGCGTCGAAGTGAAATTTTGCTTCTGTGTAATTTTCGTTCTTACTATATCGCTTGGGCTTCGTTTCGTTGGTAACGATCACGAAGAGTAACAGAATTCCCTTCAGCAAGAAAATGAGAAACTTGATATTTCCTGGCAACGTCTAATAGACGTGCCAGACAGGCGTTTCAATGGAATCGAATTTCGTTTAAAGATACTTTGGCATCCATTCTTTTCTTCGTCGAGGAATATACACCGTCCTAACAATCAGACTCGTGATTTTATCATAAATAAAACTTTATGATCCGCACCCTTTCAATGCTATAGTATATTCGTCCAAACAGAGTCATAATTACTTATAACCTCGTACATACTTTCAATAAATATCACTCCATGTCCTTGACACTGAGAACAACTGTACACGTATTGTACAAGACTGTAATAATATATGATTTCAGAAAGAAAATTATTACTTTTTATATTTTACCGTGAATGGATAAAATTCCGTGAGAGCACAGTGTCAAGATTACAAATTAAATTTCATTAACCATTATTTTAAAGGATATTATCGTTTTTACTGTAGTAATACACATCCACAAAACCACAAGACGTTAGGTCCAATATTAGCTACGTTGAAACGGTATTTCGCTATACTAAAATAAAAATATCTTTTAAACTAGTGATTTTTCCTATAAGTATATAATACTTTGCCGATAACAACGAACTGCATCAAAAAATATATAATTCATATATATTTTTTTCGCGCATTAAAAAATTCATATTCATTTCCCCTACGTCCTCACAGAAAACAGCTAATTTCATCGGATGATTTCCTTCGTCAAATCATATAACTTTTGTTTAAAACATTTTTTGCATCATCAATATTTTCAAAAATATTCCAGTAAGTCGATTTAAGTGGGACTGTATATTGAATATAATGAATACATTGAATATATCCAATACATGAATCTATTTGTATATTGGGTCTACTAGTAAAGTTGTGTGCATATGTTATAGTACGCCCTGTAGGAGTGGATAGTTGAACAAGCGAGTGCTTGCGAGAAAGTTGTTGCAGATATCCCCCGGTGGCAAATGCTGGAAGTACTGTCACAACGTCGTACTATTAGCGAACATTAATACGTAGGTATATTTTCGAAGATGTATACTATGAGAGAATCTAAAAATAATAAAATGTCGAAATTCATGATTATTTTACGCGGGAGGATCATTTAAATGCATCTTTATCAGCAAAGTGCCGCTCACAATGATCAGAAATAGTTTTACGACAAGAAAGCGGTTACACGTCTTCCTTCTTTTTCTTCCAATAACATTTCGATGACTTGATTCCGTATACAGAAAGGGCAATGCATAATTCGCGGCTTGAACGACGGGCGTTTCACACGCGGCGTGTCGCGCGAGTGTAATCCGGAGTCCAATTAACGATAATTACGACGTCAATTGGGAATTCCTAATGGCGAGCGAACGAACGAGTCCTTGCAAGCGACCTAGCCCAGGCTGTTCGTTCGTTCTACTACTCGTTCACCATGATTTTTGCAGACGGAGTAATTCGGAGCGCAAATTAAACTCGCTCCTCAGATTATAACGATGCCTTGCTTCTACCCGTATTGATAAACGAGAACGTTTCGGCATTCTCTCAATACCGTGGCTCGTTTGGACGTTTCGAAACTCATTAGGACACGATTATTCCTAACAACCTGTCTCGGTGTATTCAAATTTCCGAATGTTCCATCAAACGTGTTAATTGTATCGTTGTATGTTGAGACCAGGACTCATTACGCGACCAGCTGTAACATTTTCTATTTGTATTCACTTGCTTAATTCATTTAGAGCTGCTAATGCCGTATATACACGGTATCCCAGTATTTTACCGGCAAACTTTACTATCACTGTCAGATTTATTTAACAGAAATTGAATGTTTCTTTCTTCAAAAATTATCGAGTCGTGACTTTTCTTTAACGTTGAAGACTGGAGTCAACAGAATGCAGCTTAGATTATTTCAATTGTAGAACCGATAGGGTGCATAGGCGTGTGATGAATTTTTCTTCAAACATTTCTCTCATTCTAAAGGTCCTCCTCAAAGCGAAAAGACGCGCTTTTCAGTGTTCACTGATGTTTATGAAAGTTTCTTTTCATAAAATGTTCGGTCTATTATTTTATTTTACCGTCTATTTCCTATAAACACGTTCCATACGCAAAAATGAAAGACAGATATTTTAACACTAAATTTACGGACGTTTAAGGAACTTTAAAGACCGTTTAAAGACTTAATTTTATATCGAAACTAAAGTAGATGAATAAATAAATGGATGATATGTAAACTAGCTTGTACAATGATTCTTTGCAGCAACAAAAATTAACATATTTTTTGGCGAAGGTTCCTTAGTAATAATATCTCAAATTCTTCCTTTAAACAGTCTGGCACAACTTCTCTATAGTATCGGATTTTACATGCTTGTCTTTCAATAATATTAATTGCTGTTTATGTGTGCATGAAATACAATGCAGAAATTTCTAACGAATTACACGATGTTGAAATGATAAAATTAGAGAGAACTTGAAAAATTATCTGAATAAATATTTGTAAGAAATGTAATAACAAACTGTTCCCTTCAAAATAAAGGAGAACTGTAAATGATAACAATAAGGAGAATCTATTTGTTTTTTCAAGTAAACTATTACATAATTATTTTAAATAACATGTAGACAGATATGATATGTTTTCTCAACGTATATACTTTAAATTCGCAGTTTATTTGGATAATGTGGAAATTTGATATGTAATTATATGTTTTATTACGATATTATGTACATAATATCGCATCAATGACTACTGACATAATAACAAATACTTTCGCTGTTAGTGTAATTGTGCGATATCAAATGAACAGCAATTACTTTAATAATCGATATTACTGTATCAATAACGAGCTAATGGGAAAATTAATTTCGACGCAGAGAATAGTTTATTCAAATGCATATTGCAAGTTTGCTTGCCGCGCGAGGTTGACGGATAATCGAGTCGCTTTCTTCGTTTAATATCTGTTCGATTCAGAATTTGTAGTTTCGGAGTTTACGTGATTATGATTTCATATAATAGTATATATTATTCGCATTGATTATAACTCAGTTGCCCGCGAAAATGCCTGAATATTATACACAAGAGATTAACGAATTACGCGTTAATCATTTATTATCAATCAACTTGCTGCGCTAGTATACGTAATAATTGCATTGCCCACTTAACGCTTCGTGTCTATGTGATATCGAACATTTTATATATAATGTGTTCGATTTTGAGATTATTTATATACGAATTTATTCATTTAAGTACCGAAATAAAGTAATGACCATCTGCTGTATTAAAGTTATTTTATTTAGCAAAGTTCATAAAGTATCTTAACTTTTGCCTTCATTGTTATTTAACTACTACACTCAATTACTATATTCCTGAGTTTCTAGATTACTAAATCTCTTATTTTCCAAATTTATGTTGTTGCATTTTTAAGCTAAAAGATTTACGAAAATTTAGTTACGACAATTCAATTATTTGATTACATTAATTAGTTATCAAATTTCAAAATTTTTAATTTTTTAAATTTCTATTTTCTGCATTTCTGGATTTCTATATTTCTAACCTTCAACAATTCTAAATTTCTGTATTTTCATACTTGTACATTTCTAAATTCTATATTTCTAAATTTCTCCACTAGTACATTTCCATGTTTCTATATTTCTACATTTGCAACTGTGTACATTTCTAAGTTTCAATATTTCCAAATTTCTATAATTGTAAATTTTTATATTTCTATATTTTCATATATATTTCTGTGTTTCTATATTTCTTTTCTTCTACGTTTTTACGTTCCTATATTTGTATATCTGTATATTTCCAAATTTCTACATTTCTATGAAGTATGATTTCAATATAAGAATAGTTTAATTTTTTTATGTAATGACAGATATTTATTCAATCTCTATTAACTCCTTGCACAATGATTTATTTGTAAGATGCGGCAGTCAGAACTAACTAATACAGCCATAATATTAAAACAGACAAAGAAAGTTGCAATATTATGTCAGTCCTGTATTCAGCAATTCTTGACTATGCAAATTATAACTGGACTTGGACACTAGATTGAAGTGTATTCAAAATTCGAGTAAGATTTGTCACAATTGCAGTGCGAGTGCGTCACGAGTCAGACTCGTCAAAATACTGCAAGGGGTTAATAAAAATTGAGATTAAAGTTTAATGTGTAATCTCCAACTACTAAACCCATGGCCGATTAATCATCAAAATCGCTAAAAGTATATATTTGGCAAAAAAAAGTGCCAGGAAACGGAACGACAAATTGGTAACTGTTTACGACATAACGCCAACCACCCACCACTCGACAAACCTGCAAATAAATCAGAGACTGGCCTTAACCGCCACCCTTTTGCGTTACGGTTTACCCTGGCTTTTACCCTACACCCTCACAACCATTCTCGACTGCTCGCATGACAGTTTACTGCGATTCGTCAATGCTCAAAGCACTGCTTGCCAGCTATTCGTCAATTTAATGCCGTATAGTCGATAAACCATGTGTACCGTTCAATTTTATTCAAACAGGCGACGCTTTGATTACATTAATAACGCCCGTATTGGAACAAGAATTTTGGTTTTGAATAGGAGCCGTGGATTTCATTCGATGATGCACCTCGTAGCATTCAGTGTCATTATTTGTGCGAAAATGGAAAATTATAATCAGGTCGAATGCTGAATTTATGCAGCTGCTCGTTTGAGATTTTGGTCATTTTTATTGTAAATAAATGTAATAAAATTTATGAGGCCATTTAATTTTGTAATCTACACGAATAAAGAAGTATTTCATAATATTTTATAATACTGACGTTTATTTTAGACTCGGTAGGTGCATAGGTAAACTTTGTGGACTTTAAATGAGTGATAGAAAAATGTCTGTCACACTAATCTAAACTGTATGTAACCTCAGGTGACGGTGAAATTTAAATCTGTTTGTATGAAGTCCAGTTTTCATCATGAAAAAGCACAACAAATATGTGTATCAATTTAATATGAAATAATAGAATTTAACCTGCTACAGAATCAATTTTAACCTCACAATTAATTTAATTTTAATTTTAGTGTCTGTGCGATAACAAAATAATGCAACAAATATTATTTTATTTGTTTTTATATTTTTTTTTATTTTTATATTTTTATGTTATAATATTATTAACAAAATAATACAACAAATATTATTTTGTCATATACGAAAATTAATATTAGAACAAAATATGACAAAAGTATAAAAATTCTAACGATAACACGAAGATAATAAAATTCTGTCGTAGAATAAGATAATGGATAGTATTTTATATTAAATTGAAAAAAATATTTATTTTGCTCTTCGATACTTTACATTATTAAATATATGAAGGTATATTTCCAAGTATAGTAGAAAGAGTAGTAATTAAAAGAGAAATATATGACCTTCATTTTGTAATAGCATTAGCAGTGTACAATCCAGAACAAATATAGCTTGCGTAGGGAAAATATGACATCCAAGGGGAAAAAGATCACACACTCGTCGATTTTTAGGGATTTTTAGGAATATGAAACTATGGAATGGAACAAGAATTTGGGGACATAGAAATAAGGGAATGGGATAAGAATTAGGACACATAGAAATATGGGGATGGAAAAGACATTTGGAGATATGGGGATGCAATAAAAATTTGAGAACATAGGAATGTGGGGACGGAATAAAAATTTGAGGACATAGGAATGTGGGGATGGAATAAGAATCTAGGGACTTGTTGATCTTGTTCACGTGTATAAATTCATCTCCTCTAGGTGAATTTAAATCTATGACCAAATCAATCGCTGCGTTACCGTGTAACAAGTGTCTGGATTCAGAATTTCGATAGCTATTCTAAATCTTGTACAATAAGTTCATCCACAATTATAAACATTTAGATCATTGTATTTCTCAAACTATAAATAAACGGTCACAGACGATTTCTTCCAAAATTTTTGATCCGACCGTAGCGTTGGCTGGTTTCATATTTCGTGGTAGGAAAGAACAGTTGATAAGATGGTAGAAGAGGTCGACGCAGAGTAGGACGTGAAAGGGGGTAACGTTGGCACCTCGACGAATGGGGTCATTTGTAGACACGAGTATTACAGGCTGGCCAGCAAGCAACTAGAGGCGGTGAGGGGGTAGTTTGGACGATGTGATTTAAAGGTCTATCGAGCGATGATGCCTCAAGATTAGTTACCCGCCGGAACATAATTTCCCGGCTCCCGCTGAGTCCTCCTATCGTAATTTACCGAAACTCACGGCTGACGTATCAGGAATATCTACAGCAGTTTTGCTGGACGAATGAGAGACTTTGCCGCTCGTGAAAAATACCCTAACCCTCCGAGACTTGTTAAAATTATTCTTCTCGTTGACTACAGTCTATCACAAAAAGAGTCGGACACCTTTTAGAAACAGAATAACTTTGATACAGTTGAAATAAATAATCTGAGCTTCTAACTGTACCAAGAATAAATGGTCCATTAGTGATGTGCATTCATCGTTTTGAATACGCTATAACTGGAACAGCGAAGAAAAATGCGAAGATTATTTTCTAAGATGTGATCCCATAATGAAAATTGTACTTGTATAGAAATTTATATACGTATTTATTTACATACAATGAAACCAGGATAACATTTTTAAAATCGAAGCAAATAACGGTGTGAGCTTTTCACTATACCTAGAGAAATTAGCTCATTAGTGATGTGCATTTATTATTTTTGTACTGCAATGGAAACAGTAAAGAGAGAATGTGATGATTACTCCCTAAAGTTTGGTTATGTCATCCTATAATGAAAATTTAAAATATTTTACAGACTTAAGTAAGTTACGTGAAAATTTCATCGAAATTGGTGAACGCAGTTGAAATTAGTAAAAATCACAAGATTTGGTTTAAGATTATGACTGGGTACGTTATAAATAGAGAAAGAGGAAACGTCAGGTATATTTTGGACTCAACGATATTTAATTGTACAAATTATAATAAATTGTGCACATTGTAGCAATTGGCTTAAGACTCAATCGCGGTCATTTAAATTAGAACTCTACTATGCGGTACAAGTGTGTCGTAAGGTAAAGAATTAACTATATCACCAAGAGTGTTGTTTCTTGTTATACCTACATTCTATCCAAAATAAATGGAGCATTATTAACATTAAAACTACTAACAGTTAAGACGAAGTTATTTTTACCATAACCAGTTAAAATGACCGGTCTTTAACAAATTTATATTTATTTATCCCATGTTATGAACTTATAATTACTATATAATGACAACTGTAATAACTATAATAATCTAATTAGACTCTTCCCTCTTTTTTTCCAAGTGGTTCCGTCTACAGCAATTTATTTAGGGAAATATACTTTCATTTTCATTTTCAGAATTCGAAAACATACGAGCACGTCTTCTTTTACGTAAATTCAAAATATTCTGTAATTCATTTTTTGAAGACTCCTGAACATTTTCTTTGTGTATAATCTCATTATCACTATAAACTTCAATTTAATTTTTTTCTAGTTCACTTTCATCGTGATCATGCAATTCACCACCCTCGATATCAGAACATTTTCGTTGATATATTGGTTACTTTTTGGAACAATTCAAAGATTTTAAATAGCTTTGCCATTTTTAGGATTTGTAAAATACCGTTATATAAAAAGGTATTAGGTCCTATTCCAACAACTATGGTATACAAAATGACCACGTGAAACAATATTGATAACTATTACGCTACATCGCGCCTATGTTTATTTTCATGTTCTGGCTCCAGATAAAACGTTGCGAGCGATAATATTTCATAACAACAACAAAACAAACAAAACATCTACAAATCTATCTAAATATTTAATAAACCATATTTAATATTTAATAGCAATCAAAAGGACTGATATTAGAATAAGTAGCCATGATATAAAATTATTTTGGTTCTGAATAAATGAAACAAAAGTAAAATTCATTATATTGCATCTTTAGTCATCGTATCATCGTGGAAAAAAATTTAATATGAAGTAAGAAACTGTTACACCAGTCATTTTGACTGGTGTGATAGTTCTACAGTACCTGACCATCGAATTAGGACTACGTACAAAAATTTCACTTTTATGGCTATAACATTATGTCATACATGGAAAACTGTCTTGGGTCATGCAAAATTATTACTAAATACGTTGATAACGATATATACATAGCAATTGATTTGTTACTATCGTGATAATAATCAAATTGCGGGATGCGCGATTAAGGGCCGTGCTGCTGTTCACGTTAGAGTATTAAAAGCGCGTGGGGTCTAATTTGGTGAATGGAGCCTACTCAAAAGACTAGTTTGCAACTCTCCAAGCACCACATTATCTGTGTTGAAAACAAGAATTCCAGATATTTGGAAAAAGAAAAACAAAGGGTAAAAGCAAAGGGTAGAAATACAAGATATCAACATGTGTTAATATGTTATGTACAGTAGTAGTGTATCATGTTAGTAGCTAATAAATTATATCATTAGAATTTGAACAGACCTTTTAATTTAAAAAAAAAAATTAAAAATAAAAAGTAAAAAGTGAAAAATGCTCAAAATTTGTCATAATTCGCTGACCAGGAACTATAGTGTTAAAGTAATGCAGCATTATCCACTGTTGTAACATTTACCTGACCTCATCCACGACTGATAGATCTAACCTAGAGATTCAATTTCGTCCGAGGTTCCTTCTTATTCGCCCTTTTCCTTCCTGTGTTCGCCGTAGTATACATATATTCGGCCATAGGCTACTTGTAGTACTGATCCCCAGGTGTACACGACCGCTGTTTCGACGCCGATGCGTGATTAGAGTCCGCGGGGAAATCTAGCAGCGTCATGTTGCGGAGCTAATGCTCGCATCTAGCGGAGCCCCCGGCATGCCTTTCCGCACTTCCGGTCCGCTACATCGACGCGATCCTGCTGTGTATGGTCAACTCTACGCGTGCCGATAATTCTGCCGTGGTGTTCACCGCCGCCACAGCGATAATGTGCGATCGACAATTCCGATGAATCTAATTAGCGATCATTTCCGCGGAGCCGGTAGCAGCGGTTCCGCAATTTTATCCAAATATAGATGGTGCACTGCTTTGGTATCGGTTCGTATTAATAATTGTCGAGGGACTGATCGCTCGTCAAACGTTAGGGAGGTTAAATTATTTTGTTGCGGTCCAACGTTTTGATGGAGAATCTGCTCGTTTGCAAATGGATTTTTGGCTAATACATTAACCCTGTTAGTACTGAGCATCGATATATCGTTATTAGCAGTACTTGTACTAATAAACCTATTTGATGTGATTTAGTAACAGCAGAGAGAAATCATTAAAAAAATAATAATATTTACAAAATTTATAATGGAATTATATTACGAAATAAAGGGAAAATAAATGCCAATTGTGTTTCGTAAGTGTTGCTAACAATGGTATATTTAGTTATTTAGTATTCGGGAAACAAGCTTTTGTTTTATTTCGATATTATGAAGTACCGAAGGCTGGTAAACCCTTAAAACGATTTTTTTTAAGTAATAGAGTTTGATATAATAAGAGAATCAATATTTCTTTTCAAACTAAATAAAATTAACATTTAACATTTGAAGCATTTTTGACGTTATTAAATGGGGGTACTTGAACCTCAAGCTGGTAATTATATATTGCGAAGATTGCGGATCACAGTAATTTATTTGGATAAATTAGGTCAATTTTTTAAGCGTTCCTCTGAAACTTCGTTAAACGATTCAATTAAGTTCATATTTATAAGGCACATTAATAAAATAGATATAATTAAATATTTTATCTTTAATTTTGCATTCATACTCAGATAAATATTTTTTATTTAATACGGTAATAATATATATGTAATACAAACAATATTTACTCGAATTTTTTAACAATATGAAAAACTTTGAGGCACTTTTCAGAACAAAATGTCATTTTGCAATTAAAATATCAATGTATCGGTTCTTTTCTTTTAATAAATCTGAGTAGTTAATAAGGCCTTGCAATTTAAACTGAAAGCTTTCAAAACTTCAATAATTAAAATTTGTTTGAATAGGAAATAATTTTTTCATATAAATACGTTTTTATATGATATATATGTAAATGTCCTTATATGAAATATAAATACGTTTTCATTATCTTCAATAAGACCAACATACTCTTTACTAATATTTCAAACACTATGCGAACTGTCTCATGTCTAAAACTCGATTTGGTCCACAACTTTCTTTGTGTCTTCAACATTATTTGTCTTTTCATTTTTGTTCTTTTTTCAACCCTCCACATTTTCAATATTTTCTTCTTATTGATTTTGTTAAACTTTACTATTCAGTACAAATATTACTGCAATGATACATAAATATATGGCAGTAATATAAACTACAAGTACTGTGTTCAGAAAACTTGATATTAAAGTAGTAATTGAAATAATAGCACAAATCAAAATGATAAAACGAATAAAAAATTATAGGTCGTGATTGATATTCTTTATAACAGATAACAACAACGGCCAATTTAAATCAAGTTTGCATAGCTATAGCGCCACTAGTGGAGGAAATAGGTATTATGATTCGTCTCCGCTATTTGTACAATTGCTTCTGTTTGTCAGACATTTTAATATATTCGTACCAGTTTAAACGTGATTTTAACAACCTAAGTCATGTTTAACATTTACTTTACATATTTTATATAAATTACAATTCAATTATCAACGTATTTGCCACTATTTTCGATAATCTTCTGGTTACACATAATTTTCCATTAATCTTGCATTTTACAATATAAAAGAAATATTTAAATACTGAATAGTTTAAGATCCCTTATAATAAAGTGTGAGACCAGAACAAGAGCACAATAGTTCCTAAAATAAAGAACAATTTAAACATTTTAAGTTAATTACAGTATGCTCATAACAATGTATAAAAAGAACTAAGAATAATACAAATTTAAGTAGTTCGTCATTAAAACATGTGCAGCATACAAAGCTACATAAACTTTGACAAGCCTTTTAAAAACGCTAGGACAGGAATTTTAATGAATGTAAGATAATTGTGCCAGAGGATTCAAAAAAAGGCTGAAACTGGTATTCACCATATATGTATGTATAGTCTCCTCTAATTACGGTGTGTTCCAATCTGTGTAGCATTATTTAGAGGATACAAAATTTTTTAATTACGGTAATGTGAAAATTCAGTATACAGAGTTTTTCGTCAGAAAATTCAGAGATTTTTATAGAAACGAGAAACAACCGTTTTCAGGTAAATTGCTGAAAACGATTATTTGATTTCAATTGAACTTTAAATCGAAAGAACTCACTGATCTTTATACGTATTTAAAAATTTGAAATGTTGTCAATCAATAAAAAACATTCTTTATCGATCTCCCTGATATTTAGTGTTCATTAATCGGTAGGTCAGTTACAAATTCTTAAGAAAATAGATCAAGATTTGTACGTAATATGACAACGAAAAATTTGACGCTTTTGGCAACGGTTTAGTATTTGGGACCAAGGGAGGTATATAATGGCTGAATTTATAAATCAAGCTGAACAGATTGCAATTATTTTAAATTTCAGGTCGTATAACCTGAAGAATACTACTCTCAACTTAACGTGTTTTATACTACAATTAAAAATGATTGTCGGAGAATAAATACCATGAATTATAAAATATGCTATTCCAAATATCTTTTGTTAATAACTATGTAAAAAACAACGAGCAACGATTAACTTATAAGTATAGTCTGTTCCACAAGAGCGTGTATGATATCTATGAAATTTGGTACCCAATACAGCAAAGATTGCGTTAGTCCAAACATACAATGTCTTCTCTAATACGCAAAAGCCCTTCCATTCTCTTAATATCATTTCTATCACTGAGAAGTTCAAGTCATTTCGAGATGAGTCCCGTATACGGTAAACGATTCGAAGCAGTATTCTTGTGCCAACACCCAAAAGGGTAAAAAATGAGTGTTAGAAATGCAGCACAATATCTGCACAAGTCTCGCGAATTTGTAAATAAGTGTGTGAATCGTTATAAACAGACAAATTGTGTCGATCTCCCTGATCGAGGTTCGAAACGAGCTACGAAACTTAATGCGTCGGGATTTCGGAATTTTATGAGTTTTTCCGGATAATTTAAATGCTCAGAAGATGATTAAACTGTACCAAAGGGGTCTCTTAGTATCGGTGAAACATTGGTTTAAGAGAACCAGAGACCATTGGATACTTCAAGAGAATAACGACTCCAAACACTGAAGCCGCCTTTGTACGGAATTAAAAAATAGCGAATGGTGTCAACGTGTTAGATTGGCCATCTCAGTCCCCCGATGCCAATCCAATCGAAAATGTTTGGTCTCTCATGAAGTACAAACTCCGAGGGAAGCGTATTTTAAAATTGAAGACGCTAGTTTGCCGTATTCGAGAAATATGCAGATCTCTTCATGTCTCATACGCTGCAAAGCTGGTTGAAAGTATACCCAGAAATAATCGCTAATGGTGGTGATTGGACACATTATTAAGCAAATGCGTATTAGTTCTTTAAATGTACTTTCGACCTATACAACCTTTTTACAGAAAAGATTTACTTGCACTCAGATATCGCATCCACGCTGTTGTGGAACATACTGTAAAAGTTACTCGGTACGACGACCTCGACAACATATGTCAAGGTTTTTGGGGCTAGGTTCCCTTTTGTCAATATTTACCAATAAAGTTATAAAAATAAGTTTGAATATAAAAACATCAAGAACGAAAATTCGAAATGTCAGTAACTTCGATGCATAAAATATTCTGAATGCTGGACGTCTCAAAATGTTGTCGAATGCATAAAGTTTCTCCAGTTTGAGAGATCCATCTAAATAATTCACCGGCGTTCCGATCGAAGTATCTCGTTCCGAGCCAATGAACGTTATCAAGGTGACCGCGACAAATCGGATAGCTATAATTCAGGAACGAGTATCCATTGGATCACGGAACGAGCAGATTTTTATATACAGAGGAAAGAGATAGAGTCCTGTATTCGAATGTTTAGCATCGAACAACACGAGGATACCAGTCGAGAGGAGCAAAACATAAACTCCTTCTGGATCGTAAATTGGTGTCATTCTTCGTGTAACTCGAAGATCGTGTGCTCCACTTCCTGTCCACTCTTTTCCCGTCATCTTTTCGCCTCTATCTCTGCCCGATAAGAAGACTGAAGAGGATGAACGAAGTCCACAGAGACGTCGATAGAGATATCATCAAAGCGAACCATCGATCGTGTTCATAAATTCGGTGTCCAACTCGTACGGGCAACCGTCTCTCGAGTGACGTAGATCCTTTATCGTGTCCTATATTTTCCTTCGCTTTATTTTCTCGTTTCTTACCGCCTTACTTTCTATTTCCGCCCTACTATTTTCACGTTTTATTCGTGCTTTCTATATTTCCGTGACACAACCTTCTCACTTTTATACGACGACGTGAACGTTCCTTTTTCTTTGCTTTAGAGGATTTTTTGTTTTTCTGTTTGTTAGTTTCTTCAGATTGACTTATTTTTCTGAATAATATGTTTAAATGCATGGTTCATGGAGGATTAATTTACATTTGATTCTTGTGTTCTGAACTGAATTACTCATCTGCCAATGTGGCAGTAACAGACCAATATAATGAAAAAATAAATAATTAAATTTGCAACTGCTACATACTGTTTTTTATGATTATAGTTACGTACACTGTATACATTTGTATTTGTATCTTTTTATGTATATGTGACAGAGCACGTGTTTTCTAGTCTATTTACTAGGTTGTTAGATCATTTGGGTAAAAATAGGTTGAGAGGAGCCTCCCACCATTAGTCTTTCATTGCGGAAAAATAGATATGTAAGTTCTAAAACAGGTAAATATCTAAACTACCAAATTCTAATTTTAGGAATACGCAGACTTCCAAAGGTCCTGTTTTTCAAATCTTTAAATCTCCAAATTCTTGAATCTGCACATTTTGAAATCTTCAAATTTTTAAATTCTTGATGATTATAATTTTTTCCAAAGGTATGATACATATACTTTAACTTTGATAATTCATTTTTTCGAAAATTCGCAAAATATGTAATAATTTCCAAATGTTTCCAATATGCATCGGGTATTAGCGCAAGGAGGTGCTCTGCCCATAGTGCCTACACTACTTGGCGTTACCTTTTATTTACATGTAATGTACTTTTGTGGGATTTGTTAATACTCTAGTGGTGAAGGCAAAAAACATATGAAAACGATTATTTAATTCAAACAGTGAGCGAGTGAGTCAGTAGAGTGGGCCACCATAGTGGCGCTATGTAATCTATGATGACATTTGCGAAAGTCACCATAGTGAACCATCGTGCAAAAGGTTAAATCTACAAATTCCTAAATTCCCAAATTCATAGATTGATAATATTCATGATTTTAATTTCTAAATCACCTAATTTTTAAATTCTTAAATTCTCAAATCCCCAAATACCCAAATCTCTACATCTCCAAATTTCTACATGTCTAACAAATCCCTATATCTTCCAGTTTCTATATCTCAGAATTCCTATATCTCCGCATCTCTACATCTATAAATTCCTATATTTCCAAATATTTATATCCCTAAATTTCTGTATCCCCAAATTACTATAACTCCGAATTCCTATATCACTCCAAACCCCTACATCCCCAAATTCCTACATCTCTGAATTTCACTATCCTCTAATTATTAGAACTTCGAATCCCTATATTTCTAAATCTCTATCTCTTCGAATCGGTATATCCCGAAAACTCGATATCTCCGAATTTCTATAAATAAATATGAAACCTGGAACCTGTAATTTTAACTGGCTGGTAAGTGTAATATTCACTTATGATTGATACTGCAATCTAATATGTATATTCCAGTGTAATGTAATCTTCTCTGGAAGAGATTCCACTATTTGCCTTTGGTCTTGGAAAAACCCTGCGCAAACTGAAGAGGAGCTTAACCTAGAACCTCTTGGTTTCACATATGAAGAACATGAACAAAGAACGTGCGCCGGTGGTAGAACACTTCTTCTTTTACACTTTCTCTTAATTAAGGGAAATCTAAGTTATATATGATCGTACATTCGTTCAAAACCACTAGAAGACTGAAATTAATTGTGACTGATATTTCGTGAAGAGTGTTAAAAATTTTCGAATTTTTAAGAGGGTGTTATGAAAACAAAGAAGTTGAATATTGAAATGGATTCACATTTTTTATTCGAAATAACAGATGCCTAACAGCAAATATTGTGACAGACCCGTTCCTCAATTTACGCGGTACTTTCTTTGCGTAAGTCGCCCTTTTATGCGGTAAATTATAACACTATTTACGCGAAAATTTTCATAAGCGATTTCAGTTTATGCGACTAGAAAATATATTTTCTTAGAACTTTTAGAAATAACAATTGTCTTACGGTACAGAAACAAATTTAGCGACATTGAAATGTGTCAGTATTATAGCAAACATGATCAAAATGCGAACAAATCTCCAGAAAAAATTAACATTAACAATAAAAATGATATCGAAGTTTTAAATATTTTAAACGACAAAGATATGTTCGTATCAATTAAAAAGAACAGGTTGACTTCAATTACAGTAGCGATATTGACATCGAATAAAATTTATTTTTCTTCTCTGAAGTATCACTTGTTCTTTTGTAAAACTGTATATATTTATTAAATGTGTATGTACTAGCTTTTATCCTCAATCTTTTTTCCGTTGAGCAGACAGACTTTATTTACCCGATTTTCATTCGTGCAAAAATAAATAAACGAGAAATGGATATTCCGCAGAAACGGAGGGACGGATGTACTTGCATTGCAAGATGTAAATTAAAAACTTGAGCAATCACGATAAATCTTGTCGTAGACTTGGCAAGAGTGAACATTTGAAAGATTAAATTGTAATAATCAAGAAGAAGTAAACAGCAGCGAAATCGATATTCTCCATCGAATTCGAATGTTTACCCGTTTACGTACAGATACACATAGGCGCAGCTTAGGTAGCGATACCTTTGACCGATCAAGCAACGTAAATTCTCTGATTGGCTCGGAAACAAAGCACAATCCCTAAGGAACCTCTTCCTGATCAGGATCAGCTGCTTCGGCAATGGGTCGATATTGAGATTCCGGTTTCAAAGCGAACTATGTTTTCAATGAAACATTCTACCTGATAACCTTGTGTATAGTCCTCAAACATTCTTGGGACATTTCGATCCTAGTAGGATACTAGTATCAAACTCGTTACAGTTTGCAGGACAGGCACAACCTCTCAAATGTGATAGAGGATTATTAGATTTGGGCTATCTGAACGTTGGTCAAACTTTGTCTTGGGGCAATAGTTTCTTTTGACCTGTTTTGTAGAAATTGCGAAATTTGGAATTTTTACATTTGGAAATTCAAGAGTTTAGGAATTCAAATATTTAGTTTAGGAATCAAAAACTTTAGAGATATAGAAACCTGGAGATCTACAGATTTAGAGATCAAGAAATTTGGAAATTTAGAGATCTAGTAATCTAGAAATTTAGGGATTTGGAGTTATAGAGATTTGGAGATGTAGCGATTTAGGGATTTGAAGATTTAGAGATTTGGAAATTTGAAGGTTTGGAGATTTGGAGATTTAGAGATTTGGAGATATGGAGATTTGGAGATTCGGAGATTTGAAGGTTTGGAGATTTGGAAATTTGGAGATTCGGAGATTTAGAGATTCAGAGATTTGAAAGTTTGGAGATTTGAAGATTCGAAGATTTGAAGGTTTGGAGATTTGGAGATTTGGAGATTTGGAGATTTGGAGATTCGGAGATTTGAAGGTTTCAAGATTTGGAGATTTGGAGATTTGGAAATTCGGAAATTCGGAGATTTGGAGATTCGGAGATTTCAAAGTTTGGAGATTTGAAGATTTGGAGATTTGGAGATTTGAGAATGAAAAATTTGGAAATTGAAAATGGGAAATTTGATAATTTAGAGATTTAAAAATTTAGAAATTTAGAAATCTAGAAATTTAGAAATCTAGAAATCTAGAAATTTAGAAATTTAGAAATTTAGAAATTTAGAAATTTAGAAATTTAGAAATTTAGAAATTTAGAAATTTAGAAATTTAGAAATTTAGAAATTTAGAAATTTAGAAATTTAGAAATTTAGAAATTTAGAAATTTAGAAATTTAGAAATTTAGAAATTTAGAAATTTAGAAATTCAGAAATTTATTATACGCAATCACGTTTTTCTTTAGGGTACATAAAATTTATAGAGAAACTATGGAAATTTTGTTGACAGTGCACTGCAATAATTAAAAGAAAATCTTACGAAAATATTATTTCGAATACATTATTATCATGTAAACTAACAGAATGAAAGCCTAAAATGAAACATTTTAAAACTAACTATTATTTGTTATTATTATGAATAATTAGTTTTCTAACAAGTCCTACAACAGATTACAGTAGTCAATGTACTAAAAGTCTCAGAAACATGCGGAATATGAAAAAGTATACCATGTTTTAAAATAGCACGGTAAAAGAGAGATTATACCCATTATGTCTAATTTGGTACGAGTTGTTAGGCAGATTATGAAAGCAAACGATATTTCAACCAATTTACAAAATGCACCTGGGGTCGCGTGACGAAGCACATATTTAAAACATGCGAGATTGAAACAGCGGCTATGTGTATCAACCCGTCGTAAAGAGCAACGTTTGGAATTCGTTCAAAAATATATCCATTGGAGAAAGAAATGGAGATACGCGATATTCACGGATGAAAGAAAATTCAATTTAGATTGCCCAGATGGATGGAGCTATTATTTTTACGACGTACAAAACGAAAAATTATTTCCAAGTAGACGTTACGCGAGGGGATGCAGTGTCAGGATACGAGCAGAAATGGAATATCATTTTGTTTTTAATAGTGTAGTCAGTATAGTTTTTCGCATAACAATTTGTATCAGCGTTCTACATAAAAAGAAGATAATTTCTAAGTAGTCTTTTCTGGTGGTGCAGTTTTTTATACAATATTTCAGATCATTGGTATAAAATATTTTAGATTGCTACTTTACATAATATTTCAAATCATTGCGTTGCATAACTATAATCATATTTTCACGTAATTTTTTCTTGAAAGTACATTGTTTTTAGCAGAATATTTCACATCACTGCGATATATAAAGGCAATGATATTTTTTATTAGTCTTCTTTCGACATTATACTATTAAACTAAAATTGAATGTCCGCATAATATTCGAAAATAAGTTTGACTAAAAATGGTGTAATAACTACAGTCACATACTGTTTCCTGAACTTTCAATTTACTTGACAGTTGCAAATTAAAAGCTTAGATATGAAAAATTCTTACAAAATTTGTATAGCAAAGAAATACAACATTGTTTGGTAAAGAAAGAATTAGAATAATTTGTTTTGTTACAAATGCATTTTCAGCTTTGGAATTATAATTATTTATAATTATTAGATAAATATTAAAGAATTATTATAATTTATTAGATAAATATTATAATTATAATATTAGATATACTGCATAACAAGTACATTCTACGGTGAAAATTGGTAGAAAAGAGAAAAACAGATTTTCGAAACAGATTTTTGAATCTGGGACCGTGAGATTTGTAAACCAGTACTTTAAATTGTAATTATTCATTCTACTTGACAGAATAGCTATGTAACCGAGTGATTCCACTTGTACAAAATTTCAAACTAAAATATCTGAACAATCAAATCTTATTCTGCAAAAATCTATGAACATTTTATAATACCACACACATGCTACAACTTCAATACATTGTCGTTTCAAAACCGAGTTTTACATTTATTTTTCCTCTTCGTAGGTTATCATAGTCATGGTCATAGATATTCTGTCATTTTTCGGCAATGAATTAATAAATCTGGAAATGACGTAGTCAGTATGATCGACATTTCATAAATAAAAAATTGGCCTGTAACATGATAATTTAATACATCTACATTGTAGTAACACGTCACTATAAGGGAGACAGTCGTTTCAAGGCACCTCTTAAACTGTTCAGTTGTTCCTAAAGGAGTCAAACAATACACAAAACATGAAAGTACAGTGCAACTTGCTGATAACACTGTACAACAAATTTTGACTTTTTTTTGATTTCGTAACCGCCACTATGAAATTCTTATAGATTTTTGCGAGCTGAATACGAATCTGAAATCCGTTTTTCTCTAAAACGTACAGTTTTTGAGAAAATTAATGTTAAAAATAATTGCAAATTTTCAACTTTGGAAATTTTTTGTGCTTTTACCATAGCAGCTATTCAGTGACTTTTTACACGAGAAAAATCTGTGAACTTTCCCGAATAAAACGATATAAATTGTTATTACATTGTAAACATTTAAATATGTTTAAATAATGGTCAAAGTAAGAAAGACACCAAAAACGCACCAATTGTTGCTTATATTTTTCAATTTATTTAAAAAACTATGGGTCTAGGCGAAAATCTAACCATCGTACGCGATAGAGCAGACATTTCTGCTGAAGAAACCATCAAGCAAAGTTACAAAATCACTTTCGTTTTCTTTTTATAAAAAAATAGTTCGGCAAAACACGCGCCGCTGCCAGTGGTACTCCATGTTGACGCGTTGCGCCGTTCAATTATTCCGTTACGCCAAGACAGTAGGCAGGGCGACTACCGCGCCGCGTCAACATGGAGTACCACTGGCAGCGGCGCGTGTTTTGCCGAACTATTTTTTTTATAAAAAGAAAACGAAAGTGATTTTGTAACTTTGCTTGATGGTTTCTTCAGCAGAAATGTCTGCTCTATCGCGTACGATGGTTAGATTTTCGCCTAGACTCATAGTTTTTTAAATAAATTGAAAAATATCAGCAACAATTGGTGCGTTTTTGGTGTCTTTCTTACTTTGACCATTATTTAAACATATTTAAATGTTTACAATGTAATAACAATTTATATCGTTTTATTCGGGAAAGTTCACAGATTTTTCTCGTGTAAAAAGCCACTGAATAGCTGCTATGGTAAAAGCACAAAAAATTTCCAAAGTTGAAAATTTGCAATTATTTTTAACATTAATTTTCTCAAAAACTGTACGTCCTAGAGAAAAACGGATTTCAGATTCGTATTCAGCTCGCAAAAATCTATAAGAATTTCATAGTGGCAGTTACGAAATCAGTTGGCTGTTGTACAGTGTAATTAATTCATAGAGCAACTAGAATACAAAGTAACACTTTCGTCGAAATTTACGAATCAAGAATATCAGGAGGAATCAGTTTCCTTCTCGTCGATCAAGTTCTATCAAAGACAGTTTGCACCGATTTCGTAGCTGGGACGATCGTCCCTGAGAGTTTACCGTAATCAGCGGTACGGAGAGATCAAAAAGGAGTCCGTCTAAGGAACAGGAAGTCGATTTGTTGATCGATCCAGTCACCGCGATACGATCCAGTCCCAACACTGCAACGTCCTCTATTGGTTCGTGGACTCGGTCTGGACTATGAAAGCTGCAGGCTAAGAAGAGCGTCTTGGAGGTCAGAAGTCGTAGCCAGAAGCGTCGTGAACAGACGACACGGGGGACGGTAGATTTCCGTGATAAAACCGAGATTGCGATCCCTCGCCAATCCTGGGGATACACCACGGTGGAAATGAACGAAACTACGGGAGAGACGGTCGTCTTTGGAATCCCGACGAAGCGTATCGAGTGTTTTCGAACGTTCTTGTGTGCTACCTACACGTACACGCGGTGTGTAACTCGAAACCAAAACGACCGGGCCATTCGTGCTCGCCGGATACGCTGGAGCTTTACTCTCCTCGCTATACACGGCGACGATGAAATGGAAAAGAACCGGGAAAGGAAGCCTTCCCGTGGCCCGGTTCCCGGGGATCAGCGAAATGGCCTTACGTAAACAAATCTCGATCGATCTATCTCTTCCCAGGGAATACCTGGGAATGATTTTACGTGACGACGAGATACTTACCGGGGTTTCAGCCTCCGAGAAGGAGATATATCGACGCTAAGACGAACACCATGATTTTATCGTGTATCGTGTGTCATGGTTGAGCCACTGGAGATCGTTTGCTGTGTGGATTTTCGATCGGACGCTTTTGTTTTTTCAACGAACAGTTTGGATAAACGCAGATAAGAAATGACTTCGTTTGCGAACGAACGCGTTAAAGGAGTACGGATTTTTGGACCGATAATTTTGAAACGGAAGCTTGCACGAAGAAAGCGAATTTTATAAGCGGTGTAAAATAATATCTTTGTTGTTGGATATCGCTTTAGGTTAATCAATATTTTTATTTCTTTAGGTTAGTCAGTATCTTTATCACTCTAGAATAGTCAATATTTTTATGTTTCAAACTAAATCTAAATGCCGTTATCTTTCCGTACATAATTAATCAAACGACCCTTGAACCCTTACTCACTGACTCTGAATAATACGCCTGACTCCTTGATATCCGACAATCCCTATTGGTCCTTCTCCTCATTCCCACTACTTCCAAAACCAGAACCCAAATCCTTAAAAGAGCCTCCGAAACTCTCCTCATGAGCATTACCATCATCATACTTGAAATTAGTCAAAAGTTCAATCGCAGCGAGAGTCTAGATCCTAAGAACTTATTGTAAAAAAGAAACTGATTAATAAATCGGAATCTAAGAAAGTGAACGATCAAGAAAGTTGTGACGAACGTATGTTCAGAATATTAATACTTTAATACTAGTATTAGTCAAAATTAATGAGATGATTGGGTCGAGGTTTCACGTTTTATATTCTAAAATTATGTACGTGCTTTTCTCGAAATCTCTGTGACATTTTGTCGACATAAAGAATGGTTGTGTATCTTAATTGATGATTTAGTATTTATTGATTTTCCTACTTTATTTTCAATTTAACACTAAATTTATCTATAATGTAAGTAATTTGAAATTAAAATTAAAACACAGTAAATAAAATATTAATTAATATATACATTAATTCTTAATCTCAATAAAAATCGGCACAGATTTCAAGAAAAGTTTCATAATAAATTTTCTGATTTAAAATAAAAAAATTCTAAACAGGTCAAATGAGCGGTCCGGTAATTTTAGTGTCAAAAGTAAGTGCGCATGTAATGCTAGTTTAATGTTACTAAACATACTAAAATATGTTAAAATAACTAAATATATTAAAATGATTAAGATACTAAAATAACCAAACGTGGAAAAAAAAATTCTCACTGTTGTATGACTTAAATTATTGTATTTTCTACATCATTTGTAGTCTCTGTTTAGAGCGATAGTTTCCTAATCGAACACGGTCGGGGCTCTAAACTGGTTTTATCCGGTTACCGCTCGATTGGTGAACAGTCAATGGAACGTGCGCTCTTCTCACAGTTCGTCCATTTGTCCGAGGTATAGAGGCATGAATATCGATTACCAGTATCTTACTAATACCTTATTGATGTTTAATCGTACAGCGATAATATTGTGAAGATATCGCTAATGCAAACCGAGGAGGAAGTTGCTGAACATGAAGCAGCATGCAATTCGTATTAAATTTATCATCACACATTTATCTATTGCAAATTATATTGTATAAATATAAATAAACAACAATATACACACATACATATATATACCTGCATCGTATTTGATCTACGTAGATTCTCGGACTGTAGAAGTCCACCACTTGTTGATTTTTGGTCGACACATTTTTAAATTTAAGAAGTTAAAGTTCGGAAATTTGTGAATTTTAGAATTTGAAAACTTGGAGATTTGGAAATCTGGAGAATTAAGAACATATAAATTTATAAACATGGGAATTTTAAAACTTGAGAGTTCGAGCACTTTAGAAATTTGAGAGGTTGGAAATTTGAAGATTTATATTAAAAAATTACATTAATTTATTACATAAATTATATACTATGAATATCAATAAGAAAGTTGAAATGGCACAAATTTACTTGGAAGATTTGAATTAGCCATTCAATTTAATTGCCACATGCAATTCATGGAATGGCTTATTCAATCAACGGACGAAACAAATATATATATGTAATTATGAAAAACAAATTGTCTAAAAATATTTGTGGAAGCGAGAAAAGGGTTGTTACTTTTGTCCCATTCTTCCGAAGTATTGGGATATTTGGAAAGCGATATTCACGGTTTTTATAAAATGGAAGAGAAAATCGATATAAAGAGAAATAATAAGTTCACGAGGAATTTCCAATTGGCGTGGGGAGAAATTCTCACAGGGATACCTTTCCGGGGTTGAATACGTGACTCATTCTGTGTTACGATAATAATCGAACCTTCTAGTTCGCCATTCCGGTATTCGACGATCTACTGTATTTAATTCTGAATTCAACGATGTGCATGAAAATGTTCATTCCGTGTATGGAATTTTAAATATTACAGATAATAATGAGTAATCTTGTACGCGATGAATTTCAAATTTCGCGCGTAAATTAAGCTACTGAATTTGTATTATTATTTTAAAAAAGCACAGACTATATTAACCCCAATTTATGTGAAGATCGTGACATCAGTGGATTAAAATTTGTATCGATTGTTATTTTCTGTAAATTATTGAGCAAAGTATATATTACTAATTGCATTTATACACAAATCACTTAGCGACTTTCTTTTTTATCCCTTGTTACTCGATGGTACCTTGGATACTCATTTATGACTATTAGAATTGATCTATCACTAAGTAATCACTGTATACTATGAATAACTAGGCACCATAATTTTTTGTGGAATATGAGAGATGAGTAAATAAGAAGAAAGAATAGGAGAATGAAACAAAAAATGCATAAATCTAATATAAAATGTAAACCACTTTTATCGAAATAATTCCATATTTGAAAATGAAAGAATTTTATTAAACCTATATGTCTGTACTCATATACTGTGAGCATTTTTTAATTAAATGTCTTCATACTGAGACCTTCATTTAAACATTAAATTCACTGTTTCACATCATTACTATTACCATAACGCCAATACAAAATTTATATTACCTCAACACTTTTTAAAATAAAATACTTCGATAAATAGACCTGTTAATACAATAAACAATATAAAATTTAATTAGAAAATGTGTATTTTGTAATTCTGTTTGAAACAGTTTGAAAAAAGATCAGGAAAAAACAGATCAGGAGATACAATTTTTATAAAATTATCAGATATACTATTCATTAAAACGGATCGCTCTGTATACTCGTCTGTTGCAAATAAAAGATTAATTCGTGATATATTGTTATTGAAGGGAAATCGAAATATTTTGTAACAACAAAACAGTTTCGAAATATCCTGTGAATATTTATGTATACAGCTACGGTTTGATTACACGGATACGCGTTTGTTGGTCGGAGAGATAGCTAGATACACTTTTATTCGTTCAGACGGTATCATTGGTATTCCGAACGCGTAAAAGATGGCTTTCTCCTGTGGGATAATATTCCTTAGAAGCAGTTCAGGTCCTTGATTCAGTTTCCAGCTGCCTTGCTTTCCATGTATCCCTTCTGCCTCTGTTTCTCCTTGCGATTATTCACGACGTTGTTGAAGCAAGCCTACGTAAATGACATTCCTATTTGTCGCTATGTCTACAGCGACAAGCTGGTATTGCTGCCTTCACGCTCATCCGTGTAATAAATTCTGTGATTTGTTCTGAACCACTCTTAATACCAGAACCAAACCCGTCAACATGAAGAAATTTTGAATCTCCTTCTTCAGATGTATCTACATTAACACGTCGATTGTCACACTGAAGTAGTTGAAGCTTTTATTAGGTGGCATTTTTATTTTTAACAAATCTTATCAAATATTTTCACAGTGTTTTATTAAATTCATAGTTCTAAAAGGTTCATATGAGTATTTCGAATAAGGTAAATGAATAAATTCTTAACATGGGTATACTACTAATTAATTATTAGTAATATTATCAAAATTATAATAATTGGTCAGTTGCATAGGAACTGACATGTTCTGTAGTAAATGTACAAAATCATTTATTTATGACTAAAAAAAATAATGAGATTTATCTATAAGTAATACATTTTTAATTGTGTATATATGTATATAAAATAATATTGTTGTTAAATGCTAAATAACATCAGTACTTATGATTAATTATCTAATTAAAATAATAGTATTTATGTGATCAAGTAGGTTACAGTATCATTATTGCTGGTAGGTGTGACTAAAATTCATTTTGGATTTATGAAATTAGTAATAATTAATGATGGTGATGTTTCTTGTTTTTGCAGTAGTTTACAAAATCAAACACATTTTAGAGTAATACACATGTGTTATAACACATTATGTATTTATATTTATATTATAATTATATTAATGCTTATCAACAATTGTTATAACTAGCAACGACAAATTCACGTCAGTCACTAAAAAGTTATTATTATAAACTAGTTAATATCATAAATTAGTTACTACCTGTAATATCATAAATTTGTTATTGATAACATTTTTAGAACGCTTATAACTTTTAAACAAAGCGTTTTTCTACATAAATTTATATTAATTTTTATCTGTTGGTTCTCGTTAACGCATCCTGATTTTTTCGAACATTCTACAATCTGCTACAATTCGTGTTAATTGAAAATATGTCAAAATCAATCACCACTGCAGCACGAATTTTACATCAGATTTCATGCATTCCGTAAAACTGGAATCCGCATTAATAGCATGGAATTATTTATTATACATTTACAACATGGGGATTATAACAAAATATGATTGAATTTGGAACAAAAATATTTGGGTCATCGAAATATAGACATATTGTATTGCTTAAAATGTGTATTACACGATATGTATTTCCTATTTTTATTAGAAAAGTATCAATTATTGTATAAGGATTAATATCTGTATGTGTAACCCTATCTGTTAAGTGGAAAAATGTTAGGAAAAATTCCTTTTAAACTGTATATATAATTCCATTAAAGAGAATTGTTTTTGTTCATATGTGGATTGCTTCTTCAAACATTCGCATACAGAATATTAAAGTACGACATAAAAGAAATCAGCAATTTGTGAGATGTTTAAAGTTTGTAAATGAAATCCGACATTTATATTTAAAATATCTCATGAACTGTTGATTTTTTTTTTATACACACTATGCCCAAATACTTTTAATAAAATGAATCACCTTATGTTTATAAAATTACCACTTACGTTTTTATACCATCAGACATTTATAACGCTATACGAATAACTCAAAATCAAACGAAAAATAAATATCTCTTGTACATGTTAAATTTCCTCTCGCTTCGAGCGAAACTGTCCGAATGAAATTCACATTTTGATAAAAAAATCCTACCACAGATTTGATAATTCTGACTGACAGCAATCAGATTATCGGTGAATAGGTCACTAATCTGACCGATATTAAACATACGCTTGCCCCAACTTCGTTGCGTTTGAAATAGCTTTCTGGATCCCAGAAAACCGATGACGATTATTATCGTTACGAACTGCTGCGCCCTTTGGTAAAATTAGTTATAATTTATAATTGTCATCGAATATCCTCATATGGGATCATAGCAACACTCCCGGGCTCATCATATTAAATTATTTAATAAATTACAATATAGTTATCACTAAAACTATTTTTATTTTGTAAACTCGGGAGGACCTATTAACTCTATGAAGACTGTGTTAAGAAAAAAAGCTTTCTGAAAATGCACAGTACAAAATCTGGTGTTCACTTCCAGAAAGAAAAATAACGGCCTGGGTAAGTACGGTTGGAGTTCCTCTGGATACTAACAAGGGACCTCACTTAAGTGTTACACGCGGATTTTAATGAAATTTACATATGTGGTAGCTTTTCGAAAATTAGTTGACCCATATTTTTTTATATCTGCTGACATGCATGTTGAGGGGGTGAAAATAGCCCTCAAAGTTGGGGGTGAAAACACATTTTCATTAATATCTCGCAAACTAGAGGGTGTAGGAGGGTGAATTTTTTTTTGAAACGTGTATTTTTGAGTAAGGAATTTAGTTTATTACGAAAATTTCGGGAGAAATTATTTATTTAAATAATATATTAAAAAATTGAATTTTTTTGTTAATTTTTTACCCCAAATGCCGTTCGATATTTATGCAGATTTGTATACGTAAAATATGGATCAAAATGGGAGATACGTGTTTTTGGAATTTTTAGTTTAATAATTTGAACCAAAATGTTTCTCATTTAAATGATTTGTTATCTCTGAAAGCTGCTAATTTTGTTATAGTATTCAGGGTAATGCAGAAATCGAAGTATTAAAATATTGCAGATTCCAAAAGATACTACCAGATTTATACAGCCATTACATGTGTTCAGTTTTATAATATGGAAGAATTTTGCACATAAGATTTCTGAGATAATAATTTTATTAAATTTGGATATGACCTTACATTTAAAAAATTTCATAATTAAATTACAATCTCTGATACATAATCAACACTCATCACCAAGATAGAAAAATTTATTCCGATATGTCTGGTTCCGTTATAGATATGTCAGCGTCGTACTTGATGAATTTAATAACCCAGTTGATTTTACTTGAATGATTTAGAAACTATGTTTTATTCTCAATATACTGATGTAGTTTCTATAAATTGTTCGTGGTGAGTCCAGCATTTGTATTTTACGCATTTCTTCGTTGAATTTCATTACTGTACACACTATATAACATAAGTTTCAAAAATATTCATTCCATTTTAGCTTTATTATTTTTATTAGAATTTAAAACTTTTCATTTTTATTTTAATTTCAAAAATTTATTTTTTTATGACAATTAATTTATATCTACATTCAATACGATCAAAGGATCAGAAATTTTTCGACCAAAGTTTTTCCAAATTTGAAACCTATAGACGCCAAATGGTTGAACAAATGGTGTAGCATGTTTTGGTATTTTTAATATATCCAGTTTTTTAATCTGTTTTTGACATTGCGATTGCACGTCATAACTCCTTCTTGCTACACCTTTTCATGAGTTGAGGAGCACAACAGTATTTTCTGTTGCACGCGGAAAGAAAAATTTGACAAATTTTTAAGTAGAAGCTTGTTCCATTTCCTCTTCATTGACAGAAAAAGGTAAGATTTGGTCATAAGTCAAATCGTCAAATATAAACTCTTGTTGCATTTCTATATCCGTATGTCGATTCTTTATACATGTTGATTGCATCTGTACAACGACAATCGGTACAGCGGCGGATTTATACCTGCCCGCTGGACCTTCTCTGGCTACCGAAGGAACAATAAACATTTAATATTATCCAATTGTTACAAACTTATTGAAACTTGTTGAAAAATGATTGCATAAAAAGGGCTTACCCTCTTCGAAAACAAATCTCAACACTTTTCTCCGTAAAAAGTAGACGAAAATTGTATATGTAATAATTATTGCTAAATTGCAATAAACAAAAAATTCCAAAAACACGTATCCTCCATTTTGATCCATATTTTACGTATACAAATCTGCATAAAAATCAAACGGCATTTGGGGTAAAAAATTGACAAAAAAATCCAATTTTTTAATATATTATTTAAATAAATAATTTCTCCCGAAATTTTCGTAATAAACTAAATTCCTTACACAAAAATACACGTTTCAAAAAAAAAATTCACCCTCCTACACCCTCTAGTTTGCGAGATATTAAAGAAAATGTGTTTTCACCCCCAACTTTGAGGGCTATTTTCACCCCCTCAACATGCATGTCAGCAGATATAAAAAAATATGGGTCAACTAATTTTCGAAAAGCTACCACATATGTAAATTTCATTAAAATCCGCGTGTAACACTTAAGTGAGGTCCCTTGTAAGTTAGACCTTCTTCTTTACAATATACTCAGTGTGTCACCACCAAGATTCATTTTTGCTTATAACTAAAAGATTTAATAATTCAACACATCACAGTTAGGGTAGTTATTACTATATAATTATAATCGTTTTTCTTTTATTTCTACACAATCGACAGTTTGGCGTACAACCAGGGAATCACGAAATGTTTGGTCCAATTAGCGAAGGAGAATGAGAATGAGATTCATGAAGAGAAATCGACATTATAAAGATCTGATAAATATATCTACTGTTTTTGTAAATGTATTATGACGTGTATATTATATTATGTACAGAATATCTTTTTTTTTCATGTATTATTTGTTCATATACATATAGACTTATGAAAAATTCTTGTATATTCCTCATAATCTTTTAATAAAAGATTTAAAAGTATATGTTTATATAACAATTTTTATCATATTACTCATAGAACATACTGATAAAGTTTTATGCACAAAACTGGGACACACTGTATGTGCCATCGAAAAAGAAAGTAGTCCGAAATCATGTTGTACTTTTGTCATAACCTTTCAATAAAGTTACAAACTTTTAAAATGTATAAAATCCTATGTTCATATCTTATTTTCATTGTTGCGTATGTAATATATTGGTAAAGCATGGTAGAAACTATAACATTCTGCACATGTATTCTACATATAATACGTACAACAGAAAAAATACATGAAAGCCGGTATATTTCCACAATTATAGTGTTCATCCCATTTAAGCCAGGATAGTTCAAGTTTGTCCTGAAAGTGGTTTTATCGCTCGTGACAATATGGTACATGATGAATAAGCTGATATCGTCTCTAATCCAGACAAGCAGATAGCAGAACAGCGCTGTCCAAGAATTTGCCCTCATGACGGTGGTCTTATCGTTGGTGGCAATATCGTACAAGAGAGTGTTGAAAGACAAGGAAAGAAAATGGAAGTGGGTGAGCTAGGCATCTTTCTCTACTTATATTACTATTTATGTTATGTTATCGCCGGTGCTCTAAGGCTTATCTTGTGGCAAACTGTGGCGTCCTGAATCACTGGGGCATTTCGTGAACAGATTCGCAGTAAAAAGACCGTATCGCCTTAACACTTCCTTGTCTGCTAAAGTAATATATAAGCATACAAACATCGATTGCCGAAAGAGCATTTTGGGAGGATATATGGACATACCAAAAGTCTGAAATTTTCGAGATTGCAATAGGGACTGTTCAATACGGTGATAATTTAGGTCCTTTATACAGTAGTAGCTGATACATTCAGTCGTTGCCGCAGCTCAAATTAATTTTGCATATTGTCCAATAATTGCTTCGCTATTAGGTGTTAATCAAGCAATGGCGTGTCCTAACCGAACCTAAACCTGGCATAATGCGACATAACGCCACTAGGAATTAATTTAACGCAGAATAGACTTTGATCCAATAAACATATCTTACCTTGCGCTAATGCACCGAACATACTCCGTCGTAACTGTATTTAGACCAAACTTAACTCTGACCTAACGTCATCCCCATCGAACTTAATTTCGACCTAACTAAACCCTGACCTAATATAGAACCGTGACCTAAACCCTAACCGTCAATCTAACAGAACCCCAATGTAATATACTTTCAAACTAACCCTAGCACATCTAACCTAAGGATTTAGCTAAACCTTGATTCAAACTAACTGTGACTTAACGCTGATCGAAACTATCTTCGGTCTAACCTAATCTCATTGTATCCGTTTTATCATATTATTCAATTGAGATTGCAGTTGAAGTTTTTGTTATCCATTGAGACACGATATACTGAAAATACCCTTCTTATCCCCAAAAATCTACATAAAAAATTATATCGAAATCCCTGAAACGTAAAATCGTTACTAAAGAAGATACAAACAATATTTCTATTTTTTATTTGAAGTTAATTGAGAAATTCAAACATGATACAATATTCACGCAATAATGGATGGAAAATTTCGCAACCTTGTTGCATCTTTTTTGTAGAACTATCAAACATCGACATATCTTTTACACGTTGTTTTGACATTTACAGTTTTTTCAGCGAATTTAATTTTTCGAGTTCGGTTTTGTTGTGTTTGCTTCACTATCTAGCTCCCAAATAAGATATCATAATAATACATATACAATGTATATTCCAAACATTATTAAAATCAATTTAGCCGTTTAACCCCTTGTACTATAGCAATGCTGGTGACGCACCCACAGTTAAAGTAAGGTAAACTTTTTGTATATTTTCAGTACTCTCGCATTTTGTGTTTAAATCTAATTATACTATTCGGGCCAGTCACGGATCATAGAACAGAAAATAAAAAAGCAACAGTTTATTTTCCTTATCCCTCAAAACATTGTAGCAGTCAGTAGCCTGTTACGTCTGACGCACCTGTTGAATAAATCGTTGTCTAAGGTGATAAAAAGGCAAACGAAAATCAAATAAACTACTTTTCACTTGTATTATATTAATAAGTAGGTTTGAAGGGAATTCTAAAACAGAACATAGTACAATATATTGAGTTTCTAGTCTTAAATACCACGATATTAACACCTTGATGACGCTCACGTTTCAATGAAAATTTTACCACTGATTTTATTAAAAATTAGTTACCTAATTACAAATAATCATATTTACTACTTGGAACTGTGAACAATAAATATAATATAATACTACGAAAATATTTCATAAAATTTGTTAAAAATAAAAATACTACCTAATACAATTTTCAACTGCTTCAATGTGGCAGTCAACGCGTTAATCAACGCAGCTTCTTAATGCTTCAATTTACGATCTCGTCGCATCGTGCCCGGCGGTCATTGCAAATCCTCAGATGTAACTTTGAGAAATGTTCCAGACTGAATGTGTTAATTCAAGACGGCAATTTCAATTTCTCCGGTCCCTAAGGAGATTAATCGAGAGACTCTAGCTGATACCGATCAGTCTCCCGGTGGTCTGATTTCGGTGGTTCAAATTGCCAACAGGCAGTTAGTTAGTCACTGCTTCCACTAATCTGGCCGATATTAATTCGGATGCGTGAAACGCGTGCACAGGCTGCTCGTTGGCCAAGTGGCGGTTGGTTCGAGTATGCGGGATCGTGTGTGTGGTAATCTATGCGTATGCGTGCGAGCAAGTGGTCCAAGTAGGCCGCTAAGGCGGCCAACTGGCTGCTGGGCCGAGGATGATCAACTGTGCGGCATAATAAACGGATCTGTTGACGTCAACGCCAGAAGGGACCTGGAAACAGGTGTCCTGTCTGCGAAGTCGTAGACAAGCAAACGAGCCGTCCGCTTAAGATGCTCCTGGGCTTGAGTAATCGCGCGTTAATTGTGGATTACTGCAAGGCGCAACTGCCGGCGACGAAATCTGCGATTAGGCTGTGGGGCTTGTCTTAAGAGAACTCTTGTTGTTCCATTGTGAATGAGTATTACGAAGAGTACAAGATACCTTGCACAATACGTTGCAACATCATCTATTATGGACCATCTGCGAAACTGTTTCCAATTTTTAATTATCCTGATTCCTCCCTTTGTGATCTACTGAGGGGACTTCATGACCTTTAAAACGCCGATTTCGTTGAAACTTTGCAGAATTCTATAGGACACCAGAAGTAATAATTTCGTAAAACCATAATATGCAACTCTCTAAGATAAGGGATAAATTTACGTTTAAAGTCTTGTAATTTGTATTTAAATATAAAGGTTTTTAGTATTAAGGTGAAACCATTTGCCTATTTGAGAATAGGGTAAAACCATTGAACTATTTGAGAGTACAGTACGACATTAGCAAGACAGTGCGAGGATAGCGAGATAGCGAAGTGCTTCGACAATATTGGTAAAGACGACCTGTATGAAATCAATCTAATTTGGATCTCGATTCTGCAGAACCTTCACAGGTGAATGGCTAATTAAATTACTCGGCGAGAAGCTCCGCTGTGAGCTAATATGTACAAGTGACAACTGAGTCTGGAGTAAACTGCAATGTTTACAAAATCTTTGCAAGATAACTAAAGTATAAAGTGGAAACACCAAGTTATATCGACTCATAGTACAGAAGTTACTAATATAATTTAAGTTTCTTAATTTATTTCTTCAATCCTTAATACTTTCATCTCTGCCAAAAACTTTTCCTGTATGTTAACATATGAAATTATCTAATTCAATATTTAAACGTAAATAAAACAATTATGTTAAAATTTTATTTGCAATGGGAAGTTTATTAGTTGAGTATTTTTATTGCAAATTGTTTATAGAAATTTTGTACTGCACGATTTTAAGCATCTTTTATAAAGATATTCTATTACTTTCGTATATTGATAATATTAATGTTAGTATATTAACTTAATAATACATTAATTTTAATAGTATTAACTTTCGGTTGTACCCTTTTCATAAATACCTCGACATGATTGAAAATCTAACCAATAATTGATAAAATATTAAGAAAAAATGCAGACAACTTCACGATATTCGTCTTAAATAAATACCTGCTTAAAATCAAAACAGAAGTCAAAATTCAAAGTCAGAAGCTTAACTTCCGACATCAGAAAAATACAATCATATATTACTGTCATATTTGAAGCACTAATGGTTCGAAGTTGCACGCTATTGTGCATACACGAACATCGTTACAAAATAAAAGAAATAATCATTGAGGTCAGGTACTTCACATTTGAAATAATTCAGGTGTTATGTGCCTTTTTCATGCCACCTTTCCGGTGATTTTCCTTAAAAATTCCCGTCTAATTTTCCTTCAATTAATACTTTATCGGATATTTACAGTTGCGTTCACATCTGACATAACGCATCGGTCCTGCCATAATAAACAGATCAATCTCCGTCGACATCAGAGAATAACCGACACTGTAGAGTATGCAGAAGTGGCTTGCTAACAATATTCTCGTAAACAGCATTACACAAGATAAACGCATATAATTATGCAATAACAATCACTTAGCGATCAGTTGGGGCGGAAGTAGAATTTGGACGTGGAACGGATGTCTCCGTGCGGACATTTGTTATTCCGGCTGTCACTTCATCGTACCGTAACTCCTAGTCGGCTCGTTTATCATCAGGATAGATATCTCGATTATGCTCGTTGAATATTGCGTGGCTGTATGCGGGCTGGTTTATCAGCGAGCAGAATTTCAGCACACGATCGTCGCTCGATGGATCCATTCTGTTCTGAAACCACATCGCCGCGAAAAATCCCTATCGAAAAGGCATATAATTCAAGTGGAAAATCGTTATCTGCCAGGAAATTGCGGCCCCTCCCACCGTGACGATCGAATGACTGGAATTTGCCATTGGACTGAACGGGGCCGGGCTGCGGTGCTCATAAATATCTCCCTTTTTTTCTCTCTTCACCGAGCTGAGGAACAACGATAAGCAACGAGGAACATTACGTATGCTAAAAACAGCAATACCGAGACGAAAATTACTCGCTTCGAAACTGGGTACGCGAGGTAATTCGAGAAAAGTTGAAACGCGAAATCGAACGAATATAGACGCCAATATCAATCCTCGTATAGGGTTTTTAGGTAAGAAATAGTATTAGCACAAGTTTTAGAATGCGAGTGATAGATTAGTATAATTGCAGAGTTGTAAGAAAAACGATCGAATTAAAGAATATTAGAACGGAATATAACGAACATGCAGCGAGGATGTTGTACGAAAACAAGAAACAAAAGGTGGACACTGTAAAACAAGAAATATCAAAATGCTGTAGAACCCCATCCAAACCACTCACTCAGGTATAAAAATGTACAGGCCAAACCGTGGCAAATACAACTTTTTGTCATAGAAGCAAACATTCTTAAAATGGGCCAAAACCCTCAGAAAAATGGTCAAAAGTGCGGAAAGATGGATATCGGGGGATGGGGGCGAGAGAGTTCCAGCAAGCAAAAGCGAATATATGAGCTGGACATTTATACGTGGATCGTTCACATATAATAGTTTATTTAAATTTATAATTTCTGCATGATGATTTTCTGTAATACACTGAGCTATAAACTAACTCAGGTTCTGAGTGTTTTGGTCATTGCAATGTATACTGAAGAGAAATTACAAGGTAGTGATGACAGATTTGAGAATTTAAGAGGAAACCATGTTCGTACGTTTGTGTCACACTTTTTATTAAATAGATTGCTGTTTTATTTAGCACATATTATGTATGTCCTTAGTAAATATCCAATGAATTCCTCTAGAAAATCGTATCTGACTTCTGATTTTTTGGAGAAATAATTATAGCAGTTTGTTTAGTTCAATGATGAGAACACGAGCCACAAACGTGTATGAATTTGTAGACACTGACGTGCAGATAACTTTTTAATTTAAAGATTTAAAAATTAAAAAAAAAAGTAATAATCTCAAATTTTCACATCCTTTCCAAGTTGTAAAAGTTTTGAACTTTCAAATCTGAAAATGTGAAATTTGCGTAGATCTCTAATAGCTCATCCATAGGCTCCCTGTTGCCTATGACCTTGTCACTAATTACTTGATCTGCCTATTACTGTTCAAGCTTCGATATACATTATTATCGTTCTATAGTTTTAATCCATAAATACCAATTGGTACAGGGGGTATATGAGTACTCTACATATGTATTTCAGAAGTTCATAAAGTTCATATATAAACTGTCTAGACAAATTCATCGATCGATGTATTTCTTACTGCGAAAATATACGCTGAATAATTATATTTCTACATACTACCACATACAACTTGCACTTTCGAGTGAAAAATAACATTTGGGAATCGTCGTAAAGACAATTTTAAAAATTGCGTTGCTCATTCCATTAATTTTTAGGTTTCGTGTGATACGAAAATAAAAAGTAGCTGCATTCTACTCCATACCATAAACATTAATTACAGTTCTCATATTTCAGATTTTCTGAAGCATGATCAAGCCATATTTCGATGTCTTATTTTGAACTGTAGATTTATCGGTGTAACATGTCATTAAGAATCAGCTTGTATATCCGTATTTGTTTCCTTTTCGTTTACCAGCACGGTATCACGGGGCGTGAAAGGCAGACCGATAGGAAATCGATCGGTCGATTGGTTGGTCCTCGGAGGCCGACCTGGCGACGGATAAGCACCAATTATTAGAGTTACCGGCACGTGTATCGTTCGTTACCCGATTAAGGTGGCTGAAAAGGAATCCGATAGGAATCCGATGAGTCTCGCCGACCGGAGGAAAAGCCATTACCTCTTCGGCACTGGTAACTTACGGTTACACCCTACCAGAACCTCCCTACAAATGTGCAACTGTACGGTTACTTGACTGTAATATTGCCTGGTCACGTGTATAGGGTATTCCAGGCACAATGTGAGCAACGTATAACCACCAGTGCCATGTCAGTGGTTCTCAATCGATATCGTGAGTGTACGTTATCGAAAAGTCAAGCATGGAGAACCGCGTCCACTAACATGTGACAGCAAACACCATTTGACTCTTTATAGAAAAAGAAAGAGAAAATATAGAATGGAATTTTTTTATTGTCCGTATGTTTCTTAAGAAGATCGAGTTTGAAAATTCATTCATGTGTTGTAACGGCAGTATTATTTTTTTGTCCAAGTTTGGGGATTTGGAAAATTTAGGAATACGGGCATTTGAAAATTTCGAAATTTAAAATATTTGAAAATATCAAGATTGGAAAATTTCGAATTTTAGAAACCTACAAATTTTCAAGTTTACATACACTACCGCTCAACAGTATCCGGACACTTGCTTTTGTTCTATAAAACATAGTTTAACTTTGTACGAAAGTTATTTAGGGCTATTATATCAATTGTAATTATTATTATTATCTTTCTTGAGGTAGCATAACATAATAGAATTAATTTTTAAGTACAAATTATACAATGAGTGTGCGTAAGTAAAATTCCTGCCCAAAAATACGGAATTTAATGGAACGGTTTCGATGCTTAAAAGAGTCTTAATTTCTTTTTGTTTCATTTCTATGGTACAGAACGAATTCAGAGAGTTCTTCGATATGTATCAAGTGTCTGTAAACTGTTGATGAGATGTTTATGTTCTCTCAATGGAGATACAAATGGAGGTACCGCTATGCACTCGACAGCTTCGGTTTAGTTTGTCTGTAGCTTCTTTTCCATCGAGACATGAGTTCCAAACGAGAATTATCAATAGAAAAACGTTCCAGTAATCTGATTCTTGCAGAAGAAGGATATGCAGTTAGGGAAATTGAAAAAATTCCGAAATTAACAGTGCATAACACTATTAAAAAGTATGCAACTAGCAGTGGTTGCTTATAAAAAAAGGACAGGATGACCAGTGAAGACAACTAAATCCAAAGACCGATGTATTGAAACACTAAGTAAACGTAACAAACATCTTAGAGCACCACACAGAAACAATCGGAAAATTTGTAGAAAGATTGCTGAGATTAGTGCAACCGGTAATATCTAACCGCGGTGGATACATTGATGAATCTCGTATTTAATTGTAGTGTAATGTTGGTAAGTTCCACATACATAATTTCTAATTTCAAACGTTAAATATTTCATAAGCAACAAATAACAATCGATTGTAGTCACTGTTGTAGATACTTAAATAACTTTTATGCAGCGCGAATACATATTTCGCAAGTGTCCGGATACTTTTGAGCGGTAGTGTATGTACATTCATCCAGAGGAAACCTATGTTATACCCAAATGTACATGGTACATAAATATTATTCTACTGTCTCATCTGATACATAACACGACATAAGTATTATTCTGTAGTACTTCTTAATTATATTATCAAATCACTCTAGACTTTCTATGTTTGAAAATTGTTCACTATATATGATGCAATATAATATCTTGTGTAGTATAAAAAGATTAAACATGATTAATCCTATTTTATCATTAAACAGTTCCTGTTCACATGCATAAACCCACCTAACCTAGCCCAGATCAATGTCGGACGCTGCGCTTCCGTCTAACAAGCTGGAATCAGAATATTCGATGGCTTTTGACAGGAAGCTCGCAATCGCGATATCGTTTCTTCAATAAATAAGAATCACCCTTAGCTGTGTCTTCAAATTATACCGCTCCGAGCGATGTTTCTCGTGTTCGCTGCATCGCGTACTCTCAAAGGTGAAATAAGGGGGCAGACAGTCGCGAGAACGGTATTGCATAGGGCGGAAGACGAAAGAGAAGAAACGATGGAAAAAGGAGAGGTCGAACGAATATTCCCGAGTCTGAGAATTGTACGGAGAGTGTCGTTTTACCAGAATTGCTCGAATGCCACCGAGTTTCGGGAGAAATTACATCGAGAGACTTCGCGGAGGAGCGATACGATTTGAAACCGCCTACGGCGGCTTTCTGTTTATTCCGCCGGCGTCGACGCTTTTATTTCTATTTCGCTTGTAATTTTAAAATTGAGTCGCCTCGATTTCCTCTACGAAATCGAACACTTTAAATGTTGGTTGCTTAAAATGTTTCTTTTTGTTTATCATCATATAGTGTTTCTAGGTGTCATCTCTTTTTTCCTGAATTGTTGTATTTCTATACAAATTCGATCATGAAATACACTATCTATTAAAATGATAGCGCATGTGTTGTATAGTTTCTATAAGGAATGTTTGAATTCTCCAAATTACGTCAAATGGTAGATAAATGTTACGATAAAGGAAGATTGAATTTCATATTAAATTACACCGTTTTCGGTGACATTCAAAGCAAAGAAAATGAATAGGAAACGAAAGTGAAATGATAACAGATTTACAAAATATTTAATGTGATAAGAGGACATAAACATCAATTGATTTTAAATTACAATAAATACAACTACCTTTGTTTATATTAGCGTTCATCATCCATTTTAATGATGATTTAAATAACAGTTGTGTTGTATTTTGCAATGAAGTTGTTCTATTTTGCTGTGATAGATTTTTGTAATCTTTAAATGTCGAATTGATTGACATTATTGTACAATACTGCTATAAGTGTTTCTGAAAAATTATGCGATACTTATAATATAACATTAATATCCCAGAAGTGTGCAAACTATTGTAAACGGATATGCGCTTTCCCACATAAATTTTAATAAATTCTGCTTGATAATGGTTGGAAAAATGAATCTATATCAGTAACCCATTCTACATATTTATTATTTGTTCTTTTATTAAATTCAAATATATTTCATTGTTCAGTTTGTACTAAATGAACAGTATATCCCATTGGGGAAAACAAAAACTTCCCACTAGCAAAACAATGTAAAGAACAATGTTCGCGACTTACAATACAACAAATGAAGTAAAAAAAAAAAAATAAAATAAAGTTGTAGTTAATGATAGAACGAAACTTAATTACGACCTCCTTAGTTAATTTTACTTACTATAACTACGAAAAAAGTCAATGGCAAATGCATTGTTTTCTGTGCCTTCATCGAAAAGAAATTAATTAACATTAAACTATGTACTTATAAAAATTAAGTTTGATTTAATATAATTGTCATTATCATGAAAATCAAGTAAATTTCATATAGTAGTTCTTACCGACTCACCCTGTATAATTACAATTTTTTACATAATTCAGAATTTTAATCTACAGACAATGATATTTTAATTATGGATAAAATAACTGTGTACTCATTTGCTATGCCAGTCACACAATGTTCCGTTTTCAGAGGTTAAAGTAAATATACATGAAAATTGTATACGTGAAAATTCAACGTGACTAATATTATATTATAATATCATAATATTCAACGTCAAGGAACAATGTCCATATAGAGTTCTCATTATAGATGTAATCGGATTTGACATACCTTGTTAAATTAACTCTATGTTCAATTTAAAATGACTAATATCACAATTAAAAGTTACAGAACGGTCTCGTAATTTCAAACAATTTTAAACATAAAATTGGAAATATTTGGGAGGGTAATACGTTGCATCGAATATTTTATGCAGGTTGTTCACAGCGAAAGGATTAATAGCATCCATAATTCTCTGTTTCAGTTTACAAGTATTATAAGTATGAAAATTCACGAGTCAATGAATATTAAAATTTACATGGTAATGTATCGATGCGATCTGATGAATTTAACACGTAGAAAAGAAAGGATAGCACTGAAAACAAATAATTTTTTACGAACATTAATCGTAACATTTTATTGGAAGTATAAACATAAATAAAAATCATAAACGAAATGGGTGATACATACTGTTGACAGAAGGAACGGAAATCTATCTTAAAACATTTAATAAATTTTTTTTTACTTAAGGCAGGTTAGATTTTATAGTATTTTTATCTAGCATGATCCATTATCTTTTTGAAAAATTTTCCATTACTGTGTCTCACAGCTGAGCTAACAAACTAATCGTCTCTTTCCGCAGACGAATTCCAGACTAACGTGGAAGTGGATCCAAAGGAGAAACTAAACGAGGAAGCAGGCTGAATGGGGTTCGTAGGAAACCGGAAAGAAAGAAGATAATGCCAGCTTTTTTCCACCACAGACAGAGGAAGAGATAAAAAAAAGAAGCGTGGAAAGAAAAATGACGAAGAACGAGGGTAGGGATGTTAAGGGAACGAAGGGAGGGGAGAAGTTGTTTTATTATTTTCCTTAAACACAGAACTGACGGCGGAAGAAAAGGAAGGCGGTTATAAATCGCAAGCCCGCGTGAATACCCAAGAAGAGCACTGGTTCTTTGCGTCTTTCTGTTAAACGCGTCTCCAAACCTCCTTTTCCGCTTTCTCCTTGTCTACCTTCCGCTCATTCTCAATTCTCTGTATTATTTCCTCCCCTTTTAACGGTCATGTGGCAATCTATAAAGATGTCGAAATGATATCGCCTAAGTGAAACATAAATTAACTAAACTTACAGTAGATGGTCAAACTATTATACTTAGGAGATTTCTTAAAAATATACAAAAAATGCATCTTTCATTAATTTAACAATATTATTGATACTTGATATATTGTTAGGCTACAATAGATGGCAAACCTGAGAGTAACAACAAATCTCATTTCTCGAATAAAACGCGGGTGTGGATATAAGGATATGTTAAGTATTCTATATTTTGGACCTCTGTTACTGGTTGGATGTAAATCTTGACTTTATTTTAAGCGACGTTATACTCGGCAGGTGTTAGAATTTTATGTATTTAAGATTGTAAATAAAATAGACGGTGCAATGAAATATTAAATGATTGTATTTTCTTGTGTAATGTAGTGTTCGATTTATGTTTAACCCTTAATCCTATAATATCGTGTCACACTCGTGACGCACGCTACACTTCGAACGAGACAAAACAAACTCGTATTTTTACCGCGGTTGAGTTTTGGGTTCAACTCTAATTATAATCTGCACAATGAAGGACTGCTAAATGCAAAATGTACCTAACTTTTTAAATTTGTTTACTTGTCTTAACACTGTAGGAATAATTAATTAGCTGTGAATGACGCAGTTGCCTAGAAAATTATAGGTTAAGGGAGTAAATGCTCAATCCTTATTTTTAAATATGTGCATTATTATTAAAAAATAACATTGTAACGTTACAATGAAAGTATTTTTGTTTCAGTATTATAATTTGACGACCCATTGTATCTTGATTTCCATTCTCTTTATACAGGTTATAATTTAAAGATGACATCTAATGCATTGATAATTTGTTGATATTAACATTCGACGCAGATATGAAAAGATAATAATTTTTATATCAAAGAACTGATTCTGATATGAAAAAATTGACAGTATATAATGAAAATAACTTCAGTTTTTGATCAGTTATTTTTTTATTAAAACTTCCTTACATGTAGATAAAAAAATCACTTACTCTGTGGCTATTTCTATAAAATTATTTAAGAAAAATTTGTAGGAAATTGAGGTACTGTAAAAAATCTAAGAAAAAGCAGTCAGAAATTAAACTTATCCTGTTTCATCCTGATTCAACGTTTGATAGACTAATTCGAAATCGGGCAGGTTGTTATGTAGTATTTTTAATTGTTTTAAATATTTACATGATAACAAAAAGAAAATATAGAATAAAATACTTTCATGTATAGCTTTATATATAATAAAATAATAATAATAATAAAATTGTTAACAATCACATTAAAATAGTGTGTTTACAACGTGGAGAATTACAAAATCAACAATGTGTTTGTTAATTCTAAAGTCAGCAAATATAAATCAATAAATGTAATTAATAATATCACTAAAATATATTTACTTTCATTAGTTATAATACATACTGCAATGTTATGAAGAATGACCGATATCGAACTTTAGTAGTATTAATGGCTAGGTTTAATTATTTAATAACATAAATAATTAACAGTTAAATTAATGAAAAGGTTCTTTTATTTGTAATTTCTGAACAAACTATTCTAAAAATACTTGAAAAATTCAATTTTCTACGAAATGAAGCCACGTAGGAAGCAATGTGTTCTATATTTTTTATCTACTTTTTAATGCAAATTTACCCTCTTTTTAGTTATTCCACTATTTCTGAAACTTCCAATAATAGATCTATTGAAAAGACTTATTCGTACATGCATATGAAACATATTGTAATTAGTAGTCGCTGTTATTATATCCATTGTAAATACATTATCGAATCCTAATTGATGGATGTGGTCAGCTATTGTCTGTTAAACAACAATCAATTGTCCATTTACCATTCCTCACGCTAAAGCTCGGTTTTCATTCTAAATATACCAAAGAACATTATTTTCGCTTTTTAACTAATTTTTCAAACGATGCTCATGTTATATTTATTATACACGTAATTAAATTTGTCCTCTTCAGATTTCGATGTAGTTTTAAAAAAATAATGTGCTTATGAATTTTAAAGTATATTTTTTCATCTGTTTCATCAAATTTTCCTCGGAAATTCAGTATCATATGATAAGAATTAATGACAAGAATTTCTTATAACATTTCTTATAATTTAATACAAATATATTTCTTCTCATTATTTATCTAACAAATGTCCTCACAAAAATTAGAATTAAAATGTGGCAACTCCATATTGAAGAATTAAATTTCCGGGTTTTATACTCTTAAAAAGTCTTCCAAATAAAATAAAAGAACGTGCCCTTGTCCCATTTTCATTACAAACGGCCCAAATAACCACTTATCTTTTATAGGGTAGACCCACATCCAGATATCTTATCGACACAAAGAGAAGGCGAAGAAATGCGGAACGTGCTTGGTCATCTCGGGACAAAACTTCCTAGTTATCGGCAGTTGGCCCGCTTTCTGCATCCTCGTTTCCGTGGCGGGAAATTTCGAAACCGACCAATATTTGCGTGTCGCATAGTCCGACTACGGCTAGCGTAATTGGAACGTTTTCTTTGGACTGGCTGGCGTTTAGGAACGAAGTTCTGCAGAATCGCGTGGCCACTGGTGGTGGAAAGGTGGAAGTTGGTGCAATAGCATGGAGCTGATATTACTTAGCGAGGGAGGGGGTGGAACACGTTGTGATCGCACGGTTGCTAGTAATTTAGGAAATTTGTAATTGCTTCGTCGGAACTGAGATTGCCGCTGCAACGCTGAAACGGGAACAGTTTATTTTTGTTTCAACGTTGATATTAACTTTCGGCGAATGGCGAACATAATTCATTACGATCTGTAACGGCGAATAATTTTCAGTTACAGACTAATGAGAAATTCTTTGGGAACTATTCCGAAGAACTGCATTCATTTTATTGTTCATTTGATAGTTCCTTTGATATATTAAGATTGCGACTATATTCCAGAGAATATCATGTAACACACGTTTTATACATATACATAAAAAATCTCGAAGACGTGTGATTTAAGAAAAACAAACTAACACGTGTCCTTTAGTATTTCGAGTGGGGAGTCAAGTGGCATTTCTAATTTTTTAATGTATAGATGTCTTCGAGGATATTTCAAGGTCATCTTGTCTTTCTTTATCATAAACCCATAGTTTTTGTTCCGGAATCATATTCTACTTGAAAAAAATGCACGACTATTGTTTGATATATTTCTTACATTTCTTAAAATATCTAGTTGCTTTTTCATGTTTATGACAAAAATATTTTTTCTATTACAATGACAACGTTACTTTCTACTGGAAAGTTTTTTATTTCATTTAAGAACATTACAATAAATACTCGCAATTTTTACCCTCAATTTCTAGACAGTTATTAATAAAAAACTCATGAACAGATAATAAAGTTTTTCTTGCGATACTACGACACGTAGTTATAATTAGCTCTTTCATGTTTTCTGGTGTAGTAGGTGGATCGGAATATACCTTTTCCTCAAGATAACCCCGTAGGAAGTAATCGGGTGATGTTAGCTCAGCTGATCTCGATGGCCAGGAAACTGGAACACCACGACCTATCCAACGATCAGTAAGATCCCAATGTAGTATTTGCCGTGCAATACGTGAATAATGAACTGGGCAACCGTCGTGTTGAAACCACATGTTTTGTCTGTCTGTTAGGTTCGATCTTCAAGTAATATAGGTAATTCGCGATCCAAGAAGTCTCGATATTTGTTTCCGTCTAACGTGCCATCAATAATTCTTAAGGTACTAGTGATGCTTGAAGATGTAAGCCTACCAGATGTAATACTGAACTTACTACAAAATATATTAAACAAAAGTCACGCATTTTCTCACGTAGAATATAATTCCGGAATAAAAAATATGGGTTTATGATAAAAAATACAAGATGACCTTGAAATAACCTTGAAGACGTCCATGCATTAAAAAATTAGTAATGCCATTTGACTCACCACTCGAAATACTAAAGAACACTCTTCTAAATTTTTTACAATGTCAACTTACATGTTAACTGGTATAGATTTTGTCAGTATATTTTATAGATAAGAACAAACTTACTACATATTGTTTATTCGACACTTTGTTGGATATATTACTCTGAAAGTACTACGCGTTACAATCATTCTTTGTACAAAATGAATCATTTTTACTGCGAAAAAAATTATCTTAATATTTCATACAATATATTGAGATTAAAGGTACATGCTGTCATGAAAAGAGCTGTTTAATTTCAGATACCCGTATCTACTTTTCAAAATGAATTAATAAAGTCTGAAACGTATTAAACTTTTTAAGAAGTTTCGTCGATATCATTTATATTATATCTTCAGGTAATAGGAAGCTTTACAGGATATTTCAACGACGAAATTGGAAGCGTATTGAACAGTTGAATCTCTATATGAGACATTGTCCCCCGAGAAATCTAAAATCTTAAATCTCCCGATTACTCGGGACATTTAGTTTCCACCTGGTTGGCCACACTGTTGTCATCTCCGCGGGGAATACTTAGAGATCCGATCGAAATTCCATTAATGGTCACTTTTCGTTATCGTCGGCCTACATCGACGTTCTTATCTAAATTGAATTTTACATTGGGCAAGGTACTTCAGTAACAGCCGAGCTTTCAACACCTTTATGAATTATATTTTGCAAGTTTTATTCAAAACCTTCGTTAACATTTTAGTATCTTGGAAGAACCGAATTGTAATTTTGCAGTAAATATTTAAATATGGATGAAAAATTTGAATTGTAACGCTTAACCTTTCATTGCACGACGTTTTTTAATCTTGACAGAAAGAAATGCTTACTTTCGAAATTTCATGAACGGTAGTAATTAAAAAATAGCAGTAGACGGATATTTAGAAATATGTTTCTAAAATATAATACTATTATGTTAAAAATATCATATTAAATATCGATAACAGCAACTATTACTAATATAATTATTAAATTTTATTATATAAAATATTAATAATAAATATTAAAATTTAATTTAATTTATATTAAATATAAATTACAAAATATTAATGAGATAATGTTGAGATTCTGTTGGACTACTGACAGAACCACCTTTAATATATTCAAGTACCGAAATCTCATTTTCGAGACATAAAACCCAAGTTGGAGAGCACAAGACACGTACTATTAGTTTATATTGTTCATGTTGAACATACAATTATTGAATGAATGAAATAAAAAATATTGTACAAAAGAAGAAGAATGTATCATAAATTAACATTTCCAGTATCTTCAAGCAGTCGCAGAAAAAAATATCAAGGTATAAAAGACGAACGAGGAGAAGTTTACGAATCCACTTTCTGCCACTTCGATTATTCTTTGCCGGTCATTAATTCGTTGTTGAAAGCATTATTATTAGCAATAAGCTCGCGATACAAAGCAATAGCCAGGACAACCGTAACGAATGGATGATTCGAGGAATCGCTAGGGCTTCTTTCCTGTTGATCGACCATCAAAGAAACCCAGCCACTTCCGTTCCTTTCGTAACGAGCCTCTGGAGATGACGAGGGAAACGAGACGCACGATAATGCTGGCAACCGATCGGTGCCGGTGATTTCAGAGAGGGGAAAAAGAAGAAGAAGAAAAAGACGAGAAGTGGAGGTAGAGAAAAGGGTAGACGAACGCGGAAAGAGGAAAAAGGGCTAGCAAAAGGAGAGGAACTGGGCCAACGGAAAGACTCAAAGGAAAGAGCAATCGCTTGCTGCGGTTGACGAACGTGACTTTGCTTTTCTCGCTTGAAAGGAAAGGGGAAAACGACCTTCCTCTAACGAGTCACGGGCCACGAGCCGGCTACAAGGATCCTGATGATTCAGAAGGATGATCGTTTACCCGGACAAAAAGCAGCCAGCATCGGCTCTTCTATCTCTCCTTAATTTGAGTTGTTCGCCGCTCGTGCGAAGAGCGTCCTCGGATCACGAGGAAAAACCTAACCTAAAAGCTGTCGTCGATTTCATTACTGGCGTTCCAGTTTTAGTTCCGACCTCGAACCTTCCTTCCTACTACTTTCGGATAAAATTGACTGATCCATCGATCATAATAGTCTGATCTCTTACCACCTAACGGAGATTTTCCGTACTAATTGTGAACCTAACCTCACATATCTTGGGATAAAAAAAATAATATAATGCTATTTACCGTAGATCTCCCGAATGAAGATAGTAGGGAATTTAACTTCACATAAATAAAATAATATATATAATCAGATATAGGATATGACTATTGCTGCATTAAGACGTTTAGAAACTCTTGATACTTACAATATTTTGATGTCAAAACACAGAATATTTATTCTAACACAACATACGATTTTTCGTACAATTTCGATAATCTGGCAAAAAGATGTTTTTAACAAAAGTTAGATTTTGATTAATCATGACTTAAAATATTCGAATTGTCAAAGTGTTTTTTATAAAAGGTCAAGGATATGGGCTTTCCTAACCATTTGCATTCGAAGATTTTGATTTAATATTCCAAATATCCCCTCAGAAGGAAAAGTCGAGTAGAAACTGGTGAATCACACAATCTGTTTGTGATTTCATAGTATAGTAGTTGATGTTCAATAATAAACTGTACCAAAAGTGGAAAAATAAAATTTCTGGGTGATTTTAAAGATAAGAAAATTGCTGTGGTGTCTCTTTTCTCTGATATTTTATGCAAGTGTTTATTTATTTATTGCTTAATTTGGCATCTGTTTTCTTATTCCAGGAACTGAGCGACTAAGAGAAATTTCTTGTCAGAATTGAATTCTATATAAGATTTGATGATCAGCTTAAACTTCATTGAAATTATAGAAAATGCAGCTAAAGGTGGATAATCTCTTAATCCGATTATTTAAGGGTTATCAATAAACTGCGGCATAACAGTAAAGTCTGTACACGTCCTGAATATAGAGGAATCGATACAAAATGGATACCTAAGATTTTGAGTGAAACTTGGAGAAAGGTTCGCGTTCAGAATACGTAATTTTGAAAATCACTTAAATAATTAAAAAGAACTATCTTATCTCACAAAGGGACCTTGCGAACTTTGGAACACCGATTTCGTTTAAATTTTGTACAATCGTGAAGAACGTCAAAAATAATAATTTTGCAAAAACATAGCGTTCAACTCTCCAAAATAAGTTAGTAATTTACATTTAAAATTCTCGCTATTTATATTTAACTGCTTCAGAATAGTATATCCAGAATAAAAATTAAATGAAGACAATTTTTTGTTTCTGCTTCTTTTAATAAGAATAGTGAAATAAAAATAAAACAAATTTTCTTTTATTTTCTAGAAAATTTCAATGAATACAAAGGTTTATTTTATTTAACTTTTTATATCAGAGTTCAAAAATATTTGTTTCTAATAGAGAAAATTTAAGTGAATAAAAAGTGCAAATAAGTTTCACGAGTCTGAAACTCACGATCCATGGTTTAATGAGTGCAAAGCTTTTCTATAAGACTGCAGTGCATTCTTGATGAACTTTAAACGTTAATTTGTTCCTTATTTTCAAAAGTTGCGTGCTACGGTTTTGTAAAATTATTACTTCTGATGTTCTTTACAAGTTTACTAAGTTTGAATAAAATCGATGTTCCATAAGTTGTGACTTCTTGTAAGATACAGGTATTACGATTAAACAAATTAAGTATTCTCTTCCCTTCTTTTTTTCCTTCTTATTTTTATTTCGTATTTATCACTATTAGGAAAGTTATATGTGTCAAGCTCTTTACCATCAATGACCAATTATAACAATCGACGAGATAATAAATTTAATTCGCTAAATTTTCATTATTCATATTCTTCAGCTCGACACATCCAAGTTTGACATATGATACAAATTCATTACTTAATAAATTAAATTACGTTTTGCTATCACATTTTGGTCCTGAATTAAATTATTCATTATCGTTCCATTTAAAGTACATCATTTGTGAATGACTTATGAAAGCTAATTGGAATTGTTCGGTAAATCAAGCAAACGTTGAATAATATACTGATAATAATGAAATATTCTAGTTTATTAACTTTCTCAAATAAATTTAAATTTCAGAGATTTTTATCTTGATTGTAAGTGTATTATTTTTTAACCGATTAGTCTATTTACTTCCGTATCACTTACGGATGTACAAACTTTGTTGTAAGCTTAATTAATCTCGATAAATGTAATAATGATGAATTATTGCCATCGGATTCTTCCCATTAGACTAAAAGATAGAATAACTTCGGTCGTTTACTCTAATACTTCCGATTACGATAACAAGTTTTCTGTTTCCCAATCGATTTATTATTTTATGGTCCATTTCAGAAGTGGAGTTTACACAAAATACTAATGGATTTGTGCGCTTACAGAATCGTGAAATAAAATATGCTTATCATATGAAATCTACTTATAACTTTATGCAATTTCGCAAATAATCGATTCGCAGAAATTGTTTCTTTCTCTGCTGAACTCAGAAGTCTAGTACTGATCACCTACTTAACACTATTTCTAACACGATTTTGTGTATACCTATTTCGACCAAAAGGTGTCTTTCGACACCTTTTCGTTTGAATGCGAATAATTGTCAAAACTGTTCGGATTCCAAATTATCAGTTAAATGTAGATAATTTGAGGAATTTATTGTTACATTGATGTGCCTTTATTAGAGATTATTTAATCAGGTTGTAAATTCTAGCTTAATTCATCAATCTAAAAAATATAAATATAGCGGTGTACACTAAAATGCAACATGGCGGGAAATAAGCGAGTATCAAAGTTATGCCAAAACTCCTGCATTTTCTGTTACAACTGAAATCGGGATTCTCTAATCTGATTATAACTGATATGACATTGCAAAATGGTGTTGATATTTATATGTAAAATGGTTTAAAATTAGGCTTTGTCATGAAATCCTTAAAGTGTCAAAAGACACCTCATGGTAGAAATAAGTATACCATATACACATTTTTAGATCTAGGATGAGCTGGAAGAAAATGATATCGCTCAATAAATTTAACAACTATTGTATGAAAAGTAAAAAAATTAATTGTGGAGAAATGATTCAACTTACAGAATAATTTTAGGTTAAAATTTGAAAGGTGTCTTTTGACACCTCTTGGTAGAAATTGTGTTAAACGATCTGATAGCTCCTTTGAATTGTGTACGAGAAATAAATAAAGATCAGCGTATAGAAATTAATTTGGACCAGATACAACCAACTATTGTACCACTGAGACTAACAATAAACCGAAATTTTGCTGCAATTCCATGAAATAAATCTACCCAACGTACTGTCCCGAGTCACACACGACGATGACACTGTAAAGAGATAAATGGGATGTTTTCGATTATATCTCTCGAGTTTTGCAAGTTGCACGAGTTTATTAGCAGATATCTGTTTGGGTAAATGACGAATATAAAAATGATTCTTTCAGATCATGATTAATGAGTTCTTAATGATTATTTTAGAGAAAGGTACGCTCTGCGACTATACATTGAATACGAGCGTATTCTTTTCGCTGATTTTGTGTGACCTCTTCATTGTATCTCTTTATCAAAATTTCATTTTCAATATTGATAAAGAAATATGACATCTTTGACCATCAAGGGAGAGCATGGTATGTACATAACAATTGTTATAAAAACAAGTTTTCCTTGAAAATATGTTTTGTTGTATACAAGATGTCCTATTTAAGTTAATGTACTCGAATATTTTTGAAACAATTTTTGATATGACAAAATCTTTTCGATAGAAGTTACAGGATTTCGGAGGATAAATTTTGTAATGAAAATGGCTTCTTTTCATTTGGATATATAGAGGAGATATGAAGGTTAACTTTGTTTTTTGAATGAAATTTATATTTCGTCATGCGCACCCTTTAATGTAGCTTGTTATTTTTTGTACAAAAATATTAAGTTACTTATGGTGCAAATTATTTGAATGAGTTGATTTAAATGAGATACTCTGTATAATTTAACAGGGTACAGAGAATTTCTGATTTTATATTTAACTGTAAATGTAGCCCTTTTCGTTCGAAAGTTTTGTTTCACCGTTCAAAACACCCCCAACGAGGGAACAGTCGAGTGCAGAGGGTTAAATTAGGCTGATATCATCAATTTATGAAAATTAAACGATTAAGAGGTCCTGAAAGTTGGTAAATGGACAAATAATTACATAAAGTTTTAATTTTACATATAAATTTCAGTATTTGTAAAATTAATATAAATATGAAATTGTAATGATATTATAAAAATAGGGAAATTATTGCGTAATTAAATTTGTTTTATGCAATTCAATTATTTTATTTTTTATAATATAATTACTTTTATAATTAAAATGTGTAATTATGCATATATAACTACATTTATGGTATTTAATACAGATAATTATTATTCAAATATTTCATATGAATAAATTACTAAATATTTATGAATGAAAAAATATTTAATAAGAATTCATGTATAATAATTTATTAATTAATTCAATTTTCTGAAAATATATATATAATATTTATTTGTACAGTAAATTTGTATTAAAATATATACAGAATGGTATTTTATTAGAATTTGAAATTTTACCTACTTTACAAAATTTAAAATTTTGTTAAAAACGTGTAATTTTATTAATTTTTGAATAGTGTTTTTGAGAGGCTTATTTTTACGTGCAACGAAAATTGTCGTTATACCAAATTTATTAATTTCATTTATTTTTGAAAATCAATATTTTTTAATATTAATGTAATACTTGTATGGAATTTTACATTAGAAAACAAATTCATATGAGAATATTATTTTATATTTTTGACTTACTTTTTCACATAAAACTCCTTTTTATCATAAAATCAGAAACCTAATATGCATTATTAATTTTATTGAAATTGACTGGTATATGAACAAACAGCAATTCTCAAAATTGCTTAGGAGCATTTACATTTATTTTTCATCTGTGAAATACTCTCTGCACAAAAAAAGGCTTCTCACAAATCTTATATCGAGATATGAAAGTCAGATTACGCGAGTGCAATAGCATTAATACGCTTTACGAATAATGTACTTCAGGAGTTTAATCATTGTTCTAACTTGTCAGCTATCTGAAGTTGCTTTTATTAGGGGTGGATTTGATGGCACTACCGAGTAATTATTCTTGCCGTGACGTTTACTTTCAGAAAACATTCCGCTGACTGAAGCATGAATCGGTTTGCGTTGTATCGTGTTCCACGAAGTTGCTCGAAGCGATTGTAAATAATCACAGGTTGTTCAGTAATGAACCAGCTCCTCTTATCTCATTAAACAAAAGGGCGTCGATCCATTAGAAGAGCCCAGTTACTCGGCAGAAAGCAAAAATCGTTCGTAGCTTTTAGTTCTCTCTCCTCTTTCATTCGTCGCCTCTGACACATAATACCGGGAATGGTCTGAAAATCCCGAAGGGCATTTGCTAGTCAATTTAATTACGCTACGTGCATTCGGTTCTTCCTTTCTAAATCGTTTCGCGGCAGTTTATTTATTTATTTGCTTGTTTGTTTAACAGCAGAAAGTGCAATTGTCCACCGATTGCGAATTTATCGAGACAACTGTGGCGACCGGCATTCGGTAATTGGGGATTCGGTTAAATTAATTAAAAAGTAAATGGATTAGTTTGCAATTTAAGGAATTGAAGATGAACGAAAAACAAATTAAATTTAGTTGTTTTTGTCACAGATCAAATATACAGAATGAGGCATTTTATTTTAATTCATTAATCCTCCAATGACAGAAACTGAGTCAACTGTGTTCAGACCTTTGAAATGTGTTTCAACTTTTTTAACTTTTTAAACTTATATACGAAATTTTATAATATAAGAAATGCTCGGAATTATTCTTACCGAATATGTTCTTTTAAAAATATAAAATAATCAATTATTAAATCATTATAGTAATAATACTGATAATCACTACAGTAATATGCAATAATATACATGTTATAACATAAATGTTAATTATCTTGTTATAGTTTCTTATTGCATGCATTTTATTTATAATAAAAGTCTGATGATATATTTACATAAATAACAGCTTGAATCGTTACTATAACGAATAAAAGTGTAACTTTATTACAAACTATAGCACGCATAATGATTTGATAATATACATAAATATTAAAATTTAATACTGTTATTATACTGATATTTTTCCCTATTTTACTGTTAATTGCATTTTTGTTAATTCGAATTAATTATCTAACAAAATTATTTTTTAAAAACTCAGTGATAATTCAATTTTCTATTTGCAAAAAATGATTTACTCGCAATATTCTTTGCATATATAATATTTACATTCTCTATTATATTGTGTTTGTATTTCTTCAATTTACAATTTATTGCATTATATTAAACATATAAAATTATTATTTTTGCACTATTTTTATATTATTATATTAGATTGATAAATTTATAAACACTACTGTATACGATACATGTCCAGAAAATTTTATTTTCTGTTTAATAAAAAATCCGCTGTCCGCGGATAAAAAATTAACGTCAATATTCCGCGATAGAAACTTTTTTAATTAAAAGCTGGTTTGTACCAAAAACCTCCTCAATCATTTGCGCTTCCAATTTTTTTCCAATATTTCAGGATAATGCGAAAAAGGGAACAATCAACGTTAAGTTTACAGAAATTTTCTGAATTCTAGATGATTAATGAGCCCATTTGTATCTTTGTTCTGGAAAAAAAAAATATTGGCGGTTGGTAATAAAACAGGAAAACGAACAATAGTATATTTCTCTCGAGCGTTCGAATATTGCATCGAAACAGTCAATTGATTAAACGGGAATACGATTCCACTGAAATATAATACCAAGCCTAATTGGATTCCTGAAGTGTAATATCCGGCCTGCTAATTAATTACGATGGTTCTGCTGTCGGGTCAGGAATTTTTTTCCTCGACAGGTTTCAATGTTTAGCAGTAATTTCGTTCCCCCGGCCATTTAATACTCGACACCGTATTATTCTTCGTTCTGTAGTCTGCTGAAATTATTCGAAAAATGCACGGAATAACGGACGAATACTTTTCGTTATTTAATAACCAGAATTTCCTTTAAATTCAACCAGCTGCAAAAATTCTCTTTTTCGGGCTGAAACTACAATTCATCGTGTCGTGTACTGTTTCATGCTCGATTTTTTTCAAAAGCAAAGTTTCGATGTGAAATGAAAATGTTCGGAGGAAGAGGTATCATTAGCCTTTTTTGAGTTGTCTGATGTTTGTAAGTGGTGTAATTAAGCAAATTTGAACAATTGTACTTTTCCGAAAAATTATACATAACTGTATTGCACAAATATTTGCATTATTAATTATACATTTATTATTTTAAAATATGATACCGAAGCAGACTGCAAAATAATTGATATTTCGTATAAAAATTTGAACCTTCAATTGACTAAAAAATACGATTTATCTGTGAAATAAACTCGTTTGTAATATTGAACAAATAAATTTCTGTAATATGCATTTTAACATTTAGAGCAATCGTTCTGTTTTACTATAAAAATGGCTTTATATTGCGCCATGTTTAAACGTTTTTATCGACAATTCCAATTATCTTAAACACGTTATTCGACTTCTTAAAATATTATTCGATAAAAGGAATTAACATACAGATTGGTCAGAAGCTTTAGTCAAAAATGGAGTGAATCCAAGATTTCCTATGTATATCATAATTTGTTGTAATATACCGAATAATGCTATGAAAACAAATAATCGCCAGAAAAGGATCATTTATGAATGAGCAGATTATTCAACGCCAGGAACACGTTCGATGTGTTTGTTCCGAAAATGGGAAAAACACTTAAGATACACATCAATTAGTCTGCGTATTTATTCGGTCTCAACGAAGCGTGGCACGAGGCGAGGACGTTTCACGTTGCAAATTGGATTTTCAGCGTGGCCCGAATTTCGCAGAGTACCAAGCGTATTTTCGCGACTCTGGCCCCCTTTAACCAGGCTACGCAATGTCGACTAGGTAATCGAGAGCTTTTGCCGGTGCTTCGCCATGTCAGACTTGCGCTACTTTCTGCCATTTAATCTTCCGTCTCTCTGTTACGATCCGGCAATGGCAGTTTCGTTCGTCCTGCATTAATTAATCGTGTATTTTCGAGGCAACGTATATAGCGAGAGAAATTTCAGTTAAATCAAGCAACGAGGGAATAGAAACGGAAGATTCTTTTAATAACTGCTCAACACCTTCAGGGACCAATTTTTAATTTCAGTTATAGCAACAAAAATAATTTTATTTATTTTTGTTCAATGAAGAAAATGCAATATAAAAAAATAAGGTTCACAATTCAGAATTTAAAAAAATAACTATAAATAAAAAATGTAGATATTAACTATTTATGCGAAATCCAATATAATTCTTTGGAAACGTCAGTTAATAACACTAAGTAGTGTTGTAAATATATTTTTAGTCCTAACAATTAGTATTATCCTTAGCAGTCGTAATGCTTCGATGAAATTACGACTTACTTCGCGCAGGAAGAAAACAGCGTCGCGGTTTGAAATGTCTTTTCGGACATGTATACAACTTTTACTTCCCTCTTACTTTTCTCATGGAAGTTGGGATTTATCTTCTGGTTAACAAAATTTTGGAAAGATTGCGCATGTATTTTTGTAGCAGTTTCGGGAACGGATATATGTAGCTTTATACAAGATGTAAACTAACTGTCCACATATGTGGTCAAGAGCGTCAAGAGGTTAAAGACACTTTTCTATCAATTACTCCAAAATACAAATCATTTCTGAGATAGTATATAAGAAAAGAATATTAAATGTCAGAAATCTCTTTATGTTATATAAAGAGTATATGTGATAAATAATAATTCTGCCTAATTTTGATTTTTAATGGTGGCAGTAAAGGAGTTCCTTATCTGCAAAAATAGTAAATAACTCAATGCAGGATTTCCAGAAGAATTCCAGGATTACCATGATTTACCAGCAGAAGTTAAATAAAGACAACCTGTACATATAGTTCATCGCAATATGATATCGTTTTAGATCGTAGCTTTTTAACTAATATTTTTGTTTTTTGAATTATAGGCTTAATTAAATGAAATTCTAAATATAACCTGATTTTCGAGTGGGAGTGTATGTAACTTGCATGGATTATAATTTACAAGTTAAATTCGAAGTTATATGTATTTAATGTAATAAACTATTTATTAGTATTATATTATTTTTTTATTTAATTATTAGTGTATAAATAATTTATATTTTAATATTAATTTAACGATTAATATTTTACTTCTACATTATCATTAATTATTATTGACTTTTTATAATAGTATATTCTATATTATTTCAACCAAAATGAATTATTATTAATTTTTTATATTACTATATTCAATCATAATTAATAATTATTATCTTAAATTTGTTAACATTTATATCGTCTTTCTCGATGAATTATATACACATATTTTATAAATAATTATTTATATTATTTATAAATTGAATTTAATCGTTCTCAATACTTTTCTATTTTTTCTTTCTCCTCTGATCAGAGAAGGCGGTGTAATTTAATACCAGATTCCTCCTTCCTTTTTCGTATCATTTACGTATCATTTATCAGAGTATAAGAAATATCAAACCTATCAATTTTCCACACGTGCTACCATTTCGATCGGTATCGCAGATACCTTCGAAGAATCACAACACCAAATCGTGATCTCGAAGTCACGCTGCAAAATTACACGAACGTCACTGTACACGGGCATCCGATCAAGCATCGAGTTCCAGATTTTCCAGCAATCCATTCCGGGAATTGTAGGAGCTCCAAGCCCCAGCGTGGTTCGACGACGTTAGAGTTCCCGAGGAAGCAACTTTACGGCTCGTCTGCATCAACGATGCACCGTAATCCCAGGAATCGTCCGATCGTGGTCGCTCAATCGGGAATTGGTCACGTTGCACGAAATTCTGTGCGCCCGTGTGCATATTGGTCGGTCGACGTGAAAATTTCCCCGGCACCCGTTGCCGCTCGTGCGCGAATAGCCGCGACTTACGAGGTAATTCCGCGGAACAAGTTTCGCAACTCGACAGCCACTCCAGGATGCGAGTTAAGGAACTTTCCTGCTCGAATTTCCTCGAGCATACACGATAGAAAGGCCCCCCAACCCCCCTTCAGTCTACCTTTCTACAGGGTGTCTTTCCAAAGTGGCTTCACCCTGGATTTCATAACCGTTATTGATAGCAAACATTCTTTTCATGCGCAGAAAATATTTGTTACGTAATTTTTTTAAGACACACGATCAGTTTCAGTTTTTAAAATGGAACTGTTCATTTTACTTCCTGTCCCGAATTATTTTATTAATTTTATTGATTTTATTGATTTGAATTATTTTATTATCTGAAATGAATTCATTGATCTCTGATGTTACAGTCAGGAGCAAATTTGGATCTCATAAGTAAAATGAGGCGAGTAGTGACATCGGAATTCGGGATTGTGGGAATTTAGGAACTTTAGGATTTAAGTATGTAGAAATTTAGGGGTATAGATATTTGGGCACTTTGGAAGTTTAAAGATTAAGGATGTGAAAATATTAAGATTTAAAGATATAGGAATTTTTTTATTTTAGAATGTCGGGATATAAACATTTGGGAACGTAGGAATTCGGGGTGTAGGAATTTAGAGACATTAAAATTTGTGAACGTTGAGATTTGGACGTGGAAATATGAGCACGTAGAAATTTAGGTACATAGACATTTGGGGACTTCGGGAGTTGGAAGGTTAAGAATGTGGAATTGTTGAGATTTGGGAACATAGGAATTTTTGAATCTTAGAATTTGGAAACGTAGGAATTTAAGAAGGTAGATATTTGGGGACTTCAGCAATTAGAAATCTAGACATATGGGAATGAATGAATAAATTTATAAATGGTAGACTGTGAAAACTAATTAACTCTTTCATTACTATTAACGCCTAATCATTCAATCAAATTTACTAACCATAAGTTATTTTCGCTTCCAAATTTCTAACAACAATCATTCGAAATAACTCACAGGCATTTCCTTAAATTTTCTAATTACACTTTTAACCTTTCTCTTCACAACGAATAATTATTATATTATTTATGAAAAAATATGTGTTGTTACTACATGTTTACTGCTTAAAACTTACCGTCTTATATCGAATGCTCTCATAATGAAAGTACGTACATTAAAAGTTAACGAATTGGTAAAGAAAAGAATTATTAAATGATGTAAAAAAATATGAACATCGTTCTGTTTAAAAACTAGAACTTGATCTTTACGTCTTTTAATACAGTTATGGAAAAAAGCTTGTGTTTGCAGACTAATACGTAAAACCAAGTTTAGGTGAAATATTCTTGTTATTTTAACATGTAACTTTTATATCAAATAATTATTTGTATTAACAATATTTATGAAATAACGGGACTGATTTACTTTAACATGGACACCCTGTATGTCCGTCCACAACCCCTTGGCTGCTTTTACCCTCCTCTTCACTCTTTTAACGAGATTGCAAGAATTTCGAAAAATTCTGTGAATGCCACCTGACGTTCCACGAGATCGGCGACTCCTGCAGCTTCTTCGAGCACTATCAAACTTTTCCAAGTAGCACCGGGAAAAAGAACAACCGCACTTTAATAGTAAAAAAACCGTAGGAACGTCGTAAAAAATACCGTCTATAAACTGGTTCTTTTTTAATCGTTTAATAGTAAAAAATTCAGATCTGACGCCTTAGTAAGCGCAAGATAAAAAATTTTAGTATGATCATATAGTCAGTTGATAGATTCTTGCGTATTAAATGACGAATTTTAACACGATCTGATAACATAGAAGTGTATTAAATAAAATTAAAAATAACAATAAAACAAAATGAGAATTATAAAACAAAAATGAAATAATTATAAAATGAAACTAAAATACTTAAAGTGTTATAGCATTTAAAGTTTTAAAATGGCTACTTACTACTTGCAATAAATAATTAACTTTGAAGCACCAATAAAGTTAAAAAAAATTCGATAATGTAACAATATTAATAAATAGTATTCAGATAATGATAATACAAATAGTATAATAATAACATGATAGTATTCATGCATTAATATGAATATTCACATTAATATTGATCAAAATAAATGGCATATCAATTTAAATCTCAAAGTTTGATGAAAATAACTGACTAAAATCTACATTAATATTTGAAATGTTGGTTGGTTTTTTCTCAGAATAAACAAAACAGAATCAATTTTTAGAAAGAAAAGTTGTTACAACGAATTTTGCATAGAAGTTCAACTTTTATGCTGCAAGTTGGAAGAGCTGCAACTTAGAATCTGAAATACAGCAAGTGATATTTTTAACACGAAATTTTAATCTCGAACTTTCCGCAAACTTTTATAGAACTTTCACATAACTTTTCTAAACATTTACATAACTTTTATATTTCTCCTTGACAGAGTTTTACACAGATTTATAGTTAATAATAATAGTTTCTTCAAGAAAGGATATTACTAAATGAAATACAATATAAGACAACCTGCATCGCCGGTAAACGTACAAGCCAGACTCACAATAAAACAAAAGACTGCATATTTTTATATTGCTGCCAACTCGATTGCAGCCTGGAGAGATACCCATACCAACACTTCTTAATAATTTTACATAAATCTTTGAAAATATTTTCTACAAGAGCTAAATATAAAAAATTTGTAATTTAAATGTGATGTTTGGTATTCTTCGCTCGAAACTTGAAATTTCGAATTCGATAAACAAATTTACATTTTAAAGCGCATGTAAATACGTTTCTCAGGAATATTTCGTTGAAGGACCAAATATTTAACTCGATGAGAACCTTCAAAGCAAAAGCGGAGGTGGGTTCGAGGAAAAAGAACGGACACGAGATACCGCTTTCAGCGTAGCATAAAGAGTAGCATGAGCGTTCTCCGAAGAGTTGTAACCGCTTGCTGGGGAAAAAAGAGGTGGACGCGTAATTAAACTTTGCTAGTTCCCTGGCCACGAGTTGGCCAAGTTACACAAAAGTCTTGCCGAGTCGTGGAACGAAGAAGCGCGATGGCACGAGGTGTTCTTCAGTGGCATCGTTCAACTTGAAAAATTTCGAAAAAGAAGGAATGAAAAAACATCAAAAAAAGCGAACAGGAAATCCTTTGTAATTTGTAAAAAGAAGCTGCACGGCACGACCCAAACTTTGAACAGCGTCGAACCGTGAATACTTCCAGGAAATTTGTTTTGCAATTATTTATTGTAATTTGCATTACAAAATGTATTACGATTTTAAGAATTTTACTACCCCGTAGTACAGTTATTTACAACTCAGAACATATGCTTTCATAACATATCTAAAGATCATTAATATCAATAAACTGTGTTTTTTTTGCAAATAATTATTTAGTAAATAATTTTACTATATTTTTCTGCATATTTATGAAACTAAGGCTGATCGATGTGTACAAGTGGCTGTTCTTTAAAACTGTTGGTTGATAAATTTACTTCGCAATAAAATTCAAATATTAAACACGCTTTAAAATTATAATATGTTGAAAACAAAATTGCATTCCTTTTCTTGAAAAACGCAAAATAAAAAATAGTAATAAAAATAGTATATTATTTACTCATGAGAGTAAACACATTGATACAGTGCAATATTACGAAATACATTCCAAATATTTTTAATAAGATAAACATCACCTGAATCTAGATATATTAAAAAGATTTTTATTAAAAACTAGAAAAAAGGGAAAAGTTTATTGACAAAATCCTCAGAATATGGCTACCATTAAAAATAAATGAGAATTTCTAATGAAAATGCCATAAAAAAATCTATTTCATTACAAAAAATAATGTAAAATGTAAAATATATAATTATATAATGAATATATAATTATTCTGATAAATGAGTTTATTTTCTAAAATGAATAATAAATAAATTCAGATGAGAGATATTCATTTCATGATAATATCCCGTTTTCCTTAATTCATGTACCAATTTGAAACTTTTGGCCGATGGTATACATATCGAGAAAATTAGCTTTTATTATGGAAATCTAATGAGATAATTCTAATGAATCATTCGACATGTGCATTTCGCTAATCTGCAGACTAAAGCGGCTTTAATTTTAGCAAGCGATTGATACGCCGAATGATAATTATTTGCCCGCTAAAGCGTGTAATGTGTTGGCATAAATCAACAATTCGAAATATTCCTGTGTAATAATTGTTAACAAACATATTAGGACTACGTGAATCGATTATATCTACCGAGCGATAGCTGTTAATTACTGTAGAATTTCCACTACTCGATGTTCCATCATCTGAATGCCCCACTATTTGAATATTCAGATATGGACGAATACTTCCTTCTCTCCTTACAAAAAATAGCATAACAGCATGCATCGTTATAGTTGTACAGGAAGTTCCAAAAATCGTGCAACAAACAGCTGGATTTTATATTCAAAAATAAATTGGAAAGGAGAATCAAATTTTTGTATTTTCGTCTTCGTTTTTTGGGAAAAATTAATTCAAAAATTTTTACAAATATTTGGAACAAAAAAATTAATAGTAAGACGAATGACGATTTCATTTCTTTTACTGTAATAATTGATGTATGTTATAAATCAACGAATGTTAATAATAATTAAAAAAATAATCGATCAAAATACAACTGTTAAAATACATAAACAGACTAATTATCACAATGCATACATAATGAAGTTATAATTATATAATCGTAATAATTATTTTTCATGATATTGTTGATATATGTACATATAACACGACAAACTTAATACAAGGAATGATAAATAAAAACGTAAGTGGCAATACTGTAATCGACAGTGACTAATAATATAATTTCAACAATATTAGTATTCAAATTTTATAATTTATATCATTTATTAATTGCTAAGTTACACAAAGAATTGTAATTGTCATTTTTATCGGGGTAAACAAATTTCCTTCATATAGTTTGAAAAATTTTCAAATTCAATTTTGTTAAAATAACCAAGTACAAAAAATGTTTTAAATTCTAGTTTTTTATTTATTCTTGTATGTAAAATCACCACTCGTACCACGATGTTAGGGCAACCTATATGTATAACTTCTTAACTGTGATTGCTGTTTATGACAAAAATATTCTAACTTTGAGTCTTGTTGTTACGAAATTATTTTGTTTTCAAATAATTTACTCGAATTTCCATCACTCATATAACTCAACTTCTGAGATTTCAGCATAAAATAGTAAAAAGTAAATACTATTTAATAGTATTATTTTACTACTATTGAAGAAAGTAGTATTATTTAAAAAAAGACTAAAAATAGTATTATTTTATTGAAAACAGAATGTTTCATTTTACTCACCGCTGCAGTATCATTTGTTTATTTCCAAGTTTTATGAAGAGTATGGATAATGTCGTGTCACTTACCTAAAACAGAAACGGTTTATGATTCAAATTAGTTGTGGTAAGATATACAATTGTATCAAATAAAAACAGTAACATACAAGCATATTCTATTCAGTGTTGAATAGTGGAAATAAGAAAAGAAGTAAGTACTACTTTTTAAAAAAGATTGTTTAATTTTAACAAAGTTTTTCGTCTATGAAAAAACTAATTTTATTTAAATTTATAAAATAAAGAAATGTAAGGCGTTTTTAAGAAAACTATCGTCAATATGAATAACAATAAATAATTGTTATTACAGTTTTCACTATTCCACTGTGTATGATTATAAGAAAAAAGCGATTTGTGAATATGATAAATTTTCTATTAGAATACTATTCGATAATATTAAAATATAAAAATATAATTTGTGTAGTAAGATGTTTGTAAACGGTGAAAAGTATAGACTTCTGTTGGGACACAGAAAATTTATATTATTACTATTGCGAATAAATGTATACTAATAATATTTGTGTCATATTATTATTATAATAACAATGTTTGAAAAAAACTTACGGAAACGATCGAAATGTTGCAAAACTAACAATTATCTACATCAAGTCCAGAAAAAGTAATAATAATAGTTCATCTCAAATTTTATTAAATAAATCAATCAACATCAAATTATCAAATAAATCAATCAACACCAAATTATCAAATAAATCAACTAACATCAGTTTATCAGATAAGTTAAGAGTAGATTTTGTTTCATTTATTTCAACCATTACAGGATTGAAACATCTCTTTTGTTAATTGAGGCAATAAAAGCTCCTATTCTTGTATACGTACATATGTTACTTTGGAGCAAACGTTATTTTATCAGCTCAAACATTCGCATCCATTAAGATAATATGAGGATAATGAGATTAGAAGGCTAATGTAGATGTAGTCTTTTGCATACTAATTACGAAAAATACATACTTTAATCCTACAAAAATATCAAGATAAAAATTTTTCATTCAATTTTGTTATTCCCGAGGCTTTTTATTTGTACAATAAATTACAGTAAAAATCTGCCAATATATTGGTGATTGACGATTAAAGTCATTCTTCAAATAAATAACGTCTTCACATTTTTAATTAAAAATTGATTTCCAGCAAATATCTTCCCTATGCGGTACATATTAAATATTATGATTTGAATTGCAATTATCTTCGTTTCGGTAGGATTAACTTCTTATTGGTGTATAAATACCATTATCATTAAAATTCAACTGAATTTTCAAGAAATTTCAAAATATACTATGTTTGCGATACAACCACTGGAATACTGACAAAATTAATTATATCTATTTTTTTTTTATTTGGTAGAATAATTGCAACGAATAATATTTAATGAGCAATAATGATATTCATTATCAAAGTTATTTTTAATTTAATCTTATTTCATATTAATTCTGTGTAATACAATTTATACCAATTTATATCAATTTGAAATTTCACAACTTAATCAAACAGGCTGCTGCTAATTCCTTTTCGGAATATTAAATCAATTAACGTATGACTATTTATTATCGAATATTCAATTTTTAATGGCTTATACAATGTATTCCCAAATGGTAATTGCACAAAGATATTTATACAGCAGTAAAAACCTTTAAAACAGGCACTTCGTCGCAAATTACCAGTTAAAAGTTTCATGTGCTATCCATTAAAAGTTTCATCAGAATTAATTCAGGAGAGAAGACCTATTATACTTGATTAAAAGAATTTATTATAAATAAAATATTTTCATTCCATAAAATATTATCTCGACTTTTTCATTAAACGATGAAAATAATTTAATTAAGACATATTTAATATTTGCGACAATAATTAATGACTAGGACATGCCATGAATATTGTTTCATTATTTATACTACATACAAGCATTTTCAGATTTTACTTACTTTAAAGATTTTACCTAAAACTTTCTTTTATAAATAGTTTAATTAAAAACATTCTCTCACAAATAATTTAGTATAAAACTTCCTTTCTTATTAACTTATCTGAAGGCAAAAATTCACCCTTTCGGATAAACGTATCTAGCTACAATTTTATTTCGTCTAAATATAAAAGAAAGTACAACTATTTACATAGCTTCCTTAATCGTTTGACCACAGGAGCATTTACCTTAGTCATTTCGATGACTATCATCGCAACGACCTTCAGATGTTCGAACTGTTCCGTCCGCAAAGACTTATAAAAAGCAGAAGTTACGTGGCTCGGGTATATCCAATCTAAAATTTGGCCGTACGGTAGAACATTGGCATAAGAGGAACGATTATACCGCATCCCGAGGAATTCGTATACACTGGCTCGAAAGTTAATTTACATAGTTAGTCGGACAGCGAAGCGAGATCTAATCCGAGCGAGACCGCAGCTGCCGCGGCAGGATAAACACGCCAATACTATCCCAGTTTATAGTGTACCCTTTCGAGGTCGTCGGGCGGGCTGTGCACACAGAAAGGGAGAGTAAACGACGGAAAAAGGGGTTGGAGGCAGAAAAGAGCAGGACTAGGAGAATTTTCAAGCACGACGTCGCAATTACATCGGATCAGAGAGGAATATTTCATCCGGCGCCCTTCATTCGACGAAAACGAGAGGGAGAGACGCGCAACCCTCCCCACTCTCGCAACCACCCTCTCCCCCTTTTCATCCCTCCTGCTACGGATTATTAACGGGCAATTTGCCGCGTCTGCTGCTGACTGTATTGTCTCTCTATTCTCTGGCCCTCCGCCGTTTGGATGGTAACCCAGGCCCCTCTCGCCTCTCTTATCCTTTCCTACGTTTCCATCAGCATCCTTTCCCCTATTCTTCGCCCGTATTCGGACAGTCTCGCTTCCTTTCTCTTTCCCCATCTTCGCCACCATATTCGTCCACCACCATTCGTATTCATCTGCCGTAAATCTACATTCCCAAACAAAATGGTAGTACACTAACCTTCCCTGGTTTTCGATGGTAGGTGTAGAACCTGTTATAGTCAGCGAAATTTTCAGAGTTCTACTATAAATTTTATGCACATATTCGTTGTGTGGTAGTATAAATTGTTGCAGTGTAACGATAAAGAGATACAATACTGTCGTTTAATAATTACATAATGTGTCTACAATATAATTTGGACTTGATCTTTTAATACAATTTTTATTATTTTTATTTTTATTCTGATACTGTTTTTACAATATGTTTATCGTTTGTCTTTTCCTACGATTATCTGGCAAATCACTATGCAAGTTTGTATTTTTATTTACTCTTTTTTACTTGTATTTATATCTACTCTTTTAAACAATTTCATATATTTATTTTCACAAGTATTATTAACGATGAAGATCCTAATTGTTAGTGACTGAGATAATGAAATGTTAAATTCCTATTTCGATTTTACTTGCTTTATTTCATGGGAGTTCGTAAATTTTTGCCTTTTATTTTGATTATTATTGCAATTTTTCACGTCACGTTGGAAATTCGAGTGAAATTATCACAGTCAGCGCTTTATCTTCTTTCATTCAAACTAATGTTTGACAGTAATTTTTACACGTGAAATGTAATATTCATTTTTAATTCCATTTTTTATCATATATATTTAGCTATGGAGGAATGTAAAACTTTTTACAAAATTTCAAATCAATCACGCTGTTTTAAAATACAAAAAAATTTATGGAATAGTTTGAGTTATAACAAACCGTTTGTTATTTATCTTCAATTAATTTATTAATTCTCAATTTAGGTAGAATTAGTTAATAGTATTCTTGTTTGTTAAATTTATCATTTAGAAAAAGTAGAAAAAATTGGTAATTCATTAAAATATACGGTATATGTAAATTTCCTTAAACTTTCGTGTCTGATTTTTCACAAAATGCATAGGAATAATGACGGCATTTTATAATCTACCAATTTGAAAATAAAAGTATTTAGGAACCCCGAAGTTTACGAATTTTTGAATTTGTAAATCTAGGGATATAAGAATTTGGGGGTTTGGATATCTAAAAATTTGAAGATTAGAGGATTTGAGGGTAATGAATTTGTGAATTTGAATGTATAGAAATCCAAGAACTGAGAGATTTAAAAATTCGAGAAATTTGAAAAATTGATAGTTTTATAACTTGTGGATATAGAAATTTGAAAATATACCAATTTAAGAACTCAACAATTTTTAAATTAACATATATGTACTTATCCAAAGGAAGCCTGCGTTACATTTGAATATACATTGAGTAAGGAAGATTTCAAAAACCTTGAAACCAATTAATAATTGTAATGTTGTTTCTAAATATGGTATCTCAGGAAATTGTTATTAACTGAATCGTAAAGAACAATAAATTAATCTTGAAATCCTCTTCCTGTATTTTTTCACAAATTGAATACATGAAATATTTCTTTAGTATCGCAATCTTCATGGTCTTATTGATAACTTTTTATACACTTAGCAATAACATCTATAAAGTTTACAGTTTATAGTTAAGTTAGAATCTCACTCTTTCACTCACATATTTGAATTTCGTATTTATTTAATTATAAAGGAACCGAATTATTTTTCAGTACTGAACCTACTTTCCAATACGTCGTGAAAAAATACTTATTTTATTTTTAAAAAATGTATAGAATTTCAATAAGAGTGCTCTTAATCAAAAGTTAAAAATGTCTTCAAAGAAACATAACTCTCAATTAAGACCACTTAAATTGAAATTCGATACACTTCTTAAAAATAAAATATGCATTCTTTTGCAACGTTGTATGGAGCAGATTAAGTACTGAAAAGAATTCGGATCTTCATTACAGTCTCTAGATTCTATATTAGGCAATAGCCTAATCGTTACACCCTATCGTTTTTACAAAGTCCACATTATTTAAAACATTCTAACATTATTCTCGAGAAGAGGCAAATTTGATCAGCGTGTTATGTTTTGTGTGAGAGTGTAATCCTCCTTCTCTCACTTCGGATCTTCTCTTCCTTTTCTCTTACCGAGTCCTTGAAAGTTCGTTAAGGGAAGCGCAAGTGGGTGGGCTCCGTTACTTAAAACCTCCACGTGTTCAAGGACTCTCTTCGTATCTACAAGGAAAACTCTTCGAAAATCGTCTTTGCTCTCATTGTGCGCGAACATCCTTTGTTTATAGAGGTGTGACGTAACTTGTGGGACGACTGAGCACGAAATTGCGACATTTCTTACAGAAGACGAGTGATGCTGGGAATTTGTCTAGAAGATTGAAAAAAAAGTATTTCGATGAATGTTCAAGTAGATAAATTCTAGCACTTGCATTTCTAGGATTGGATAAAATACGTGTGATGTTCCTTTTTTAGGTTTTAACAATAATACACACCATTAATTACATTTATTACATTTGTTAAAAATTTAATTATTAACTTACATTTATTACTATATGAAATGCCCGGAAAATGCGATACGCCATTTTAGTTTTACTCTACTTTCTTTAATTTGATCTGACATCTACAATGTCACTAGATGACAGTATGTTAATCAGTTTTGTGCCTTTATGTACATTTACGCTTGATAGAACAATGTAAATTTTATGTCACAATCGGTAGCCAATAAATATCACTTTCTACACATAAATAACAATAGAAGTGTATTATATTTTTATTATGTAATGTTTCAAAAAAAAAATTGTATTAATATTTTACATCTGCTTATAGCCTTCAATCTCTTGTATTGCATGTTTATAGATACAATTCTGCATTAGCTCTCAGTCATATTAAACAAATTCGTTAGTTTGAAATGATAAAATATTTATTGTGAAATGATTAAATACTTTTATAAGATAAACCCATTAATGATAGCGTCCCAATTAGTGACAATTGTTTCTTTCAATTAATCAGAAATGATAAAGCGATTTATTGGTCGAACTCTTAAAACGTTATAATTACAAATATTTCATTTACCAGTTTAAAAATTGTTTTCTTATTAAGATGTTCGTTAGCAGGTATAATTACAGATTTTGATAACACGAGTTAATAAATACTTGTGTATTTCTAGAGTTATTAATTTCATGAACAAAGTCTGAACCTAACTTGTTTATGTAACAGACATTGTTTAGATAAAATTTATTAAATTACACGATTTTGTGATTTTATTTTGATTATATGATTTTTTGTCAAATATTCAGTTCTGCATTTGAAAACTGGCTCGTTCATAAACTTAAAACAATTAATTATTGAATAATTAATATGTTCAGTAAAAATCTGGATATATTCCAAGTAATAAATGACTATATTTTATTTTTGATCAGATCTTTACATTTTTATTTACTTTCATATGTAATTCAGTTGCTTGATATTTTTATAAGGTTCATTTATATTCTAAGTTAACAAGTTTGTAAAAGTATTAATATTCAATCTTATAAACTTTAATAGTACGTCATTAAATATAATTCATTTAAAATTGTTTCTAAACTTCCAAATCTCTAAATACATAAATTTTTACATCATCAAATTCTTGAATTCCTAAATTTTCAAATTCTTTTATTTTTAAACACTCAAATTTCTGAATATCTAAATTACCAAATGTTAGATTCTTAAATTTCCAAGTATGTAAATGTAAAATTTTTTAATTTTTAAGTTTGTAAATTTCTAAATTTCCAAATTTCTATATTCTTTAATTCCAAAATTCCCAAATTCCAAAATTTCTAAATTTTTAAATTTCCATATGCCTAACTTTCCAAATTTGTTAAACTTTAAATTTCTACATTCCAAATTCTGAAATACCCAAAACTTTTGATCTCACAGTTTTCAAATTCCAAATTTCCAAGTTTCCGTGTTTTCAAAATTGCCAAACTACCAATTTTCAGATTTGTAAATTTTCAAATCCTCTAATTCCTAAACATATAAATTACCAACTTGCGAATCAATGTAACATAGTTATGTATCAAAGGACATTTGCAACGAATAAAATCAACTCAACATGTTATCCAAAAATTAATGTTTAAAAATATACTAAATGCTAATACGATTTAAAAATAACTCTTACCTAACTTAAATAATTCTTCACAATTAACTTCAGTCATAGTCTTAAAAAAATTTTATAAATATCCTTAAATATTTGAACCTATAAAGATTTCCTCTTTACGTTTGTGTATGTACTTCTCTTTGAGCTGTGTATCAGTAAATGTTACGGATATCTGTAAAGTAGTCACGAATGGTACTTCAGCTCTATATTGGTTTGAATCAACGTCCGCTGTCGCAGTATAGAGCAGTCATGGGCAAGTAATAAATCTAGCCGGTACACTCTCTAGAGCTCTCTAGAATTGGGTAGCTAGCTCAAAGGCGAGCATAGACCTCAGAAGCAGAGGAGCTACTCCCCGCTCTTTCAGTTTCTGGAGCTCACGTAGTCGAGCTTTTGTGTGCTTTTACATTTGTCGCAATCTGTTGTGTGTTCTTCATGCCACGTAGCCGAATTTCCACCATCCTATTCGCACCATTCGTCCCTACACCAGCTTTCCACCAAATACAGAGGGCTAGTGGTAGAGTAGTCTCGAACTCACAAACAAGCTCGACACCGAAGCCGCTCAACGAACGTTTTCGTATCCACGCCCGGCATACGAACAAGAGAGGAAGGTTCGTTTGCTCTGCTTGATTTTCTTGTTTTACGCCAGTCTATTAGCAAATAGGACTGTGTCTACAAATAACGAAAATGCGTGGATCCTATTTCCACAGTAATGTTAGAGACGGGTGAGCCTCACGGCAACACGGCTGATAATACCTGCACTGCTTTTGTAGCGTTTTTTTACCAACGAATAGTACAGCAGTGGAATCCCGCTAACTGGCACTTTCCTATTTGGCTCTTTTGCGGGTTCCCTTTTGCGCTAACTTCCACAATCAGTAATGTGTGATAGTAGCTCCTACTCTTGTAGGTTACATACATAGACCCAGGGAGATCTCCATTAGCCTATGTCTGATTTATATATTCTGCAAAAAAATTAATGCTTCGAAGTTGACGAAAAGTGGGACTAAAAGTGATAATCTGAAAATAGATAAGGCCATATTTAACGTACATCATAGGTTATATTGCAATTGACCGTACTGACAGTTTGTACACTAGATGAAATTTCTTGCTCCCTAATTCTATTCGGTTAATTTTCTGACAATTTAGGTATAGAATCTTATTGGTCAATATAGTTGCAATATTAATGTCTGATTCATCCGATTTCGTTAATAATTGTACTCTAAACGTGAAAGGATTTTCCTTTTCATTTAGGATTTAGCCGTCCAAGTCTGACCGATCTTTGTAACCTTTAGGCTGTAAGAAGCAGCTTTTTCAATTTCAGTTCTAATAGCCTCGGTCTGCGTTTTCAGATTTATTCCTTTCAACATAATGGCCTGCAGCCTTAAGCGTAAATTGTATACACATAAAACCAGATATCTAGGTCTTAAATTGTTCTCGACTTTCAAAGATGCCTTCAACAACTATATTTGTAGTGAATGCCCATCATTAAGTAAAAGATTTTAATAAAATCTTAATCTTAGGATCATAATAAAAGAGTTATTTGCCTGTCGTAATATGTGTTGCGAACTCTGCTGGCTCTTAGAGCAAATAATTATAGACAGTGATAAAGACGTACTTCGCTAACTGTCATAGCTGGACGAGTACGCTAAATGTGAGTTGCTAATTTCGTACGTTGGTTCACCCGCTTTTGGATTTTGCGAGGACCATTCTTTTTATCATTCTTTCCTCTCGAGATGCAAATATTGTTATATACTGACCTAGTCCCTTCTCTAACTGAAGCTTCAGTTTAATTGTACATGCTTTCGCATTCAGATCTGCAAAGCGCCTTCTTAAAGAAGTGGACATTTCAGTCCATGTCAAAAACAAGTAAAAATCTCAATACTGTACCCCAAATTTTGCAGATTAAATTTCTGCTGATTCATTAATAACAATTATTTAATATTCTATTTATTAATGATATATTAATATTATTAATTAATATTATTTAACAATAACACTTGTGGTGCAATATTTGTCACTCAAATCAACACAATTAAGCTGGATACAGGGACTCTAATTAATATTCGAACACTGTAACATTTTATCAGTTACTACTCTGTATATTTGTATATTTGTAAGTTGACATATGTTTTGTTTTTTATTATCATAAAATAAGAACTTTTTTTAACGATTCTGTAAATTTTATTCATTTAAACTAGCTAATTTGTTGTACAACGAATTGTATATTACAAAATGTCGCAATCTGTTATTCTTACGTCAAAAAAATATTCTGACATTTAATTTCCTCCGATGCTTTTAAAATAAAAGTACGTGTACATAATTGTCAGGTAATCGTTTTGTTTAATTACATGTCGTAATCGATGGAGCATGTTACTTATCATTTTTTGTAAGCAATGTTGCGTAATATACTTTCATTCCTCTGTTTTAATTCCTCTTTTAATGTAATTGGTGTTTGTAGAACTTTCCTGTCCACATAATCAAATTTTCAATGCGTTTAAATGTGGTGATGCAAACTGTGATGCAAAATCGTTATAATAAATGTTTCTTGAATGTACCTTCACATAAAGTAATGCCCTAGTGATGAACTATTGATTGGAATTAACAACTGTGCCGTTTATTTTGAAAGTGGGCCAAGTCCATTTAGGTCTAATAAGACCTTTATTCTATTTTTTATCCAACACTTTAAACATTATTGGATAATCAACCTAATACCAAAAATATGTCTATTAGAGCTTAGCAATATTTTTAAATTTATTGAAATGCAAGGCTTCCAATATCTCGCAATAACAAAAAGTGAACTTGTCCTACTTTCAAAATAAACTTGTCAAAGATTTTGTTCGATAAGATTAATATTTCTTCACATGCATTAAAAGAGCAAAAAATTCCGTTAACCTTATAAATTACAAATAAATGCGTCATGTAACTTCGATAAAGTAATCATATTAGTTCTCTATGTACGCATTTACATTTAGAATACTTTTCACTTCAGCTATCGCTGTCACAAGTTAGAATAAACTTGCAGCAGTATCACGTACTGCGCAGGAAAGCTACTGTATACACATTTCTTATTCTCATCGATCTCCACTCCCATCGATCTCGTTTAAAACTTCCTAAGTACTTCAAACTGAAATGTTCCTTCCGTTCAAACTTTTCCAAATCTTCTCAAACTTTCTCAAAGGTAGTTCCTCGAAAACCGATAATACATATACACTTTTCATTATACTTCAAATCTCGAGTAACGACTTGAGCGTCGATAGTACCTTCAATCACAGAATGTCCTCCAACAAAGCATAACATAGCGTTGAATAAAATGGCAGAAGATTCTTTGTATATATAAATGTAGTAGTAAAAATGTAGAAGTAATAAAACAAATGTTTGTACGTTGCATCTAATGGAGCAAGAACTCACAAAATTGTGTGTATATTGAGACACATTGATTAAGTTATCCAAAAACTGAATAATTGTAAAGACTCATTTTTAATATTTTATAAAATTATTAAATCCAATAAACGTTTTACTTAATGCTTAACCATACAATAAACACGTAATTACAAAGTACGTAATTGTAAAATTACATACGTTATCTATCACTTAATTGTAAAATTATTCAATATAATATTATTTATCTAATGTCCCATTCATACCCTAAATATCCTATTACTTAGTTTTTCACCTTACTTTCTTTACGCAAAATTTTACCCTTTATCCAAGTCCATTTGAAAATTGACATTGCATGGACAAAATTATGCATTCTACTTAAAAAACTGAAGATAACCTTCATATTTGGATAAAAAAAGTAAGCAACGACAAAACGTTTACATCATTGTATTTTTATTGAACTATTCTCCTCTACAGTGAATGATTTACGAGTGATTCGAAATTGTCATATTATGAGATTTATCCTGTGTTCATGTCCCTAATAAAACCGAAAGAAATTATCTGGCTATTTCGAAATGTCGCGTTAATTGTACCGTGGAAGATAAAGCGAAAATTCCTGAAACACCAGGGCACTGGTCTGTGTAATATCGGGCCTAGAAATACACGTGTGTGTAAGCTCGAGAGGGAGAAAGGAAGTACCGTTGGTAGCACTGGTATCGGGCATGCTTCTAGCTGCAGCCAGTAAGCCAGTTAGGCGGGGTATTTAGGAGGGAATTTGGTGGTCCTGAAGTTGTACATTATACCGTCTAGACCCAGCACGCGGTTATACAGGTTGCCTATGGACCCCAAATCCAGCGTCTCCCTTGGGCTGGAATTTGTGGCTCGGTAAATTTAATAAGTCGACAACCACCAGGGTTTGTCCTGCAATTCCCACAGCGGCCGTGTATCTTTCGTAATTTTGCTTGATCAAGAATTTGTTGCGGTCGTTAAGCGTTGTGTGTACGTACATTCTTTCTGGATTAGGGAACATTCATTCTGGTAACGTTTTACGTTTTACATGACGTATCTGCTTGTCAAAGAGTGAAATATATGTATACTGAGTGTCCCATTCAATCCTTTCACACTCGATGTTTCGCGAATTCCCCAATTTACGAAAACGGAACGATAAATGTACTTTTCGATAAAAGTGCTGTAAGTCCTTTATCATTAAAGGACTAACATACCAAATAAATAATAATACTTTAATATATTAAATATAAGTAATAAATTACGTTAATATGTATTAAATATAAACTACGTCTTCGATGTTACCACGGAGTTGTTTTGAACGAAATAAACTGCAATCCTGAATTTTGTCCAGCTTCTATACATTGTTGGAACCACTGTGCTGTCTGTCCTGCATTTTCCGCGCTTTTTTTCGTCGACGACGAGTGGTGTTTTCACTTCGCACACAATCTTTTACATATTTTATCGTACCATCGCAAGGCCAGCGGCGAAATAAAAGCAGCGAGGGACGACGAGACGAGGGGTCAAACGTTTACAGCGTTCTCGCAGCAGAGGGTGGCTGCCGAGCCAAATACCAGTGAGCCATTCTACAAAGTAAACAAGATGGAACCCGCCACGGCTTATCCTCGTCTGAATGCAACAAGCTATTTCCAGTCGTCCAACACTTCTCCTTTCTGTCCTGGGCCGGTGTCACCCTTGCCGTTTTCTCTCTAACGGGAACCACGTTGCTTTAGACTAGTGCACCAATGTTCTAACCCTCCGCTTCTTCTCGCTTCTTGCACGCCGTGTCGGGACTGCAAACTGACGGTAGGAAAACAATTCTACGAATAAAGGAGATGCACCCAGTTTCTTGATAGCGAAATTCCATTTGGACATAAGTGGATTCGAGGTATAGACTTTATGTCATGTTTGTGGTCAGAACTTGTTTGATCGCTATAATTGAAATATCTAATGGTCACTTAGTAAACATACTTCGTCCAATACTTTTTTATTTTTAATACTTTCTTTCCTTTTGTTAAATAAACGTTCGAGTAATTCTCAGTATTCTGAAATACATATAAAATATGCTTTAAATATACGAGCGATTTAAATATTAAAACATCCATGAAACTAGATTTGTAACTCATATTTAAATCATTTTCCAGGGTCGTTTGAAGCAATGTAAATTATTCAAAGCAACATGTAAAGTAATGTAAATTTTAAATCATTTTGCAGGGAAATGTTGTAATGTACTATTTATGGCATGACTTATAAGCAGTTATTCTTGGTTCAATTAAGTATGATAAAAAATAAAACAAATTTATCTGTCAAGTCTTTCATTGAGGTATTGAAATAAATAAAACTGCACATTATATAACATAACAAGTTAAACATAACGATTACGACTATTTTCTTTCTGAACTATAGTTTCATACCATTGGGCCTCATGTTCCTAGGATGATTCTATACTTAAACTAGTTCATATTTATACCAGCATGTTGTTTAGACCATTTCCTCTAATATGAAAAATTTTAAATAACACTAATTATACTTCTCGCTTTTAAATAAATCATTAAAAGACATTGTAATATAAATACAAGAAATAGAATAAGTAGAAATAAATCTACTTAAAAATCGAAGTTTTCAAACGTTCGTTTAATTGCATATCATTGGGATTAATAGCTTTCTGCATAAATTTACTTTAAATACCAATTAGTATATAAATGTTCTAAATACATTTCGTTTTTAAGTATCATAACAAAGATTGAAACATTTTTGAATCAGTCTACAAATTGGTCCATTAATAATAATTTGTCGAAAATTTAGTTTATCAATTTAATGTATATCAATTTATTCTAACTGACCGTAAATGAGTATTTAATTTTTGACTATTCTAATTATTTACTTTCTTAAATAATACCCTGGAAAAATAATATTTGAAACGGGTAAGGCAGGTTCACTAGTGAATTTGTATAGTGCATTTTAGATTTATTATTTCAGTTAACAAATCCAAATACTTTATGTTTCAAATAAATCAAAGAATATCCTTTAAATAAATCAGTATCTAGCAAAATAAATCTTCATGTATTATCGTATTTAGACAAATTTATGTCAATATTTCAGATAAATCAAATATCCTTCAAATAAATCAGCGTCGAGTAAAATAAATCTTCATGTATTATCGTATTTAGACAAATTCATGTCAATATTTCAAATAAATCAAATATCCTTCAAATAAATCAACATCGAGTAAAATAAATCTTCATGTATTATCATATTTAGATGAAACTATTTCGATAAATGCCTATAATAACTCCTGTTTTGAATATATGCAACACTAGCTTCGATCGATCGTTCAACGGTTGATTTTATTAAACACACAACTACTTACGATGATAATACTCCCGGTCGTTTGCCGGAATCGGATGATATTAAACAGAATTTTATCGTGGAACGTACCGTTCACATTACTACAGTGTGCTCATGCCGGTTGTTTTCGCGATACTCGTGTATGCATGGAATTTTCCAACACGAGCGTTTCGACTCGTAAAATACCTTCAACGCTCTACCTAACCTCCACTGCTTCTATTCTTCTTCTACGAAAACGTTCTATTTCTTCATTTCCCGGGCATATTTGTTCCTTACTTATGCAGCAGCGAGCCGATTATTTGGACAGGATAATCTGATACGTCCACGATAACATATCTTCAGAGTTAAGGTGCTTTTCCTTCCGAATTAATGGCACAGGAAATGCGCCCTTCAAGTAATAATATTACGAAAAAATCATTATCGCTTACATTTTATACAACTATCTTTTTCATTATAAAACAAAAATATTTGATTTTGTATTTTATTTCTGCACTTATTTTATGCTGTGTCATAATATTATGTATTGTAACATTATAACATTGATATTGGTTTTAAATTAAATGTGACACATTATATATGTATGATAAATACTGTTTCGTATTGCATTCATATTAATAAATTGCCTTAGATTTTTGTTTCGAAATCGGCCATTTTACATACAACAACCTATCATTATATTAGATACTGTTACAATTTACGCACTATAAATACTGTAAATATTTTTGAAATAAAAATCTGGCATTATTTCTAGGTATGGGTTTCTTGAAACGCCAAAACTTCAGAATCCTTTGAAACACAAAAAAGTTTCCAGTTTCGAAAATTCCAAAATTTGCACGTTTAACGTGATTCAAATTTTCGAAACGCAGACAAGAAAACGTATCAAATGAATGAATAAAGAATCGTTTGTAGTGTGCCTCCAGAATATTTGTGTATCGTATATTCCGACTTGGTTTGTGATTTTTTGTGAATGCTCGGAAATTAGTTTTTAAGGATATAAGCAGAGTGACACTCGATCGTGATCATAGAACTGTAGGGCGTGTGATGTATTTTGTTGACATTAATTACCAAAATAAGATATTCCTTCTGCAAAAAAAAATCACCACTTCAATTTTTGAAGTTTCAAATTTTGAAAGTTTCGAAATTTTATATTGCTTCAGAAGTAAGTTTCGAGAAATTAAAAATTTGGTTCAAAGCCAACCCTAGTTATTTTGTTCGTGATCGAAAAGTGAAAAATGTATCTGAAGAAGTAAAAAGATAGACAGGACAAGGGAGGGAGGGAAAAGAGAACAAACAAGAGGGGAAAGAGTACACTTTAAAAACCAGACGAACATCCTCCATCCCATTTTCACCGACCCTCAAATCTATTCTTCACAGGCCCTTCTCTCGTCTGTCCTGGTCCCCTTTGCAAACCAGAAGGTTGTACTTAACAGCCCTTAAGGTTGCTGCGGGTAACCCGACTCCTTCGAGCAGCACGCTCGTTTAATTACCGGGTTACTCAAAATCGTAACTGCATTCTTCCGTATTAATTCGCGTACTTTCCAGTCGTTGTTAACTCAAAAACGTGAATAAAACAAACGGATCGCGGATTTTTTTTATGGTCCTCGTTTTCGAGTGATAGAAACAAAGACCAACTACTAGAAAGTACTGACGAGAACAGTTTTTTTTTAACGCTACTTTAACATTACAAGGTTTACAGCATTAGATTGTAATATAAATTTGTCCGGCTACCACAAGTATTTTTCTTAGACGAACTGATTGACTAATTCACTTTTGTGGATTGTAAAATGTAATAATGACGAAATTATCAACATTTAGTTTAAACTTAGCACTGCTATTCATTTCAATGCCAAACAGAGAAAAATACTGAATGAATTTACGTTATAATGTAAGAGTATAGATTATACATAAAAAGATAAAAAATATATCATCTAAAAGGTAGAGATGTGCTATATGTATAAAGTCCATGCAAACAATCGATCTAGACTGTAACTAGAAATGAAGAAGATTATCTTGCAAGTATTATTAATTCTTGCGTCTTAATTCTCTCTTTCATCTATTTGCATTGTTCAGAAATATTTCAAATTCTATTTATAATTCTATGTTAAAATATCTAATGTTATACTTCAGATTATGAAGGTAAAATTATTTTATTCAATTCAATGTCACTTTCTACGTAGAATTATTCAAATTGATCCAATTCCATTTTCTACGGGAAACACTAACTTTATGAGTTGTATAGTAACAATAATTTAAAGTAGTATTTGAAACCTCAGAAAAGGGATGAAGGGTCTGAAGTAAACTATTGTCTTTGGTTAATAAGTAAGGATCTATCATTTACAACGCAGGATTTGTCGAAAATAGTAATGATTATGATACAGCCGCAGTTTAAAGAAAAAGGGGTTCCTACATAAAAAAATGATCTTTAAACATTTCTACAAATAAATGACATACCGAAAAAATTATACACAACACTGTAGAATATATTTATAAAATTTGTACAAAACCTAGCTATGTAGATTCAAAGATTTTGTCACAGTTCGGTGAAAAACATAGTTTCCGGAAGAATATAAGAGAAAAAAATTTGACATTTAATATTTTTCGCGTGAACACAGTCTTCGAATCATTCTAACTCACGTACATATCTTATTGCAAACATATGTATGATATAAAAAACATATATTATCATATACGTTCGAAAAAACTAATTTTTTATGAATACTAAAAATTGCCTCGAAGCAATATCTCCTTTTCATCTGATAGAATTCATCCTCGCTATAAATTCGCCAGATATTTAAATTTTAATTTATCCTTTTTGCATAATATTATGCACATTACAAATAGAAAATAATATACAGTCAAATTTAATTTATTTTTCTCGCATAATATTCTGCACATTTGAAGTTAAAAAGAAACGAAAAAAAATTAAAATTTCAGAAATAGTCAAAATGGCGAATCCCTTTGAGAATACTAGTGAAGGATTGTAATAATATTTAAATATTTGTTTCTTTAATTGATATAATATAAATGTTATTTTGTAACACGTTCATGTCATCAAATCATATCAGATTTATGTTTGAAAATTTGTCGCGTGGTATCCAACAATCAAACATCTGACCGATTGCTTTCATAGCACGGTTCAGTGCGAATACAAAAACAAACTTTTTGTTCGAAAAAACTATCACTCTAATTGCATCCACACAAAAACGATTCCGTTTTTCTTCTGTACAGGTGTACGAGTTATATCGTTATTAGAACGATACAATCTCGATTAATGGAACGTTTACAAGCCATCTGCATGGAGATCGAAAAACATAACGGCAGTATGTGGCGCGGCTATGATTTATCGTTTCGCGTTTCATTTACCGTTGTTGGCTACATCTGATGCCAGTGACCGTTACGAGGTATTACGTTAATTCGAAGTTTCGATCCACATTTAACAGACGCAACCAACCGACACTTTGATTTCAACCCTCGTTGCGTTCAATTCTACGCAATTGCAGTGGTAAATACCTGGAATATGAATTATTTGTTCATCTGTCGAAACTAAACAAAAACGTTCGTCGATGCTTTGAAGACAAACACATCAAGAAATTATGTGATTGATACATTATTTTTTGCCAGTTTAGAATACTGAAAGTAACTGTAAGATCTATATTTTATTGCATTAAGGTGGTTCCAACGGAATATGTGGTAGGGGAGCATTTTCGGTGGGACAATAGGATATATAAACAGTGGCAATCGAAGTGAGCATTATTAGAGAAAGAGATTAACGAGCGTGCCAGAGATAGTGAAAAGAATGTAATAAAGTCAGCGAGAGTGTTGATTTGTGAAGTGCGAGTTTTACATTAACCATTTATACAAGAGTAAATAAATAAAAACTGCGTAAAGGTTATATAATCCGCGTAAACCTTACAGTAACATAAGACAAATATCAAAAATATGTGAAAGTTAAATATCTTAGGGCAGGGGTCAGTAGATCCCTTAAGGCAGTAGAATCAAACTTGTGGCTCTTAAGTAGTTTAATAGTACATATTGAAAAATTAATTGCAATATTGCAATTGCTAAACAAATATAATAATCCTGCGCACACATCAAAATGCGTGTCAGATCGCATGCATGTAAACCTAGCTTTAGCTAACCGTGCTCTCCACACTCACCGACGCCACACTCAAAACCAAAAAGTGTTTCCGTTTTCTTTAATACGTTGACTTATATATTCTGTTACTACGCAAAATAGAATGTTTTGATTCCACAATCAATGTTTCACAGCAGAGAATGGTTATATTATTGTTTCTAATACATATTACCGATGTATGTACTTATATTTGGCACTTTGAAAAAATAATTTATCACATCGGGAAAAAAATGGCTCTTAACTCCAGAAAGGTTACCGACTTCTGCCTTAGGGTACGATTTTGTTCTAAACTATTTTATGCATAATTTTGTAGTATTTAATAATTATAGGCAAAATATAATGATCTGAATGTCGGAATTCATTGGTTAAAAAGTTATATGTTGTTCGTTCTCTTTGAATCTACCGATCGTGGAAAAAGCATCTCTTGCATGTTTGATTATTGATTCACTTTCAAATGGCTCCGGTAAGTCCCGTACCTTTTGAATTCGTATCCAATGAAACTAATGACAAACCACATCGATCGAATCTACTTTTATTAAATTTCTCTTTGTCGCTAACAAAGAAACCACCCTAAATCTCTTCCAATTTTAAAGCTAGATTTACGGAACTCGTAAAAATTGAGGGTCATAGATTTGTTATTTTAAATTACAGAAATTAGTATAATTCTTTTGTCAAAACGTATATTAATTTTTGTCGAAGTGCAGAATTATTGTATAAGCTAGTTTATGTGTCATCTTGAAGTATAGCGAAAATAAATTTTTTGTATTGACATTTTTTTTTACTTTAAGTGAAGAATAAATATGTCGCATTGTTACGTGCCACTCTACAATTGTCGATACATACTTATAAATTTTACTTAAATTTTTATCAAATTTCTATTATTTTATATTTGACATTATTAAAACTTATAATTTCTGATGCATTAAGTGATGCTTTAAAAGATACATATTTGAAGTTTTAAAATTTTTTGTAGAAGCTTTTATAAACTTTTAAAAGTTCCTTATAAGTGATATTTCATTTATCTCCGTTGTATGATTAATATCATTTACCTTTGTTTTATAATTAATTTCAATATCAGCAATTCATTGTGTCATATTTTACCTAAACATTCGTTTTCAATCTAACGCGCTGAAATTATCTTATGAGAAAATTTTATATTAAAACGAACTGATTTTACAATTACTACGCTTGTATACATGTATATTTTTTTAATAATATTATTGTGAGATTACACATTATAAAACAATTATGAAAATCGACATAATTCCATAAAATATTAGATTACCCAAATAATTGTAAAAAACATTTATTTACACTAAGTAGATAAAGTAAAATGGACATTATGTATAATTTTAAATGTAGTTAATTATACATACTGAACTTGCGACGCAAAGATGGAAAATTAATGCAACGAAAAGTTTTAAAAGAGCTACCTTAAAGGAAAGTGGACTGGAAAATTCAGTTTGTAAGTAATATAATTTGCAGTTTGTAATTAGTTAGAAGTACAAAATATGCAGTTTGTAATCAGTTTGAAGTATGAAATTGAATAAAAATGATATCAGAAAGTTTTTATTAATATTAGTACAAAACAAATTCTCAATTCTAGTAAACAATGTGGGTGCAACAATTTCGTGCGTATTTCGGGTGCGTATTTCCATAAAGATATTCTGCTGTTAATTTAATAGAATTTCTAGGGAAATAACAACTAATGAATACATAATACGACGTGTAAAATTAATAAACAATTTTTTAAGTAAATCAATTGTTGAAAATTAATAAAAAGTTCAGGATTTTAACCGAGTGGACGCTTTAGAAAATCAAACTTTTTGATGTATTGACTAATGAATTATCTACTGTTACTTGGTTAATGAATTATGTTTAATAAATTTGTGAAAAAAAAAAGAGATATAAATGAGCCTACCATTTCATGTATAAGAAGTAAAAAATATAGTAATAAGTAAGTATTAATTAAGTATAGAACTAATTGTGAAAGACAAAAATGAAATTCAATTAAAAAATAATAAATAATCCAATAACCTTCAGTCGAGTTTCTATTTCATTTCAATCTGATAATTGAAAAATAAAAATAAAATCATACGAATCGAAATTTTGTTTCTGGCTCCCATACTCCGACACATTAAAGCAAAATTAATTTGTTATTTCATAATTTTCTTTTTATCCGAACATTTAGGATACCGTTGATCATTAAGCAAAAATTAACGCGCTTAATCATTGACTACATTCCAATCGATCACTTGAAAATGTCTATTATTTGAAATAAATTCATCAATTTATTTGATGAACATTTCCAAGTTATGTTGCAAAATAAGGGTTGAAAGTTTCAGAACGGAGATACGAGGAAGTAAAATTAATCCGAATAGCATGTAGAGTTTATTTACGGTTTGTTGCGTTTGACTGCTCTGACCAATGCCTTTTTCGTGAAATGATTTATTTCTGGTGCAGCCGGTGGATTTCGACGTCACGAAACCTGGCATAACCACACGGACGGGTAATTCGACGAGATTTTACTAGCACGTGGCGAGTTAACTAGCAAGTAGAGTTGACCCGTCTGACGACATAAAGACATGGGGTCCGCGGCAAATTACAGGAAAGCATAAACCACGGAACAAAACTTGCACGAAACTTGTCGCCATAGCGTACGTGACAAATCTTATGTCACTCCATGCAAGCATATGCACGGCTCCCGCAGGATGGGTAACTCGGGGAACCATTTCACGTAAACGAGGGAGGTTAATGAGTAAAACCAAGCCAGCTTGCCGGAGTAACCACTCGTAATATTAGACCTACTGGTATCATGTGACTCGTATGAGAATAACGAAAAAGGTGCACAGCCAACATAGTTTAAAATCGTACAGTACGGCGGGAGAAACATTTCTGGCCATAAAATGTTTGTAATACATGTATCAAGGAGAATAATACGTGCGTAACGTGATTAACTTTCATGCAAATGTAGTAAGTAAATTTTCATACAAAATTATTATCAACGTTATTAAGAATTTGTTTACTTACCTATTAGGTAATTAAGCATACGTATTAGTTATAAGCTGCGAATTGTGAATAATAAATATAACAAAATTTGATCTGGACTTTAAACAAGATCGGCCACATCATAGATTTTTAAACTGTGTCCGCGAAATAATTTTGACAGTAGCTCTTCCCTCAACTTTTCGCTTTTATTCAAATAACTCATTTAGTAAAAAATACTATATGGCCAGGACATTTTGTATTTGTTGTTACTTGTCTAGTTATTAGCATAATTGAACAATAATTAGTAAAAATTTAATTAAGGGATGGGTCCACAGAAAATGTTATACAATAAAGGATCCTCGGATTATATAAGTTTAAGAACCTATGGACCATATGATGAAGTAAATACAACAAAACTGTTGAGATTGAAATGTATTAATTGTACCGAGTTGCATCATTCTCGTAACTCTCGTAACGTCAAACCCAAAACGTCTCTACGTCTCATTCACGCAATTTTTAATAGATACTTATGACTTTTCATGAGCGTCTCGACAATTCAACTTTCTAAGCTATTGTCAACAGCCTTGCTAACAGATCAGAAAGCACGCCATTCATCTAGTGCCAATATATCGTTTCTTAACGAAGTTTATTTCAATCATCCTAAACTGTGTACCCCTACAGTGTACAGCGTCTACGAAATCCTTGTCTACCCGGTGGGCCAATGCACTCGAGCACAAACATTCAGCAGTCTCGCAGTGTGCCCCAATGCACATTGAAGGACCCAAATCACTCAAGTGTTTGGGTCACCTACGTCAATCATCAAAATATTTACAACCTTAAAGTGAGGACTAAAGGTCTCGCGATCCTATTCGCTCAGTCATATCACCAATCGGTGTTTTTACCAAATTACGAACTGACCCTGATTGGTTCTTTATGGTAAACGCCTTCACGACTCGACCTTCCCCTCCAATTCTCTCTGATATTCCATTTTTGGGCAACACGTTCAGTCTTGGTAAATCTCTTGTGAAGTACATTCACAACAGATTCACAGAGATTCAAGTGATATGCAAGTATCACTCAAGGCACGAGGGTACGGTTTGTACTATGTGGGACGAAGCTTTACAACCTTCGTTGACCTGAGTATATAATTGTAAAGGTCCCTGAGCTACTAGAACTCACAATCAAACTCTTTCCACAACATCAAGGGTACATTCGTAATATGTGGGACGAAGGCTTACAACCTTCGTTGACCTCAGCATACCTTTGTGAAGGTCCCTGAGCCATTACGAACCCGCAATCAAATCCTTTGAAACGTGGAAGTTCCTATTTACCCATTGCGCGAACATTAATGATTGTATTTTATGAAGATTAATGATTTGTATTAATAACTGAATTTCATGACAGAAATATCTCAATTTTCAAGTAATTAAACGTTCATTCATGTTCGCAATGTCGTCAGCTAGCAGAATTAACGTATGTACATCGAAAATTGCTATAATCATTAGACTACTGAAGTTTATGCATTTATGATATATCAAAGTCTGCAAACTGTAAATAAATCATGCAATTCACGAGATCCATAATTTATCGATTAAATGATTTATACTTATTTTGCAGACTTTGATATATTACAAATGCATAAACATTTGCAATCATAATGGCGCGACGGCCAGTCTTTTGATTGATTTAAACAGGAACTTGAACCAAATAAAACTGAAATTGTTTACTTTTATTTCATTCGTGCAAATGCGATTTAAACAAAGCGTCAAAAAAATTAATATTATAATTGAATGGAATTTATATCACAATTTTCTTTTTGTAAATCCACAAAATATTCTCAAAACTGAAAAATTGCAATTTTTGTTTAAATTAGATTTTCCTAATAGTTATGAATGTCAGAAAAAACGATTAGGTTTAACGATACATATTCAGTAAGTAAAAATCTATAAGAACCACTTTTTCCAGCTTTCGAAATAAGAAGTTAAGGTGTACCAAACAGTCAGTATAGATGTATAATTTTGGCTGTGAGCACATTTCTCTGATGTCATCATGTATATTCATTTTATGCCAAATATTTGAAAAATATATTTTCTTCTTCACACGCAATAACAATACACATGGAATATTATTATGTCCATTACACTAACATCACGTTCATATACTGAATTTTTTAGTCAAAATTAAAAAACGATTTTGGCTATAACTCATTATATACTTCAATAGATAGCAGAATTAGTAGAACATACAAATAGAATAGATTTTTTATTAATAATGATTATGGTGAAAGACAGACTCAGAATCAGTTTTGCAATAATAGCCTAAACTTACGTTCTATAATTTCGACTAACACACCGACAGTCATGGTACGTATGGGTGACCAGGTTACAAATTCACTTTAATTATTTATATAAAAAGCAAATGCAAACAGTTTTTGAGGGCTGTGATTTTAGCTGTGACTCACTGTAAGCAGACTTTATTTTATTGAAATACATGCAAATTTATGAACGCGCAAAGTTAAAATTCGACTAACATCGTTGTATCATTCATCCCCTCTATCTAAAAGTTGTTTTCTCAATCCAAACCCTGTTACAGAGCAACAAAAACCCCTCGGAGGTCTCGGAACTCGTTGTGGCCACATGTCACTCGCCCCCATCGTAAAAGAGACTGTTCATCTTCCGAATTGAGCATGCCGAACCCGCTATTTAGCGCAGAGGTCCACGTTCATTCGGCAGGATCGCGGGAGGATAATGCGGTAACATTTTGCGGCGATGAGAAGGGTTAACGAGTGGGAAAGGGGTTGCTTAAGGTGGAGAAAGAGGAACGGGTCGCCAGTTAGCGGCACTTTGCGCAACGATAGTCCGTGCTAACGACCGTTGAGAGTTACAAGACTGCAAACTGGATGCCAGAGAAGTGGTTACAAGAGACAAGACAAGAGAACAGACCAGACGAAACGAGACCATAGGCCGACTAGCCTTAATTGCTGGCCAGGGATTTACGAGAGCTAGGTGCTAAGAATATAAATATTCTCATAGGATAACCTAGGAATTCCTCTTAGCTACGTCGAGCAACGTTTAGAGGTTCCATTCCTCTTCCTTCCTCTGGCTCTTTAATCCTTTCAAGGGTTTCTCCGTGTAACGTGAACTTTTGCACAGGTGTCCAAAGATGATACAATTCGGTGATTCAAAATTGCAGTTATCTTTCAAATTTTTATGAGAAAGGACACTCAGTGAAAAATCATTCTTATTGAACCCTTTATTCGGAATTTATTGTCGTTATTTTATTCCCTATTTCCTTATTCCTTCGATTGTTTAAAAATATTAAAATATAGATTATTCGAATATAATAATTTGATCATCCACTGTGTTTATAAGAGCTGAATATATATGTCGCAGGGAAATGATAAAAATAGGGATTTGATCAAATCCCTAAGGTATATGATCAATTCACGGAAGATGTTAAAGTAACAAGTTAGTAGGGTGATTTTTCTGAAGAAAGTAAGTGATTTGATCAAATTCGGTCGAAGTTTGATTTTTTTTCCATGTACCTACCGTAGAAAAATGAGTTCAGGTATAGAAAAAAATCTGACCGAATTTGATTAAATCACTTATTTTCTTCAGGCAAATCACCCCACAGAGTTGCTTTTTTAACACCTTCCGTGAATTGATCATATACCTCAGGAATTTAAGCAACTCTCTATTTTTACCATTTCCCTGCAACATATATTTGCGAAGCTTGGTCGCAGGTACAAAATCTTGGTGGCGAAAAAAGTCAAAAAGCTTTCTGCTATTTTGCAATCTGGGACGGTTTCATTTTTGAGACCTAAACGATAAAAAAATGGCTGTTCCACTTCTGGGGTGACCCATTTTAACTGTAGGCAACTAGGTAAGTGCCTTATAATGCGATACTTAACCCTTTTCGGTTTAGTGACAAACTATAGTCAAAGCATTTCTCCCTATTTTTATATCCTGATAAGTTGCAATGAATTCAAATGTCATTCAATTTGCTGCTGAATTTTTCAAATTCAAAATTTGAGAATTTAGAGACGTAGAAAGGGAATTTAGAAATTTTAGAATTAACACATTTGAAAAATTGAAGATTGCGAAATATAGGAACTTGGGAATTTATGAATTTGTAAATTTGTGAATTTGTGAATTTGTGAATTTATAAATTTGTGAATTTGTGAATTTGTGAATTTGTGAATTTGTGAATTTGGGAATTTAAAAATTTGAGAATTCATAAAGTTAGCAATTTGGGAATTCTGAAATTTTAGAATTTCGGAGTTTCGTGAAATCACCAATCCTGTTTAGTATCATTTTCGATAGTTTCACACACGTTTAATCGTTTGGAACGACTTTAAAATCTTTACTTCTCATTCTTGTTAACATAACTCTGCCTATTTACAATACGTACACTAAATTTTAAATACATACTTGAATTCGTGTGAAATGCCTGTGTACACCCATTAGTTAGCCAAAGGAAGCCTATGTTGCAGCCGAGTGTACATTCTTAAAATTATAGTTCCAAACAAAAGTAACTTTCAAAGCAATTTTCGGGGAGCTACTTTGCCGATAAAATGTAGCATTGGAAAACTTTCATAAAAACAATATCGTCACTTCTGAAACAGGCCACGTATAGTTGATAAAGGAATCAGTGAAACTACCTAAACGCGACCAGAGGATGTGGTTTCTATCTAATAACTTTCTTATTGTTAGACGAATAGAACATACCGGTGACTACTTGAAACGGAAGATCAAATGGCGTATGTAACTTCCATGTTTGATAAATTAGCAAAGCGTTTCCAGTAAGCTTACACTGGCTCTGCTGTCACTGTTATTAAACGAGAATCCCTATTAGCCTCGTTTGAACATAAAGCGCTTAACTTTATATTCTGTCTCACTCTGACACTTCCGCAAACCTCCACATTCAACTGATTGTGACGTGTGCCTTGAATGAATATGCGATAAATTGCCAAGGAACTGCGTATAAATATTTATAACGGATCTGCATTGAATTTCACCCATCCTTGTCTTACGGAGTAATTGAAATAATTGCAGGAAGGATTGTATAAATGCTTTTCCGCTTATTGTGCGTTAAAGAAAGCTTTTTAATGTGAGGAACAGATGTTTTGCAAATAATTCAATGTATAATATATACTGTAAAATGTAGAAATAATAAATATATACATATGGCATACATTGCGTGTGATAACTGTAGTATTAGACACAAATTAAACAATTTTTTGTGATATATCTTAACGATCTTAAGATATCTTGACAATTTTAACTTTTGTGCAAATTTTGTATAGGAAAATAATACTTATAGCACATCAAACTTAAATTTAAAATATAATGAAAATCATTATACAGTGTCCTAGTTTTCTACCGTCGAATGTTACCAACATATTTCGTACACAAAAATAAGAAAAAGATGTCGATATAACATGTTATTTTAATTTCTTTCATATACGTATTTAAAAAAAGATTGTATGTATAACTTGATAACCATGAATTCTTCATGACATAATGAATTAAAAAATCTATTAATATTCTGAAGCATAAAACTAGCTTTTCTTAATAGAAAATACTAACAAGAGGAAAATCATTCTTTAAAATTTTAAATGATTTTAAAGATTTTGGTAAGTATTTTAATTATTTGATATCAAGTACGTGTACTAATATTTGGAAAATACAAAAATGTAACGGTACAAGTAACGGAAATAATATTTTAATTCAAACAAAAGATACATTGATAATTTATGTAAATGTTTATATTGCATATTTCCATATTCTTCTCAATTCCATTATTCGTACATATTTATTTTGCTGGATTCATATTACTACCTTATCTAATTCGTATTCGCACATCATTTTGAATTGTATTTTGCATTCTATTGTATTGCTTTAGATTGCATTATCAAAATTGAATTCTAAAAGGGAAGATTTGTTCAAATAACCAAACAACCAATTTTAATACTCATTACTACAAAACCTACTGGCGTATAATGTACAGTAACTTTGAAATTAAAAATGAAATTGAAAACTAAATAAACAAACAATAAAACCGTGAATTAATATACATGTTAATCCTTTATCTTGATATAAATCAACCTAGATTTCAGGAAAAACTACTTAACAAATTTCGTAATTTAAAATAAGAAACTTATATAATAGTCATTTAACCGCTTTGATAATTGTAAAGTTCCTGGCCATCGAATTAGGACCACTACAGATTTTCAGCATTTTTCACATTCTCCATAAAATTAAAAGGCCTGTTCAAATTGTAATGATATAATATATTAGCTACTAACATGATACACTATTACTGCATATAACATTATTAACACATGTTAATATCCCGTATTTCTACCTCTTTCTTTTACCCTTTGTTTTTATATCTTTTTTATATCTTCATTATTTTCCTAAATATCTGTAATTCTTTTCAACTCAGATAATGTGGTTGGAGAGTTGTAAACTAGTCTTTTGAGTAGGCTCTATTCACCAAATTTGACCTCACACGCTTTCGATACTCGAGCCGAACGTGAACATTCGCACGACCCTTAAGGGGGGCAATACCTTTAGACAGATGAAAATAAGCTGATATTTGTGAATTGTTTTGTATAGGATATCTTTGTCTTGTATTTTCGAAATTTCAGGTATAATTTATTATAACTATTGCCTATTACAGCATATTTTCTTTTTTTTTAAATATTTAAAAATGGCGGAATTATGATAGTCTTTCCTGGAAGTGTTTCGGCGCGTCTCGTAAAACGGCGTGACTTCTAGCTTTAGTTACATTGGTCTGAAACAAGTTTGCAAACGATGTTTCGATTATTAACATTCACAGTTAGTAGATGAACCTAAGAAATGTGAAAAATATGGAAAATTGAACAGATGGCGCGCTTTTAAAGAAAAACTTTGAATTTTACTGAAAATTTTCGCAATATTTTGCAATAAAAAAGGACTAATGTTAAATTTATTTCGTACATTTAGGTTCATATGTTAGATGGTATTGTCATGGATATGTGCAAAAAATTTGAGCGCGATTGATAAAATAGTTTTTGAGTTATCAGTCACGCCAATTTTAAAAACGTAGTTTTGAGAAAAATGCGTTTAAAGTTTCGATAAGTAAAACCTGAATAATTTCAATGATTTACCAACTAATCTGCGATTCCTGCGCTATATAATAATCCTTCGGCTTACTCGTAAAGTTGATTTTTCTCTATAAGCTCATTCTCCGTAAAAATACAAAATTTCAAACACAGCAATGGCATGATAATAACAAATCTGCTACATAGCCCTCCGCACCGAGCGCGTGAATATCTGCGGCGCGATACCAGACATAAGTCACGATAATCGGCCATAATATCAAAAGGGCTCCGTATTACGCTTTAAAATTTTGAGACTATATTTTTGAGATGTTTTATAGAAAAAAAAAATTTTGCAATTTTTTAAGATTCTAAAGGTATTGCCCCCCTTAATCGCTCATCACCCACACAATTTTATTATTATCACGATAGTAACAAATCAATTGATACGTATATGTATATCGTTATCAACGTATTTAGTAATAATTTGCATGACCTATAACAATTTTCCATATATGACATAATGTTATAGCCATAAAAGTGAAATTTTCGTACATGGCCCTAATTCGATGGCTAGTACTGCTGTAGTAGACTGTAGTCTGTAGTAGACTGTAGACTGTAGTGCTGAAACGTGTAGTAAGCAAAATATTAACATAAAATAAAGAATTTAAAACGATAAGATTATGAACTAGAGTTCTGAATAATATGACTAGCAGTTGTTTCTATAACTAGGAGACAGCGGTATTAATTAAGTGCTTTAATTAACCCGCGGAATTCGAAACACGTCGGTGCGCACGATTACACATTGCTCATCATTTCCATGCTCTTTCCTGTTCCAACAAATAGTCTGAATGTTGAGTTCAACATTCAAGTGTTTCGAAAATATTGACACGATAAGACGAGAAACATAAATACTAGAAACCGTTGTCATAATGGCTACTATTAAGTAGCGGTTATAAACGACAGGTCCTCGTATTGAAATTTGCACAGGTTCTACTCCCAACGCGGTCATTTCTTTTTATCTAGAGTACGAATATACCTATATCTTATCATTTCATTGTTTAAAAGGTATATTACTATCTTTCACATTCTAATGTATCGCTTGCAACTGATAGTGGTACATCTTAAATAATTTCAAATTCACTTTTATTGAATATAAGAGTACATTGTTTCTATTTTTATTGGGTAAACTGGTATATATGTATAGAAAATAAATTATATTTATTGGTATAAAATATAATAATGATGGTTTAATGAACTAGGTAAATGTACAGCGACTTGATACACAAAGAAATTGCTACGTAATTATTCCAACCTTTTTCGCAATTCGCACGACACGCTCGACATTTCTACACTAGCTCTTTGTTAGGAAAAAACCGCGAGCCCTCTTCTTCCCTACCACTGCATTCCTACGAAAACATAAACGCATCGGCGCATTGTCTATCATGACCCTTATAATACGCTGTCTGTCCGTTGCTACTTTCAATCTCGATAAGGGTAAAAGGTAGAAACTTGATATTTTGCACACATATAGAACTCGCCGAGATAGAGCCATAGCCTTTTAAATTTTTCTGATTGGTAACCTATGACCTGAACAACAAGGTGTCATAGGTAACGCAGTAAGTGATTGAAAATATTTTCGCAAAATTTTTAAAATCGCAAAACTTTATAAGCGCGCGCATAGGTAACAATCTAAAAAGATTAATTGATAATGGGGATTGCTAGTAATTTTATATTTCGAATCAACGCCTCTTAAAATTACGATACTACATATGTATAATAAAATAGTAATTAGTAGTAATTATTATTAGATAATAGGTACGATTAATAAATACAGTTAATAATTACTATTTGTTAAGAATAATCTTCAGTGTATACTATCTCTCTCTTTATGTGTGCGCGCGCGCGTTTTTGTGGTAATGATGGAGATGCGAATCCTGGAGGATGCTTATTATATCTCAAAAAGGAGAGAGGAGAACAAGTAAGGCGCAAAAGTATAAGCTACGTGCTAGGTTTAATAAATTCAATTATTTATATTTTCTACCTATATGAAATTCGTGTTTCTGTATAAATAACCTCATTAAGTTTAAGACTATTATTAATAAATATTATTAAACAGTGATTATCATTACTAATTACTATTAATACTAAATACTATTGAACAGTAATTACCATTAATACTGTATACTATTAATAATTATAATCAATAACAATTACGATTAATAATTACTACTAACGATAATTGTGATAAAAATATAATTACAGTAATTAGTAAAACAAGAAGTTAATTCTTTTGAAAATCTAAACTTCCTTTGCTAAAATGTACATTTTTCAAGTCGTGTGAAAATAACGAAACCTTCTATTTTGTATCTATTTTTTCAGTTTCTTGTTTGTTTCGGATAAATTATAAATCTTCTGCTACGTTTTTTAAATGAAAAGTTTATATTCGAACTGTAGAATGGAACAAATCCGTTAAAATTAGAGAGGCTGTTGGCTACCGACGAAGACTGTATTAAAATACACGCAATTATTCATAACCAATTATCGGAGCCGATTTATATTCATATTATTCATTATGCATGGTATGCGTGTAAATTAACGACAATAGAAACATATTTTACCGTAAATCAGGTGTAATTTCCTCTTAAAATTAAAACAAGAAATGTAGCTATTTTTATGTATCATTTATGAAACATGTATGATACTGTGAATTTTATTATTTTATTTGTTTGCAATATAAATATCACATTTATGTATGTAAAGATAAATAATACTCCATCTTTCAAAGAATAAGATCATAAGATAATAATAAATGTTTGGAATTAAATTTAAGTGTAAAAGCTGAAGTTCGAATTTAATTTTAAGTTCAAACAAAAACGAAAATTGGAAAGAAAATATATTAATCAAATTTGGTTAAAATTTCAATGAAATATTTCTTACTCAATAATTGCCTCATTATCAATATTAATAATTAGAAAGCAAAAGAACAAGAGTTGTATAATAATTTTTACCTCCTCATAAACAATAAAAAATATAGTTAACTCTATTATAATTTTACAGATTAATTTTACAATTTAAACAGATATTTTATAAATGGAATACTTACAGGCAATTTTCTCTGATGAAAAAAGAAGTTTAATACGTTTATCACAATGTCACCAATATTTGGATCATGCATATATTTATATCTAATTTATTAAATCAAACAAATTTCGTACAAATTTATTCATTTTATAAAGAACATTTTAATTAATGATAAAGTATTTATCATTGAATAATACATAATTTTATATGAGATTATATATTTAAATACTTTAAGGTATATCTGATAAAAATAACCAAATATTGTCAAAGCAACCAACTAGGTTTATTGAGAATAAAATTATTCCTAATTAAGATTTTTGACAAAAATTCGTGCGTTCAAAGTATTAATTTGGATTATCATATTGGATAATATTTATATTGTAATTATTTGTAAAGAAACCACAAACCATCAGAAATTTCAGGGGTTGTAGACTAACAGGTTATCGATGCTTTCTCACTGAACGAATGACATCATTATCCCTTTTAGCATTGAAAATCAACAGTCGAAAATACATAAACGAAAGCATTGAATTCCATTTATGGACAGGAAGAAACATGTATAATGGGTTTTTCGGCAAGACAATGCTCGCTATACAACGGTGGCATGGCTTCAAGGTAATAAATTGAACGTTTTGAAGTAATCGGCTTTGTTCTGCGAACCAAAATCCAGTGGGAAATACACAGTCGCTATTCAAAAAGCTCCGAGATTGATGCTATTAAAAGTCGAATTTCACGTATGAACAAAATTTAATTTGTTGGCTTCCAGCATACATACACCCTTTGTCTTTCTGCATACGCCTGCCATCGTTCGTACAAATGCTGCGAAGCCCTGAAAGAGTATTTTTTCAGATTACCGTTGAAAACTGCAGTCACTTTACTTTGAATTGTCTATAAATTCCCAAAAGGTATTCTTTCGATAGTCATTTATTGTTTCGAGAATAAAAGGAAAGTCTGTTCGTACAAAATTTGCTGAGCACCGATGTTCAATCAGGGTGATTGAATTTGCAGTTAAACATCGATTGAAATTCAGCGAAAACTGCACTGCGCTTTTATCGTACTGTAGAAACTAATTTTTGGTTGGGACAAATTTGGTTTGAAATGGAAAATTTTCTTCAAAATGAGATTTTTCCGTGCCATCAGGGGAAAATCGAAAATTTGAAATTTAATATTTGCACTATTTCGCGATTTTTATTTTCAAATTTAAATTTTCGAAAATTATGAATTTGATAACATGGAAATTTGAAAATTTATAGATTTGAAGATTTTTTAATTTTAAACGATATTCAAAAGTATCTGAAAATTATAGAATATTGAAATTTGAAATATGGGATGTTAGAAAATTGAAAACTTCGATTTTACAAAATTTAAAAATTTAAAGTGCTGATGATTTAGTAATTTGAAGATTTAAAAACTTTATATTTGAATACTTCGATATTTTAAATTTTCCAAATTTGGGGATTTAGCAATTCGGTAACTTAATCATTTGACAGTTTAGGAACTTGGAAATTTATGAATTTGAAAATTTAGGAATGTGGTAACTTAGAGATTTGAAAATGAATAATTAAAATATTTTTGAACTTACAAGGGAACATATCCAACTGGAACACACCGATTTTAATGAAACTTATGTGAAAGATAGTTCTCAAGAAAATATTAGACACGTATTTTTTTATATCGGCAATCGTGCACATTGAAGGGGTGATAATAGCCCTCAAAATTAAGGGCTGAAATCATATTTTTGGGAATACCTCAGGAATTAAAGGAGATAATTGGAATCTTTTTTTTTTAATTGTTGGTCTTTCAATAGGGAATTTTTCTGCAGAAAAAAATGTTAATAAACTTTATTTGTTTAGGATATGTTCCCTTGTTAGATACTTACGAGAAATTACAACTTTTAGATTGCTGGAAAAATGTAAATGTTAAATATACATATGTATACTAGCTCGGAATTTGGAAATACGGCACTTACAAAATTTGAAAATTTGAAGATTTAGGTAGAACAAGAATGAGATGTAAAGATCTTAAAGTCGATCCAAACGATTATACATATGTGTGTGAAACTATGGAAAATGATACCAAACACAATTATTGTTCATTGACGTGAATTGTCGTCATCGATGAGTTATAGAGCTTTCAACGTGGTTAGAGTTGATTCTGTGTTAAAAATGATCAAAAACTATGTCAGAACATGGTTTTTCATCGATTCGACAACGACGAACATAAATGACGAGAGGTTACTATCATCAGATTGCCGCCAAAGCCTATACAGCAAATTTAAGGTGTCTGACGAATCTGTCCTTAAAATTTCAACTCAAAGGCCCCAAAATTGTGACCTATAACGTGGTATAGACAAGCAAACAGGCAAACGAACAAATGCAGATGTAGTCGTCCTAGGAGCCTCACTTCGACAGCTACAGAAATACTACAGTGTCCGAATATTAATACGAGTGTAGACGAAGTTCTACAACAGTTGAAGAAATAACCGTTTCAAAAGCATGACCCTGAAGTAATGTTGAAAGAGTGGGTAGATCTGGTACAAACGAGAGGACAAAAATCGAAGAGTAAAACAACGAGATCGTGATTCATTAGTCGTCCCCGATAATTGAGAGAGGTTATCGCGCAAGAATTGTATTTTAATAGAAGGATGTACAAGAAGAAAAAGAAGAAGGAATCCAGTAGCTGGTACTATCTTTTAATTTAATCGGAATAATTTACGCGACTGCGAGCCGATTCTAATCCCTTGGCATTTGAATAGGCGAACCAGCGCTAATTGAAACCGTCTATTTCATAAGCTTCGTCTCCTTCAGGGAAGATAACTTTCTTCTGATATTTTATTCGGCTACACGTTTACACGACACCAGAGAAAAGATACGAATTAATTACTTCGATGTCTCCTCAAGCAACTGGAAGTTCAAACTCCCCTGGGACAGCAGTTTATCTTGATTACCTTTAGTCCTTTAGACCTTAGTCCTGGATTAAGAGAGATGATTGAGTAGTCCGCAAGGGCCGCGTCTGGCCGGAGCTTTTGATATTATATGAAAACATTCTGTCATAGTGATTTGTGCGAAGTGTGGAGGATGTTTCAGACAGCTGACAGGGAAATTAAATTTCCCTCAGGGATTCGATGATGTTCCCGGGAACTTTTTTTCGCGACTATTCATTTGCCTACCCGCACACAATGGGACAGACAACCAAGAAATAGAAGAAAAATGTCGGAATTTGAAAGTAATGAGCAGTTCTTGGTGAAGTACTAATTAAAACAAAAGGTATAAATATTTTCAGCACTGTTTCTTAAATTATTTTATTTTGGGTATTCTGAAATGTATTTTTATATTAGTTTACGGTTTTGAGGGTTGATAATTTGAGAATTTGGAAACGTCGGAATTCAAAAATTAGCAAATTTTTAAATTAATTCATTTTGTTTTAAAATAAAATATGATATGCTTTTTAAATATGAATTTATATGAAAAATAAATAAAAAATATAAAATAAAATTTTATGTCACTAAATTTTCGTGAAAATTGAATAGAAACATTTATCATGTATTTGTAAAACAGATTGTGCACAACACAGAAAATGACAGAATCAACAAATTATTTGTCAATTTTAGAGTCAAGAATCATTGGTTATTTCCTAATGAGGAAATGTCAATTGGAATAAAAGACAAAACTTCTACATACTTTACGACGTATGTAGAAAATATTTAAAAAATAAATTCAATACTGAAAAATTAGAATTTTTGCATAATTCGAAGAAATAGTTTTGTTTTATTATTTTGTTTATACGTTTTGTAAGAAAAATATAATATTGGTAAGAATTATTTACAAATAAACTCATTACAAATCAAAATATTGTTTGTTTCTTTATTTATCGCAAGATAAAAGTGTTTATATATTGTAAGATAAAAGGTGAAAACTTTTTCATCAACAAAATAGCAGGAACTATAGTAACATAAATTAAATTATAAGTAGATATCGAAGCAACATAATTTATTTGAAAGTAGATCATATCGGACTAATTGTAAATAAAATAAAATAATATGTTAATTATTTATCTTAACTTACCAGCTTGACGAAATATTAAACAGTACGCACGATCTCAGATCACTTACCTGAAACAAAAATAATTTTTATTATTTAATGATTGATATTATTACAGTATGGTTGATATTATTTTGCATAACACATATTATAAATGTATGAAAAATCATATTTTAGTTTAATATTTATTGTTTAGAGAGTAAAGATTATCATAAAATTGTAAAATTCATCTGCTCTTATTAAAACGTACAATGAAGTAGGAACTTTATCAGGAAGCGATAGATTTTATCGAGTTTACCAAAGCAAATACCAAACTGCTCCAAATCCAAATTCTCCTACACCTAAAACTGAAGCCTAACATTTACTAACTTGAATATTGATTCTAATTGATCGATGTAATTAACTAGTTTCAGTTGGTTCCAGGCCAACTAAGCTAACAGTATAATTGCCATCCTACTACCGGCTATCTAATATGCCTATAATCATAATTTAAGATAATAGTTTATTCTGTTGATACTCTCCTGCCAACGTGTCATAGAAAATCTAATTACAACTTTCTTATTTTCTTAAATAAAGTTAATTACATTTATGCTATGATAGCAACTGACTGAAGATGAATGAGACGAATTAAAGGAGGACGTTTATTCATTTATTGTAAAATGCAAGATAAAGAAACAGCTCATTAATTTATTACCAGACTTATAATTTACAAGAGAGGTTTCTCAGCCGATTTCAATTTAATTTACATAATACCTAGCCTTTCAATAAAATATTTGACCCATATTCCTTTTATCGGCAATCATCCATATTCAAAAGGTAATAATAGTCCTTGAAGTTCAGGACGGAAAATATGTCTTTCTTAATATCTTGAAACCTTTTTGTAATAAAAAAAAATGTTTTACGTGAATAGTTTTTGTTTTTAGTGGCAAATATGGCATGTGCAAGAGGTTTTGTAAAATATTTACTTACTCGAAGATTATAATAAAAGTTAATTTGGAAATTTTGAAATTTGCGGATTTTAGGATTTAAAAGTTTACAAATTTGGGGATTTAAGGAGTTGAAAGTTTAAAAGTTTGGGGATTTAGGGATCTGCGGGTGTAAAAATTTCAGAACATCAGAATTTAGGAATGTAGGGATACAGAAATTAAAAAATTTGAGGACTTGTAAATTTAGGAACATAGGGATTTAAGAATCTAGATACTTCATAACAAAGTAATATGGGAGTTTAGGAATTAAAGAATCTAATATTTGCGATGGAGAAATTTTTGGTGGAGAAATCTAGAAATCTGGAAACTTGAAAACTAGAAAACCTGAAAATTAGAAAACTAGAAAACTCGAAAACTCGAAAACTGGAAAAGTAGAAAACTGCAAAACTGGAAAAATAGAAAACTAGAAAATTAGAAGACTAGAAAACTAGAAAACTAGAAAACTAGAAAACTAGAAAACTGGAAAACTGGAAAACTAGAAAACTGGAAAACTGGAAAACTGGAAGACTGGAAAACTGGAAGACTGGAAAACTGGAAAACTGGAAAACTGGAAAACTGGAAAACTGGAAAACTGGAAAACTGGAAAACTAGAAAACTAGAAAACTAGAAAACTAGAAAACTAGAAAACTAGAAAACTAGAAAACTAGAAAACCAGAAAACCAGAAAACTAGAAAATTAGAAAACTAGAAAACTAGAAAACTAGGAAACTAGAAAATTAGGAAACTTGAAATCTAGAAAATTAGAAAACTGAAAAATTTGGAAAGTTAAAAATTTAGAAATTCGGAAATTTTAAAACTGTCTACTTTGCATATATGTTCTTATCCAAAGAAATCCTAGACTGCACTCGCATGTATGTACATCAACTTTCAATCAGCTATAATGACGAAAGAAAGTTCGCATTATCGAAGCATTATCGTTTTCCAAAGAATGTCAAGTGGCCAAGCAAATGAGATTTCTATCGTCTCGTTCGAATGGAGCTATAAGAAGCCTAAGAACAGCTTCCCTATGATTATCCGCGTTTTTACGGGGATCAGCCGATCTGTTTCTTACGTGCTTCTGCCTCCTTCGATCTCCATTTATCACTCCGTCCTTGACGTCCATGGAACTCCTCGAAAAATCTATCGTTTGCTACGTAACAGATGGTAATGAAGACCAGAGATTGTCCGCAAAAGAATGGGAAAACGAAAGCGATAAAGACCACACAATCATTGCTGCGTACATTTAAAAAAAGAAAAACTATTGGAAACATTTATTCAAGCAGTTCTCAGTAAATCAGATAGCATTTGAAGATTTATTTTACTCGATAGAAATGAACATTATACAAATACGCTGAAGATATTTATATGAAATATAGTCGATGGTGTTACAAATTAAAATAACAATACTTCTAGTACTAATAAGAATTAATTAAAATTTACGTACAAAAATTCTGCCAACAGAAAATTTTATATACGAACTTAATCAATCCTAAACAACCCCTAAATTACTTAAAATATTTTCATTTTTTTATGTATACAAATAAATTGAAGTCTTAATTGATTTAAATTTCTATATTCTTAGAATTTATGTATAAAATTCTTTCACACATCAAATTTTGTATGCAAATCTAATAAGTCTTCAGCAATCCCCAATTTCACATATGGTATAATATAAAAGCTAGTGTAGCTTAACACGAATACTGTTATTTATTCCAAATCGCTAGAATTTTTTTCTTGATAATTTTTGCACTAATTAAAGATCTTTTTGGATAAATCAACAAACTTTAAAAAGATAGCACTTGTGAACACTAAAAACGATTAGTTTTTTCAATTTTACTGTTGAATAATTAAGCATTTGAAAACTTTTTTAAAAAATCTACTCTCACAATTCTCTTTCAGAAATTTAATTGGCTTTCGTTGTAAAAAAGTTGTCTAATTTAGATGAAAAATGTAGACCAAAAATTAACTTGTCTACAAATGGCTTTCTGCCCCACTATGCGAGGTAATCGCGTTATAACTTCAAATTCGAAAATTGCATCAAAGAACTTCTGTATTATTAAGTGTCTAAATATCTGTATTTATATATACGTTTACAAAACAAAAAATATATTTTTAGAATCCTCTAATCACAAAACAAAGTTTATTTGTTTAAATGCAAAAATATGCATTTAATTATTATACAATGCGTCTAACGTTTTGAAATTTCTACTGATTTAACACTTCTTTACATAACGTTACAAATATATCACATAAAACAGTATAATATAAAATACAGTCAAACAGAAAAAGAAATGCTTTCATAACCAATTATTGCAAATATTTTGTTGTAATTACAATTATCATGTAATTATAATTTTTTGTCGTACTTTCTGAAACTATTACAAACTTGCAATATTAAATATATTTTTTTTAAATAAATTTTTAAAACAACATCTACTTAAGGTTATCTTTTTTCAAGGTTATCTTTTTTTTAAAGTTGAAAAATATAATTGTTTAAAGCTTGAAAAGTCAGGCAACAAAAATTGAAAGACATTAACTTCCGTAATTACTGCTAGCCTTTACACCTTTATACACCTCGGAAACCAAAATATCTATAAACAATAACCCACACACTCACTAAAAAAGAATTAATATACCGATATTCTAGAGCAAGAAAAATAACAAATAAAGAACAATTGTGCATGTTCTTTCGACATCGGCAGAAATGATAAATTTACAAGAACTGGAAACTGGAAACATTTCTCGTAGGAAACTAAAGAAGCGTCCACGTCGAGGGATGAAAAATCCTTTAGAATTTGTATAAGATCGCTGTACAAATTAGTCTCGAAGGAAAGTCACCGATACCCGGGCAAAAATCTCAGTGGTCTCACGAAGGTTGCTGACAAATTGCATTCTGAAAGTGGCACACGGCCGCGTTTCCCCGTAAGCGACGAACGTCAGAAGCAAGCCAGTCTAAAGGTTAAAACTAACGAAACCTCGAGCAACCAGCGAGAAAAACTAGTACAGTTATAGACACACACACACATACACACAAATGACAGAGAAAGACATTTGAAACTAACGTGGAGAGATTTAACCAAGACTGAGTGTTCCAGAAAAAACTTCGTTTCGCAGAGACCGGTCAACTTAATGTTCGCTATTATATGGGTCTGATGGATGTCGCTCGTTAATTTTATAATTTCGCCAACGAGTCCTGGTCGATTTTACACCACCTACACCAACGATGCTAAGAACGAAGGAAGAGGCAGGAAGAAATATGGAGAGACGTGGGTGTACGAAGGACAACAAGAACAGAAAGGTTAGGTGAGGAAAGTCTGAGGATGATTGGCCTGTGGAGCCACCCCTGGTGTTGGCTACTAATATAAAGGCTAGGTGGGATATACTCTTACAAATTGTCTGCTGCTGCTGCCACTCCTTCGCAGGAGGGTTGCACGCAGAGGGGGATTTGTCTCCATTAAAGGGATTGAGGTTTTGTCGTACTTTACTTCCGCTCCTTTCTACTGTTTCTCCGTCTCTACGGAGCCGATCTCCTCCCGCCCTTTGAAGTTTTTCCCATCGCTTGTTCATTCATTAAATCCGTCCCTCGTAAAGTGGACGACGGCCGTTTTCTGCAGGGAGAGCTAGTTTCTTGCGAGAAATAACGTCCACCTTTGGAAATTTCTACGTTTAGCCTGTTCTTATTGCGTTACTTCGGAACTTACGCTCTATTGTTCTTGGTGTACGGATAATTTAACACTTGTTCCAATAGGTCATGACAAATATCAAAGAACGTTTAGTCGGAAACAATTTTATGTGAATAAATTGTGGATGCTGTTATTTAAATTCATTCGGAGAAGTACTAAGGAAAGGTAGAAAATAACGATCATTTAAAGGAAAACGGATATACTGCGACAAGGCCGGTATTGAATTCCTAAGGTAACCAATAATATACTTCAAAAAATAGAATTAAATACTATAGCAATGTTAATGAATAATATTGTGTTTTCTGCAGTTTCTAAACATTCATATTGTTAGAGTTAATGACTTTATTGAGTAATAATTAATAGTAAAAGTAAAAAGTATTCTTAAGGGGGGCAATACCTTTAGAATCTTAAAAAATTGCAAAATTTTTTTTTTCCATAAAATGTTAGTGCAACATCTCAAAAATATAGTCTCAAAATTTTAAAGCGTAATACGGAGTCCTTTTGATGTTATGGCCGATTATCGTGACTTATGTCTGGTATCGCGCCGCAGATATTCACGCGCTCGGTGCGGAGGGCTATGTAGCAGATTTGTTATTATCATGCCATTGCTGTGTTTGAAATTTTGTATTTTTACGGAGAATGAGCTTATGGAGATAAATCAACTTTACGAGTAAGCCGAAGGATTATTATATGGCGCAGGAATCGCAGATTAGTTGGTAAATCATTGAAATTATTCAGGTTTTACTTATCGAAACTTTAAACGCATTTTTCTCAAAACTATGTTTTTAAAATTGGCGTGACTGATAACTCAAAAACTAGTTTATCAATCGCGCTCAAATTTTTTTCACATATCCATGATAATACCATCTAACATGTGAACCTAAATGTACGAAATAAATTTAACATTAAAGTCCTTTTTTATTGCAAAATATTGCGAAAATTTTCAGTACAATTCAAAGTTTTTCTTTAAAAGCGCGCCATCTGTTCAATTTTCCATATTTTTCACATTTCTTAGGTTCATCTACTAACTGTGAATGTTAATAATCGAAACATCGTTTGCAAACTTGTTTCAGACCAATGTAACTAAAGCTATAAGTCACGCCGTTTTACGAGACGCGCCGAAACACTTCCAGGAAAGACTATCATAATTCCGCCATTTTTAAATATTTAAAAAAAAGAAAATATATTGTAATAGGCAATAGTTATAATAAATTATACCTGAAATTTCGAAAATAAAAGACAAAGATATCCTACACAAAAAAATTCACAAATATCAGCTTATTTTCATCTATCTAAAGGTATTGCCCCCCTTAATTATGCATGCCAGTAAATGCGTTGTCGCAAAAGCGCGCGCGATAGAGCGTCATGACGCCATGCACAGAATAGTTCGCGCCTAAGGCCCACAATTATACAGATGTAGATGTCACTAATTTAGAGAAAGGCGCGAATTACAAACGCATGTTCCAACACCCACAGACGAAAAATAGTTATAGTCTACACTTTCCTTTTAGAGTGATTTCTTTTTTGAGTAGTCTATTTTTTGCAGTCTTTTTCATAAGATCATTGACGAACAATTATTGGTAAACTTCTGAAATCTCATATTCCAAAATTCTAAAATTTTTAAATCCACGAATTTCAAATTCTATAAAAATTTAAATTTCCAAATTCCCAAACTTCCAATCTCACAATTTTCAAATTTTCAAATATCACAACTTCTAAATACCCGCATTTCCAAATTTTAATACTTCCAAATTCCCCAAATTTCCAAGTTCCTAAATTCCCAAATGTCCAAATTTCTAAATTACCATATTTCCAAATTATCAATTCTTAAAATCCCCAAATTATTCAATATTTAACCATTTAAATTTCGAATTTTTAATAATTGCAGGTGTTATCACTGATTACATCGTGGAAACAAAGCAGCAAACAGTACAGAAAATAAATGAAAACATGAGCTTATAAAACGAAAACACAATAAAGAACAAAAAGAACCACTAATTGTATTTGCCCTACAACAGAGATAATGTCCAATCGCACAGTAGAAGATCTCAGTGTGAAAATCATCTAGGGAAACAAGAGAATAATTCTCCTCTGTATAGCTAGGTAAACAATTTTTATTTTTGCAAGAAATTGAACGGTCGATTGCATTAATATCCTCCTGCTGTTGCTAACTTCAGTTGTTTATGTAACTAACATTCCACGTTAAGAATAGTCAAAATTTTTAACTGCCAACAATTTGGCTTTTACATCAATTATGTTTATGCTGGCATACATATCTTGTTAAAATGTTGTATCGCTGTTTTGCACTCTGCATGTACAGCTATAATAAAGCTCGGCTGCGGCTATATACTCGTACTGCTGTTTTATCTTATCTAGAACATGTGGTTTATAGTAGGTTATGGGTCCAACACATGTATAACACGTTCACTGTAGCAATCTTTTTTGAAAACCTTCCCATTTGACCGTATGGAGTAGTATCTCTTGTACAATGTTAAACTAAATATATTTATAAAGAAATCGAAGTAAAATAAATTCTTATTAATAACTTGTAACATTCTATCGGTATCTACAATGGATGAAAAAATTATTATAGTGAAGTGATTTCTTTTATAATAGGGAACTTAAGGATCAGTCATTTTGACTGGTATGGTAGTTTTCGTGTTAAAAAATATTATTAGTTATTTTCATTATTATTTCTGAAACGTTTTAAATACAGCCTAATTTTAAATTATATATTATACCATTGATATCACAACTTTCTACATTTCTATTTAAAAGTAACAGAAATGTTAAAAGAAAAGCTTTAAAGAACTAAAGTTGTTAATGTGTACATAAAGATTACAATATTGAATAATGAAAATGATCAGGTATGAAAATATGAAGAGTAACTGCTTTGGATTCAAGAAGATTTATGGGAACTCGTAGATAAGATTATGTCAGTGGAAGTAGATGAAGCATGGTTGAAGAATGATGGATAAGTAGTTGGTGAAAACAATCAGTTTATTCCTGTTCGGAATATATCCTGCAATTTTAAAGCAAGTATAACAAACAATTATTATGAAAAGGAATTGTTAACAAATTAAGTATTTCTGTTAAAGAAAATATGTAAACATTAAGTATTAGAAGACGTATAATATTATATTTATATTTTATAGTCCTAATATTATCATAATCAATAACTTAGAAAACAATATATATTTTTATAAACAATATAAGGACATTTTAGCCATGTACCAAATAAAATTCCAGATATATGTATAATAAACAAGTATTCTCAAATCATTCATCTTCTTCTCTAAATACTGTAAATGTTACTGTTAATGTTGAAATAATTGCAAACACTTAAAGCTCATTTAAAATGTATCCCTCTGATATTTTATTAATATCAAGCGATGAAGTTTCTGTTCTTTGTCACATGTATATACGTAAACCAAAATAACGGATGCTAAACAAGAAAACAAAATGGCACACCATTGCAAAATAAAATTTCAAAAATTAAAAATGTTCATATTTCTTAAAATTAGTTGTAAATTATCATGTGCAAAATTTTCTTTTTAATCATTTTTAAAATTTTGTTGCTTTCTTACACAATCTTCTTTTTTACGCTTTGCTACTTCTCTGGTAGTAGCACATAATTTTATTCGTCCAGTTTTCCTCGTTGTGTGAATACATTATAACGAGAATAACTAAATACCACCATGTAAATATTTTATTTTCTCATTAAACAACTCTAGAATATTCAATGTAACTATGACGGTAAAAAATAATTCACTATGAATAAAACAGCATAAGCATTGCTTACTTATTCATACATAACTCATATGTACTTGGAGTGAAATTAAAAATGCTTAAACGCAATATATGAAAACTGCTTTCTGTCTAGCAAACTTTCGTCTATGCAAACTTCTTTGAAAGTACAACAGTGATCAACGTAATTATTTCGCCGGGTGCTCTATATTTTCGTTCGGCAAGTACTTCCGGTAATTTACGAACTATTGAGAAAACTTCTCTAGAAGCTGGCGCAATAAAGTAAAAAGATAGTTTCAACTTTGGCTGGGTGTTGTTTTATAGGACAGCTTTCATTTGGAATAAAAGGAAAAAGAATAGAAAAGATGAAAACGAACGATAGAGTTGATCTACAATTTTCACTGTGAACCGGAGGCAACCGAGTTTACACAACACAATGTTTGTCCGTTGGAAAACAATTTAGAAGACCAATATTTTTGAAACGTTTGATGCGAGAAAACTTTTTAAGTATTTTGTATAGAGATTTTCACAAAAAGATTGCTTTCTGAGAGCAAGTCATGATACGAGTTTGAAGTTATTGCAATTTTTATGTAGAAATTGATCTTTTTCTCAAATCAATGTTTGTTTAGAAGATGATCACTTTTTTCCAACTTTGAAATTTCAAGAATGCAATAAGAGGAAAACTACAAAGATTATATATATTCGATTGCGTTAATGAAACAGTAAATCTACAGGGTGACTCGTTTAAATCGAGTACTGAAATTATTATCATTTCTAACAAAAATGAAAAAAATATTTGATGAGAGTTTATATAGTTTAAAAACTTGTACACTTAGTAACGATAACAAATTCTGAAATCATAATACATTTAATCAGTTATTTTTTCAAATACCAGTGGATATATTAAGTTGTTCAATTTAAGTCAGCTAAATTATTTTATGCTAAATTTAAGTGAATTTCAGTGAATTAAATTCAAAATACAATACTCTATATACAATACAAGCTTCGCTATACGTAATACCTACATTTCCGCAACTGCAGGCAGCAAGTTATAATACATTAAAACTACCTTCCATAACTTACGTCATAAAATGTAATTTTGAATAGGGTTGTCTAATAATTTTCACCAGTATCTTTGGTAAATAACAGTTACTATTTCACTGCATATTTCTTTTAATTTTGAAAAAAGAAATATATTTCTAAATTCTCACAACTTACGACAGATAGTAAGGAAATAACAATAAATAATATTCCACTTTAAAGGAATTTATTTAAAGAAAGACTAAACATTACAAATGCACAGCATAAAAAGAAAAGATTATAAAATTCAAGAGAAAATGATTAAATGCAGTTATTCAATAACAATTATAATTAAAAATTGATGTACAGTTCAATGTGAAGAAATATGAATTCTAAACGTTAAATGAAATCATTTATGAAAATAAATTAAATCACGGCAAACGAACAATTCATTTTTACTGAGCGTATGAACAAACAACCAGAATCCTGAGTAATCACGAGTGTAACGTCAGATGCAACAAAACAACCGAGAACAAAGAGTTTGAAAAATCGAAGCAATCCGTTATAACGACCAACGCCAGTGTACCGTCATAAATTCGAAAACAGATCTTATTGCCCGGAAGAACTCGATACAAGTCATAATGGAGGATAATATTGGGAGCCGTTTCAAACCATTGTAACTGATGGCCCGTTGTGCATCAACAGAATACGGTTGTATGCGAACTTCATCAGAATATGTATTTGTTTTCTCACTGCGTGTCACCGCGACGCCGTTTCCGATTCATTTATGTGGCGCCAACGTTTGCATCTTCGACCTGCCAGCGGACCAGATGATTCATTTTTGTCGCGTTTCAGTTCACTGGCGAATCCGTTACCTTCCTTTTTTGAATTTATTCAACATCTAGAGGACACGTGCACCGTGCTTGCATTCAGCTTGATTAAAAACCTTTGTTTGGAAATTTGAATATGTCGGTTCATAAATCAAGTATTATTGAATGTGGTATAAATGTGCCTGAAATACGTCTCGCAGTCATTTCATAATGAAACATATTAGACATGCAAAAAATGAAATGAAACATGGAACACATTATTGTATATTTAGCGTCAAAATGTAAATACCTATTATAAATATGTCAATGTGTTCATAAATACATAAATATGTTTTCTAATAGTAAGAGACCTAATATGTGGTCACGTGTGCATGTGATATTTGCTTTATTCGTACACAAATTATTTTATTCCTTTGTGGAAACATTTAGTAAAATGTATTTATATATATTTTTCGTAAACTCGTGATTAATAATAATATCTTTAAAATTAGAATCTTAAGAATCATCACGTTTACATTTGATTATTTGTGCATTATTTAAATTTTTAATTCTGAAACCCAGATCTGACCCAGACATAAAATGTACCATCTCGTAACTGTTATACTGACTGGTAGAACTTCCTTTCGTTAGATCGGTATTCTTTCGAGGGAGATCTACTGTGCTCGGCGCTGTAAGTACTTGTCAAATATTAGACATTGAAATGTCTCATTATGGGAACCGACTGGTTCGAATTCGCTTCTCGCTTTTCAGTGATGAGTTCCATTTACAAGACTGACTTTTGCAAATAAGTCAAAAAAATTCATTTTTCTACATCTTGCTTCTCATGTATATATTCATAATCCTGTCGACATTTTTTTTATGCGAATTCTATCAAATATTTAAAGTATGAGATTAATTGTTTAAATATAATGTTGTACACAATATTACAGGCTTCTTTCGCAAAATTTAACCTGCACATTTTATGAGCAGAATTAAGAAAAAAATGTTATACACACAGGCTCTCAAATGTTTTATTAAAAAAAGTTATAAGAAAAATGCAAAATAACAACGAATTACTTTGTTGTTTGATATTTATAATATACAGGGTTTTTCAGTTTTACACGAATAAATTTATTTCAGAAATAAAATAAAAATCTTTTTAAACTTTATGTAATATCGACAGTGCATCATTCACACGAGGTATCGAAACTTAATATAAAAATTATAATGATCGTGTTAAGAATATTTTGTCAATTTTGTTTCAAAATTTCGTAAATTCTATTGCAGAAAAAATATATCGCATATGACAAGAGATTATTAATTCAAATAGTGTTTACTTGAATAGAACATTGGGTTTTGTAGAATTTTCATAACTGATTCTGCAAGGAAAAATGTGAAATCAATCTAATGATATGTTGTACTAAACAGATCCATAATAATTTCAGTATCAACTAATTTGTCAAAATTCACATCATCATAGTTTACACCGGAAAATTTTGAAAAACGTTCACCACAACTGAGAATATTAGTTAAATACTTAAATTAATATATCTGTTATCTGTTTATCCGTTTATCTGTAAATAAAAGCAATTTTCAACAGACTATACATATATGTATGTATCGGTTTATAACAAGTTATCAAGAACGTAGATAAAAATACGAAAGATATGGGAATATTTCTTTACCCAAAGAAGTCAATATTTCTTATCCATTGTACACTCGAAGCTGTTCAAAAATAGAGAAATGAAATTGTTATTTTTATTGAAACCGCGAAGCATTGTTAAATAAACTCAAGAAACGACGAAAAATAAAGAATCAAGAACGCTAAATATTTATTTTAATTTATTAGTTATTTTAAGAAGCATATTTTCGCGGATAAATAATTATGGAAAACCATTTCTCGTCCGCGACAGTTTATTCCTCAAATATCTTTTCCACGCTGTACACCAGCGTCGTGGTTACGTAAATTTTGTGCAAATTTGTCAGCGTTACCCTGGATATCAGACGAAATATACTGTTCTCCCTTTTCCGTCCTCTTTTTTCTCTCCTCGTCGCTCGAGTGCTCAAATATTTGCACGATCGACGACGGTCTTGTCGTCGCATAATGGCGAAAGGAGCGAAATACTCGCACCCAGCCACGATTTGTTGGTGAAAAAGAAAAAACGAAGTTGCGAATAAAGGTAAGGAACGAGAAATAAAGGAAAAAAAAACTGCGAATAAAGAAACGACAACCACCCGTTGGTTAGCCGAATATCACCGGAAATTAAAAATGAAGAAAAACTAAACAGAATTAAACTCCAATTTTAAAATTAAATAATTTAAATTCGGTGAAATATTCTAACAAACAGTACTACAAATACTTTTATTTTTGAAATGAGATAGCTAATACATGATACGTATAAATTGTATTAATTAATGGTACACAATGTTGTTTTTCTTTAGCTTCAACTAATGATGAAGGAAAAAGAGGAAATGTTAAAACATTTTTATATTATGATATTAATAGATGAATAAGCCAATATACGTTTGTTACTTCAAATTTAAATCTCAACTTTTCTTTAAATTGATATATAAGGTGTCTCATTAATTTTGTCGCAATTATTACTTATCGAAATGATAGGACATAATGTAGATATATAATACATATAGTATGAATAATTTGGAAGCGTAAAAGAAAACTAGAAACTAATTTTGTTTTTTTGAAACGGAATATCCAATTTTTTACATTGAATTTCGATAAAACAGTGAAATATATGCTGTAAGATAAAATTATGATAACATCGCTTAAAATCAACACATGTTAATAGACATGTTAGGAAATGAGCAACACATCTACTTAAACGCATATACAATTTCATTGAAAAAAACAAAATTCACTTTCAAACTTTTTTTAATAACGAATAATGTAGGAGATAATTGCTTGATTAAAATTAACAATTTTTGGGTTGAAACAAAAATTAAAAATTTCTCTGTAAATACGAAGGGCCTACATATGAAAACAGAGATTTTACAACTAAATTATTATTTGACTTTCAACGAATCTAAAGCGAACATACATAGCACCTCCAAATTGTAACTGAAATATAATTGTTCTACATATGTTTTTTTTTTTAATTTTCACTGTTGGTCTCCGGAACTACGTTTATAATATTAATTACGTCCAAGCTAGAATTTAAATTTCGAGTTAGAAAGAAATTCAAAAATTCGTCCTTAGATTAAATATTATTAAAATAAGTAAAGAGATAATAAAATTAGTAAGAATTCAATGATAATATCTATAGAATTCACTTGTGGGCAAAGTAGGCAGACGTTCAAAAACTCTTATTCCTCTCAATAAGAAAAACATAGAGATGAAGTGATCAAATTATCTTGAAACTATAATCGATCAATAATAAGATGAAAAATTTACTTCGAACGAAGATAACCAAATTGTTCGTTATTTACAAAATCTTTTACGAAGAAAGTCCTCGGTACGCGGTTTCCCACCTTGATTCCTTGCTAAGCAAGGCTGACATTTATCAATGAAATTATGAAACTACTACAAGAAGGTGCGTTCACTTCCATAAGATTACGAGGATCAAGACCCGTTTAGTCGCAACTCTGGGACGAGACTTTAACTGGTTTTAGTCAAAGTGCCGTAATTCCTTGCGACGAAAACGTAACGAGTTCTGGGAAACCGGGACAATCTACCCTCCCCTCTTCGTTCCCGTCATCTTCATCCCCTCCGTGATGAAACTTCGAAAGTAAAAGTCCGAAATCCCGTACGCAACTTTAAATTAAGGCAGTTCGTTTTACTCGCGTTTCGCGTTCTTACAGCCCCAACCACTTGACGCTACGTCCTTCTTTGCGAGGGTGGACGCACGTGAAAAAAAAAGAGAAGTGGTCGTCCAACGGTCTGCTCTTTAACTTTCCCCATCGTGCTTTTTATTTTCCCAAAATGAAAAATGCTTTTCCCTCTCGTCGTTGCTCGGCCACGTGGATATAACTGCCCGACGATTAATTTACACGAGATTTAAACTGTCCCTCTCGCGTTTACACGGATGCGCCATGTGTGAACTAAGCTTTTTATTTCATATTTTGGTATTGCAATATGGCGGGATATGCAACTGGAGACACAAACAGAAGTATTAACTGAAGTCTTACCAAGTAAATGGATAACAAAGGAACGTCTAAATGGGGTTATTCTTTTTTTATGGTGTCAGTGCCAAGATTAGGTTTTCAGCTGTATATGTGAGACAAGAAAAAGGATACAAATTGTACGCATTTACATATTTGTAGCAAAATGGTAAAATATGCAATGTTATTAATAAGGTATTTAACTCTAGGCTTACGGATGTTTAATGACCACTTCTGTTTAAATTGCAACTAATTATAGAAATAAACAAGTAATGGAGAGTACGTAAATTAGCTTATACAATGATTTTTTATCTTGATAAATTTTTATAAATACTTTACCAGCATTGTTATGTTACATAGTAAAATGTTATACAAATTTATGTATGTTCACTATTAAGTACCTTACTAAAATTTTTATACTTTTCTAAATCATTCTTTGATTGTTTTCAAAATTAATTATGATACTCCTTATACGTAACTTAATCACACGATAGTAATTCAAACTCTAGATACAGGAGAGATATACAAGAATTTTATGTGAGTATATTATAAATTTGTATTATAATTTCTCGTTTTTTTAAGATGACTACACATTTATTACATAACTGATAATATTTGCAGCGTATTCATTGCAAATTTTTGTTGCATATAGTACATAATATTTCAATCGTCAAGCAGATGCGATACCATTTTAATGGATAAATTTACATGGATATCCCACTTTATGGAGAAATGTACTTGAATATTTTTGCATAATGGCAACATTTATAACGTCACAAAGAATTATCACAAAAACAGGAAATTTCAACGATAAAATGAGAAATGGACTGAAATCGTTGTAAATAAAATATAATTTTTAAACTGTAAATTTAACGAATAATCCCATCGATAATATTACATACAGAGCATTACTTAAAACTTGTTACAAAATTATTTCCAAAATTTAATTTACTAATTTCTTTTAGAAATTAATTAATTTAAAATTAATTTCTACTTTTCTTCTTAGACTTTCTTTTTTCAACATTGAAATATAAGTATATTTTCAAAATCTTATTTTAAGATTTGAAACTAGTTTGACCTAATTGAATTACAAATGGAATTACAAATGTAGTTATGAATATTACACATGTAATTATTAAAACATTACTGCAACTGACAGTTAGAAATGTCCAGAACCACTGGGACAAAAGTGTCATGTTAAAATTATTTTAGATTCTTAAATACATTTTGAATTTGACTCCATTCTTAGTTATCACATAAAGAATTCAAGATGGTAGCAGAGATCGTTCGTTTTTGATATTTCAGTACCGAATATTTAATGAGTGACATTGTAGCGTCGTCGTATTGTACAGTTAAGACCCAACCGTTTATGATCACCTGATGAGGGGAAAAACCCAAAATGTTTTAGGGTATCATAGTTATGATTCGTCCCTTCGTGATAGTTAGGATTGTCCCTAAAAATTAGAATTTTTTCAACAACTTGAAGAACCAAACCGTTAATCCAGTCTTCGTCCCTCTATCTTCTATTTCCTCCCTCTATTCTATTTCCTCCCTCTACAGCTTGCGTCGGATTGGTAGAACCACCACTCCCTAACCAACAAATTATTTACCTCATACACACCTAAATATAAAAATATTAGAAACGAATCAACATTCAACCGAGTTACTTTTAAAAACCTAGTTCAAACCTATTGCTGAATAAAGTCAATCAGCAACTTATCTACATTTTTCATTTTTCAACCTATTCTATACATAACCGAGTTCACCCGACACATTGGGTGTAACTGTCGTGCTGCCTTCAAGAATAATCGAGAAGAGCACGATACAACAGACACCATTTAGAAATAGTACTAATAATCATCCAGTATGTCTGAAATTATTTTTGTCTTCTATGCGTACAATAACATACGTATATACTAGAAGGGGAAGTCAAAAAGTAAAGGGACATTTGAGAAAAGGGGCATTTATTCTAATGATAGAAATGTGTAACATACCTTATTTTTCTACATAACCCTCCTGATCTTCAATGGACTTTTCTCAACGTGTTACAAAACAGTAAAGAGTTTGGTAGAATGTTACCAAACTCTGAAAAGAGAAATTAAGAAAATCTCTTTACTTTTTGACTTCCCCTCGTAATAATTTAAAAAGTACAAGAAAGATTCAAGTTAAATTTTTGAAGATTAAAGAATTCACTTATTTCAGTAACTGATCTTTGAAGTCAAATAAATTAACATTAAAACTTAAGACCTCTTTATACATTTCTTATTTGAAGTTACAAAATTTATTAAGGTCGTTTTCTTGATATTTGTATTGATTTTCATCAAGGTAAGGAAATAATGTGTACATTAATTCATGTATTACCATTTACTTATTTTTTAACTTTACCTTTAACTTCAAAGTAAATTGGAAATTTTCCGAGAAAATTGGAAATTCTAAAGGTTGGAAATGAAGAAATTCTTAAATCTGAGAATTTAGAATCTATACATTTGGAAAATTTGGAGTTTCGAAACTAAAAAATTGAAAAGTCTAGGAATTTACAAAATTGAAATGTGGGAAGTTTAGAAACATAGAAATTTGGATATTTAGGAATAGATCTGAAAATTTGCATATTCTGAAATAATAGAATTGAAAAATTTGGTAATTCTGAAATATGAAAATTTGAATATTTGGTAATCAAGAAACTTAAAAATTCGAAAGTTCATAAATTTAATTTAGGAAATTGGAATTTGGAAGTTTAGAAATACGCCGGTAGATTTAGTATTAATTATGTAAAGAAATTATGTTGCAAAATGTAATTATTATTATGGATGTCCTGATAACGTCACATTCTAAAATATTTCAATATCAATTATTCGTGTCACATTGCAGTATTCAATATTCATCTTATGTAGAATTACAATGTATAATACAATTTAATATAGTTATTTGTGCAGGTCACGTAAGGTACAGTGTAGAAGACAATACCTGCAGGTATACATATAACGGCACAATGAATCAATGTTGGTCCTGCAAGCCTTGCAAAAACATATTCACGAAAGGAAGGTTTTGCTATGGCGGCGTCAAACAACAAGTTACTGGTCCGATAGTAACGGCTTACTCGCTATCGCTAACAACTTATCACCTGAAGTGTATTTACCATAAACTTTGACTATAGTGTCGCACGAGTTGATTTTACGTTGGATCGAGGCAAGAAGCGTCATTCGAATATCTTTACCATCTCGAACGTTGGTTTCGCTAAAAGCAACAAGAATAACGTTGTATCCAATTGAACAAAATCAAAATTAACATGTATCATTCTCAATTTTTCATTTACTCGAAAACATTACTAGCATGATTAATGCACATAACTGACCATATTTGAAATTTATATATTTTAGAAAACACTCAGAATTTGTACTCATATCTTTGCAAGATCATGTATTTTATTAATTTGCGCGAGTAGAAGGCGCAGCCTAGAGAAAAGTAGTATGGACTAAATGGTGCATAAATACAGTCAGTGAAAGTGATTCTGCGATATTCTAACACAATCTCTAAAATGCAACTTCTTCGACTGCTATATACTTTTTAGTGCTGAGTTTGCTGGCCAAAATGCTGCACACGGAGAATTTCATAGAATTCAGGTCGAATGGTGGTAGCCAAAGAAATAGTGGAATGAAAGTTGAAACATTTTCTTCGAACGATTTTTGGTTTATTGCAGCTTTGTGCGCAGGTGTCGACTTTTGTAGGAAAAACCAACGCCTATTTTTCAAACGTCTGACGGCATGACATTGCCAACGCCCCTCTAGTATCAATTCTCAATAGTTCGTTCACTGACTTTAACTTCGGCACTCAAAAATACAAAATATTTTCTGTGATAAAAATTAGAAAGCTAATATTATCTCTAAACTCCAATCAGAGTTCCGAAATAGTAAACAATGTTAGGGTGATATTACTATTTTTTAGAGAAATCGAACTGAAATTTGATTTCTAAGCAATTATATACTTTAATTGAAACATATGTTCTATAAATAATAAATTTTAATTCTATTTTTCATATGGTTTCTATATTTATACCTTTTATCTGTTTTCTATTTTTTAGATATAATTTATATATTTTTTTCTGTGTGTTTTTTTTATATACATTATTCTTTATATATTTTTTCTATTTTTTAGGTATTTCATATATTATACATTTTAATTTTGTTTACTCTTTGTCTTCTGCGTGCATATTTGCAGTCAAAAATAGCAAATGTTTGAAAAGTTTTTATTTCCAAAGTATAATAAATGGGTACAAAATCGCATTTCATTTACATATTTACAGATGTATTATTTGTTTTTCATGCTGTCGGAATATGTATACGTTCCATTTATAATAATAGACCGACGTAAAACCATCTTTCATTTTTTGTGACACATGCATTATTTATAATAATAACAATGCATTACTCTTAATATCTCTTAGTTAAAATGCACCATTATTTACCAATTAATTTCCGCTATAGATTGTGCTAAAATATGGTAACAGTAGTTAACATTTATATCATTATTTCGTAGTTTTGATTAGAGAATTCCCTAATTATCCCAAGTAATATTCCAAAAAATTACAAAAAGCTGAGTCTATATTTTTTCTTGATTGCTTTCATAGTAATCTAAATCCGAGAACAAATAAAGAAACGTCATCTTATTAGAAAAATAAGGTGATAACCTCAGCTGCCAGAGAAATTCGAACCTGTTTGTATAAAGATGTATTTTCATAGTAAAATAATCAAACAAGCACCATTATTTGTTTATCATAAAATACTAATATTTTATTTACACAATCAATTTCGATTTTAGTTTAATTCTTTTTAATTTTATTATCTGTATGAAGACGAATTTTTACAATAAAATAACAGTTTAGCATGAAATACTGAAACTTGTCTTATTAAAACATTAATTGTGCAGTAACACACAAATTTCATTTTCAACTATGCATTAAAATCCTTTTCTTTGAACTAACGTTCAATCTGTATATTTATTAAATATACATTAAAGCAATAATCATTTTTGTATGGAATAGAATGACTGAAGAAACTTGATGCTATAAGAAAATAAGTTTTAATCTCTCACATTAAACCGAGAAAAAGAATATTAATTTTTATATTTCGTTAGAAAAATTGATTTTGTAACAGAATAAATTCTAATATTTCATATTAATCATTAACAATATTTGCTCTATTATTTTAGTACGAGAATTGGTTTTTGATTAGATTTCAATTTTACCGGCAACTGAGAATGTGTGTAATTTAGATCAGTGTGCTGAAAAATTTTCCTATCATTTCCATCGAGAACATTAATTACTACGGCTAAATAAGTTAATGACTGAAAATTATAGTCACAGTATAATTTAAAAAAAATTAATTGATAAATCATCTATGAAAAGTGCACCTTAATTATATCTACTGGTATATACAACGACTGTAAACTTGGTTGCAGTTCAATCAACAAATATTAAATATTAAAGTAGATATCTGCTTTTATAATTTTTATGGTAGTACTATAATAACTCGTTGAGCAATGTAAAGAACTTGTAAATATCCTGCTTCTTATTCCAAGTAAAAAACCATAACTTTCCAATCTAAACTAACCTCAAAACTGTTGTTGAACTTTACCTGTCGACTAACAAAACAGATAAATGATCTTCCAATAATTTTTGGTACTTTGAAATAAATTTAACTCATGCACATACAGAATACATCCGATATCCAACCTTAATTTTCTTATCACAGAAAATTGCAAAAGTGCACAAATTTTTTTGACGAAATTGGTATTTGAAATATATAGTTTACAGAGTTACCATTTTGATTGTAGCTTTTAATATTGAAATGACAAGAATATATTACTTGAAAAACGAAGGAAATTCGTTTGAATACTTTGTATGTATTCGATCGAACCGAAGACGTATGTTCGATATCCGCCAATGCGAAAGCAGCTTTCCAATAGTTTCACGTGGCAGTTTCGTTTAAAGTTTTTCGTCTAATCCGTTGGAGTGCGTCGTCTGAAAGGACCGCCCGTCTTCTCCGCAAATCCAAGGAGAACTTTGAGCAATACGGGGCACAAAGAGGATAAAACAAAATTTCGGATGGACCCGGAAAAGTCAGGAGACGAACGTGAACAAAATGAAAGCTACGTATGTTTCTTAACATATGGGTCTCTTCTAAGATATGTATCAATTGAAATTTAGGCACAACTAACTTTAAATTAAATTGACTTTGAGTAATCAAAATATGGTTACTACATCCTTAAATATTAAATATTCCACCAAATTTTTGAACATTTATTCTGTATTTTGTATTTTAGAATGTGCAAAATACACTAGCGATTTTGTTCTCTGTGGAATTCCAGAGAATGTATAAAGGGTGTAGCAGGACAAAGGAAGCAAAAGTACCTTTAGGCTAAATTAATCAATGAACATATCAGTTAACAGACTGTTAAAAGTAAAATCATTTTTTTCAAATATCAAGCCGCTACCTGTACTTGAAATGTGGTTACAGGGCGAAACGCAATTTATACTTTAAACTTTATATCTTTTGTTGTGCCCTACAGAAAATTTTGAAAAAAATCATGGATATTCTGTTCTATAGCGTACGTGTTTCTGAATTTTTTCAGAATTTTTAAAGAATTGTAAAAGTTCAAAAATATTTCTTTTAATAGAAATTATCAAATGACCACGTTTATAGTTTTACAGTAGAAGTGCTTTGTCATAATCATTAATGTGTAATTTTTCCGATTTTTTGAAGTGGTGGCACAGTTGCAAAAATCATTATTTTAATTTTTCACGAAACCATGTTCATATTTTTATAGTTTTAATAGCTTTTTAAAACTATTAGTATACTATTTTTAAAATGTTCTGTACGGCACAACAAAAGATATAAAGCTTAAACTATAAATTGTATTTCATTCTGTAATTATCTTTCAAGTAAGGATAGCGGCTTGATGTTTGGCAAAAATGATTTACTTTTAATAGTCTATTAACTGATATGTTCATTACTTTGGTCTAAAGGCACTTTTCACCTCTTTATCCGGCTATACCCTTTATACATTCTTGGATTTGCAAACATATAAATTTCTAAACTAAATTTTCTAAATTTTTAAATTAATCTATTAAAAATATTTCTAAATATTTAAATTTCAAACCACTAACTCTCAAGCCATTAAATTTTCGAATTTCCAAATGTTTAAATCTCTAAATTTGTACGTTCCAAAATTATCAAATCCTCAAATTTCCAAATTTTTAAATTTCACGTTCCAAAAGTTCATGAATTAATCCTCGAAAAAAATTTTCTCCGTCGTCCCAAAATCAAATAATATGTAATAATAATAATATAAAATAAGTAATAATTGAAAATTTTTATTTTGATTAATTGTATTACTTTTTTAAAGTAACATCAGTGCAATTACGCTAATCTTCTATTGTACTACATTTCTATTACATCTATAAAAGTTCAATATATAATAAAGTAAAATTACCGTTTTATGAAGCAAAATAAATGTCTTTGTTTGCACTTAATTAATTATAAAATCAGTCGATTTAGTTACATATTTAGAAATTAACCCATTATTAAAATCTAAATATTTTCATCACGATACTGTAGCGAAATTATAATTTCAAGTTTTCATATCACATAACTTCTTCACATAACATTCTTGTATATGCACAAGAATACAAACAATTAGAACCGAAATTAAATCTGTTTCTAACTACAGAACATCTAATTATTCAGTCAGTACTTAATGGCAACATGAATAATGCTGTACAAATAAAACAGTACATGCACAAATATTACAAAAGCAATTTTAATACAGAAACAGTATGTCAGACACTTCACGAAATACGGATACATGAACACGTGAAAACAATATTCCTGTACTATAACGCCAGAAACAATTTCAGTTGCACTTCGTTAAAAAAATGTGAAATTATCGTTGCCCAGACTAACCATGTGGAGAACCATCTCGTTAGTGTACAAGTCTACGTAGTTTTTGTCTGCTGTGTTATTTGAATTCGCAGTTTTCAGAGATAGTAACGCGATGAGATACAGGTACATTGTTAAAGAATATGTCGATGAAAACTTGGTTTTAGGTGTTTTTTCATCGCTGTTTATTAGTTTAATTAATATTACGTAAGATTCATATGTAATATGATTTGACTTATAGAAAAGTGATCAAACTCCATGATTGTGTAAGTTCTTCGAAATTTCAGAAACTATTGTCTGCACGTTGTAGTATTTATGGAATATCCAAAATTTTTAAAACGGAAGAGTCCAAGGAAAAGACGATCATAGTTCATTTCTACTAAAAAATGTGAAGCACCATATGTTAGGATTTACAAATACAATAAAATAAAAGGGAAATCTACAACGGTGCAGAAAAGTTACGGATTAAATTGCTTTAATACTGTTTTTAATGCTGCATCAATAAAACAGCGTTCACTAAAGGGACTTTAATGTTTTAAAATATATGTAAAAATTTATTATAAGAAAGAACGACATTGTATTTTACATCTTGCACAACTGCAGCGAAAATTGTTTTATGAACAGTGAATACTTCATTTCGCGTGACTACCTGTTTTTTTCTTATTTCTTTAATTTATTTATCCAGTTATGCAGCGAATTGAAACATTTATTAAAGGAGGAAATCGTTAAAAATACGTCAAATTACATGTATTAAAAAAGTACATTATTAAATTGTTTATAAAGATTATTTTATCTACGCAAACAGTGTTGTAGAATTAGCATGATAGAATAAATTTAGCAAATTTATAAATAAATGTGAATAAATTTATTGTCCAATTTTTAATATTCTTCTTGAATTTAGAATACATTTGTATACTCATGTACATATGTTATGATGGTTTAAAGTTTAAACAATGATAGAGTTAATTACTGAATATTTTACTTTAATTTTGAAATATATTGAACTACATCTGTGAGTCGGTTAGTTGTAATGATACTTTTCGAAACATACTGGTACATTTTTTAATTCACATTTTATCTTGAATAAATCATTTCATTTCTTTTTGCAAATAAATTATAATTAAAAAAAAAGATCGTTCCTGCTAATATTTCTTACTTCATTTTTATATACGTAACTTCGCTGCAAAAATATTCGTGAATGTCCCAATCCGCACACTGTTATTTTACGATCTTCGACATATCAATTAAAGAAAAACAAACATTTCAAACAGTGCAGTACAGTTCAGAATGCAAGTGATTGAAAATGGACAAGGTCTTCTACAGCCTGTGATGTACGACTACAAGAAAAATATGCGATGTATTTGCGAACAAGGAAAAAAGTTCCCTCTATTGCATCATTTAAGAAAATACTTCTATAAATTGGAAACATATTTATAATTTTGAGTAGAAAAATTTAAGAGCAATTTAATTGTTATTAATACATAAATTTAATAAGGGAAACAGAAACATTACATGGCAGAAAAATACTTTCAAACTAGCGCCATTAGGTCAACTGTGGAAAGTAGTTCACTTTTAAATCACAGATATTCTGAATTTGGACCATGTCAATTTTCGTTCTTTTAGGTAAGAACTTTTATTTAAAAACACTTACATTCTATAATAAAACATTTTAAAATATTACATTGTATAAAAAGATAAAATGAATATCTGAGAACTATTTTATAATATATTAAAAAAAAAATATGTGCATTTGGCAAAATAATCGATTACTGTCAAACTAATAATTTATTCAATAAATAATAATCGAGTAAACTTTTGTTTTAGGGCTTGTAAACAAACTAATATATCGGTAGGAGAAACTTCATGATCAACATATTTGTGACATTTTCCTGATTAAAAGGAAACCAAACACGACAGACTTTGAAACATATTTACTTGCAATTTCAAACTTTCCCTTACAGCGGGAATTTAATCTACTAAGATTCGCGGTAAATGAACGAGTACTGTCTGATGGTCGAAATCGTAGCTATGGCACTTCTATGCCTAAAATGTGTAAATGTGGTTAAAAGAAATGGTAGAGGTTATAATAAAGTCTCGACATAAGTGAATATTTAGGGTCTGAACTTTTATTTATATCGTATAGTTCCTAAATTGATTGATGTTTGGCGGACGTAGAAAAGGGCAGCGAACGAAGGAAACAGTAACCGAACGTAAACAAACAGTAACGTATCGGCGGAACAACCCTAATGCAAGAATAAAAAAGGACAGAACATAAAAAAGCACACCATTTACATTGTAAACAATATAACAAGTTTGTCATTTGTTGACTGTTACAATCCCAGTGCCCCTTTTTCAGTCTTTATCTTTCTCTGCGTTCAAAACTTAGTATGGTCAATTAAACCACTAAATATAGTCCAAATTATATCGTGTTTAGGCTCATCTGCATCAGAAAAATGTCACAAATTTTTTGGTAAAAACTTGATAACAGACATCAAAAATAAAAAAGTTGTATACTTGCATTAGTATTGTCTTATGAATATACCTGAATTCGGATCACGTTACATTTCCCGACAGGCGAGCACCTAGGAAACTTGAGATATCTTCTCTCAGTGGTGGAGATCGCCTATATCGTATACATTATTTTCGCTTATATGGAGACTTTGCTATACCAGAAAATGATAAAAATTTTAGATTTTTCGTGATCGGACGGCTGTTTTAAAACACTATGCGTCGCATCGATCATCGCAACAGAGAGGGAGAAGGAATGGAGGGCGATCGTTCAAAAGCTCGGTGCACAGCTGGAGTTGGAGAGCATCGATCTCCGAAATCGGCCAGGAGACACGGTCGGGGCCGCAGAACTGACAAATAACTCCAGAGTGATTTCTATGGATCTGTACGGGGAGGTTTTCAGACAGCCTTGACGACGAACTTTGCCGGCGGGTCTTTCTTCTGGATGAAAGGGAGTGAGAGACGGCTTGTATCTCGAACGTCGTTCTACTTAAGGACGATTAATAGCGGCTCGTGATTAATGATAGAGTGTACTTGGGCGCAACGAGTGCTATAAGATCGATCAACATATTGCCGGGGAACGGCAAACGGATCCTGCGAGCAATTTCCATACAACAAGGTACACGATCCGGAGATATTCAAGGAACAGCTTTTGAAGGAGCTGTACAGGTTCCGGCATCCGTGAAGTTTGACAGAGTTGTGTTATCATAATGAACAGCTTAAGATGTTTGACGTTTAAATGAAGGTTCATAAAGTAAATAAGCCCGGTGCTGAATATATTAGAACGGCATTGATTACAAATAGAGTACTGCGACTAAAAACGAATATAATCACTGTTATATCCTACTCCTCCCGTCATCATTATTGTTATTATTATAATTACAATTATTATTATTATTATTATTTTCACCATTATTATTATCATCATTATTATTATTATTATTATTATTAGTACTACTATTATTATTGTAATCGTCTCATTATAATCAAACAGCATAAGTGTAACCTTATAATAAGAATATGCAAGAACAGCACAATTCCATTCCCACAGTCCGACTGTCCTTTCCTGCTTACCTACCAGAAATCTCCCTCCCCTTCAGGCCAGAACTCCTAACCCTGATGTTTTCCTTATCAAGCGAGTACGAAGAGGCGACACTCTCGTAAAGCACTCCAATAGAGACAGTTCACTAAATATACGATTTTATACAATTTGAAACTGCGTGAATCAAGTTGATCTCCTCCGCACTTCCTTTAAATCGGGACTAGGACCCAAATTTTCCTCGCGATTGTTATTCCGCCCGCTACATCGGCGGGGACATAACATCACTTAACGTTAAATTTATCCATATATAACGCATAACTTGAAATTAAAGATAAAATAGTAAAATAAACAAATGATAAAACACAATAAATTACACATTAAAAAATAGCTTGTGAATGAGTCAAATGACTTGTTTGATAGTATTAGTTATTCTTCACCTTCAATGTGTAATTCTCTTTGTTGTAGTTGATTAGGAAGCAAAAGTGCACAAAATATCTACAAGTGAACTTGAATATATTTTGTTATTTTTGCGCATGTAGAACGGTACTTTTTGAAATTTATCCATTTTTCAATGCGTCACTACAAGTGACAAGCTAACACTAAAACTGTCAGAACGGTCCAATGACCGTTTCACAAGTTTTTTATTTTCAGTAAGAAAAATTTTTAAGGTGGTTATCTGGTAATCTGTGTTGATTTTCATGAAAACAAACAATTATTGTATACATTGATTTATGTCATTGCTTGTCTATTTATTTTTCAACATTCATTGTAATTTCAAAATAAGTGTATATTACACATTGATAAGTTTAGCGTTAAAGTAATGAAAAACGTTAGAAATTTTAAGTGTGATATCCATAATATTCCTACGTAAAAATATATTTCTATGTTGTGTAACTGGAAGGCAAAATGGAAAGGTAATATGAAGGTAAAATGGAAGGCAAAATTAAAAGTAAGCACAAGTTCTTTTTAAGTTAAACTATAGATGTTTAAGTTAAAAGTTGAAATTTGGGAATTTAAAGATTTGGAGGTCAAGGAATTTAGAAGCTTTAGAATTTAAGGGTACAGGTTTACGGGAATGTGGAGAGGATTTAGGAATTTAGAGCACTAGGGATTTATGATCCAGGGATTGAACGATCTAGAAATTTAGGATTTAGGGAATTAAGAATTTGAGAGTCGAGGGATTAGGGATCTAATGATTTACGATTTAGAGGGGTCTAAAGTTTTGAAATCGAAAAATTTAAGGATCTAGAAACTCGAAAACATATAGGTATTTGAGAATCTAGCGATTTAAGGATGTGGAAATATAGTCATTTGAATATCTAAAAAGCTTCAAAACTTGCGAATTTAAGAATCTGAAAGTATAAAAATATGAAAAGTTAAAAATTGTCAAGTTTTGCATACGAACTGTGATTCAAAGGAAGCCTGCATAGCACTCGAGTGTACACGCGTTACGATTTGTACGAGACAAAGAACGAATCGCAAGTGGCGTATTGTTCTTTGTCGATCGACAAGGGGTATCGTTAAAATGCGTGGCATCGTCAATCGCGTGAATAACATCGAACTCGATTGTTACGTATACACAAAATACAGAACCGGCGTAGGGGGAATGACACGTCGCGGTTTAATACGATTTAGAATTCCATCGCGGAGCCCATTTAAAACTGTCAAGCGTGAAATTCAGAAACGAAGTTCCGGAAAACGTCACAATTTTCGAGTAGCTGAAACGCGAAATGTGATTTAACCCCGTCGAGAGATCGAAACTTTCCGAAGCTATCTCGTGTCCACCGCTTGCATAAATAACGCGACGCAATACACCGTTTATTTTGGGGGGTGGTCGCCACCGGGACCATGGTCCTGAAGGGGAAACGAGGGAGGGGGCGAGGACGGATGGGGGAGAGGGGCAAACTTCCGGTCTCTCGGGTAGAGTGCACCGGGAAGCAATAAAACCTCTGTTCGCCGCGTGTTCCACGTACTTTCCAACTAATGTCTCGTACTTGCCTCTACCGTTTGTTTTTTATTCTTCTTTTGCCAGTGACGAATGGTCGCTACCATAAAAGGAAATAGAGGAGAGATGCTATGGAAGGGATATTGTTGATCCGGTCCAGATAACAACAGAAGTGAAGAACGATTTTAGCTTAACCCTCTCAATCACGAATTATTTATTCCTAGAAAAAAAATCATGGCTTCGCTAAGCAGTTCTTTGAATTAAATTATTAACTTTTAGTTGTATAAAATATCTTCGATATATTAGATAGAAATAGAATCCATGGTTGTAACAAGATGAGGACAATGTTTGCAAACAATAAAATTTACAAAATTTATATACACGAAGAATTTATTTAGTATGTCCTTATATGAGAACGTCATGACCGAAAAGGTTAAAATAATAGTAATATAAATATCAATTTACCCTTTGACCGCAGAGCACGTTCACACGAGACCATAAATATATGCGGAACGATATTCGCATGTGACTTGCATATCGTCATATTCATTGAGATGTTTGCGACAGTAAAATATTCAAACACCGATGTTTAGCTATTTGCAGTTATTACATTATACACATAAAACGACAAATTCTATGTAGAATATGTTTAGTATAACAGTAAATGTGTTTATGCACCAAGAAAAATTTATTGACATATGTGTACGCCATTCATATAAATTAATAGACACGTGAAGGCGTATATATACGCCTTTCGCAATAAAAGGATTAACTGGTTATAATAATACGTGGTACCGATAAATCTCTCTATATATTTGAGCTGCGTTGAACAGGATACACATATGTTTGTTTTATTTTTTATTTTTTATAAATATGTATTTTATTTCTTTCGTTGACTTGTTGTGATGAACAGAATATAGATTTGCCTGTTTTATTTGTCATATTTTAGAAATATGTATTTTATTTCTTTCGTGGATTAACTGTGCTGAACGAAATACAGATATTTATGAATGGTATAAAACAATTAAAGGGGTTATATTAATATTATTTCTCCAGACGTGAAAATCACAGTAATGCCGATTATATTCATAACATTTTCGGTATAACATACATACGTATACATGAGTTTTAATGATTGTATAACTTAGGGACATATATGAACGTTTCTTATAAGACATGGAATCATTACGAAATAAATATTTGGATTGATTTGATTACATCTATACCTCGATTTACACGGAAAATAGGTTTCTTTAGAAAACCATGTAAATAAAAATCGTGTAAACTGAAATTGTAATGAAATTATACAAATACTACAGAAATTATAATTGTTTTTCAGTAACCAGTGAATTTGAAATTCTAAAAAATTTATATTAAAAGCAACACAATGATGGTACACCGTTCTGCTGTTAAAAATTGATTGCATTAAATAAAGAATGAAATTACAAAATGACTATGGAACATGTCCATTAGTATTATTTAGTGGAACTTATGAAATTCAAACAAGCGAAGAGTTCAGTTATTTTAGAATTTTGACTAAAATCAGATTTATAATCATCGGCACATGTACAGACATTGGTAACAAGTTATCAATTTGATAAACATATCAAGACATAATAATAAGACAACATAAGTTTGAACATCAGTTTGATAACCACTTATTTTTAAACCGAAACTAAAATAGAAAAATAAATTAATACAGAATGACACATAAAGTAGCTTATACAATGAATTTGTACTTTAACAAAAGTTAATATACGTTTTGACAAAAGCATCTTAACAATTTCTGTAATTTAAAATAACAAATCAAGGATTCATAATTTTAACAAGTTCCGTAAAATCCAGCATTAAAATCTGAGGTGATGTAGAGTGGTTTCTCTGTCAACAGCGAAACTGAGAACTTTAATAAAAGAAGATTCGATCGACGTGGTTTGTCATTAGTTTCATTAGATATGAATTCAAAAGGTGACTTACCGGAGCTATGTGAAGCTGAATCAATAATCAAACATGTAAGGGATGCTTTTTTTACGAACGGTAGATTCAAAGGAAACGAACAGAGGAATATTGCAGGTGATTGTGGAACCAGTTAAACCTTGCATGCCCTTATACGTCGTATAAGTCGCCTTTGAACGCACGGAAATAGGATTCTAGTTAAGCTCACCGCTTCCATCCCAAGGTTTCTATGGCTTTTCGCGTTTCCTTGCAGCATCCGAAGCTCTTACCAAGAATCCTTGTCGATGACTTTTACGTCTGACCTTTGCCCGCGTCTTACCGATCTCCTTTTATTCTTTCTCCGCCTCTTCTCGCTTGCCCCTCTGTCGGTCAGCTTGAACACGATCGCGCAAAAACCGCCAGCAAGGGACTTAATCTGACTTAGGGGCACGAACCTTTCGAGGCAAGGAATTTTTTGCGAACAAAGAAACACGATATTGGCTTTCATGTTGCACAAACTGGCCTGTTGTTGAAGATTCTTAGAAAAATGAAACTATTAATCGAAGTTCATACTATATCTTTAATTATTAATATCGAAGTACGGCTATATTTTTAATAGGTAATACAATTGAACCTCGATAACTCGAAAATCTCTGGAAGATTGTCCCTTTGCACTGATTTTTCATTTAGTTTCATACAACAGTTTGAAATAAATATTTTTTAAATCTATATCGATGTACATCTGACGTTTAACCCCTTGCACTATGATTTATTTGTAAGGTGCGTCAGTCAGAACTAACAAATCGCAGCTACAATATTAACACAGACAAAGAAAGTTGAAATGTTATGTCAGTCCTGTATTCAGCAATTCTCGACTATGGAAATTATAACTGGACTTGGACACCAGATTGAAGTGTATTCAAAATTCGAGTAAGATTTGTCACAATTGAAGTGCGAGTGCGTCACGAGTCAGACTCGTCAAAATAGTGCAAGGGGTTAAACAGAGTGAAACGAACAATGGTAATTAATAATAAAAAAAATTTCAAATAATTCCAACAGTAAAAATGCTTTTGAACGCAAATGGTTAAAATTTTGTTGATTTATTTTTGCTCCGCTGCAGAAACTTTTATAAATAAGGGTAAAACTTTAACTCGAATTATTTGGCACATGAACATTATTTTAGATGTAGAACTCGAATTTAAAATAAACAACTTCTATAAGTCGAAGTTTGCCTTTGTATATAGAACTTCCATCGCTGCTCTCTATTTTATTCTTTCATAGAAAACAAACGTCTTTTATAAAGTACGAAATAATCAACTTGATAAGATGTATGCTAAATTTTTTAATTAACAAATGAGATGCAAAATTATGGTTTTTGCGAATTGTTGTTATGTTTGTTTTATACTTCAATTAGAAACAAATTTTTCTCATAAAATATGTCATTAAATTATAAACAATAAGTTAAACATTTGCAATCCACAATCACTTTTCCTCATTATTCGCCAATCAATTTTTTCGAGGGAATAAAGGCGAACTACAATGCGGATTGTAATGAAAATGAATTGAAAGGATATTTTTCCATACGTAAAATTACGTAACAAACCAACTTCAATTGCGTGTTTCCATTGTTAACTGGGATAAAACAATGCTGTAGCTTAATTAACTTAAAATACATGTAACCAGCAATGTTTTATTCTCCGCAAAATGGATTCGCGGCTCACGTATTACAATATTTATCTTCTCCGCGACGTTGTTTGGTCAGTGCCTACGTCTACAACCCTGTCGCATTTGCTGTTTTAATCGCTTGCCTTTCGGTTTTCGTTCGCAGCCGAACAAAATCGATTTTCTGCCAACATTTAAACAACCCTGTCGAGTTGACCACTGTTCGAAATGACTTCGCCGATCGAACCAAGTTAGGAAATTACAGCGTTTCAACCGAAATGGTCTTTGACTCTCTTCGAAACAATCATAGTTCTATGAATGACAAACAATTGTTCATTAACCTTCATGCGAGTACTCGAGTTTGGACTATTTTGACCCAACTAGGACGTTATTATGTCATCGGTTTACTGAAATGACACATCTCAAATACTGTTAACACTAAAACTGGTCAAATGACCAAATGAGTTCCTTACTTTAATTTACAAGATTTGAACTTTTTTTTAAATTCGTGTGGATTTTTATTTAGATAAAAAATTAATGAGTGTATTGATTTATTTATTTATTGTTCTACTTTGATTTTAATTTCAAATTAAGTGTGCATTAGTCTGAAATATGAGTTATTTTTATCTGAAATAAGAATGTTATAAATACTCAATAAAATTATATTATAAAATAAAAGAAAGTCATAATACAAAATAAATTTATTTTAATTCATCCTTTAATGATTAGCGCCATACACAAAAAATAATTTATATATTTACAAATGTATACAAAAAATATATGAAAGATAATTTTATAGCTGTTAATAATTTTGTACTACAACATTTCAAAATTTCTTTAAAAAATTACTTTCCTTACACTATTGTTTCAGCACACCGATAACATATAGATTTAAAAATAAAATTATGTACAAAATATAAAATATATAGGGAAAGGTTGCTTAAGTGAATCAAAGTAATAGCGATTAATCAATTTAAAAAAATTTAATTAATAGTCCCATTTAGAAATCGAACAATTGTAACAAATTAGTTGCTCCGATCAAATTAATAGAGCAATTTTAATATCTCATTTTTACCTATCGAACTTGTGTTTTTGGAAAAAATAATCATTTCATTTTGAAAACACAAATACCAGCCTTTCTTCCGAAAAAGAAATACGATTGAAATAGTTTTCGCTTAATTTATCCTCGAACACAATATTTCTTTGCAAATATTTTATCGTTTTTTACAAATAAGATAATCGAGGGTGGTCCTGTATAATGCACTGATCGAAAAATTAACTTAATACTTTATTATTATGTTTAACTACTTACGTGTATTATCTATTACTTTATTATATTAATTCCAGTTGTAATATCAACTACAAGTAAAATTATATAATTCAAATGATCTCTTATAAAATAAAAAATTGTATTTAGTAATTCATATAGTAATCTTTATACATATAAAAACTTAGCTAATCCAATAACGATGCAATTAATTTGTGTTGTAATAAACCTGAGAAAAATCTTGAAAAATTTATTCATCTTATTGTTTTTTATAATACATCTATTAACATTAGTTTAATAATTTAACGTATGTCGCTCATTCCAATTTTCGTAGGTATCTGTTATATATTCCATTTACAAAACTATAAATAATTACCAAATTTCTGTAAGTACAGAATTTAATAAAACTAAATATAAAAATAAATGACTGTATTTATTACAGACGATATTCTTTATTAATATTTGGAATTTAATACATCAGGTTGATGTAATGAAGTCGGTTAAAAATATCAGTGGTGTTTAATATACCAAACTCTGAAGTTTGAGTCATTCGACAGCGTGTGTATTTTAAAATACCATATTCCCGATGGAAATAAAATTTGAGCGATGTGGTTATATGTATAAATCCGAAGTAAGACATAAAATAATTTGTTAAATAATTACATACTGATTGGTTTAATTCTTCATTGAAGCTAAAAGCTATTTATTTATCAACTATTTAAAATTATTTATACGTTCATTAAAGCTATTTATTTGTCAACATATTTTTTATTTTGATGATGTTGTAAATAACTTGGAAAAAAATAATAACGATCCATTATTATTGCCACGACCCAGTCCAGCAAAATGAATAGATTCTAACGGTTATCATTTCGATTAATAAGTTTATTATAATTTTCAGCTTAGATATACAGTTTTAAACTGACTGATGAAATCTGCAGTTATTTTGGCACCAACCTAATATGAGCAAAGTACCACGTTATCAGAAGTCTAAAAATCATAGCTTCAATATTTTTCTGAGGTTACGCGCTCTAGATATACCGGGTGTCTAAATTTTTTATCGCTACACTTTAACATATTCTCTTCATTAACCCTTTGCGGTCGGCAGATTTTTCGGCTGGGACTACCAGCGAGTCGGGGCGAATTTATTATAATAATTATTATTTAATATAATATAATTTATTATATTTTTATTTATTTATAAATTGATTTCTATTTACTTATCATATATTTCTCGATGGTAAAATAACGCGTGAGACGTCCAAAATGGCCTAGCATTCTGTTAAATTGAGTTTTTCGAGACGTGATCATGCCGCCACAGCGGCGGCACCGACTTTTACGACAGTTTTGAAATGCCGCCACAGTGGCGGCACCGACCGCAAAGGGTTAAAATAAAAAAAGGATCAGCATGGATTTTACACGCTTTATTAAATAGTTATAACAAAAATATGAAATGAGATCGGACTTGCTTTGTCGTTCAATATCACACACAGAGAGTCCCAGTTTTATAACTTTATTAGAATGTATAGAGTCTGCACAACTGTACCAAAAAAATCAATAAATCAAAATAAGAAAAAATGCTTATACGTAGGCTTTCGAATGAATTATTTAAAAAAAATATGATATTCGATAATTATTAATACGTAGTATCGAAAGAGGAAGTCGTCCATTATCATTTCGTATATTTCTCATAAGTTTTCAATAAAACATTTAAGAGCCTATATTTATGTAATATTTTTCATCACTTTCATTTATAAAACGTGCTGGTAAAATTTTACGTGCAGAATTGGAACATGTAATCAAAAACAAAGCAGTCCGAAGTTATTTTGTACTTTTATTATAACTTTTTAATGAAGTGTTCTCTTCCCCTCATAAAATTTTGATTAAAATAAAGATTTATGAGATATATCCTTGATTCATCCTTGAAAATCCTTTTTTTTTCTTAGTGTTTGTGATAAAATGTTTTTCTTATTTTTACGTATGGAAAATGTTGGTAAAATTTGACGATAAAAACTGGGACACCCTGTACATACCCTGCGGTTCCATAACATTGACAATTAAGAATCGGACTATGTTTCCAATCAAAAGTGCGGATAGTTGGAACGGCCCTCTAGCGAGACATTAATTCGCCATTACGTCAAGGTAATCAAGTTAAATTTTCCCAGTGGCAAAGGAATTTCAACCCGCCGCCTACCATCAATTTTGCAGCTGCACGTGACGTTTACAATTCGTCTAGATTAATTGTTTCGAAAGTTCTCAGAATTTCTGCACTTCACGCAATCAATGATCCATTGCAATACCACACTTTTAAATTCGAGATTTTTGATTGAAATATGTTACCGATCCAAAAAAATCTAGTATTGTTAATAATAATTAATTTAGTTTTAGAGTACACTCGATTAATTAAATGTTTCTTGTTGCACACAAATTAATCTATTTCCCTGCACCGTTTTATATCTTCGTATATTATGGCGGTAAAAATCGGTCAGTAAAATTAATTTACACTGAATCGTACTAACAACAGTAGCAATAAAATTGTATAATAACACTGTTAATATCAATTATATTTGTAAATAACAATTATAACAAAAAATATATGTATAAATTTAATATAGTGTATTATAATAGAATGTACAGTAAATCAGTGTAACTTTATTTCAACTTAAATATACTTAATTAATTAATATATAATTATTTTCTTTAGTTAGTATACTGAATAGTATAGTTATAGTTATTTTAATTAGTTATTATGCTTAATAGTATAACGAAATATTATTATATTTAGTAGTATAATAACTAGTTACGTGTCTTATTTTTTTATGTAAAATCCACAATTTTCGAAAAAGAAATGCATTTATAAATTCTTACATGTAATAAGTAAATAAATTTTGTACACATGCAAATATTACATCTTGTTGCAAATTTGCAAGATTGTCTGAACGTGAAACAAAAAACTGACTATGAAAGTCATAATTGATCATAATAGACTATGAAAGTAATTTATTTAAATTTAATGAAATATAAATTTCTCATAGCATATTATTTAACACACCATATCACAGTAGCACATAATAAAGATTAAGTGGGCTTAATTATTGTTAATATAAATATAAGTATTTAAGAAATCTTTAAAAACATTAACGTATACCAACATATTTAAAATATACTCAACATCTAACAATTTTTAAATAATTAAAATAAATTACAAAATTTTTAAAAATTTTAAATAAAGTACAATGCTTTCAAATACTTAAAACGAATTGCAAAACTTTTAAGTACTGAAAGTAAGTTAAAAAAATTTAAACACTTGAAAATTTCTGAACTCTCAAAATGCTAGGTATAGTAAAAATAAAATAATACGCAAAGAAAGATATCAATATGCTAATATAACGGAAGAATTTTTAATAAACGAAATGAAAACGCTGCTATCCAAATAATTTCTAGCTGCACAGTTCGTTTTCGTTATTCTATAATATATGAAAAGCACGAGAAGCAGAAAGCGGGCAAATTGGCAACCTTAAAATCGAACGCGATAATTCAATTTCCATTACCAGATGCGAGCAAAACGTGGATAATTAATGAGACATTCAGATAAAGCCGACCGGACTGTAAGCAATTTTCTCTGCTCTAAACAGTAACCAATAATTGATTTATGAACGAGCCAGCAGTTGCATCACGTTTCCTGAATAAAGCCCTCTGTTTCTGTACTCGACCCAGAAACTTTCCAGCAAGTGATGCAGTAGCAAAGAACAATTACAAAACTATCGTTATACTTTTATGGTGACAGAATATTTCCTTCCTTTGTCCGGAACGAAATATTTCTCCACTTCGTTAATATCTTCCTGTCCTCATTTATGAATTTTCTTTCCCAATATTTTATGGGTACTTTACCTCGCGATATGGCAATTTTTCTCATAAAATATTTTAGCCATTAATGTGTAAAGTTATTATAAAATATTATCAAATGAAATATACTTATAAATTGATAACGATGAATAAAATATTAACAAAATAAAGCATTACGTAATAATAAAGTAATATAAAATTAGTATCTGCAAAATGCATGTGTTACTTCATTTACAAACGCATCGGAATTTTATATCGAATTTTCTGAAAAATTTCCATTACATATAGGTTCGAAAAATCAAATTACAAAGCTGCCCAGAGAGGCAATAAAATATTAGTTAATAAAGTTTCCTGTTTTAACAAAAATTGTTAATGTTTCGACGATATTGTTCCCTGAGCAAACAATACTTAGGGGTATCTACCGACATATTGGTTAACTGAGGGATACACAAGGCTATCTAGTGATATTTAGAAAAACCCATTTGTCTCCATACACAAGAAACTGTCATACTCTTAATTTTACATTTTTGAAACTAATGCACTGAATTTATAATGGAAAATTAATAACAACACCTTCCTAATTCTATTTAAATTTGAAGCTTAATCTCATTTATTTTGATCAATTTAAAAAATTAAGAAGCAGCAAAAAGCTACACGGTTTTCTACCTAATACTTCGGAGATATTTTATACAATTAAATTAATTCAAAGAACTACTTAGCAACGCCATGATTCTGTTTTACAGGAATAAATAATTGGTGTTCGAAAGAGTTATAAAGATATCAAAGAAGGAACAGAAGAAAAGACACCAAAAGGACGGGAAAACGTAAGTTAGAAATATTAGTAGAAGGTAAAGAGGGGACAGCAAATGGTAAGGACATGGTGGCAGTAACTGTCATAAGACCTCTGGGTCTTTGAGAGACATGCGTCAAACACCATGAACCTATGATAATCGTATATGGACAAACGAGTACGCAGATACGAGACGACGTAAGAGTCCAAGGGACACGGAGTCCTCTTCGATCAATAGCTCGAGAAAGGGCAGTGGAAGCGTGAGCGACGACCACCGCTGTCTGGGCATCGATCCTTTTGTGTGCTACCTACATGAGTACTTACAGTGGGATAAAAAAGTATTGATACGTTCAATTTTCGTTTAAGGAAATATTCCGGTGGCTAAACGAGTAAGGATACAGTATATATACTTTATTCAACAGGCATCCCTCGAATAACACGGTGCTATTCGGAAGTTGCAAATAACACGATTAAAAATTATAACTCTCGAACAACACAAAACTCGTATTATACGAAGTCGTCGATATTACGTTAGGATCATTGAGTGGCAAAATATATTTATATCGTCCTTTTATTCGATAAACTTAATTGTAGCGGACAGTGCCTATTCAATGTTCCTATAGTAATGGTAGATATATATACAGGGTGTCTGAGAATTAGTGTAACTCCCCGAAAGGGGTCATAGGTGATTCATATGTACATACACTACCGCTCAAAAGTATCCGGACACCTGCGAAATATGTATTCGCGCTGCATAAAAGTTATTTAAGTATCTACAACAGTGACTACAATCGATTGTTATTTGTTGCTTATGAAATATTTAACGTTTGAAATTAGAAATGATGTATGTGGAACTTACCAACATTACACTACAATTAAATACGAGATTCATCAATGTACCCACCGCGGTTAGATATTACCGCTTGGACTAATCTCAGCAATCTTTCTACAAATTTTCTGATTGTTTCTGCGTGGTGCTCTAAGATGTTTGTTACGTTTGCTTAGTGTTTCAATACATCAGTCTTCGAATTTAGTTGTCTTCACTGGTCGTCCTGTCCTTTTTTTATAAGCAACCACTGCCAGTTGCATACTTTTTAATAGTGTCATGCACTGTTGATTTCGGAATTTTTTCAATTTCCCTAACTGCATATCCTTCTTCTGCAAGAATCAGAATACTGGAACGTTTTTCTATTGATAATTCTCGTTTGGAACTCATGTCTCGATGGAAAAGAAGCTACAGACAAACTAAACCGAAACTGTCGAGTGCATAGCGTTATCTCCATTCGTATCTCCATTGAGAGAACATAAACATCTCATCAACAGTTTACAGACACTTGATACATATCGAAGAACTCTCTGAATTCGTTCTGTACCATAGAAATGAAACAAAAAGAAATTAAGACTCTTTTAAGCATCGAAACCGTTCCATTAGATTCCGTATTTTTGGGCACGAATTTGACTTACGCACACTCATTGTATAATTTGTACTTAAAAATTAATTCTATTATGTTATGCTACCTCAAGAAAGGTAATAATAATAATTACAATTGATATAATAGCCCTAAATAACTTTCGTACAAAGTTAAACTATGTTTTATTGAACAAAAGCAAGTGTCCGGATACTTTTGAGCGGTAGTGTATATATGTATAATGGGTGAATTCAGTAGAAAAGAACCTGGTTATAAGAAGAAACAGGTTTTGAATAATATGGAACTAATTAACCGTGTTATTTGAGGGATACCTATATTTAGACAATATAAAACTCTTGTGATGTACATACATTTGTATCTAATTTCTAATGATACTTTGAATAGCGAATGCAGGTGGTAAAAATATTTACAAGAACGGTTTCGATTGTACAATAACATTCTTGCGCGATATAAAATTTGATCACTTTAAATTATAAGATAGGTAGAAGTCAACTTGCGTACTCTAAGATAAATGTTTTAATGGTCAATCGACTAAACAGGTAAGATAATTGCAATTTCTTTTATATTTACAAAATATAAAATTACAGTTAAATACGCGTATCCGAAGGGGTAAAATTTTTATTTTCAGGTAAAATAATAAGAATCTACATTTGTGAAAGAAAAGTTTTAAATTAATTAAAATCTGAAAATGTTTATGTGGCCCAGTAATGTAACAATGTTCATGGCATGACGTAGGCATTTATTATTACTGTCCCAAATAGTAAATATGTATTAACATAATTATTTTCGTCGTGTAATAAAAATATCAAGATGGTAATACTTTGTAAATGACAATATTTTCTCCCAAAATTAATTTTACCATATGAAACTTTTCATTGGCAACTTGTACCAAAATCTAAAACAATCTAACTAGCCAAATTTATGAAAATATATTATTTTATTTGATATAAATAATGAATTTTTCAATGCCATAGTGAACGAAGAGAGTTTAATGCACTGTTTACACCAGAGATTTCATGTAAGGAGCGCTCCATTCATAATTTTTTACGACGTCTTTAGCATAAATATTGCAACGCGATTGAAAATTTAACTTAGAATATTAACAAAAAGGTAAGGGAACGATACTAATTTTACGTAAACACCTGTATAGACGTCGTAATGAAGAAATTAATTAGCACTAACAATGAAAATTTTAGCGCTAACTGAAAATTTGATCAACAATTGGTAGAATATTAATAAATGATCAAAACGCTGCCGATATCGAAAAAACTTAATAGTATATTCCAGTTATGCTTGAAACGATGATAGCTTAAAGCTGAACGTTACTGTACATATACGAAGCTTACAACATAAAAAAATCATTGTTGAGGTCAGATATTTCAGCCTTGAAATATTTGTGGTGTCTCTTTCATGCCATATTTCCCCTAAGTCTGTCGGACGATGTCATAACGATACTAAATAAATGATAACCCAACGGAGTCATGTCTGGCCAATAATCCAAGTGAAAGAGAATTTCTTCGAACAAAAGCAAAACTGTTTTGCAATCCTTTTCCAAATTTTTGGAATTATTGATATACAAATGATGGTTAATCCATGACAAACCATGTCATTGATATACAAAATCGAAATCACCGCTTTTAAATCATTGGTAATAGATTCCACATGCTGTTTATTAAGCGCAATTATGTATGCTACTAATGTATAATATTGCATTTCTACTTGCACATAGTATTTGTATTACTGCAGGATTTTTCTATGGTACAGTAGGTTCACATATGAATATCTTTATATAAAACGGCTTAGCCGTTTCCAGCTGGCAATGATGTGAGAAGATGGCAAGGTGCACCCCTACACATATGGTATCAAAATGTTCGTCTATGACCACAGGTGTGCAAGTTTGTGTTATTTTTTTGATATCCACTAAAACTGATGAACAAGGTGATGTCAAAGATGGCATACTATGTTAAAAAAGAAACTTAAAATATCTTAGAAATTATCGTTTTTTTTACCATTATACCCTAATACTTTTTTATTCAGAATATTTCAGAGAATCGATTTATCTAAGAAAAACTATATAGTTCCATTTAAAAAATTATGGGTCATTTTCGTTCCTCCAAAAATATTGCAAATATAAAAAAAGTGCACACACTATTATATCGGCAATAAAGAACAGTAAAACTTTTTCCTCTTTCATTTTGTTAAGACACTTATTATTAACGAGAAAAACGTTTAATAGTAATAACGATAACAAAAACAGTTATAACGATAATAATAACAGTTATAACGAAAATAGTAATAGTAACAGTTATTACGATAATAATAATAGTAACGAGGATAATAATACTAGTAAACTTTAAAAGAATGATAAAATATTCTGTATTTATATAACGGCGCTGATTATACAAAATAAAAATGTATTCATACAACTAGTGCATATATTATTTTACAAAATTTAACGAAATAATAAAGGAAAACATTTTGAAATACATCATACGTCCTCGAGGTAATTTAACTGAACCGAATCTATATTTTGCAAATAAATTATGGAGAAAATTTATACTATTTTGTAACAATTCAATTTAATATCAAATGTGGTGCTACACATAATGGGTTACGATAAAGATACGAAAAAACAATTAATTACGAGTTTTGCGTAAAAGAAGCCATTTTTACATTTCATACCAAGCACTACTACATATCAATGCTTCCATGGGTAGAAAGGTTTCAGACACTTTACATGTTTTATAAAATAACATCCTTGTAACATGATTCTCGCTTCAGTTAAAAAAATTCAACCTAGTGTTTGTTCAGGAATATAATTCTGAATCTACGAAGAATCTAAATGAACAAAGAGTCATTGATCACCCTCTTCTATATTGGATGATGTATGCATATGCCAACCATATATCAACTTTGAAACTAGCCAAGGAAACATCTCGAACCCAAAAATTCAAAGTTATATAACTTTGTGAATATGCAGAGTATGTCCTGATTACAACCCAACTTTCTGCTGTTCATTTTCAATCTAAAAATGTAAAAATACTCTCATAGTGCATTAAGTACTTTCGCACGTATGATATGTGATAAAATAATTTAGTACATTAGCATCTATGAATATTTATTTATTACATGGTTAAAAATACACTTTGCTAAATGCAAGTAATTTCTGATTTAATACATAACGAGCAGAGTATCTAAAGTCATTTAAATTTTTGCTAAAAAAAATTGGGAGTCATAGAAAATGTTGCGTAACATCTATTGAAAATGATTAGTACATTATTAGTTTCCTTCTCATAGTATTAGTTTATAGTAATAGTTTTGTTTACATGAACTTTTCTTTCGAAATCAACTTTCCAGTCACCTCTAATAGATATTACCAATTACTGTATATCTAACCATTTATTCGTCAAATATTTATTTAAAACGTACTGTTTTTCAAAAGTAGCCAATTCTGTCATTCACTAAATTTTACAGTTACTAATATTAAAATTGAATGATGTTGTTGATAAACTCGAATAAAATTACATTTGTTTCAAAACTAAATCTCTGTGAGAACTTAAATTATGCAGGAAAGAATGTTATATTTTCACATTTGGATTACATGTACATGTGGAAGTAATTAAAGTATGATATAAAAGAATGAACAATTTACGAAATATTTCAAATTTTTGTATGAAATACTTCACCTTTTAATTTCAAAATATTGTACGATCTGTTGATTCTTTCATATTGCACTTTAATATCTTCGCCCCAAAAAATCGGTCCATGCAAAACAAATATGAATGCAGTTTCGTTCAAAGAAATTGTACAGTTGTATTCTCTTTTTTTTTATCGATGGAGTTATATATCACTTTTACAGAGACCGATTCTCTGAAACATTGAACGTAGCATTTAATTAAAATGATACAAAAAATTAACAATTGTGAGATATTTTAAATTTAAAAGGTATATAAAAATATAAAAACGTGAACTATTTCATAAACTATTAATAATGAACATTATGTATTACTATCTTTTAGCTTAGTATGTTATAAACAATCGATTTACCTAACAAAAATATACAATTTCATTTTCAAAAAAATGTAGAGATGACTATAAAGTTTTCTTTACACCTTCACTTACCCAAAAGATATTGACATCTTAGTTACGTTGATAAATTAATTACACGCTAATTTTTATATATAATATTTTTGTACATTATTCCAAGCAATGTAAACGTTCCAAGTACACATTCCCTCACACTGTGTAGTTAAATGTAGATTTTATTTTACATATCCTGCATGACGCATTTGTTCTGCTGGCTTCAGAGAACATATGCGCAAATAAAATGCATATTCTGTGTATACGTAACATGAATATTTAACAACAAGTGTAACAATGCCATATTTGCTTAAAAAAGTACATTTTATTAATCGTGGATTTCTCATTTGATAATGTTTATAAATATCATATGATTACCTGTACCTGAATCAAGAGCGCAATTATTAAAATCATCGAGGAGTTAAAAGCCCTCTGTATTCATTGCGAAATAAAAATGTCAACAAAGTTTGAAGAGAATCTCGAGAGGTGTTTAAATTTTAATGCCATGTTACAAATTGCTGTCATTTTCAAAAGCAGTTCGAGAGCTAAAAAGTTTGAAGCACACTGCAGCGATCTTTTATCGCATATAAATTCCCGTTAATTGATGGCTATCATGAATGCACAGTTTACAATTTTGAAAAAAATATGGTTATTTACTGCAATTCGAACTATATGGTAATTTACTACGGTTCGAACTCTACCGCAATAAAAAAAATAAATTGTAAAGCGTAATTGTCACGCGTGTTAAAAGTGGAATTTCTATATTTATTACGGATAGGAAGGACATATGTTAATTTAGGTCTGAGAAAATTTGTGATTTAAGGATTAGGAAATTTGGCAATTTGGCGATCTGAGAATTTTTAATTATACGGATTTAGAGACTTTGAAGTTGTAGAATTCGAGTTTTTATACATTTGTGAATTTGAACATTTGGGGTTTTAAGGATTTGGGGATTTGCGAATGTAGGAATTTGGAGAGTTAGCGATCTGGAAATTGTAGAATTCGGAGATTTAGGGATTTGGGGAGTTTGTGATCTGGAAATTGTAGAATTTCAGGGTTCAAAAATTAGAGAGTTTGTGATCTGTAAATTGTAGAATTTCAGGATTGGCAAATTAGAGAGTTTGTAATCTGGAAATTGTAGAATTTGAGGATCTGGGAATTTGCAGCCCAAGTGATTTGGAAATCGCACAATTTTAGGATATGGCGAAATTGTGGAATTTACGAATTTGACGAATTGGGACTTAGGAATTTGGACAGTTGGTGATCTAGAAATTGTGGAATTTAGAGATTTGGGGAGGAAGTGATCTGGAAATTATAAAATTCGAATATTGCAAGATTTGGGGATTTCGGAATTTGGGAAGTTGACGTTGGTCACTGTAGAATTTAGGCATTTAAGTATTTGAGAATTTTGAAATTTAGGAACTCTGAAATATGAAAATTAGAAATCTTAAAGTCAGTAGATTTCGAATTTACAAATTGGGAATTTGAAAATTCGAGCTTGTGAAATTTGGAAACGTAGGAATTTAGAGATTCAAAAATTTAGGCATCTGGGAATTCGAAGATTTTAAAAATCGGAAATGTGAAAATGTAGGAATGTGGAAATTTGGTTATTTAGAAATTTAACTACTTAGAAATCTGAAGATTTGGAAATTTAACTATTTAAAAACCTCAAGGTTAATAAATTTAGAAATATAACTTAAAAGTTTGAAAGTTTTGTAAATCTGAAAATTTGATTGTCTGGAAATACAGAAATTCAAGGAGTTCCACGCATCTCGTGATGCTCGAATCTGATCAACCGTAACACACGCTTGCTAAATTACAGCCATAAAAGCCTCATCTGAATAACAATACAATCCTACTATCCTTCGTGTATATCCCACATATTTCATAGCCCGTCATTTACTTACATATGTATGTATTTCTTTCGTGCTCTGACATAACTCTACTTATCACCTTTTGTTTAATGGAACTGAACAAATGCGACGAAGGAAAGGAATGACCGGAGGCATTCAAATGTAATAAGGACACTGCGATTCATCATCCACGAAGTTTCTGAAATCGTTCGATTTGTCCACCTCGGACAGCGGAATTATTTTATTCTGAAATTATGCCCACGGTGCGCAACTGCACCGAAGGCTGCTTTAATCTCGCTGTACAATCGTGTCGCAACGTTTTATCGCCCTTCCTGCCATCGTAAATGCCGTCCATTTTCCGACCTCTTTCTCTCTTCCCACATCCATTCGCGCTTGTTATACAGACCAGTTTCAACGCCAACAGTGCCGCAAAAGTTCCGGTACCTCCGTTCATCATTTTTTTTTCCTAGCTGATTGTGAAAATCGATTTTTTCGGCTTTGTTGCGCGCACACGACCTTTAAACCGATAAAGATCTTATCGATAAGGACTCGTGATCGTAAGTGGCTTTGATGGCGGCGCGTGTTGTTCGACACTTGATTTCGATGGTTCTTTCCGCCATCGATTTGCTAGAAAAACGAACCTGTTAAAGTTTAAACGGATCGAGGTATACAGCGCGGTTCATACGTTGCGGCTGTAAGTTTCACACGATATGAAACATATAAGGGTTAAATAGAATTATATGATTTTAAATACGGCATCATTTGACGTATATTCTGCTTCGAAAATGGACGTGAATAATATTAGATTAATTTTAAAGTTAATCATCTTTTTCTTTTTAATGGAACTGTACATTTCATTATTTTTTATAAAAAAGTATTTATGCAGTCAGATTTAAAATACTTTAATTTCACTCTTTTAATACTGTATTTGAACCTGTGCACTCTTGAAAGTTTTTTTGGGCATGTTTATTTTTGTGTACTATATTCAAACGTAATATTACAGAGAAAATTAAAATATATTCTGAAGTAATTCATTTTTGACCTTATTGCTGCAATACTTTTGCATAACAATTAGACAAATAAATAGACAATTTCGTTTATAAATATAGAGCAGAGTAAAAGAAATTAGTGTACAGTGTCGTTTAAAAGTAAAAAATGGAGGTAAGAAAATAAATATAAAGTTTAAAATTGAAAAGTAGGTTATAGCAGTTAAGTTATAACGCAGAAAACAATAAATAAGCTTTTTTCCGTAAATTTCTCCTCGAGATTCAGAATGTGTTCGAACAAAAACTGATCAGTACTCGATTATTAATAAAATAAAAAATTAATATTCACGCAGATACTTTTGTTCTTTCTTAACAGGATTGTACTTATTGTTAGATACCATTCAGACAAATTGAGGGATATGAGGCAAAGGTACCTTGAGTAACGCGTTGATAGAATCATTTTTCATGTCCCAAGAACTGATTAATATGTTGATATGTTATTAAACAAAAGCACTTTTCCTTGATATCTCGTTTGTCTAATATAAAATAGGTACAACATTCACTAGGTAAATGTAATTAATAATAATTGCAAATCGTATATAATGTCAGATACTTCTACAACCTTCAGCAAATCCTAGCATGTCTTTCGAAATAAAGCATCTGTTTACCATCTAGTTCTTTCCCAAGCGTTTCCTCTCCAAAATATAAACTAGACAACTTTTGGGTCTCAGAGTCCTCCGAACCATAAATTACCTCCTTCTTAAGTCCCAAACTTTTTTCTTTTTGTACTTCCACCACCCTCTCAGTAACCAACATAAATCCATCCCTTCTCCCTACATAGTTTTCTCTACTTAATTATTTTCCTCCGACTTCTTACCCTTGCGAAAAATCAGAATAGAGCTCAACCTTCGAACAGTTAACTTCGTTTTAAAATATAAGAGAGTATTTTTCTTAAAAGACTTTGTCAATATTCGTTCAACTGCCATCCTCCGTGTTCACAATGAACGACTAACAATTACATCATAAATTTTTCTTCATAAATTATTTCATAAGTCTGAAGGAGTTAAAGTGGCCTCTTTCAATTCTCATATAATTGATACAAACACCTAAATTATATCGAATTATCGCAGAACCAGTTCACTATAAATACGAACAACCTTCTGACATTTCTCTGACAAAAGTTGTTAAATCATAATTTCTTTCTTATAGTTATTACCATTATGAGGCTTTAAAGGAATTAGTTAATTTCACTTAGTTAAACTCATACACATTTTGTTTTTGAAATACGATTTCAAAGGTACGACTGCTTTTCAGATCTCAAAAGAGTAAACAAATTTTCAAATTTACTAATTCTCAAAAGGTCAAATGTAAAAATTCCTTAATCCCAAAATTACCAAATTTACAAATCTCCAAATCTCTACATCCATAAATTCTCAAATTATATAATTTCCAAATTCCAAAATTGGCCAGTTCTCAAATCTCCAAATTTCTACACCCTCATATTTCTGAATTTACAGCTTTACAAATTCTTGAATTTTTTGATCCCAAAGTTTTCAAATTCTCAAATTCTAAAATTTTGAATTTCCAAAGTTCTAAAGTTCTAGAGTTCTAAAGTTCTAAAGTTCTAAAGTTCTAAAGTTCTAAAGTTCTAAAGTTCTAAAGTTCTAAAGTTCTAAAGTTCTAAAGTTCTAAAGTTCTAAAGTTCTAAAGTTCTAAAGTTCTAAAGTTCTAAAGTTCTAAAGTTCTAAAGTTCTAGAGTTCTAGAGTTCTAAAGCTCTAAAGTTCTAGAGTTCTAGGGTTCTAAAGCTCTAGAGTTCTAAAACTGTAAAACTCTAAAACTTTAAAGCTCTAAAACTCTAAAACACTAAAACTCTAAAACTCTAAGACCCTAAGACTCTAAGACTCTAAGACTCTAAGACTTTAAGTCTCTAAAACTCTAAAACTCTAAAACTTTAAAACTCTAAAACTTTAAAGCTCTAAAACTTTAAAACTCTAAAACTCTAAAACTCTAAAACTCTAAAACACTAAAACTCTAAAACTCTAAGACCCTAAGACTCTAAGACTCTAAGACTTTAAGTCTCTAAAACTCTAAAACTCTAAAACTTTAAAACTCTAAAACTTTAAAGCTCTAAAACTCTAAAACTCTAAAACTCTAAAACTCTAAAACTCTAAAACTCTAAGACTCTAAGACTTTAAGTCTCTAAAACTCTAAAACTCTAAAACTTTAAAACTTTAAAAATTTTAAACTTTAAAACTCTGAAACTCTAAAACTCTAAAACTCTAAAACTCTAAAACTCTAAAACTTTAAAACTTTAAAAATTTAAAACTTTAAAACTCTAAAACTCTAAAACTCCAAAACTCTAAAATTCTAAAATTCCTGACATTCTCAAACCCCAGATTCCTAAGTTCCAAAACTCCCAAACTGTCAAATTTCTAAATCCTACTTTTTCCAAATCCCAAATTCCTAAGCCTCGAAATTTCCAAATTTCCAAGTCTCGAAACGTCTAAATTCCCAAATATTTAAGAGTTTGAATTTTCAAATACTTAAAACGTCTAAATTTTCAAATGCTCAAAATGTCTAAAATTTCAAACTTTTTATCTCACAAATGTCTGAAAATTTCGAACCCTACTTTACCAGATTTGTACGTTGTCCAATTTCCGAATTTTAGTATTCCAATATCAATCAAATGTCATTAAACTTTTTAATTGGTCCTCCATCAATTGAGAGCTACGAATATCGTTAAACGTCTCAAAGAAAATATTCAACGAAGAATTTTTCCGTGAAGAACACTAGACGGTGGAAGGTTTAAAAGCAGAAGCTTCAGGACAATTCAATTTTGTCCGATTATCGAGAACGGCGCAGTTAATAGAAGTGCGAAAAGATTAAAGTATCCCGTGCGGACTAATGAAAATTCGGCTCGTTATTCAATATTCGGACGCGTTTAATTGCTGGAATGGTAAAAAGAATCACGTAATTAAATTAACGCGGCCTTCGTTCAACGTGCTCGTGATTCAATCGAAATACACATTTAATCAACGCGTTGATACATGCATACAATACTACAATACCTGCATGTCATTTCATCAGATAATCTTGGAACGAAGATGTCCGAAAAAAGAATATTTTATCTTTCAAAAGAAAATCTTCACTGCTTTTAAATCTTTGTAATACATAGTTACTATAACTTGTATGCAAAAACGATTATCACTTGTAAGTAAAAATGTATTGTAATTTATTCGTATGTACAAAAGGTCCTTTTAGAAATAAAAGGTTCTGAGCAATTACAACTTTTTCGAAACGATAAAAGTAAAAGTTGCAGTCATGCAATTTGATCATAATAAAGGTATTCTTATATTATGTTACATTGTATTTCTTCTCTACATCGCTTTTTTTCGTTTAAACCTTAATTTGTATCGTGTTTGTTCTAGTTCTAAATATGTAAGACATGTTTGATTTTTCTCTCCTGCATTATACTTCTTTTTGTATAAAGGAACTGACTCTGTAAATACATGAATTATTTAATAAAATATGCCATCAGTCTGTGTGAAACAGTGTCTTTTTATTTGTCGATAGTAAATGTGTTAATGTAACATGTATCATATTTATCGCCTGTTTCTGACAGATTGTTAGTAGCGGTACAAAAATCATGAATATCGTATTGGGATACACCCTATATAACATTTCGATAAAGTGCAGTATGTGCAGAACGAAAGTCGATAAGCTTCCCTAGGGAAAATGTTCACGTTGGCGAAAAGATTCTCGCGTTGACTATAAACGTGTAGATAAAAAATTGAAATAATGCATAGAATTCAGAGCTATTCATGTTAAGATGAATTTAGAAAAAATTAAACATATCTTTTACTTATTAAATATCATATCCAATAATTAATAGAAAATTAAAAAATATTAATAAATGTTAAATCAAACTTTTCTGTGTAAATATTAATACATTTTTAAGGACGCTACCATCCTCCATATAGTAGATACATGTGAAGAAAAAAGAAATACATATGCATGTGTAGATGCATGCAAACGGATATAAGCCACACATACATATATTACATATGTGTACGGTATACATATACATTGATTATACATATGTATATTCATTGTATAGAGAAATTTGAGAGGTTGAAAAGTTGAAAATTGTCATGCAGGGAATTTAGCACTTACGAAATTTGGAAGCTTGATAATACAACAATATGAAAATTTGGTAATTTGGAAGTTTTTAAATAAAAAAATTAGAAAATTTGGAAATTTAGGAATCTAGTAATTTGAGAATTTCAATATCTGGGAATTCGACAATTTAAGAATTAGGAAATTTGGCTATCTGAGAATCTGGAAATTCGGCAATTTGAGAATCTCGAAATTTTGAAATTTGAAAATTTGAAAATATGAAAAATTGAGAATTGCAAAATCATAAAATTTTGTATTCAGAGACCATTGAAATTTTGATATTTAAGAATTTGAGAGTCTAAAAATATAGCAATTTGAGAATTACGAAATTTAGGAACTTAAAAATCTGGGAAATTATATGATAAATTATTGTAAATTAGGATTTACAAATTAGAATACTTCAGGGTCCAGAAATTTGGGAATTTCAGAATTTGCAATTTAAAATTTTAAAAACCTAGAAATTTGCGAATTTGAGGATTGAGAACTTAAACATCGGACAGTTTGAGAAGCTAAAAAGTTTTAAATTTAAATTTAAGAAATTGACAATTTGTAAATTCGAAAATTTGGAAATTTGGAAATTTGGAAATTTAAGAATCTAGATATTTAGGAACTTCAAAATAAACAGTAACGTCAACTCTAAAGTGATTTTATACAGAGAATAGTTTCATTTTACATTATGTAAACCTTCCTCAGATTGAACATAATGTTAAATTTGTTAATGTGTTAGGAAAATAGAAATCGACGAACAGTCGAAAATGGCCATGTGCCTTTTGTCAGCGTACTTCCCCTTCCTAAGGAAAATTTCTCCGGGCCCAAGTGCCCTAAAGAACGACCATGCTAACGGGGGTGTCCTCAAGACTAGATTGTGTCTACGAAGACACTCTTGTATTGGCATTTGCCGAGAACAGTCTTCATTAAAAACAGCCTTAATATTCTTAAAAACGCCCACAAGTTATTCGGTAAACCTCACCTTTACCGGAACATTCCTGATAATTTCTTACAAATGTAAATATTAAACTATAAATTATGTTTGTTATTCACAAATAAGAAATTACTTTATTAAAAAACAATGAATAATTTAAAATTTATGATTCAACAAATTTATGACTCAACAGTTTATGATTCGACAAATTTTTAATAAAAGGCAAGTACTCTGTACGAAACTTACTAAAACTTTTATATTATGAATAGTATTTCTTATTGCACCCAAGGCTAGTATCGAGTTTGTGGATACTGCGTCGTTGTATCGGTTTATCGACTATCTCGGAGCAGTTGTTTAACAGTCACCGCGAGAATAGGTGATTCATGAATACATAAAGCGAGGTTATTGCCATTTCAACACTTACCTCTATGACTTCCGGTGATCTTATCCCGCAAGATGTTTATCTGATGCACACGGCCAAACTCTTCGAACAGCTTCCTTAGGTCGTTTTCATCCATGTCATGTGGCACCTGACCCACGAACATTTTTATGTTGTCAGGATCCGGTTGTTCCACACTATTATTGTTCATTATGCTAAAACACACCAACAGAATTTTATGAAAAAACGGCTTCTACAAAATTAGAATAAATTATGCTCATACGTTTGAAATAGCTTACAATGTTGTTTTAATTAACACATCGGCGTAAAATGAACACAAAGAAACATATAAATGTAAAAAAGGTGTAATACTGTTATCTATAGCTATATTCAAATAATTGATTTTTCTAGTAGTGTTAACCATAGATTTACGGACATTTAATGACCACTTATATTTACATTGAAACTAAATTATAAAAATAAATAAATGATGGATAATACGTAAACTAGATAACTAACTACATAAAAATCAACACAGGCTTCGAGAAAAGCATATTAAAATGATACAAATTATTAAATAAATTAACACAATTATTTCTGACATTGTTTCAATCCTTGATAATTGCAAGAAATTATTGATAATAGTTCTGGACGGATAATTCACTTCACAATTATTCATACTTCATAATTATTTGTACTTTGCAATAAAATATTACTTCATAATTATTTGTATTTTGCAGTAAAATATTACGTTATAATTATTTGCATTGTGAAGTAACATATTACTTCATAATTATCTGTATTTTGTAGTAAAATATTGCTTTATAATTATTTCATTTTAAAACATTGTTGTCTTATTTCTAGACGTAATTTAATTAAACAAAAATTTAATAAAATCGATATGTTTCAACTGTAACGTTACTAATTGTAAGTTCATTAAAAGCTGTTATACGAAACTGAAAGTAATGAAAAATGAAACTGCAAACGATTTTACATTTCTTAATTCAGTACAAGAATAAAAAAATATATTGTAGACGTGGGAATCCGAATTGTTTTCCTGGTTTGCGAATGAATTGTGAAATTCATTTCAGATGTTAGTATAAAAAGATCTCTAAATACGAGACCGATTACTGTAAAGCGCGTTTCTTTTATAAAAATAAAAATAATCAGCGAACAAGTGGTTTGTCATTTACTTACAAATTCGATGCTCAAAACAATTATAATTATCGGTACTCAAAGTAATCGAAATATTATTTCAAAAAGGTATTTCTTATTTTAATTTAATATGAGTTTTGATATTACGCACACGCAGGACGAACACTCGAAAGCATGATACATACTTATAAAGTCGTCGGATTAACAAACATTTTCATCTAGCCAAGCGTACTCGAAATCGGCTTGTAACGATATTCGTTTTAAGAGGTCTGTGCGCTCACGCGCAGATCTCATTACGAGGACGATGAAAGCGCTTAAGCGTTCGATCTGAGTACAGCGGCACGAAATGGAAAAAAAATTGAAGCAAATGTGTCTCATCTGAACCATGTTTCTGCCTGTATTCAGTGACGAGCTCGTAACAAGTTGAACCATCGCTTCGTCTCCAATTATTATTTCTAGTACCGCTCGTCATACGCTGAATAACACCCGGGGAATTGAATAGGGTAGACCGTGGTCGAAATTAACAAGTTAAATATTTTAAAATATACTACAGACCCTTATGCAGGTATTGATGATGGGACGGAAATTGACAACTGAATTGGTATTTTGAGGGAAGCGAAGACCAGCAAACGAAATACGATGCAAATAATATCTTGAAACCTTGCCTCCGATGAGAGGAATGGGTTACTATAGTTAAAAATCAGTACACAATTTTGGTAAAAATAAATATAAACAATGATAATTTGGATTCGTATACAATGAAAATTTAAATTAGATGTGATGAAAAGGCGTGCCTAGATATATTCATAGGAAAACGGTACAATAGAATACATATACAAATGTATACAGAACATATTTTGACTAAAAAATTTATATAAAATTTATAAAAGAATGTAATAAAATTTACTTCGTCTTTTTCAATTTAATTTTGAAAAAGTCAACGTTTCGATGAATTTTATTAAAACAGTTCTTTAGACAAATGGAGTATAACAATATTAATGCTTTTATAAAATATAATAAAAATAAAAAAACATCGTGCCTTATTCTAATTAAAATCTTTATTTTTTCACTTGTCAGTCCAAAAGTAATTAATATAAAAATGTAAAATTTAAACATTTAATTTTTTAGGAATTTTATTTAATTTTCTGAAAATGCGCACCAGTGTGATGGCGAATATATTCGACCAATCTAAAGTAAAACTGAAATTTCCGAGATTAAAAATATTTCTATACGGAATAATTAAACGTTTGGAACAGGAAAATTAGAAATGAAAAACTTCATTTCTTTTTAGAGAAGAGGATTAAATATGCTATTTACATTTATTTTAATTTTTTTAATGTTTAAAAAACTAGTACGAAATAATTATTGAGAATGTTTATATAAATAGATCATATAATTGTGTTATTATTAATATTTCTATTATGACAATTTCGTCACCTATTGTATATAAGATCTGATAACTTCTGAGAAAAAAAGGATTATAGTTTATTCTACATAAAGATAGAGACGTTAGCATTGTGTATGCATTAGAGCTTCAAAATAAGTTATCAAAAGAATATCCGATTTCGAAACTCATTATAAAGAAGACAAACATTAAATTATGGATTGTGTATCGTTGGAGCGAAATTCGTGAAGTTTGTTTTTGGTATAATGAACATTTTACTTTTAGCATAATTAATCGTTCTTCCATCTTCATTGAAATAAGTACTTCGACGAAAGTTTCATTTCTTCAAATTCTGAAATTCTTATTCCTTTAAACGAATGAAGAAGAAAAAGGAAAATAACTAGAATTCGGTACATAAAATAATTTAGAAAATGAGTATTCCATTTTAATACACATAAATTACCGCTGGAGAAATGCCGGACAGTAAATCGGCATAAAAATTGAAAAAGAAAATTACGATTGTATCAATATAAAATGGAAAAGAAAAAATTGTCACGATTGTAAGAGTGCAACATGAAAAAGATTGTATAAACATAAAAAGAGCAAGAAAGAATTGTCAGGATAGTATAAACATAAAAAGGGAAAGAAAGAATTGTCAGGATAGTAAAAACATGAGGAAATGGGAAAGAAAAAATTGTCACGATGGTAAAAATATAAATCTGTGAATATTTATCGATCTCACGGGGCAATAAAGATAATAATGATTTTAAGAGGGATTTCTCGAAAATGCGGGTGTTTAGAGAGCAAATCGTTAATTAACACTCGCGCCGATCGAATAATAGCCGCACAGCGGACACCAAAGCCAAAGGCTAAACCGCGAAAAACAAAATTACCGAAGCTTCGGTGTCGCGGTGTTCTGGGCCATTATACCGAACGATACCGGATAATGAACACAAATAGGAAACAAAATTATCAACGCCGCTGTCGTTTCAACTTTATCTCATTAATTATTATGCACTTAACGTTACAACAGAGTGGCGCAGCTGCCGTGCTTCGCCAAGCAACTTTTGCCTTCCGTAGTTGCATGCCTCACGACCGACGATGACTTTTAAACTTTCGAGATTTATAGTCGCGGCTTGGGAGCGAGACAAGAAAGACCTGGCCGAGACAGCAAGTTGAGGGGGTGGCAAGAGACTTTGTCGGTGTCAAACCAACGAACCGACTCACTATTTTAACGACGAACTTTATACAAGCGCGATTTTACAGCGCAACAAACTACCGTGTCCTTCAGCGGGAAACATCGGAGTAATATAATAAGTAAATTATTAGGCTACCGCAAATGAAATTATTCCGAAAATAGGACACGATTTGATAACTGAAAGTACTGCACAATGTGGCATAAGAAATTGAAGCTTAACACTATTTTTATCAAAAGGTGTCAAAGACACTTTTCAAATTTTAACTTAAAATTGTTCTCTAAGTTGAATCATCTCCTCACTATTAATTTTTTGACCTTTCATACAGTAGTTGTTAAATTAATTCAGCGATATCATTTTCTTCCTGCTCATTCTAGATCTAAAACTAGATTTAGACTTATTTCTAGACTTAGATCTATACCTGCCGGATTTATACCTGCCCGCTGGACCTTCTCTCGCTACCGATGATGGAACAATAAACATGATATATTGTCCAATTGTTAAAAACGTGGCAAATGATCGTATAAAAGGGGCTCACACTCTACGAAAACAAATCTCAACACTTTTCTCCGTAAAAAATAGGAGAAAATTGTATATGTAATAATTAGTGCTAAATTGCAATAAACAGAAAATTCCAAAAATACGTATCCCCCATTTTGATCCATATTTTACGTATACAAATCTGCATAAAAATCGAACGGTATTTGGGGTAAAAAATTGAACAAAAAATCCAATTTTTTAATATATTATTTAAATAAATAATTTCTCCCGAAATTGTCGAAATAAACTAAATTCCTTACTCAAAAATACACATTAAAAAAAAAATCACCCTCCCACCCTCTAGTTTCCGAGATATTAAAGAAAATGTGTTTTCAACCCCAACTTTGAGGGCTATTTTCATCCCCTCAACATGCATGTCAGCAGATATAAAAAAATACATGCCAAATAATTTTCGAGAAGCTACCACATATGTAAATTTCATAAAAATCCGTGTGTAACACCTAAGTGAGGTCCCTTGTTAGTAATATTTTCTTTCCATTCTTCAACATTTGTCGTGATTAACCAGCGACCTAAGTAATTGGAGTTACTGACTGTATTTGATTTTTATTATGGGTTAGAATTGCCTATCAAGAAACATTTTATTTTATATATTTGTATTCGAAATTATATTTTATTGGAATGGAAATGTTTGCGTTTAGATACAATTTTATGCCTCCTCTGGTTAACTGATATTTTTCCAATGGCCCGATTTTTTTTTTAATTTTATGGTGCTATTACGTATACCACAATATCACATGACGAACATTTAATACAAATAAAAAGACATTTGATCATTTTTTCAATCGAAAATATTAATTTGACCTGAAAATGACCCCATAGTAGAAACATATTTGAACATAAAATTTCATCTACAGCTGATGTTAAAAATGATTTATGATCATTCCATTTAAAAATTTCAGTCTGATTTTGAAATGAGTTCTCAATCTGATCCCTATTTAAATGTACAATTAGCAGTATTTAAAATTCTTCTTTAAACTGCAACAGTATTTAAAGTTCTCTGCTAAGCTATTGTACCACTCCAATGAATTATTTAAGCTAGTTCCTAAAACTGTATTAAATAAGCGATGCGATTACAATTGACGTCTTAAATGAACATAAAATTGAATTTTACGGAAATTTTCTCTGCGTTAAAATAATGATATTTTAATATATCTAAAAGAAAGTAAAGATGGCTTTTTACAATATTAATACGTATATGGAGGATTCATTATTCCGTCAATGAAATGTAATTGCATTCACAAAGTCCCAGACAGATATAAAACCACCGTCAAGCTTTAGTGTAGACCGTAAATTTCAAGCTTTATACCCTTCATTTTTTCCACACCATAAAATGTCTACTGAATTCGAATATATTAAAAAATTACTATTTCAATATTCCGTTACAGTATCCTTATAACCTTTCGCTAATTTTTTTATTCGTTTACTGTCTGTTTCATTCCCATTTAAATAATTATTTCACATAACGGCATATTCTTTATTGTTCAAATAAATTACGTACATGCAATTAGTAGAACAATGCCATTCTTATGATAAGAATTTTGTATGAAAAATAAATGCATAATATACAATAACGAATTCTTGTCGTTTTTGAATGAATTAAATCTGAAAATAGCTCAATTAATATTTGTGAATGATTTATTTACGGCAAAGATCGTAATTTCCACAACTAGTAAATGCTATAAATTAACAAATACAACTAAAATGTATTATCAGTCGGTATTTTTTATGATATTATTAAAATCCGTTCATAATATGATGGATATAGTCGAAAATACGATAAGTAGCTAGCAGCGTGGTTAAATTGGGGGCTTTAATTCAAACTGTACGATTCTGAAAGTTAATTACAGTTTAATCTTTTGCAAAAATTAGAAACCGCAATTCGAGCGATTACTGAGAAATAAATTGCTCTTTCACATTTTAGTTTTTCCTTATCTGTCTCTTCTTAGCTTTATCCAACTTTTATATTGGTAAGTGATTATTGGAAAAATTGAAATAGTAGTCTATGTTCATTATTATTACCTTTCAATTAACCACTTTATAAGCAAAATTCTATAAATAAAAATAATATTTACTTATAGAAGATATAAAATAGATATAAAAATAATAGTTACAGAAAAAAGGTTACAGTTTTCTGTAATGAATATTAAATCAAAATTTCAAAATAAAAATAAATAAAATAATAAACAAATCTTCAGAAATTTTCAAAAACAAATTATTCTGAATCAAGACAAAACAAGTCAATTTCGATATTTTCAATATTGTTCAAATAAATAACTCAAACATCAACTTTGGTATTTTCAGAATCGTAAAAAAAAAATATTTCAAACATCGGCTTTGGTATTTTCAGTATCGTTCAAATAAAATATTTCAAACATCAGTTTCGGTATTTTCAGTACCGTTCAACTAAAACACTATTTTAAATATTATTTTGAAAGCGTTTTTTCGCAAACATTTATTTCCAACAATCTAATTATACAGATAAAATAAAGTAGACTATTTACTGCTTGAAATATTATTCCAGCCAGCTCTGGAACACAATTTTTCTCAGTCAAATGGTTACTTTAAAAGGTCCGGCGGTCTTTTAGCGTGGCGATTCATGGTTTCCCGCCGCAAGTTCAAACGAAGCGATTGGAATGCTACATCAGGCGGAAAATTATGAGAAATACGGACAGACCGTCGACAAGATAATCCGTTTGTATGAAATTGAGGGTTCCTAGGAGCGGGTTCCCGCGAGGACGATTTCAAACGCGTGTAATCCGAACGAAGTTACCGCGTGTCCAGTGAAAATGGCGCATAAGTTTTAAAAGCGTCCGAGCACCGGAGGATCCTGACCAAATAGGTACACCGACGGGGTAATTAAACATAGCGCGATCTTTTACTGCAGCACACGTTTAAACGCAACAAATTTATTCTCCGTCTCGTTTCCAGAATGTGATCAGTCTGCGTAAAATTCGACGTTAACCCTCGCGGGACGACGTACCCATCCCTGGGACTCGAATTAATTTGATACTGGTCATAAAAGTAGATGAAATGTACATTTTACAGGGGCAAATATTTATTCTAGTACACATGCTGGTGCCGAAGTGTTTACACGAACATAAAGCTATATGGCTGTCGTTAAGTAATGAATACAGTGGTCGGCATTAATATTCGGATATCATAATATTTAAATAATATTGCTCGATATATCCATTCGCAATTTCGTTACGGAGATAGAACCCATAAATTTCTATTTTACATTCACTATCTATTCAAACATTATTCTTTCTGTCGATTTATCTGATTTGTATTCGATGTTACAGCCTCTGTACCAATTTATCCACTTGCTTTCAAAATATAAAATAGTATTATGATTCATTTGTTTTTTTTTATTTTATTTAAAAGTGAAATTCGCGTACTTATTCTTTACAAATTTTAATAAAGACATTCCGCTGTGAAAGTTATTGTGAATTTAATACAACATATTAGAGATGTACAAAATAATAATTGTACACTACAGTGATAGTTTCATGATAGATGTAGTCATTATGGAAAGTAAAGGGGATTCATAGAGTGGAATGTATACCTACAGGTATATTAAATGTATTTTTCATTTGTTTTGTACGAACAAGTTTTGTATAAAGTATAGGTTCACGTACTACACAGAAATCTAAACAACAACAAAGGAAAATAAAATAAAATAGAATTATACCTCTGTACAAATCTGAAATAAAAATAGACCATATATGATTTTTAATATATGAGTTTTGAGTAATACATAAAAGTGAGAATTTATTTAACATAATTCATCAAATTTCATTTTTTCTATTAGTATAACATATAATATAAAATATTTGTAGATTTTACTTTCGTTAAAAAATAGATAATTGTATAATATGAACATTAGATAGAATAGAAAAGATTTCTTGATAGCATACATATAATAAGCGTGCAATTAAGAAGATACAGATAAGCAATAAAATGTATTTCGAAAAGTATTAAAATTATTACCAATTTCATTACCTTTCTTGTAATAACAATTGTACGCACAGATTTTTTAATTAAATAAACAGCTATCTGAATGTTTGCTTTAAAATAAACTGCAAGTCAAGAGATTAATAAAATATATGTAAGTAAAAAGTGTATGTACATGTAATGCGTATACATTTGATTGAATGGAGTCCACATGAGACTCAATTTAATCGAATTAACGCTAGTTATGGAATTAATAATGAAATTTTTTTAAAATCTTCATTTATGTAAACACAAGTCGAACTAGATAAATTAATGGAACATTAGATCGCACGTAATTTTTACTAATAATTTTCATGTGAACATTCACATTACCTATATTCGAAAATAAGAAGGATAAATATTATCAATCATCAATATCCCGCGCAAATATCTTAACGTATCAAAGAACATAATTTGATTAATTATTACTAGATTCCATACATATATATACTAATGTACTAATGTATTAATATAGTATATATACGCATATTTTAAGCTTTTGTAATTGTAATATGTATGCAGATAACATAGATAATACAGGTAATATATACACCTATATATTACAAGCACAAAAGCTGAGTTGTTAGATAAAATAATAATGAGGACGTGGGTGCGTATGGATGAAGAAAGTCAGTTACTTAACAGTCACTCAACAACAAATATATTTTTAACAAATAACAAAGATCAGATAATAACAAGATAACAAGAGTGTCAGTGATTCCGCGGATGTAAACGTGACGGCGCCAAAATAACGAATGTCTCGAGCGGCGCGATGACCAGAGTTTTTATGTGCTTTTTGAGTAGAGACAGAAATAGGAAAAGAAAAGGAAAAGTACAGAGTGAAAAGTTGAAGGGATGATAGAGAAAGTCAACGGAGAAACTTAGGCCCGCACAAATCTGGCTGGCAAGTGTGCAATCTGACATTGACCAGACTTGCACGCGACCCTGGGAAAATTGAAGATTGCAGAATAGGCAGGAAGTGCTTAGAAATACTCAGGCAAAAGAGAAAGCTAGAAAAGTTTAGAAGAAAAGATAAATTAGAAGCAACGTAGTGACGCGTACCGCCACAATAAAATTGCAAAATAATAGGAATGGTAGTGAAATAGTAAATAATGAATAATAAATAATAGAATAGGAACATACATAGTAAAAACATATAGTTTTAGCAGTATAGTAGAATATTAAAATAGTATTCTGGTAGTAATATGGTGAAACAATGGAATAGGAGAATAATATAATAGAATAGTAAGATAATAATGTAAAAAAATAGAAAAATAGAAAAGTAGGAAAGTAATAAAGTAGCAATGTAACAATGTAGCAAAGTAGCAAAGCAGTAAAAGAGCAAAGTAGCAAGATAACAAAGAGTATCAAGGAGTAGCAACGAGTAGCACTCCTCGTAAAGAGTAAACTCGTCACATTTACCAGTAAACTAATAAAATAGTGTAATATTGCAATAGTAAAATCACTGAAAGTAGCAAGACAACAACAATAGTACAATGACAAAATGATAAAATAGTAGAATGATAAGAACAGTACGCGAAATAAAAGTTGAAAATTGAGTGGTCTTAACTTTCGACTAGCAGCTGCAATTCTAAACGAGCACATATTCCTGCAAACGAGGTCATTTACCATATAACAGAGTACCAATAAAAGCGAATCACCACTGCGAAGGAAGAAAGAATAAGAAGCTTTGCAAACGAAAAAGCTTTATCGGCGATTAATTCCAGCTTCGTAAATCGAGAAAGCTCAGCGTATCGGAACATTAGGCGCAGGAATTGGGCATAGGATGGTTGGTGCTGTCCGATTTGGTATGCGAGCAGAAAAAGAGTTCGGTAATTTCGCGAAACGATAGGAGAAAGTTAATATTAGCCGAGGAGGTTTAAAGCGATTTTCCAGCCGGTCGGTTCTTCTCATCTTGATGTATAGAGCACGAGAAAATGGAGGAGGGTGGAGTCAGTTGAAGAGGAAAGAGCAGCCGTTACAATACCACGCGGTTCCCTAGGGAGGCTTCACCGTTCGAGGGAGCCTGGTTATCCTCTTTTGAAATCACGGAAGCAGGAGTAGGTTAACTAATCAGAGATTGAAGTAGGTTAACTAAACACAAGGCGTCTGACGTGAGAGAATCGACCCGTTCTGGGTTCCTTCGATCAATCGTTTCTCCAGAGGTTAGTCGTGCATCAACGTCTGACACTGCTCAGACATTCATAGCATAGCAGTGGAGAAATTTCTCGGACCGACGTGATATTAACCTTACTATGGTCTTTGATTAAAGGGTTAGGTGCAACAATCGGTCAGTGGAGCTTTTTGATATCAGCACGTACACTCCACAGTAAATTTGACTTCCTTATAGACAATAGAAAAATGAAAGAAGAAGAAACCAGCCACTCAAGATTTTTGAGAATTTAAATATCTAGGAACAATTTGGGGATTTTGAGATTCGATGATCTGCTGATATTCCTAAGGTTGCTAATCGCAAATTTCTAGATACACAAATTTCTAGGTTCTCAACTTTATAGACTCTAGACCGTTAGATTCCAAACTTCTATGTCCACCAATTTTTAAATTCCCATCTTGAATTCTTAATCTTGAAATACCTGTAACTCTAAAGTCCACTATTCCCTATATCCTAAAACTTTATATTCACAATTCCAATATTCAAAATCCCTATAGTTCAAATACATATATTCCAAATTCCTATACTGCAAATCCCTGTAGTCCAAACCCCTATATTCTAAATTCCGATAGTTCAAGTCTCTATAGTCCAGATCCCTATAGTCTACATTCTACATCCTTATAGTTCGAATCCCTACATTTTAAATTTCTATATTCTAAAGCACTATATTCCAAAGCCCTATATTCCAAATCTCTATATACCGAATTTCTATATTTTAAATTGCTATATTGCAAATCCCTATAGTCCAAATCTCTGTATTCTAAATCCCTATATTCCAAGTCTCTATATCCCAAATCCCTGTGTTAAAAATCTTAGCAATAAAGCTATAAGGCTTATACAATTTACATTATATAATATGTACAGGGTGGTTCACCACATTTTGCCATCTAGATTTACGTCATTATTATTACTCATAGCAAACAATGTTTCAGATGAAGTTGAATGGTTTTGAAATAAAATATCTCCTATACTAATGATTTTTTTACATAAATAGATTAATACTTTTTTGTAAAGAATATGAAGGAGCATCAGCTGATGCAATAAAAAATATGTGATTCCGTTTAAAAAAACATAAATGACCTTCATATCTCCTTTACACGTCCACCTACAAAAAAAAATACCATCAGAATGTGCCCCTCTCAAAACCATTCAACGTAAAATGTGGTGAACCACCCTGTATATCTGATTAAAAGTTATCAAAACAAATAAATGTCCTACGGCTTCTGTGCACAAGTATATCGATATATATTATTTTCAATAAAAATATAATAGAATTCTAAAGTATCTACTTATAGATTTAAGCATGTTATAATTAAATCTCGTTTATATAGTGTAAAAATAAAAGGTGCATCGTTTATCAAAATGTATGTAACCCATCAAAGAAGCTGTCCTATATCATGAACCAAATTCGGTGGCTAATGCTAACAGATGCCAACAATCGATAGACGATAAATTCAGCGGAATACGTAAATGGAGAAGCAGTAAATCTCGATCGGCTCATTCAAGACGCATAGCAACAACAAATTACGATCCGTATCAATACTGTCTCGACAATAATGGCTGGTACAGCTTCCGAGCATCGCGAAACGCTCAATTATCAGGCTGCAACGAGGATTACCAATCGATTGAATGTGTCTATATCTTGATCCTTATCTTATCGGTAGCAGAGAACGTTGGCTCTTTCGATTTTGAAGCTGATCAGGAAGTCGAATAAACGGGAAAACTAAGATCCTCTTGCGAAATACGACGAATCTTACAAGTAAAAAACGAACGTTCGTTTGGCCCAATAGACGAACTACATCAAAGAAACGTATTTACGATCCTATCCGGCAGCTTTCTTCTCTATCTGTCAGCTACTTTCATCGTTCGTCGAACAGTCAGCTTACGCTGCCATTCGTTCCGTGTTTATACGGCAAACCGTTCGCACAAAGGAAAACACGAAGTGACGCGAAACAAAATGTACCCCTCCCAATTAGATATTTGCCTGGAGACACGATCAAAGGTTGATGCGGTTAAAGAATATTACGTTTATAGCGACGACGAGATTTTGTCTTTCATCTCGAACAGAATGGGAAGGGGGATATTAAAGAGCTGCATCAATCTGACACTATTGAACGACGCAACCCCTTTCTTTAGTTATAAACGCTTAGACTATAACCGTCGGAAGATGATCAGTTTTAGTGAAAAATTTTGTGACTAAAATAGACACTCGATATAGCAGAATGTTAATTAACATAATGACAAAATATATATGTCTCAACTTTTTACCAAACTTTACTGACCATACTTAAAAATAAGAAAAAGATGTTATGTTAATACAGGGTTTGAGACACTTTATTAAGTTATCACAAAAATACAAAATCTTCTTCGGACTTCGTCTTCTGATGACATACACAGTGTACCCCAGTTTTGTATATAAAATTTCATGGATTCAAAACGTTTACATTAAGACAACAAAGTTAAAGGTATTTCATTTACAATATCAAAAACTGTTCTGTAAATTAATGTCTTCTTTGACGAATATAGTTACAAATTTCAGTAAGAGCAGTTATTAAATACATATGTCACCAATTTTATGAAGAGAAAATGCATGAACTCATATAATTTGTTCAAATTAACGAAAAACGAGCAAGCAACGGTAAAATAATTGAAAAAATACCACAATTGTCAATATGAAATGTAATTTGCCTCCATAATTTTTGTATAAATATCCAATGATACACTTAACAGATTGTTGACCGGTCACCTCGTGCTTCCACATATAGTACCAAAATCAAATTTAAATTCAAAGTAATATAGAAATCGTAAAAGCATTCATCATTGTGTTCAGTAGTGTTCGGTTCACAATAAAAAATTACTTTTTTTGGCATTTGGATTTTCATAACAGTTCTAGCCTTACCAAAATTTCAATCGTCTCAAATTGTGACAGTGATGAATTTTTCAATGAATTCTATGCGAATGTTTTATCTGAGTACTATACAGTTTATCATGTCACAAAAAATTATTAAAACTTATATTGAGATATAAGCATTTCATTTCAATTCATTATGTATAAATAAAGTATGTTGAAGTTTTCATTTTCGTATTTATTTACGAAATAATAACCGGTGACATCAGAAAATCTCCGGTCAACAATGTGTTCAAAATTGATTCACTCAGAAATTAAAATGGACCAGTAATCATGAATATAATGTACAAAATTCATGAAATATTACTAAAAACCAATTATTTTTAGTTTGCATAATAAACATATCGGGATCATTTACATTACTTACGAGAACAATTGCTTAAACAGCCTGTACACTTAATTCAGGAAAGGTGGGTCGCTTTCTACACAAGGCAGTAGTTTTACGTGTTCCGTCGATGAGGTATTGAAAGCAATTGCTCTCGATTCCCGTTAATTAGTATCGATGGATCGTCATCAATCAACGAAGTAAGTCGATAGGTTGACATCCAATTCTCCCTCCAATCCACGACCTTTGACGACGACGTGCTCCGATCATGTATATGTATAGGTTAGTTAGGAACAAACGGCATGTCGCGTAATCTCGTCGCTCGTGCGAGACAATGGTATTTCGAGGCGAGTCAGCAAGCGGAGCCTCTTCGAGCCCGTAAGAGATAATGCGTAATTTAGGGTGATTCCGATCGCTGACTCGACTCTAAATAATACGTCGAAAGCCGCGGACAATAGAACAACGATAGAACGCGATTTATCTTCAGGGTTCATCGAACGTGAAAGATTGATGCAATTTTGTCGGTGGTCTGCGACGCATCGCGATCGACCAACGGTTAGGGGTGCAATTTTCACCATGGCCGATGTATGGTTTTAGAACACAGGAGTTTAATGAAACGAGGGGAAGAGTGCTCGAAGGAACGTGGCCACTGGTGTAAATGAAATATTGAACACCGGGGGCCCTGATTATATATCGATCAGTCTCCCACCCCCCCATTTCCGTTCAATTTTCTAATAAACCTAATCTATTAGTTTGTTTAAAATAAATATCAACGCCCACATATGAGCCATTTATTTTAAAAGGGGCGCAAGTCCATTTTTGAAACGAATGAAGATAATTGTAACAATAGATAAAACATAATATGATGTTTTTATCTGCAAGCAATCTATAGTGAAAATAATTCAAATCCTTTAATATTAGGCCGATGGAAGTTTGGGCGATTAATGCTATTTGACAGACATTTTGGACTAACGCGTAAACACATCGAATGTAGTTAACTGGTTAAATACAAACATTTTACAATTTCATGAAAAAATTCTTGTTTATATGGAACTACATATGCCTGTTTGCAGAGATCAATTCCTGCAAACATTCTGTGTACAAAAATCCCAGTGTGCAATAAGTCAACAATTTGAAACATATTTTAATACATCAATTTAATGTTGAAAGTGTTAATATAGTCGGCAAATAAAGATACTTGTTTGTTGATTGTTGGTTGATTTAGATTTGGTTAGATTATCGTTCTAAAATATATTAAAATCATGAACTGTCTTTCTTGTTTTGTCAAATTTTAATTTATATCGCAAAGACAAATCTTTTTTTCGTAACAATGGCACTTGTCGTTTTAAACAAAAAATTGCTATCTTTTCATGACGAATATATTCAACATAAAGATAAAAAGGGTTAAACTTCAAAAATCAGTTTCCATAAAAGTATATCTAAACATTATAAAGCTAATTATTTTTTAAATACAGTGAAGTTGTTGTATTTATAATAATTAAGAAAGATTAGTTCTGTTACGCATATTTCGTATATAAAAAATATAAAGAAACATCGTAGACAATCCTGGACATTGTATTATGAACAAAAACAATTCTAGCAAAATCTGTGTCAGTTATTACATGTCGCATATGTGATTAATCTTCAAACGCATTTTTCTAAAAAATACTTTCAAAGCAATTATATTATTAATTTTCATTATATTTCAAATCGCAGAATTTCTTTACGAATTATTGTATTATAATTGTACTATAATTATACTATGAACAACATGTTTTCCTTTTTTTGTACTTGTTGCACACGATTTTAAAAAAAGTGAGAAAGTTATTTTGTCAAAAAACTAATTTTGTCTTTATTTTTATTTGCATTTCATTAAAACTGTTATTTTTTAATTGTTAAGCAACTGATAAAACGTTCACCATTTGATACGTACAATTGAAAGAACTAACTTTTTTGTAAAACTTTTTCTTCTATCTTCTACAGATTGCGAGGTACAAAGTAAGAGAAAAAGTGGCCGCATTTTCAGGGATTACTTTTAAACCCTTCGAATGAATTTGCGTAGCAACAAAAGGATTGCGTAATTCCTACGTATGCTCTACATAGTCCCAAAGTTCCATAATTTTTTAGATTTCTGTGTGGATTATCTTCTGTGAGTTATAGATGAATCAATGATACCAAAAGTTATGCTAACTTCCCAAAACAAAAATTATATTAGATTCCAATCAACGGTATGAAAAAACATACTAATAGACTTCCAGTAAATAAGTATTAAGCTTCAATGAAATAATAAGTGCTAATTCGTGAAATTTCTTTACATACAGTATTTGATATGTAACAGCCAAATAACTCAATATTCGTTACAGAAACATTTTTCTGAAATTTTTAGAGTAGCGATCGATCAGTATTTTAACAGAGATATGTAAGAGATAGTAGCGAAACTTAAAGTTAAATATATCCAGACCACGTGTTCCTTCACCGTTTCTGAGAAATATATGTGACGATTCCGTAAAGTTACCTGTTTCAACGAACAATGGCCTTGGAGAGTTTCGTGTCACGGGTCCTGAAGGCCCGCCACTTTTGAAACTTCGCCAATATTTTAAGGGACGTAGGGGTGAATTGTCTCACGAGTTTCCTAAAACGATTCTCTAATGTTTCCCTCTCCTTCTCTCTGTCTCTCTCGTCGGCGAACAATTCACGTGTCTCGGGAATCGAGTACATCAAGGTCGTCTTAAGCATTTTACCCTCGAGTATTCCGTTGCTGCTCGCGACATTCTATTTCTTGGGAAAGTACTTGCTTGATTTTCTTGCAGTTGCCAGACGCGCTTTCTGTCGATTGAATTTTTCACTGGGAAAATTTTTGTACGTACGGGTAACTTTAAATGACAGTTTGTTTTCCATATTTCAGAAAGGGATAAACGAAGATAAATTTCATTCGAGAGGGTATAAAAGAAGAAATAAACACACATATTGATTCTGGAGAATGATAGAACTTACGACGATATGTACGCAGTAAAAATTAACATTTTTCGAAGATTATTTTGATAATTAAATTTTAAGATAGTCATTTCAATTTTCGTTTAAATTCGAAAAAGGTTTTAAGTCTGTTTCATATGAACTTTTCAAAAATATGAACACTTGAGTAACACCGTCACATTGCAGAAGTTATACAGAATTATATTAAAATAATATGTCAAATATGAATGAACTATTTGGACATGACCTATTCATTTAACATAATCTCCTAATACTTGTTTATACAAAATGTTGCACAAAATCAATCTGCACGTAAAAAAATATAATGTTCTATTTAAAAATAACTCAACCTTGACATTTTCATTTCATCAATTTTTCTTGCTTATTAATTATAATAATCCTTTAATAAATTGTGACAATATTCTCTTTCAAATTGACATTCTCTTTAACAGAATAACTGGGTTCAAAAGTAGATCACCTAAATTTCTCGTTCATACATTTAACGAAAATCTGTTTTAATGCCACAATTCAGCGCGTGAGGATTTTCATTTGACTATTCATTACTGCAATGAAAGTTTGTAATACCGTGTCTAGTAAATTCAGACTTCTCAGTGAAGAGAATATTATTCAGGAAATACGAGTTTGTAGAACAACTTTAACAAAATTACGTTTTCTTGTATAGAGCAAATAAATCTTGGTCGTTTGAAGTTAATACGATGCAATACAAACAAATCTGAACATCCGGTAGTGAAATATTGTAAATGGATTACAAACTTTTTTACTCAAATCGCAGATAAGATAAAAGACAATTAAATATTGGTACAGAATTGCCGTCAGCTTCAGTTATAAATACCTTTTATTTGTAATGAAATTTTATGTGAATGCCAATAAAATCCGAACGAATCTTTATTCGAGGATTAATACATTTCAATAACAAGTGGTTGTTAATATTTTCCAACGCATTCATAAATTAAGGTAATAATTTTGTTTGATTTAATTTTAATTACCTGACGATACGATTAAAATATTAAACCAAGTATGTAACCCATTTTAACGTCTCGTTTTAAAAATGTATCAAATAAAAATATGGAAACATAAATATGGAATAAACGTTAACAATATCAATTCAGCATATACCATTATCGTATAATATTATAAAATTATATAATACAATACAGTTCGCAGATTTTAAACGCATAAATGATTTTTGCGCATCATCGAAAATTGTATTTTATTTTCTTTAACAACTGTAACATGATTATTTTATTATTATATTATTTTATTATTTTACTGTTAGCAATTGCTATTAAATATTATAATATTAAAATTGCTAAAATTGTTATTTAATATCTAAACATTGTAGAATAAAAATTTGAATTATTTCTTTTTAAATGATCCAAGTTCAAAAAGAAATGGAAACACAAAATTTCAAATTTAACTAATCGATTTAAGAAATTAACTTTAAATGACTAAACAAATTGCAGATAAAACGAAAGGATCCAAGTTTAATCGGTATAAAATACATAATCGTGCACAGCGAAACAAACGTAACAAGAAATTAAAGAATTAGGGTGGGAAGTGCTTTCTCATCCATCGTACTCTTTCGATATAGTACCCTCTCAATATTATCTTTTTCCAATTAGAGCACTTCCTACGAAACAAAACCGTTTGAAGCGTAAGCGCTGTTCGAACTACCCTGTTCACATTCTTCAAATCCCAGTGGAGCAATCTCTACAAGCAGGGAATTAAAAAATTCCCTCCTCAATTGCTAAGTAGACATAAATGCATGACTGATAAATGATAAAGTACTCCATTTTAATAATAAATAGGGTGTACTATAAATACGTAGTGAATTGTAAATAACTTCAGTGACGAATTTAAAATGTGTAAATAATAATTGAAGTTTATAACTTCGGTTGAAAGAATAGTAACACGACACAAAAATCATTTATTTTTACACAAATGAAAAATTTGTAATTTAGTTTCGAAATATAAACGGTAAACATAGGTTCCTTTTATTTTTATATTATTTATGATTATAACTAGTGTAATTCCTCTCATTTTGCAAATAGTATAAGAAACTGTTTTAGCCGTTACAAAAAAAAGTAATCTAACTTTTATTACACAAATATTTATTTTAAGATCAATAAAATTTTAATAAGGAACTGCTCAAGATCTTCAGCATATCTTCAGACGTAAAGAAATAAATATTCAATTAAAAACAAATGAAATAATCGAAATTCAAATAGGCGCCCAATAGTTATACATTTTATTCAAAATCTTATATTTTTTCTACTGCAAAATTGACTCATTATTACATTGGTTTTAGACACTATTTGAAGGGTGTCAATAAAAAGGATTGATAGATCCATTTTTAAAATGATTTTTGCTTGTAAAAAGAATGTTTATATAAACGTCAGTAAATGTAAGTGAAAGATTCATAACAATTATTCATAGTATCTGGAAGACTGAAGTTTTTATATATTTTGTTAATAAATGACAGTTTGATAAACAAAGCAGTGGTTTTATTCAGAAATTTAATTTTGACACTTACGGCCTGATTTTTAGCGTTTACTTCTTAATAATGCAATTATTATTTACAAACAATGATATTATTCAAAATTTATAACAGAAATATTCAATGTATCAAAATAATTTTTGAAAGCTGAGGACTAAACTCTAGTAGGAAACTTATAAGGATAAATAAATAAATAAGGAAACATTAGTAAGAATCTCAAAGTTTGATTCCCCAATTGTTGTTCAGGTACATAATTTACGTATAGAAATACATGTACGAGTAGTATTGGTTAGGCTAAATATTTAACCGTCTGGTTGATCGTACTGAGAATGTTTCACGAATCAGTTCATATTTTTATATGTTTTTAAAGATCGACGAAGCAAAATGTGGTAAAACAAAATACAATGTCAGCAAAATGGGTCATGAAGTATTGAGGGTAGTCGACATTAATACAAGCGACTGTCGCATGATTGTAATCGAAAACCGTGAGGCGTTTACTATAGCACCAGTTATAAAGGAACACGTTAATATCGGAAATTCACACGAACTGTTTCGAAAGTTACACTGGACACAATGCAGAAAGTTATATACGTAAGAGTGTTAATCACAGTAACAAGTTCGTAGGCAAGTATAATTTGCTCTGAATTTGGCTCCAATTAAGATCAAATTTTGATTAAACTTTAATTAAATGAAATTTAATAAATATTAGCCAGCAACTGTACGCATACTCAAAAAGTGGAATTATACTGGCGTCCTGAAAAATACTGCATGAGAGGACGAGGACGCTTTTACGACAATGAATTTGCACTTCAAATATGTGAATATTTACGACGACAATTTTGTCGTCGACATAATACTGACCTAGTGATATTTTTAATGGACGCGATTCGAGCACAGTACGTGTTTTATGAAATAATAAAATTCACCCAGTTACCACATTAAAATAAGCTATACATTACTCCAAAACCAAACTTTAACAAAATATAACTTTTACACCAATAGATTCTAACGTTCAAAATCAGTATATTTTGTCAACATTTATTGAATACTATCATGTTATACAGAGAAAGTGAAAAAGAAATGGCGCTCCAAGACGAAGTTTAACCAAGCAGAACAAAAAATGAACAAGCATCGAGAAGATACACGACGGGACTGAGAGCAAGAGAGCTTGTTTGTGAAGGGAGAAAGCGGCTTGCATGGATCGTTGGGCATTACGTTGAATGGACACTGAGAGGATATGAGGAAAGGGGTTTCAGGAGGGCAGCTGGAGACATCGTAATCGAGTTTATCGGACAGACTAATTAGAGAGCAAGGATACAAGGAATGGAGCCCAAGGGAGACGCCCGAAGGGCCAGAGATCTCCTATGCCTCAATGTTCTTGTCCTTACTGTGTTCTAATTGGTGCGAGAGCTTCGAGTGTGCGTAATCGGAAGCACATCCGTTTGTCTCGATTTCCGTTTTACGATTCGTTATTGCCCAAGAAAATCGTTGTTTCTGATTTTTCTGACGTTTACGCCCGCAAGTGGAATTAACACGAAAGCTACCAACCGGTCAAATGACCAATTCACAAGTTTGTTATTTTAAGTTATAAGAGTTATTAAGATACTTGTTTTGAAATCTGGGTTGATTTTTACCGAGATAAAGAATTAAACTGTATATTCAATTGCATTTTCTTTATTTATTCTTTTACCCGATTTTGGATTTTAAATTATGTGTACATTACATGCTGGTACGTTTAGTATTAATCGAGTATTCTACCGTAAGATCCGACCTTTTATCTGTCTACAAATTGAAATTTTCGATTTTACCATTGTAACAAACATGCCGAATAATTATGTAAAATAGCAATTTGTATTTTTTGCGCGATAAATGTGTTTCGGTACGTATGATCGCAGAAATAGCACTAAAGGATTTTGGTTAAATCAAGTTATTGATCCAATTGTAAGGAGCATATACAATTTCTTATATACTCCTTGCGAATAAATACATAAATCCTATACTTTAGAGCTAAATTAACAATTTTTATCAATGCAATTCAAACTAATAATATTTTTTTAAATTTTATCATAATGTATTATAGAGTTATGCTTATACAACATTTTTTTATTACTTTTATTTAGAGAACATGATGGTCAAATTTCGCGTGCAAAACTAGGACACATTGTATGTGGCATCAAAAAGTAAAGCAGTCCGAAGCCATTTTGTACTTTTGTCATAGCATTTTAGTAAAATACTTCAAACCCTATGTTAATACAACATTTTTTTCTTATTTTTCGATAAACAATTGAGATATTCTGTACAAGAGATATGAAAATTAAAAAAGTGAAGAAATTAATTCGTCCTAGCTTTATTGAATATTTCACGTAGAGCGCCGACTAATTATGACGTTTTTTTTACTATATTGTAACTATGTGCCTTACTCGAGAGACCACTCGAAATTAGTAACTTATATGATGACTCGTTTCTAAAGTTATTGAGATTCGAAAATGTCTATTTTACAAAAATGAAGCCTCGGTGTAAGTGTACAATTTTTACGAACAAGGGTGAAGGAAATAGTTCTTGATTTCTATTGGGTATACAAAATTAGGTGAATATGGAAGTCCGAGTAACGTATGGGATGGATCTGGGTTTTCTCCAAAAAGTGATCGTAGTAAATAATAAAACCTAGCAATACCCTTAAAACCATGACTATACTACTAAGATTAATGGTTCTGGCACCCATATGTGAATAATAATAAACTAAAAATACTCGATAGAATGTGACTGCTTGAGTGTTATTGTTGCTATGGGTAAAGAAGCAATGGACTTGAAATTATACAAAGTATCGGGAAAAATTAAAAGCGGTAGATTCTTGTGACGATAGAAAACTTGAATCGAAATCTAATCCTCTGCCTATGGTATTGTATTTTAAGACTTAACAGTGAGTTTAAACAATATTTAAATAAACAAATAAAATTTATAAAGAAATTGTAGCAAGGTGAAGAAAAAAGCTTTCTCGAAAGTATCTTCCCGATGTCGTTGCGAAATTTCAATATTCACCTCGCTCTACTGACTCTCATTTCACAAGGATTAATTCGTCAGCAGGATTAATTAGAAGTTTCTCCCGGTTTGCTTCGGCGCGACTTTGGAAATCTTAGCGCGGAAACAACTCGGTTTCGCTTAATTTTCCGTCGTCGTATCCAGCATACACTGGTCCAGCGAACGGGGTAAGATTTAATCTAGAGAGTAGCAGGTAACATGGCTTACTCGATAATTCCCAACAAAGGGATCAAGCCGTGTCTCCCATCGGATAGCTGGAAGAAACCGTGCAAGGGTTCCCAAAGTCTCGGAGCAATTCGTCTCGTACTGTTTCTCATTAGAGGAGCTGCCGTTTCATACTCCCGTAAGAATACACAGTGATCTTTGCCAATTTTTTTTTTTATTAGGCAACAAAACAGAGCAACGAGGTGCCGCTTTTATTGCGCCAACGAAATGAGGATCAATACTGCTTGTGCTACGAATAGCCTCTCTTGGGCCGTGCTTGATCGATTCTCGAATAAACAATCGGAGGAAAACAAGGGGAATGGCGCAAGAACTGCTCAACAGAACTCTATAGATCTTTTCCCACAACTGGGAAATATATAGGGTGTCTCATTTAACATTTTGACTGCCGCGTCACCGATATATGGGTTACATTTTCCTACGAATCTATCGCGTATATTTTTAAGAATTTGCTCGCTTACCTAAATGAAAATACACTTATCATCTGACTTACACGGTTTTGCTGTTACATGATTTTTAAAATATTGAGTTTTAAAAAAATGGATAAAATTAAACATGTTGACAAATACCAGCGCAAGTATAGAATTTTTATATTTTTTATTTTTTTAATATGAAACTTTTATTAGTAGATTTTTTACATTTCTCTGATTAAAATGAAACTAAACACGATTAGTTGAACTATATTTACTGATTTAATTGAAGATAATTTCGACTCATATGATTTCGATTTACACAGTTGCCTGAGGTATCTTCAGTATAAATCGATGTACCCGTATTAACTATTTGGAAATATGAATAATAAATGTAACAAAATATTATGAAAATATTTCGTAAAACTTGTGAGAAATGAAAATATTACTTAATAAAATTTTTAACTGATTCAATGTGGCAGTAAAACTTTTAACTGCTTGAGTATTAATTTATTCGTGGTCAGGTTCCAAGTTTGAAACATAATTTCATATTGTATCATAAATAACTGCAAGCAGCGTCTCGATTCAAAATATAAATTATAGTTTCACTCTCTGAAGTTCTACCTCTTTCCTGTTCTACGTAAATATTAACTCTCGGATAACTGACGCATGAGAGACTCTGCCTGCAACCGTGTACATCTGAATCGAATAGCTTTAGATGCATATCCTAAATCACCGAGAGGCAATGAAAAGTTAAAAATTAAACAATTTAAATTAGCAAATTTCTAATTTTAGAAACTCAAAATTTAACAAATTTATAAATTTACAAGTTAACAAATTTTCAAATTCCTGAATGTTCAAATTTCCAAACTTAAAAATTGCTAACTTCCCTAATTTTCAAAATTTTTAATTCTCATATTCCCAAATCCCCAAATTTCCAAACTTCCAAATTCTCAAATTCCTAAATCCGCAAAGTCTCAATTTTTCAAGACAAGTTTCCAAATTCAAGTTATTGAATCCCAAATCTAAAATTTCCATATTTCTAAATCCGTACGTCTAAAAATTTGAAATATCGAATACGAATTGTTAAACTATAATTTAAAAAAAAGTTTGTAGATTTATAAAATAGCCAAAAATAGTCGATAGTCCACGTGCTGTTCTATAGCTAAGACGATACGTGTTTAAAGGGTGAAATCAAATATTTGAAAACGCATAATTAAAAATTGACTCCTGATGCTATCTCGGAAACTACTGGAGATAAAAATATATAAAATATATTTAAAACCATTATTTTTGTATAATATATTTAAAATATGAAACTGTATGGTTTCTTATGTACAATAATATGGTGCAGATGTCGCTGATCGTAATCACGCTTCCAAGGATAAAAATAAATGTTTCTTCATTTTGGATGGCGTAAACAAGTTTTACAAAGATGTCTAATAAAAAATATTTCTTCAATAAAGTTTACATTATCAGTTATAACTCTAAATTGTCAATAAAAATGCTTGTGGACATCTATTATTATAATATATAATCAATATAAGTATAAATACAACCTATCACGTATTTTAAAGTCATAGTTCTCATTAATTGAATCATAAAAACTAAGTTGAATATAAACGTTTAACGGAGATAACTCTTTAAAAGTGAAAAAACTAACTTCAAAGTTAAAACTTTTTTAAGCTCTGTTGAAGTTTAGTTTTCTTAAACTACTAAAACTTTAAAACTTGTTAAATTTTTTTCAATTTTTATTAACACAAGTTTGCGACGTTTATTATGCCATTCAATTTTTACTTAACACATTTTTTCTATCTGCTATATTCAGGAAGTGCTCAAGCCCTACAAAACTAATTAAGAACAAATGGAGCACATGACATATTTTTATTTCAGATCACTCTATACAAACTTCAATTAGATCTGCTAGTAACAATTCTCAGTGTTCCCTTATGAACAATGAATACTAGAATTCTTAATTTGCACGTTTTGAAATAACTGAAATCTCCTGGTGTCCATTATACCGAGACTATCGTTCTTAATTTATTACTGCCCAGAAATACGCAAGGTTCGTACAAGTTTCCGAGGATAGATTATCACATTGCCCTCTCCAATTAAAACAGTTCTTGCCTAATAATTCAAAGTTCCAGGGTGCTGTAATTCAGGTCGCTCGATACGCGACATCTTCGTCGATTTCGGTGGCACATTTCCAGATCTGCTTATTCCTTTTTTTACTTAGGAGGAATGTCGTCGGTAGAATGAGATTGAAAAGAACCAGAGTGAAGAAGAGGAGGGCAAAATATCGTTGCCTTTGGAATTTAACGAAGGACAAAGGTATCGGTCGACCTCCGACGTCCCGATGGGAAGTACTGGAGGTTGAAGCACCCTCAAACGGGTCTGTCAATTTCCGTGCTCGTTAGGTGGGTATTTATTCTCGCTTCTCTTGGCCGTCATGCACCTTATACCGTACCCTTTTACCTTGCCTCGCCGATTGATTTTAATTATTTTTCCGACCCCCACCCCTCTCTGTCGCCTATGGACTTTCATGGCCTCCGGGTCTCATCCGCAATGGCTCGATTAAATTTAAAAGCCAAAACAGCCAGACGAACATTCAAGACCCCCGTGCTTGTGGTTCGCCGGAAATCTCGTTATATCCTCCGACTGGCTGATTGTACGTCGATCTAGTTTTCATATTCAGCCTTCCCTCGTCTTCTTCTCTCCGACGTTTGAAAATTTCAAGCAACGATGCCTTGATGGAACGGTATTATGAAGAAAATTGTTATGTAACTTCACAAAATATTTGTATAATGCCGACCATGGTAAATATTTAGAATAAGGGAGCCACATCCGATTTCGATCACCTTGAAATATGTTGTCAAGGTACGTTTTTCAAAATAATAGTAATTATGTATTTTAAATATGTGCTGCATTTAGCATTTGACTGTATTAAATACAGACCTACATATACTATCCGTGTTTTCAAAAACAGAAGTCTTATAACCTAGAAGCTATACATGCATTATTGAAATTACCTGTAGGAACTTATAAAGACATCTAAGGACGCCGGAACAAGTGATTGGCTTAATATAAATGGTTTATCTATGAATGTTAAGAAGGATATTGACATGGTAAATATTTATTTTTATGATCTGAATTATCAATTCAGTGAATCACCGCATGCGATTCATCCTGTGGTTCAGTGTTATAAAAACTCCTTGTTTAAAAAATCAGTATCAATATAAAAATTATTAACAGGACTTGAAATGTGAATAAAAGACAAATCAGATAAATATAAAAATACATCACTGATGAAAGACAGGATTATTTCTTAAAAATTATTTAGAACAGTTTCATTGTCGATATACAATAATTAACAAATTTTTAGATGTAATCATTTAATATTTTATAATTTTTTTATTCCATACTTCGATAAATTAAGTTTCAACCAAATGGTAATTAGGTGTGTATTTTGATAAACAATGTCACAAAGATAAATAGAATAGTAAGGACTAATAATATTAATTAAATATATAGCAGTTCCGTATCAATTATTAAGAAATATAATTTTTATCAAGGAAATTTTAATTTTAATTAGAAAATCACAATTTTGTCGTTAAAATATTTTGCAGCACAAAATTTTTGGTTTCATATATATCAATTATTTATTTCATGGAATATTTAGTGAATGTTTGCAATCGTGAAGTATTTTAAATTTCTATTTAAACTTGAATTCTATTTGAATATTTCATGAATAAAATTTTATATTCTTTGTTAAGTGAAAGAAACGCTTAAATAACCAGAATGAATGTTGCTTGAAAAGCAGAAGGAAAATGCAAATTTAGTGAAAATGTACTTGTCGCGTGTTTACGTACTTTGACTTAATCTACATTTAATGAGCAGATTGCAAAAGTTTATGCGTTCATAAGACTCCAGAGCATACAAAAAATATGTAAATAAATACCACCGTATAAAAATATAAAATATACCGTTTACGATCTGGAATTACTTGGAAACAGAAAGTACTTTATAAAAACATATATTTACATAAATATTTGTATTTTATTAAGCCTTGGTTGCATTCTGTTGTAAATATCATGCATAAAATAATAACGAACTTATTTGAAAATATTCTTTGTATTTCGAAATTACTTATAATATTTTATGTCTTTTTAAAATGTTCAAAATTCATATTGTATACTTCCTTTTAATAAATTCTTCTAATTGAAATTATTTGTTTATTGCTATTTTTCTATTAGTATTATTTGTAAGAGTTCGAAAATACATATTTCTTCAAAACTGAAACAGTCATGCAATAAAGAGTTAATTAATCGCAAATAAAATTGATTAAAAAAATATTAAAAAATATGTAAATATATATTCAAATAACTTAATTGCTAGTGACGGCAATTTTAAAGTAGATCAAAACAGATTAAATATGTAACAAAAGAAACAGAATTACAAACAAGATGATTCAACTTACCAACTAGAAGAATTTTGAAACATTATGTACTATTTCAGATCACTTACCTGAAACAAAAATATTTCATCATTAAAATTATTTCAAGTGCATTTTCAATACATTTTGAGTACATTTTAAATATATTTAGGTACATTTTAAGTACAGTAAGTACATTTCAAGTACATTTAAGTATATTTTAATTATCTTAAGTAAAATTTTAAACGTAACGAAGCATAGTTATACTAATTTAATTTGTGCTATTTAAGCTTTCCTAATACGAATTTACTAAAGAACTACTATAGTGTTTGTATACAAGCTCTCGTGGCTGTTTAACCGCGATAAATCAATTTAAATACCGAGTTATCATGAAAATAGATAATCTAAAATAAGGGGCACTACGGTTATAAATTCTCAGAAAAATTCAACAAATATCGAAATTTCTAAAAAATAACTATAAGGAAATATTTTTTAAATAAGATTTTATGTTATGTTACATACAAATTTTTTACGAATGTATCATTTTTATTTTATCTTGGTCAAAAAAAACTTCCTAAACGTGAATTCTACCAACTACCAACCCTAAATATCGGTAACTATTTCGCAACTTGGAATGAAAAATCTAAACTAAACTGCTATCGTTATGCTAAAAAATACGAATTAATAAAATGCATATATTTCAAACATCACCTCGTTCAGGTCTGAATTATATTATTTCTCAATAGCAAACAATTGTTATTATTTCAAATATTACCTTAAAATTCTATAAATTGAGAATATCCCAAAATATAACACAACAATAAAAATATTGCACATACTTCAAAGTATTAAAAAAGACTAAATATAATTTTATTTTGCAACAAAAATTTATTATTTTCATTTCTAGTTACATCTCCAATCGTGATGCAAATAAATAATTTCAGGATTCATTTTTTTCAATTTTTTACATCATATGTCCAGTTATTAAAAATGTACACAGTCTCTAAAGTGTTACAACATGATTACCAGATAAATACAAAAGCGAAGATTTTTCTCTTTTTATGTGGTGTTAGACATTTCATTTTATTGTCTAATTAGTGAAACACATTATGTTTTCTATTGAGTGTTTAAATTGAACCTTTAGTAGATGGACGTTTCCGTAAACGTGCATTTTCAGTTAATAAAGCTGCTTCAATTTTATATGAGATTATCACGGCAAAGGATCTTATGTGTTCTTTCATGTCTTAAACGGTAAAAGGACGTAATAAACGCTGCATTTGAGCTATCTCTACAAAAACCATTTTACAAGCATTATTCTGTTTTCTCGGAAAAGCAGTTTTATTATTTGAAATTAATTATCATTAAATGTGAAACAATTTAAAATTATTGCACGGAAAACATTACTCTAATATAAACATTAAACTGTAACAATACAGTTATAGAACAGTTAAAACGTTATAAAATTAATTAAGAACGGCCATAATTAATATTACATTACATTGATATTGTGTACAAAGTAATTCTTCAAAATTCAATATGGTACAGTAAATAGAATTTAATTAATTAACCTTTCTCCAACGGGAGAATTTCATCGTATCGAAATTTACGAGATTTATGCCAGTACTGCATAGTAAAACAATATTTATCGTTCGAGTACGAATAATGTATTACACAGCCGTGGTATACACAGAAATGCATATCCATGTGTGCACTCTTTCGTAAATGACACAGTGTTGAGTAAATACAAATACTATTGTGCAAAAATGTTAAGACATAATTATTTAACATTTTGTTCAAATTACAAAAATTATTTAACATCTTGCTCGAACTACAGAAATTTTGTATAGAGCGGCCTAGCTTTTTTTTAAAGACTTTAATATATTTTATTCGCAAAAATAAAAAGAAGGATATTATATAAACATAAAGTTTCGAACAAGAGAAATGTTTATATGGACATAAAGTCCCCAATAAATTATTAAATTGCAAAGAAAAATATGAAAGTCGACAATTATTCGCATGTAGTATTAAAAGTATAAACGTTTTTGATACCTGTAAAATTACGTGGAAAACAGTAATCGAAGAACTACTGTTAACATCAATTTTTTTATTATATCTCAAAAATAATAACTATAGTCATATCACAGTGCATTACATACAAATTACGAACACAACTACATAATTTAAACGGAGAAAAAAAAATTAAAATTGATCGACAGTTTAAACTTTGTCATAAAAAATAACCTAGTCATAGTTTTTTAATGTTTAACCAACTACAAAAATTTTGCTAAAATTTTCTTTCACAATAGAGAATATAAATCCTACAAAAAATTTAACACTAAATATCTCTTAAATTATTAACCGTCAACCTCTAAAATTATACAGGAAGAGATTCGCAACAGCATGGTGCACTTGCAAAAGCTCAATAAAATCTGAGGTGGACACTTGGGGGTGATAGGCAATAACTCTTTACGGTGTTTCCTTTGCAACATATTCATTTAGCTCAGAAATGACCGCCAGGGGCATTATAAGGTGCAACGTCCTTTACGTTGTAAGCTAACCAAACGCAGATCTCGATTTCCCAAACGCAAAAGGCGTAGAACGATTTGAATCCCGCAAAACAACAACGGCGTAAACAAACACGACAATGATTTTATGATGCAATTTTTTTTTATAGCAGCGATCGGGTCAGAACGGAGATCAGAAACGCGATAGTACAATCGAGTGGTTGTTACAAAAGTAGTGAGGGAACAAACGAGTGTTTGTCTAGCGGGCAGAATCGTGATCAGTTGCGAGAACGATTCGTTAGCTGTTTGCCCCGTTTCAACGATACACCAGTGCATACATGCATGTCCGAGATGGGAAAAGATCGATACATGTACGCTCAGGGATTAACAAGAATGTCTCTACAATTGTTTTCGAAACGAACATCTTCGTGCAAATCGTTCGGTACTGGGTGATCCAGTCTTGATTTCGACAGTAGAAATATATATGTTGGAGAATCGGATGAATACGCGTTTTTCATGGATCACGTCGTTTTTTTTTCAACTTTTAAAATAGAGCTTTTTTACGTACAGTTACATTAATATTGGGACAGTGCAGTAATTCTGCATTTGTTTTGTACACAGGAAAGGATAATTTATTACATTGCTTATTTTACAAAAAAATGAGTCATATATTATAGATTGAAAATACGAAACAAGACTGAACTGCAAAATACTTCGTTTATTCTGCGGCGTGTTACTACGTCCACAGTCAGAACAAGAATGCCTTCTCGGCAAAATGTTGACGAGGACACGAACGTCAACATGGCCCTTGACGACTATTCATTGTCCTTTTAACCTCGAAAAACTTTCCCGTGCGACCAGGAAAGTTTGCTGACAAAACGCACCGGTCTGCCTTGACCGTTTATACGTATACAAACTTTAAATTTTCTAAAAATATAAACAATATCTTTTCAACTATAACATTTTGACATGTAATACATTTTAAACAACAGACTATCATATTTTCATCTCACATTAATATACGAGCATTTGATAAAAAATAGAATTTATGTGTATTATAAAATGTAGGAACAGAACAATTTTAAGAACAATTTTTTAGACGCACTTATTGTTCATCGAATGTTGATCTAATGACCTTTTTAGAGAGTTGATGAAAGTACATTATACACTAAGGAGATGCTTATCTGATAAACAAGTTTTTTTTTGCAATTTTTCATGGAATATTCTGTCAACGTATTCACCCTTATGAGTAAATAATATGGTATTTTTGTACATTTTTAAATTAAATAATAGGGTTTGCTAACAATCATCAAATTTCGTGTTTTTCAAAAAAAAGAATGTTATTTTCTTTTTGACATATGATCTGAAAATATATTTATTTAACATTGGAATATTATTTTCAAAATAAATTTATGAACCAACGATTTTTAAAAATATCTGCTTCACATTTCCAAAATCTATTTCGCAAATAATATCATTGGCTAATAAAATCGATTTCTTAATGTGAGGATATTTCCATCGAAAGTGCTTGAATAACAGCAGTAAATTTTCTTTCTTGTTTTTGGTATGTAACTTATTAATTCGACAGTCAGATTTATTGAGAATCTTGAACTATGGATTCGTCATTCAAAATATTAATAAGCATGCATCATCTTTTAAAATATAGTGAAACGTAAAATAGAATATAATGAAGTCTGGCTTTTAACCCTACCCACTTCTCAACAGAACGAACAAAATATTAAGATGTCCAAGCAACATTTTAAAAGTTGAATTTTAAACAGCATCCTATTGTACACGTAGTTCTGAAATAGTCACTTCAGACTAAAGGTAATTTAACATGAAGCTATTTCAGTATATCCTCAATTGGATCTGTCTTTAGACACGCGATGAACAAACTGCGATACTGTATCGTCACATTTTCATCGGAATTATTCATCGCGGAAAAAAAAGTAAAAATGATATGCCACGAAGTAAGTTAAGAATATGTACTAAGTTTCCCGATGTCATTGGCATTTAACTCGTCTGAAAGCGACTGAAAATTCTCCTTTTCTCGTATCGTTTGTCACTCTTTCCTACATTATTCAATGAATTTCATTGCACGCTTATTTTAGAACAGTATAAACGACTTGTCTGTCGTATATGTTTCAAGAAATCAATTTCTACTGTCGTCAGTACAAAGAGTAACGTTAACGGTGTTCTCACACATATGATATAATAATGACAAATGTTGTAAGTACTGGCGTTTTTTTTTAAAGTATTCTAAGTTCATTTATTTTTTAATATCGAGGTATTTAAAGATTTGTGTTTTAGTAAATTTATAAATATTGGTAACTCATAATCTGGTAGTGGTTTTTATGTTACTAAGGGTGTACAATTTACCAATCTAGTTCGCATAACATTGTTTAAAAAATAATAAGGTTCTGTTCACTACAAGTGGACATAAACCACTTTCATAATTAATGAATTAATTTCTCGAATTCTGTTGGTTTATTTGGAACTAATATTATTTACATTCGTTGCACATAAGACCAATACACATGGTCGATAAATTAAAAATAATAAAAACTGTATTGAAAGTATATGTAATTTTGGCATTTGTTATCTTTTTCCAAAGAAATCGAAGAAACTGTAGAATTTTTAACAATACCTACATTTTTAAAATAACAAATTTAAAAATGGTTTAATCTTTATTCGACGGAGTTTCATGCAAATTTCATGTAACGTCCTGAAATTTTCTGGCGACATTTTGTTGCATGGGAACAACATTACTGTGTTAACATTCAGCAATTGATTTTGTTTTCTTCCGCTAAAGTCTGTAACGTAAATTAAAATCATGCTCCAGTACTTGATAAAACCGGGTCTGAGAACAAATGTCCCCGCAACAATGTGCTACATGAAACACAGGAAACGTACAAGCTAACACGAGTTCAGCAATACAAATTTAAATTAAATACAACTCGAAATACAAATTTAAATGAAATTGCACCGAGCTAGTTCCCGCACTTACAAATAATTTGATTGTATTTCCAGAGGTACAGCAACAATGTGCTTTTGGAACAAAAGACGTTGACAGGAAATCGTTCAATAAGAGAAAGCACTCTACATTCTGGAAAGTGTACAATCTCTTCTAGATTTTAATTGTATAAACTGTTAAAATTATTTGAAAATGTTATTTTTATACGGTTTTCAATGATAGTGCAAAAAGATATTTAAAACAAAAGTAAATTAAGTTGTTATATTTAAAATAGAAGTAAATAAGTTTCATGTTATTATACTAAAAAAGAAATAGGAATACATCAACAGTATGCTTATTTTAAAAATAACAACATTTAAAAATTTAAAAATTTAAAATTTAAATCAAATTTAAAAATTTGAGATTACTAAATTTATAAAATGTAATTTCCATCAATGTCATAAGCAAGTAACTGAGTTTTATTTCCAAATGTCGAGATTCATTTCAAATAAAAAATATAATGTTTTAAGCAGGAATTATTATTAATGGATCCATTAGGATAAAGTAAAAGTAAGACGAACTTCCTACTGCAATAATTGCAATTTTATATTACTGTCAATATGTTATTACGTATCATAAAATCTAACCAAAGTTCATTATTGCTCCCTTTGTATTCCCTTCCTTTATTTCATTTGTTTTTGTAGCTTTTTTATTAAATATTTCATAATGTTTTAAATGACTTTTATACAATCTTATTTATTCAATCTATTTATACAATTTTATTTATTCAATGTTTTTGTATCATCTTATTTATTGAATCTGTTTATAAGATTTTATTTATTTTTAGACAGAATATATTGATTAAGTTTAACTGGAAGAAAATGGGACAGCCCGTGCAAGTTAAAAATACAAAGTTTAGATTTAAAGAGAATAATTATATCTCATTTGAAAATTATAATATAAGTGGCCCCTAGTAAAGGCTTAATAACATACATTTCTTCGTATAACGCATATGCGAATTTCAGAGCAAGTAGTAAGACGATTTTTTTTAAATACCATTTTACGTATCTGCTATATCAAAGTTTCTGTTATTTTTTATGGACAAAATTTTGTTCTAATTCGTTAAATTTTTAACATAATAATATAAAAAGTATTTTAAATTCATGTATGAGCGAGCGGACACAATCATAGTCGTTTTAGGGCCATCATAGTTCAGCGTGGATTGGGACCCAGTTGATGGTTTCCAGGCCCGCACTAACGGCGAGTTTGTTTTTCCTGAAAATGCGAAGTGAGGATGCGTTCCCCATAAAAACCTTCGGGAAAGCCCGAGGATGACACATTTTGTTAGAGACTTTTAGAGAACGTGAAGAATAAAATCGAACGATAATAATATTTGTAGAAGTTCTGTGTAAAGTACATTCATATCTTGTTTCACGGTTTTGCTTTTCTCCTTGATTTGTTCTTTTCTATAGCTTAGAAGCTATAACCTAACCTTTACCCATCCCGTAATTTTCCAATTTAATTTCTCATCCTCGGTATCAAATAGTAAAAGATATATATAATGTAAAAACAAAATTCAGTTTAAATGAATTAATATGTTATATACATTATTTTTTTATACCAATTGTAACATACATTACAAACATTTATATTCGATTGACTTATCGTATATATGTCAAATGGCCAGCAAAAAGTAGTAGAACTTGTAATAGATTTAAAATTTCCCGAATAATTAAAACAGCGCCAGAAGTTCAAAGAGGATGAGCATTGCAATAATCTTTTGTAAAATTTTCAGCGTAAAATGAAAGAGCGCATCACAGAAAATTTTGGCCACCGCAACTCCGCGAAAGATTCAAAGATATAAATGCAATGAAAGCATTACATTATGTTAAAAATATGAAAGTCAAAGAACGCCTTTCGCGAGTAAAATGTGTTAAATTGACACATGGGACTGGCGAGAGTTAACACAGTCTATCCCCGAGGTGCTATGGGTTAATAATTTGGTTTTGAAAGTCAGAACGAACGAAGGAGTCGTTGAAATTCATAGAACAGAAAATCCCGTTTTAGCATGCGTCTCTCGTTTCGGTAAGCTACCGGCGTGGTCCTAAATTTTCTGGATGTTCTTTCTACAGGAACGGTTGCTGGTACACTTTGACATTTTTTGTTCCCATGTCGTCACCGGCATGTAACGATTGTAGAGTCGCGCGGGTCTACAAACTCGACCCAATTCTATGGCCGGTAAAACAGCCAACTCACAAGCTCGTGGAGTTTACCGACGGTAAACCGTTTCTTTCCTTCTTCAATCCGTCCATTTCCCGCGGTTATCCTACTCGTTCCTGCAACCCGCTTCTGTTTGCTCCTTGTTGGTCCCTCTCCTGTTTCCCTTCTCCCGAGCCTCGCTTCAACGATTAACTCGACTTTTGAGTGTTTGGAATGCCAAATGGGTAAACTGCATCTAGTCACGTGCGTGAGCGGATGAGTGATGCAAGATGGGGTTTTCCCTGCTTCGGGTTTAAACCACTATCGGCTCGAGTTACACCGCCTTTTAGCGAATACATCCATCCGAGGAACTTGCGGAAGCCTTATTCCCGCCTTTCCTTCGACTCACGTGAACTTGGTTAAACGGTTCGCGTTCGCTTTAACTCGCTTAATTGCCTCGGATGTACCGCTTACCCTCTCGAGTTTACTGCTCCCACCGTTTTCTAAGGCTGCGTTCAGGACACGTGTGATGTAACGTGTATCGCACATGGATTATAGGTACAGGTAATCGTTGTGTAACCGAGTTGTGAGCTTCTCAGAACATGTCACGTTCTACAAACTAATGAACTGCTATAATAAACCGTCTTTTCAAGAATATATTAAATCTACGGACTTCTGGAAGTTAGGTTAGGTTGCAAAAATGAGCGAAATGAAATTTTTTTTTTATAATTACGTATAGTTCCTTGTAAAATTGAACATATACATAAGGCAACGAATCTATTATGAAAAGTATACAGAATTTCAATTTTACTTTAACAAAAATATGAGTTTTTCCTTTAAGTGGTATAAGATCAATTTTGGGAAGAAATGAGCTAATGAAATATACTAATTTATTTTGAAAAAATATTTGTATGTATTCATCGTTATAATATCTTTATTAGTACATTAATTTTTATCAAATTTTAAGGTTTAAGTTGATATGCTATAAGTCTTGTGATACTTTTACGTCATCAAATTATGATAAACTTTATACGTTACGAAATTGTAATATATTGTAATGTAAAACATTATCCAGATTTATTAACGTTTATCAAATTTTGTTAGTTAATTCGAACGCACACCCAAAAATACTTCAATCTATGAATAAGTGGACTTGTATATCAAAGTTAAAAAACGACTCATACATTAATATTTGCCAATATTTTGTAATTTATTCGATCGTAAACATTTAAACAGTTCAATGTATGAATAAACAGATTTATACCACTTTAAAACAAAACAGAGATTACATTCACAGAAGTTCAGATGTGCTACTGTGTATACAGTACAGAATCTTCATATTTCAACGACGTTGCATACATTTGGTACAAAACATAAAACGTGCAATGCATAATGTAATACGTAAACGTTCATATTTTAATATGAAGAGAAAAAAATGAACCAAAGCTAATCTATCGTGTAACGTAATACTCGGTTGGGTGGTACAACGAGTATTACGTGAAATCGGCGGGCTATAGGTATTTTCATGAGCACAAAAGCACTTGTTTGGCTCGAGGCATAAGTTCTGATGTCTATTATTTCTGTTTACGAACAAAGCAAGTCGAGGCAGGTAAAATGTTCAATGAAGAGAGACCACTGGAACTAATTTAATTATGTAAAGTGGGAAGTAAGTTGCAAAGACCAAAATAAGTTTGATTATTAGTTTTTTTAATACTTAAAAACCGATGCCTAACGGGAAATTAAAGGTATGCTAATAATGAACCTGAAAGAAGAATGTAAAAATAAAGTGAGGAGTTTATTTATAATACGATATACCTATTTATATTCAGTCTCCGTAAATATAAACAATCTGCCAATAAAAACGTAAATATTATTAAAACACAGATTTGCTCTAATACGATAAAAGTATAATTTTAAAAAATTGGTAAATGTGATAAAAATTATTCCTTTATTTTTTTGCATTAGAGACAAATTCTACCTTTTTAAATTACTAGTTTTTATAACTTCTGCTATTCTTTTTTATTTTAAATTTAGCGCCTGAAAACGTACAAAATTTTTACACTTTATATTTTACGAATGTTAACACATTCTATATTTATAGTGACGCAGGCAACAGAGATGACAGGAAAATCGAGTATAATATATATTAATCAGTTTTCAATATTGAAATTTATTATACCTATAATATAAAATGATAATAGCATTAAAAAGCAACAAGAATAACTTAAAACCTTAGAAAAAGTAGTTAATAAAAGAGAATATAGAATGCGAACACGCAAGGGCTAAAATGAATAAATTGAATCAACTTGAAGATATTCTTATTATTTATCAATATTAATGGACATGGTTATTCTTATTATTTATTCATTCAAATTTCATCAAATCGTTATAAAATCGCTATATGCTCATGATACAAAATATTAAACTGTAAAACTAAACCTTGTATTTTTAATTATAAATACATATTATTTTACTGCAACATATTTTATTTATAAAGTAGGTATAATGAGGTATTATTTCATTTTCCAGTGTATTTCGTTCCATTTTAACTGTTTACGATCATAATATTTAAAAATACAATATTTTGTCAGGAATATATTGCGCAAGAGTTGAATGCTTTAATTCAAAATATTAAACGAAATATAAATGCTTCAACAAATTATAAAAGGTGGAAATATGGTGTTTATTAAAAAATCGAATATCAAAGCATTAAGTAAATGTTTCAACAGTTTCGTTTTTCCTGTAAAGTTTATAAATTTGTAGCGACAAATTATGGAAGTCGTGGAAGACAGGAAAAATTTTCTGGATCTCCGATGAAAAATAAATCTCAAAGCCTAATAGCACCTCAGCAATTATTGGTCAAGCTATCCCCTCGGCTATTAGCTAAGTTATTGGAAAACGAGGAGGAAGTTTGCACGTGCTGAACTTAGGGCAAAAGATAGAGGTATACGTCGAAGGGAAAAAGGAACGACGGAAGATAGAGTTTGGATCAATAAAAAAATAGTTAATAGTTTATCACCTACGACAGTCGATGTAGCTTTAATAAGTACGAAGGGTACGGAAAGAAATAGATGTTTTTTCCAATGGATATTTTTCACGTACATACCAACAAACTATCACTTTCAATTTATTACCTACAAAATATTCTTATTAAATTATGTAATTAAATTTTGTAACAGAATTAATGCACAAGGATCCCGGAAATGAAACTAAATAATACATATTCAGTGATCCCCTTGTATATCTAGATTCTTTACTTTTTATGAAAACAGGGTTGAATTTTTTAAATTTAAACAAGGAACATATTAAAAAAATCTTATTTTGTAAAGCATATAAGATGTCACGGTTCTTCACCTTTAGAAAAATTCATACAAATATTACAATTACATTTTTTCTTTTGATTATATCAGCGCATTTTGTTTAGCATTATATATATAGGAGACGTTTGATTCTGAATCCACAACAAATGGGAAATATATGAGAAATAATTAACTGTATATAATATACAGTTTTTCAAATTATATAATTTATTTATAAATGAATATTTATTATAGACTATAATAATTAGACTGCTTTAGGGAAATGTATGTAACATTGAACGTACTAAATGCGTAAACTAATTCATATTTCATAGAAACCAATACATAGTGACAAAAGCATTACATAAGTGAGATGAAAAATTACATCTCTTATAGTAAGAAAACTTATATCAAGAAAACACATTTTCAAATTTATATAAAAAAAATTAATCATATTTTATCATCAGTTATTCTGAACATTCTATATTGCAAAGTACAATTCTCTTTTATGTATTACATGGAAAATGTATTAATTATATCAGTTCTCTCCATTTCTACAATACATTTTACTAAGTATATTAATGTTTCTTTTTATAATTCGAAACAGATAACAATTGATACTTCGGCGAAATACAAAGTGAAATAAAACAACATGAGAAGGAACTGTAGTTAACGAAATTTTCTTACAAAAATTATATGATATTATGTAAAACACAATTCGCATAGTCAAGTTTCAAGATTAAGTGAATTTTACGTAAAATTTGGTAACGATCTGCTTGAAACCATTTCAAAACGTCAAAAAATTTATGAACTCAATTATCCATATAATTTAATAGTATTTAAATGGGTTTACTGTTTCAAATAAGCCAGGGGGTATCAAAGATGCAACCAAGAAGTAGACGACGTCCTAATTCAATTAATTAGAGGTTATTGGATTAAATCTTGAATGAAATTAACTGAGTTAATGCGAAATGGGTGCCTAAAGTTTTCAACAAAATTTAGGAGAACGAGTGTATTCCAAATTTGAAAATAATTTTGAACGAGTACAACTAAAGTTACTTGGTCTATGAACTAATAATTGTTGTTGAAATTTTGACCTATTATGAATTTAATTTAGTCCAAAAAGTAGCTAAGGAATAGTAAATTTTGAGGAATGTTTCAAGCATTAAAAACAATGGAAAAAAAGAAAACAACGTCTACCATGTTCTGTAATTCTGAAGGAATCTTATTTATTGATTACTTGAAAACGTTCAATTATTATTGAATATTACTGTCAATTAAGTTGCTCGGAGTTACATTGATCAATAAATCATTCTAATTTTACTTTTTTACATCTTTTATTACTTTAGTGTTAACATATTTGATTATAAAACAGTGGAGAAAAGAAAATAAGTAGAACTTTTGTTCAGAAAGCTTGATCACTCTGGCAAATGAACGGTTAATTATTGGAAGCAGTCCAACAAAGTTCTTGAAGCATAAAAGTAACGTGATTTTCCTCCTTAATTTTATCCAATTGATACTGCAGAAAGGATACAAAAGAAAAATGAAGTTTGATGGAAAATTCAGAAATTACACTTTTGGGTTATTATGTTTACAAGAATGTAAAATTTTGAAGATGCATTTTGAGAATGATGAGGATATAAATAGCGAAAACAGTGTCTGCTTTAACAAATCAGAAGATTAGTTTTTATGTAGTTCTGAGATTTTATTTTTATTTTATTTGTTCACGGGCTAAGTCTTTATATTTAATTCATTATAACATAATGAAAAAGACTTAACATGTTTTGCAGTTTTACAATGTAAAACTTAAGATGATCAAAGATGAATATAAAATTACATGTAATTAAAAATCTGAGAAACTCTATTCCACAAAAGAATTAAAACTAATTTATATTCATTTATTTTCTATGTAAAACTTGTTAAAGTATTTGTATGTTTTAAATAATTCTGTTATATTATTATTTAATAATTTCATGGTTTCATGTTAGTGAAAAGAAAACATTTTTAAGAAAAACTTGAAGAAGGATGAAAAAGATATGAATCATTTAAAATTTAGATCGCAAGAATTTAAAAAATAATTCTTGTTAATAAAGGTATGCGAATAATATACTTAATGTAAATACATTTGTACATAATTAAAAATTTCATAAATCTGTAGTAATAAATGAACTTTATACAAATTATATGCGTATGTTTTAAACTGTCTGTCCATATCGCAAGTTTTTCATTTTTACGTTCATTTTAATAATTTTCGTAATAAAAGAATTTTGAAATATTTAATTATAGGATACGACTTGCGGAAAATTTATAATAATCAGAATTGGTTATTTAAAATATTTAAAGTTCCTATACGAACGCATGCACATCATATGCATTTATGAAGCTTTTTAATGAACTCGGTAATATGATTAAATATTTTACATTCCAAAAATCGTTTTAAAATTAATTGGTTTTGATTAACACATTTAGACCCACCATCCTCATTTATAAGTTGATTACTGGATAATCAGCTATATTATAATATTATAATACCCATGATGGATATTTTTTACGTACAGTTTTTATTCGATAGCGCATTAATATAATGCAATTTCAGGTTTAGCATTCTTAAACGAAGAACATACTGTATATCACCATACTGTATAACATATTATAGACTTCTTAATTAATATAAATTTTCACAGTATTAAAAATTTGTTAAATATTTTTTACATAATTGGTAGTTTCTACCTACAGCAATTTTACCAAGTAAACCAAAAAAATGATATAGTAAGAAATTAAAATCATAAACCTTTCGCTAAAAGATTGTTGACTTTTTATCAAAAGATTGTACAATAATTTATTTGTCATTTTAAAAAGCAATATTTCTATTTTCTCGTGATAATACTAATTTTTCTTAAAATTGTTTTGTATCATATCAAAATCGAAATCCTGAAATATAAAAAAAATGTATTGATCTCAAAATATTTGAAAAACCAGCATTTATGAAAACATTATTATTAATACTTACTTATAATATTCTATAGTATTATAATATAGAATAGAATATGGTATAGTTTTATGATTTTAATAATTTTAAACATTTTCTTGAATAAAATTAATTATTTTTAATATTACTTCTAATTACCATACATTTCTAATATACAAAATTAAGCGTAAAGACTCTAAAAAGAAATATGACAGAGGAAACAAAAAACATAGAAAGTAATATTGCAGTACAACATTTTTGTTGCAGTAGATAAATTAATATCAGCAGTTAAGACGAATACTTGTTAATTAATATTCATAATATAGAATTAGTACTTTATTAATCTTGATAGTAGAACCAAGCAAAATTGTAGTATCAATAAGGATTATGAATAATAGTTCTTATGAATAATGAAAAAATTCGTCATAATAATTATATATCTGTTTTTTATATCTCTCCGAATAACTGCGATAATTAAGGTGACCCAGTTAGGCGAATCACTCTGTGTAGAAGAGACTCGTGACATGCTCGTACTTCAGAACTGCTTGTATATTGCGACAAAAAACTCCTAAACGAACCAACACGTTGAAAGTGCGATTACACCTACGAAACCGACATTACTAACGAACCATCAGCGGTTCTAGAATTTCCTCTTTGTGAAAGCTTCAAAGTCTTTTCTCGGAAAATAAACTCGTTGCTCCATTATGTTCGCGCTCCTTCCCTCCGCGATAGTTTCTAAATACGATTTCGTTTGCTCCGAAACCACCCCTTTCACCCCTCCCATTTCAGTCGTTTATTACACCGTTACGGGCGTTTCCGTCGAGAATAAACAATTTCTCGGTTAAATACGCGAAATCAACGGAAAATCCGACGTGAAAAATGTGGGACCACCAGGTTCTCGTCTCGCTCGAGATATACCGCGACGGTTCGCGTAGAAAGAGCGTATTAACGGAATTAAATTCTTGTACTGGAAGGGTTGTTTTATGAAGGAAAAAATCTATTTAACCATCTGCGAGCGTATTTTAAGGCGACCGTAGACACGGCTGTTATATTTCATACGTTCTGGAATAATATCAAGTTCGTTTAATTGGATGTACGTTTAATAACGTGAGTGGACCTTAATTGTTGAACAAAGGTGCTTGGAACTTTAATTAAATTTTGAGTAATAGTCTCCTCCGCTTGATGCGGTTTGAATAATTCGCAGGAAAATTTATTACGAGCGATCATTCGTTCGAAACACCGAATCGTTGTGCTGTTGAGATCAAAGCTCGGATTCGTAAGTCCGTTGCTACGTTCAATGTTTCCATTTTTTGAATATCATTGTGCGTAATAATATTTATGTTTGTCCGCAGAAAACATTATCATACAAATTGTGAATCGAGAAGAAGTTGTGAAAACGGTGCATTCTTTCAGGCAATAAACATGCAGGACACGTTGAACAAGGCAAGTTTTCGGAAGTGACGTCTGTTTTGAATCAAGTGTTCTCCGTGGCACCGTATGGGAAACGTTTTCCCCAGTTTCCGTTCTCTTTCCACCACTACTCTTCGCAGAGAAACTGTCACCCTCCATACATGATACATGAAGCACATAACTCCGGCAACCAATGGCATGACACTCACCCAACCACCGTCCCGTGAAATCATGCCTCATGATCCAGTGATCCCCCTCGGTACCGTTCCCGTTCCTTTGTCACCCTCCTCTGACACCCTCTTGATTTCCGCTCTCCATATGTCTTTTGCTGGACTCGTAACACCGACGTCGTATATATACGCCATATTCGTTGACCCGATGACCTCCCTTATTTTATTACTTCGTAAATAGAAATTGGGCTCACGGTTTATTGCTTCGTTGAGCACGTTATATCGCTTCCTCTGCTTTGGGATTAATACAGCTAAGCGTGTAATATTTGTAAATTGCACCCTTTGGCTTCTTTCTTTTTTTTACAGGCTTATATTTATATGTTGCTGACACGGCGGAAGAGTGTATTATCGAGCGACAAATATTTTTTATTATTTTATTATTATAATTATTGTTTGTGGAATGATCAAATTCGGACTGCGTAAAATTTTATCAGGATCTGTTTTTTAAACCTCAATGGACTAGAAGTATTTCAAGTTTACTAGGTCCAAGATATCTTTTAAATGTGTACTATACATTTTTATATCAAGTATAGAAAAGAAAATATTTATCTTTTACTAACATGAAATCTTATTTTTTATTAAAGTGTAATAAACTTAATTGTGTAAAGTAACTCCAGTAAGTAAAAGTGTGATACTGTATCTATGGACACATTGATTCGTTAAAAGTTAATATTTATTCATGACGTTTTAATTAATATTTGTGATCCTATTCAAATAATGTTAATATTTGCGAGGTACGGTGTTTAGTTCAAAATTAAAAATCAAATAAATGAAATTTGCGGAATAATTATGGAAGCTATGGTAAAATTATGATATGGATATTTACCTACATACATTTAAGTAACTGAGTACTATTGAATTATATAATGTTATCTTATAATTTATTGTTAAATGTTTGGACTGTGATTGTAAACACACATATAAATTATAATTGTATCCACGCTTTTATTGAAGAAACATTATTAACGTATATGATGTATTATATTGTAAAAAATATAACTACTGATTAATTGATTGATTAATTATGTTAAAGGATATAATATTAAACAATTAATTTAAAATTAAATTAAAATTTAAAGTTTTGGATGTTTTTGATTACCTCGAGTAATATTATTTTTTAGGCTAAGTCTGAGTCATTAAATGTCTCAAAAAGTTAAATGTTGAATAAATAATGAAAGTAATCACAAGTGTCTGAAAACAAGAAAACAAAGAAAGAAGTAAAGTACATTAAATTATATGTAGTTCGTTGGACAACCCAGGATCTCTTCAAACCCTATCTGTCGGGGCAAATGATACTACAAGTGACTGGTATAATCGTATAAAAGAAGAAAAAGAAGAACTAAAAGAAAGCAAAGGAAGAACGCGAAGTAGATTAGACTACATTGGACAATATAAGATACTCTCTTGAAATGCTATCTGTCAGGATAAATGATACTGCAAGTGATTATTGCTGTCGCAATCGTATAAAAGGAGAATAGATAAGAATAACGTTAAAGTAAATTATATACACAACGAGTCACATTAATATTCGCACCCCAGCAATTATTGACTGGATATTCATAATATTTACATATGTGGAAAAAATATTACTAACATTTTCAATGTCCACTTGGCCAAAAACTTCTAACTAATGGAGTAATTTCATTCTTAACACATCAGGATGATTGCTCTAACAGTATTTTATTATTTTATATCTAGGTCCATATTTCCAAATTTTCATGTATCAAAATTTATGTTTCGAAATCTTCATATATCTAAATCAATATTTCCAAAAATTCATGCATCAAATTCCATATTTCCACATTTCTACATTTACCTAATTTCTGTATTCTCCATTATACACATATATTCTAATTCTGTATCTTCGAATTTCTATGTTTTCAAAATTCTATGTTCCCGAAATCTCCATTATTCCTCGACTTCTATATTGCTAAATATCTATATCTCCAAATATATATATATATTTTTAGACTCTGTATTTCCTAAATCCTGTATTTTAAAATATCTGAACATTTAAATTCTTATATTCACTATTATTTATATTTTGCAATTTCTAACATATTATATTTCATAGGAAATTTTAATGTCAATAATGTAAATTTCATTTGTATTCTGGAGCGTCCTTTCGATTCGGCTTAACACCCTTAGCTATTTTTTCAGAAAAGTGGAGGAAATTAGGTTTCAACAAAGTTTCGTACCTACATATATTTTGAAGTAACAACTTGTTCTAGTTTTAAAGAATATTAGCCATGTGAAAATAATGGAATCTGTTATTAACTTTATCGTTAAACGTCGACGAAGTAGAAAGAGTGAATGATCCAATCGGAAGGGTTAATGCTAAGTAGCTCCGGATTAAACGCTTAAGGGTCTTCATTGTTATTTGATCTATTGAAATGAAAAGCTTCCGAGGAATACTTTTAACTTAACCCAAAGAACTCTCATGGTTCCCTACTTTCTTCGAGTCCTACTTTTTTGTTTGTGTAAACTGACGTTATTGTATTTCATTGCAAGTTTCGCTGACCTGGAATAAACAGTTTACTGTTTAACTTTCGAAGCGCAATTGCTTAATTTACCTTCGTCCTTAGAATTTACTTGATTTTTCAAATGAACTTATTGTCAGTCTGGCGTCTTGAATACTGCGTTTATTCAAATGTTACAGATCTAATAGAAAATAAAAATGAAATTGAGCCAGTTGAAGTTCGTAACAAGTTATTTATCGCATTGTTACATCACGATTATACTGGATTTCAAATTAATAATATCTAGATAGTTTCGTTATTAAAAGAGTTTGTCTGATAATAACTAAATTTTACAATTTATGTTTCATTTTTACTAATGTGATGAAAATAATGTTATTTCGACAAAAAGTCAGCACTATTCTGGAGGGTTGAAAATCTGGGAGTTTGTAAATTTGGGAATTCAGAAATTTGGAAATTTGAAAGATGGGAAATTTAGACTTTTGAAAATTTGGAGATTTAGAAATTTGGGAGTTTGAAAATATGGGGATTACAAATTTGGTTGGAAATTTGAAAGTTGGAAAATTTACGCTTCTGAAAATTTGAATACTTGTGAATCTAAGAATATGGAAATTTGGTTTCATTAATTTCAGAATTTGTGAGTTTGGAAATTTGCAAATTCGTCAATTTAAAAGTTTGACGATAAAAACCAAAGACCCTTATTGTATGGTACTATTTCGTATGATCACTATCGCCAATTGTATATTATTCGCTTATTTACATAACTTTCTCAATAATTTGAAGAATGTTTATGTTTGAAATAATTTGTGAAAATGGAAAGAGAACGCTATAGCAGTGATAATTTATCAAATAATTTCGCGATCCACGTAACACGATTCCCGGACTTGCAAGGTTTCCACGATCGTGTCTGAAACGGGCGGAAGCAAGGTAGGTACACGAAATATTCGAGTAGAAGCAATGAGAGTACGCAAGCAAGGCAGGGTAATCCAATGAAATCTCATACCGAGCAGACAGGTTTCGGTGTTTCCGTCTCTGGTGGCTTCCTGTTCCTTTATCGTTTCGTGCTCATCCGTAAAATTGCACATGACTTTTCAAGATGTCACCCTGTTGGAACGTGCACCAAACTCGTTCTTCGAATTTCCTTGGTGGAGGCGTTTCTCTTTCCATCGCCTTAGCCACGACAATGGAATCAAGCTTTTACGCGGAAGGAAAAATCTGTCACTCGAAGCGACGCGATCGATTTTTATCCGGTTTGATGGAAACAGGGGGAGAGAAGAGAGGCTTTCTCCGGCGATCCGATCAATCTTATAGCTTGAACCGCTTCCTGAAATTATTTGCTTCCATCGTCTTTGTGCCCGACCGATTGGGAATTAATTTTAGATAAAACGATGAATCGGAAATGCTGAATGAAAGAAACGCAGATTATTGAGGTACAATAGAATACCCATTGTCCGGACTAACAGGGAGACACAAGGATTCGGATAAGCGAATTTGTCGACGATAGAACAACTTTTTAATCTTTGATTTCATATATTAACACTACCTATTAATTTCATATATTAACCTAAGCCTACCAGCATGTAGTGCATACATAATTTGAAATTAAAAATAAAATGGAAAAAATTTGAAATTACAAATGAAAATAAAATAAAACGATAAAACATAAATTGATGTATATATTACTTTCTTATCACGATAAAAACCAACACGGATTTCAAGAGAAGTATCATAGTAAATTTTGTAATTTAAAAGAGGAAATTTGTAAATGGGTCAAATTACCTGTTTGACCTTAGCGTTAAACGCAATGACGAAAATAATGTTTCTTCAAGATTGTATTATTATCAGATAAAAATTAAGTGGAATAATGACTAAAAAAGGGATGTGACATTCCTGCATTAAGTTGTAAATGTGCTACATAAAATAGGTATCTTGTAAAATATAAGTGAACTGTAGATTCCACAAATTATTAAACTCACTTTTTAATACTTCAAAATTATTCTGATCACCATTCCAGTTTAATATAATTTTCTAATTACATTCTATTTATTGTTACAATTTTTAGTTTCCCCCTTTAAAATGTTGTAAATTTGCAATGTCATATAACTTTTTTTAAATAAATTTTTTAAATGCAGGATATTTGCTTATTGTTATTACATGTGTGGGTTTGAAAATATATTTCCTTTTAGATTAGCAAAAAATCACGTAACAAAAGAGTAATACGTCATAATCTGTTTTCATTGATAATTCAATAAAACGTAAGAATATTAACCCTCTGAATGGTGTTTTATTCAAAAACAACATTTTTGCTGTGAATAAAAACACTCATGAACTGTATTTGTTGAATAAATATACATATAAAACGATTATATCGATTTTACTTAATCATATATTCAATGAAAGTGGTACTTTACTGGTACACATAAAATGACATTGGAAATTACAGGAATTTATTGTAACAAATTTTGAATATCACTTGTTTTTTTAATTAATTTTATACTAATATGTAATATACTAAACTGATATAATTTACACCTTTTTGTACGTTGGTCTTTTTCATAAATGACTATGGTTAAGAACATCTTTTCAGATAAATTATATAATATGTTATACTTGAAATTTTTATGTTTTGAAAATAAAAAATGTGAAAGTGAACCAATCTGTGTGTAAACAAAGCTGTACACTGTAATGAATTTGTTTTCCATTTACTTTTGTATTCATTAATTCTGTTTTATGCACAATTCGTGATTAGACCAATATATGCACTTAGGTTATCAGTCTATTAATTTCAGAATATTATATCTTATATATATCAGAAGTCGATTGTGTAAGATGATATCGTTACGTGTTATGATTTTATAATTATTTTGCAGCAACTTTGATATAAATTTAGACCGTAATAACAAAATCAGTATCTGTTCTTGGTTTTTCGTTGTGAATAATTTACGGTAGTTAGTCTCGGTTTTTTGATAATAAACTTACACATTCTTATCACATTATACGCACAAATATATACCGAAAGTAAATATAGAATAAAACATCGTAAGTAAAGTACAAACTTCCCGTGAAAAAGCTTGATCGCTTTACAATTAAGTGTATACTCGTCACATGTTTGGTAGAAGAAAATAAAAAGTAAAAAAACTTTGCTATTCCAATTACAGAGATGTACCTATAATTAAAAAAAAATGATCGTTAAAAAAGCACGAAATATAAATTCCAAATCGATTTTCGCAATATCAATTTATTTTCCAATGACGCCAGAAGCTATGGAAGGGAAGAGAGAAAATGTAGTGAAAAAGTGAAGGATACTCGTTATGCAGTTGGACTTCGAAAGTCGAGAATGCTGCAAAGTTGCAAATGACCCTAAAAGAAATCTAGTTACGTTCGAAACTTCGTAATCATTTCCAAGAAACGATTCAATAACTCCCCCTCGGCATTCCAATTTTCACGTTCTCATCTTTGGTAATAACTTGCAAATAGTATTTATGTACTAGTACATTTATGTAATAAACTTTAATGTCGCAGAAAGTTGCTATTCATCGTTTGTTCTGGTTAATTATTTCCGTAATTTCAAAAAACGGAATAAAGTAACTTCCTATCTTTCAACGAGAAATGTGAGCATTTCGTTTCGACAAAACATGTCATTATACAGGGTGCCCCAGTTTTCTTACCGCCAAACTTTACTAACATGTTCTACAAAATTTAGAAACAGATGTTACATTAACATAAGTTTTTAAACGCTTTATTAAAAAATTATAACAAAAGTAGAGAATTACTTTGAACTTCTTTGCTTTTTGATGGCATATACAGTGTGTTCCAGCGTTGTGAATGAAATTTTATCAGCATGATCTATAAATAAAAATGACGCAAAAATGTTGTATAAACATAGGTTCTTAAATATTTTATTGAGAGATTATGAGGAATGTACGAAATTATCGACAATTTCTTTCTTGGATACTATATGGGAATAATTGTCAACTTTCATATACTTTTTAATATCTTTTAATAATGCATTCAAGAGCCTATGCTCGTATAAACATTTTTTCTAATTTTTATTTATAGAATATTTTAGTAAAACTTTACGAACAAAACTGGAACATCCTGTACGTGATATCGAACAACAAAGCAATTCCGTGTTACATTATATTTATTAAAATTTATTTTTAACTTTTGAAGGATGAGTCTGAAACTCTACATTGATATAACATTCTTTTTTTATTTTTACGAATAAAATATGTTGATTAAGTTTGACGGTCAAAAACTGGGACACCCTATACAAAGTGTCCAAGTATTGATACAATCGAAAGATTACATATGCAAAAATAAATAAAAAGAGCAAAATAAAATTTTGTCATATCTGATTTCGTTTGTGAGAAAACAGAGCTTGGAGATTTTTCAAGTATTTATGTAAAAATCTACGTACAATAAAAAAGATAAAAATTTCAACAAAATTACTATCGATCAACCAATAAATAGAGATGAATCAATAAATTTAATTGTGAATGCCAAAACAGCATGTTATTGTAATAAGTATTATTTACGATATTATTAATTTATTAGTGTGTACTTATCCCATCGTAATAAGCGAATACTAACAATAATATTAATAATAAGCTTTATTGATATTCAACAACTGTTGTCAAGTTTACTTTCTGTGTTGCAAACATATATTTATACAAATATAAAAACATTTTTGAAATAGTTTATTTCGACGAATCACTCATTTTTTAATATTTACATTTCATAATTATATTTGTATTTCATATGTAAGATAGTTTTTGTCCCAGAAGATAATTGCAATTTCATTACATGATAATAAATTTGTTCTTAAATTAATAAAATCTTATAATCAGGAAAGTAAATAAAAAAACATCTAAATTGCAATTCAAAGTATTTTAAATAAAATAAGGATAATACTTTGAGATTCTTTTTTCATTTTCATTCAATACATTTTTCTGTGCACGACCTTTTCCACTATTTTATTGATACCGTTATTAATTTTCGAACATTTCTTTCATCATTTACATTATTTAGCTCTATTCTCGCGGTGGCGTTCCTTTACATTCTCTTTATCGTAGTTTTTGCAGCTTAGTATATTATGCAAAGCTAGGATACTTTTATTAACATTATCCGCTTCGGCTCCTCGGGCTCATTATTATACGCTTCGTCGACTTCTCTGCTGATAATTTGCTCCATGCACCTTTTAGAGCTGCATTTTTACTGCTTTGTTTGCACCACTCTTTCTGAACAAATTTATTATTTTATTTTTTTCTTTTTTCGCGTATCGGTAAACTTGAAATAGTACTTCAGTGACACATACATTTTCGTACATTATACAAGGTGTCTGATAATTAGTGGCATAACCATGAAGTGGCTGACTCGACATAAAAAGAAGACAAATGCACGAGAAATTTATCGTATACAGTTTTGTACTTGAGCAAAGTGAATTTGAAAATTATTCAAAATATTCTGAAGAGAATTTATTTACGATAACGAAGATGGTAGTTTCAACAAGTATTTCGTTAATTAGACAATCGTAGGATTTATTAATAAATGCAAATAGATACAAACTAATAATTACAATTATTAATATTGTTAATATGTATTATTAGTTTGAATTCTTTATAATATTATTAACAGCTAATGGAAGGACCACATGTAGATCTAAGTTTTTGCTTGAATTTTTATTAAGATGGTTAGTTGTTTATTTTTATACATATTAGGTTTTTTCATGTTACCATTAGTTATAGTACTATTTGTCTGTTTAAGTTTTAAATCACTCTGAATTTAAAATTCCATTTTCGAGAAAGGAGAAGAATACAATTAATGATAAAAATCAATTACTTATATACATGTATAGTTATACAATATAAATTAATATTTTTATTTGCAATTCACTTTTTCTAAAAGAATTCAATATTGTTTATCGTTATAAACCATTCTTAGCACATTCTGTTAATTTTGCAAATGGTCTAAGTCATTTAAAACTTTAAAAGTTACATTTATTTACAAGTTACACACAAAATTGCACAATTATAAGAACTTCTTAGTTGACAAGAGTAAATATCTTTTGAAATATTTTATTACATAGTACAAAAATATTTGTTAAGTTATTCAAGCTCAAACTTTTAAATATATCACAAGGAAGGATGCATGACTGAGACCACTTTTATAATCAGAGACACAAATAAAACAAAATATTTTGACTCACCACTTTGTAACAAAGTCGCAAGCATAGTAGAAACAAGCTCAAAAAACTTACCTGAAACAGAAATGTTATAAAATGCTTGATAAATACGAAACTGTATTTAAACTATATTCTAATTTTACTTTAAAAGATTAAACTAAACTTTATTATGTTAATTTGATAAACAGAATACTTATTTCAAAAAAATTAATTTAAACATCTGTGCAAAGATGTGTAATACTTTGTTTAAAACATGGATATGTACTGTATGAAAGAAAATGGTCAGAACAAATAAATAGTTCGTTATAAAATCCATAAATGTACGAATATTTATTTGAATGATACCTACTACTGTAGAGATGATTGATAAATGAAATGCTCACCATTTGAAAATAAACTGATGTTCTATTCAATTAACAGTTTCCTTACATCAGTATCTTCCAAAATTAACTACGTTATCTTGCTATTTCGCATCAAAGACTGACCATCTCTCAACTAAGATACCAAGATATTCGCTGTAAACATTTACCTTTGGCAAGCTATTAATGCTCGGCTAAATTAGTGCTCCTCCTTCAGCGGGACATCAAAGTTCGGTGCAAGAGATACTAAATACGTCATCGGCAAACTTTGAATCGAAATATACGGATCAAACGACTAACGTTTACCAGATTCCTTGAACGACGAAATACAACGTTGAAATGACGAAAAAGAATATAAGGACTCGACAGGGGGTAGTGTCTAGACAAGCAAAGATGGTGGTCAATTGTCTTGGCCGTTCGCTTTGATCAGAAATACCTCCTCCCTCGGGATTTCGAGGAGCTTCGTGATTTCCTCGGCAAAGGGAAGACATCGAAGAAGAATAAAAAAAAAAGACAAAACAAAAAAGGCTGGTCAGACTGTTTGTATTTATGAACAACGACTGAATATCAATTAAAGAGGGACAAGAAAACGGAGACAACCGTGCGGACACGAACAATTCAACGAATTTTCTCATCGATACCGGACCTATTGAAAAACGAGAGATAATCCAGTTTCTGCGGACTAGACTCGTTATTAACGGAGACAAATTGCTAGAACCACGAACGAGCATCGAATTGGCGAAAGAGAGTCCAACGGAAGATGGCGGATCTCTGGTCAGTGCTCGGTGCTCGCTTGGATAAGCTAGACACATCAAAAGCATCGGGTTCTCCATTGAAATCTTTGATGGTCGTTGGCCGCAAATAGCATGTCCCCGCAGACGTTCATAATCAAAGATGTCACGGGAGCCGGCAGGGAACGCTAAAGGGCACAGAGCAGAGTAGAAACGGCAGAGAGGGAAGACGGTAAACTTAGGTGAGTGTGTATAGGAGACGGAGGGAAACTGACGGCAAGGGATGGGACCTACTTTAAAAAAGAGGAAGCGTCAGATAATCATTCAACTGTCAGGCAAGTGGGAGAGTGTGAACAAAAATGCCAGCGAAAATGCCATTGCGATTTGTTTTCCTTTCAAAGCGGACACGTTGAAGAGAAAAGAAGCTAAGAAAAGAAAGTTTTCGCTTTGCTTATGTTTAAAATTACGAATCAAATTTTCCGAAATGTCGACATCTACATTTGATAGTAATCGAAAATACAAACTACTATGAAAATGCTATGAAAGTATTATGTTCTTTTCCCTTTTCGCGACTATCTGACATTTTCTGCACGTTTCTGTTATTTACAGAAACACATTAATACTAATAATGGTCTCATAAATAAATACTAGTAGTCAGCTTATTTATGCGAGTAAAACGTATACGAATAACGGTAAAGTTCAGCCGTAACTAATTTAAGAAGAGTAAATATATCGGAATTAATAACAATGGTCGCAGCTGGTACATTAACCCTATCTCCCGCAGTTGCACAGCATCATAATAATTGCAAATGGGTTTCTGAGTACCACTCGAAATTCCTAGGTGTCCGCGAAAGTGTTAAGCGGTTAAAAAGTTCAAAGTTCATATTGCTGCTCGCAACAACGAATCCACTTTTCCCCTCGAGACACTCTCGACCTGGTTGTTTCGCAGCTAAATCTTCCAGGCAGCGCAGTCTTAACCACCAATTCCGCACCCTTTCGCAATTAACACAATGCAGACGCAAGGGGTTCCACCACCCTACGGGCATCGATTTTATCACGGCATTGCGCCGCGTCGAGCGGAAAAAGGCTTCGCGCGCGGAGCTTTCCAATAGTTGGCATAGGCTTCTCTGGCTAGGGAGGACGATAAAGCACGGAGGCGAGCGGAGACAAAGCAGCCGAAAACGTTATCGCCTCGAGAATACAGAGAAGGTTGGGGATAAGGGGTGAAAAAGGGGGTTGAAGATCGTGGCGGACCGTTGGACGTATGCTGGATTTCCCTATCGGGCCGTACGTTTCGAATCATCCCCTTGCTTTCCGAGGCTCGCAACCAGCCACGTTCGTACCAGTTCCCTTTTCCGGTCTGGCTCTTCTGCCCGGAGCTGGTCCCCTAAGGGAAGCTGCATCCATTAATGCACGGACAGGACGTGACGCGGTGTGCGTAGAATTTGTATGAATGGGGGAGAACTTGCAGATTTCAATTGATGAATAGCCACCTGTACCAGGAACCGTATTGAATATTATAGAAGTGACTACTACCGACAGGGACCTTCGATTCTTTCGCGTCTCTATCTCGCTCGACGTTCGATTATGCTCTGACAAAGTCGAGATATCCTGTAGACAGTTCCGACGTTTTTTTTTTTTTTTCGACGATGTCTGTACTCGGGAATGGAACGACCACCTTTGACGATCGTCCATTTTCTTTTTTTTTTGAACACGAGCAGGAAAAGCAATTTTTTTTCTTTTTCTCGGGGGTTTGGATAGAAACAAAACTTTGGCAGACTCCCAAGCGATAAAAGTAGCATCCTTACCAAAAGAAAGAAACTGTTACGCGAAACTACTTTTTCAAAGGAAGATGGCTATTGTGCAATCCTATTACACACTTGAACATGCTAACGGATATTCGAATATTTTACTGTGAACTTTATACTTAGGTAGTTAAAGTGGATATGGAACTTGTGATGTATATAAAACCTAAACATTGTATCGAAGTTCGGAAAATGTTTTACAAATAGGATGATGAATGATGAAAAATATAGGATCGCTCAGAATTTTTAATATCTTTTATATTTTTAATATCTTTTAATATCTTTTATTATAGTTAATCATAAACAAATATTAACATATATACACATAGAGAAAATATACATATATTTATATTACATATAAATGTAATAATAATAATGATAGTTTAATGAATTAGGTAAATGTGCAGCAACTTGACACACAAAGAAATTACGACGCAATTATTCCAACTTTTACGCAATTTGCACGACACGCTCGACATTTCTACACTAACATCTACGTTTCTTAAAATTACGATGCTACACATATCTGTTAATAATGTATGTAGTATTTATATATTATAAATAGAAAAACCAGTTTGCTTAAATAAAATAGTGAAATAGTGTAATAGCAATATAAATATAAAAATAACATTTTGTATTAGTAATGTAATACTAATATAAAAACAACAGTCATTTTTTTTTTAGCATGCTAATAATGATTGTTAAAATTATTGAGACATTTACAATAAGTATGATTCTTCATAAAATCAGCGAATACTTGAAAAAAAACAGACGCTCTAAATTTTTCTTATCTTTTTGTTAAATAGTGGTTTACTGATGCTATACATATGCTTAAAAGAACTGCAAATAAAAGAACTATGGAAATCATTGAGTAAGAAACTTTCAAACAAATTTGTTGTAAACGAGTAATACTTGATCGTTTAATTGCAATGTGGCATTGAAATGATAAAAATAAACTGTATAAAGTGAAAATATGTCAAAAAACGGAATCGTCAATTGCAGCAAAAGACAGCGTACTAAACACTGATTGCATTGTTATTACAAACTAAGAATTGAAATATTTAGATTTTTAGATATTTTAGTAACACAAATTGTGATCATTCTTGACCCTACAATGTTATTTTCACATAAACATAGGAAATGTATTTTCCACATAGCCATCTTGCCAATTTGAGCACTTACTATAATATGCAGATATCAACGCAGCGAAACGAATCAGTGAAATTACACGAATTACTTTTCTCTTATTCAGGGACCTTATATTACCCGTTCAATACGATATCTTCTCGCGCTATTAATTCGTTAACGAAGGTATAGCAGGTATACACAAGAGTATAAACTGCATGCGTACGAGACTCGTAATAATTACAGGCATCAAGCTCTCAAACACTTCGACATCGGACCCGTCTATTCCGTTGTAAGCGAATTACAACGCACCAAGTATACTCCTATTTCAGTTACAAATAAATGAAGGTTTCCTAAAAAGAGTATCAAACTCCTGCGAAGAACTAGTCGGAAAGTGAACCATTCTATTCCCTGTTCAAAGTGATCTGTTTATACACCATCTACTTAGAACTGGCTGCACGAGGATTAATAATTCTCCATAACCGCAAATACCAAGCTACAATCAAAATGAAATACGACCTGTTCCATGTGTCTTTATAATTTCGACTGGATGTTCCTATTCTATTATAGTAAGAGAGATCCACGTCAGCAGTAGCTCAGGCACGCTCCATTTACTTCCCCTTTCATCTATCTAAAGACGTGCTTAATATAATGTTCATTAAGGTACGTATTCACTGGCAAATAGTTCATGAATACTGTTCACAAACAATGTTCACTAACTTTTCATAACCACTACACGAGCTTTCCAGAAAGGGTCTCTGAATATAGACATATGTCAATATAGCTAGTCTATACAAGTTTGATTCAAAATCGGTATTGTACATTATAATAATCTTCTCTAAGGAAGAGGTTACTGTTTCAATATTCGGAAGTTATTAGGTCTGTATAAAATAAACATCAATTTAAATGCTACTGGCAAGGGTTTCAGTATCAACATTTTGGGTATATTGTAGACAGAGAAGGAATAAAATTCAAACACATAAAGAATGAAATTCAAACATAGGAATAATATGCAAACAGATAATTACTAGGAAAGACAAGTTCTGACACAGAAACTAAATTGTATTTTGAACTGTTAGACGAAATATTGAAAGTTGAAAGTGAAATTTTGAGGTCGGGACTTCTGTAGAAATTGAAGTTTTCGACCTAAAGATTTGTTTCAGACAAATCAACTCGAATTTATAAAATTTGTTTCACCCGGTAGAAAATTTTCTGATTCTTGTTCAAACTGATAATTAATTACCAAACACAATGATTATTTTTAACGTCATAGGGGCCATGCAAATTGTATCGTTACAATTTTACATGTACTAGTGAAGCAAGTACGATTGTTTTAATTCCTTTTTTATCTCAATAATTAAATTGTATATTTTCAATCATTTTGACTTTGTAACTAATGCACGCATCAAGCTTAACACTGGGTTTACGGAACACGTTGAAATGACGCATCTTAAATTCCTTATACTAAATTACCAAAATTTCTAAGATGCTTTTTTCAAAATGTATGTTAACTTTTGTCGAGATGAAGAAAAATCGTATAAATTAATTTATGTTTCAACCTTTAAATATTTATCGCTACATTTTATTTCGAATTTAAAAGTAACCTCACATTGAACGTTCGTAAACCTAGTGTTAATCATTTGTATATTTTCGAAGTCATAAACAAAATGTTTAAATTTTGTAAGATTCAGGTGTTCAAAGGATTGAGACAATTAGAACTATGCTAGTATATACGTAGTACGTAAAAGAACTAAAACAGTATTATTTTAGCGGAAGAACATATAAAGATCAAAGGAATTGAGAGTTCAGAGAGTGAAACTAGAATTTATATTTCCACTGGGTTAGCTCTTCCTTCTGGAGCATCTAGTGATCGTAGAATCGAGAAGGAAAAGACGAAAGGATCACATTGGCTGATGTCCAATCTCATAGGCGCTCGAAACAGGCCAAATCATTAACGTCGATTGCAGACAGACAGGAAGACTCGGCATCGACGGTTGGCTCCGAGAATGTCATGGAAGGGAGAGAACATTCTAATTCCGGATTAAAGTTTCTAGCTGGCAATCTTGCGATGGCTTCGACGTCTGAGGAGGTCGGCAAGTGTCGGGTAGGTAGAACGGGACAACGTCGTTATCGAAGGTGCTTTCAAATTAAGCGTCCCTTCTTAGCCTGCCCTCGCGGCATTACGGCCACAACGACACGTAATTGTCCGCAGTCGAGCGTCTCGAACATTAAACTGATTGACGTTGCTATCGTAATATTCGAGCGCGCCGCACCGTGTGCTCTCCCTTAAGACTGCTCCTTCTCCCTTGTCATCCATTTACCCCAATTCAATAACGTGAATTTTAGGCATGCCTTACTTCCATAGAACTCAGTCTTTCAACTAGACGTCTTTGTACATATACGTAGGGAGTCTATTAAATTTCCGATAAATTTTATTTATTAGACCTTACCTTCTAGGTACAAATTTAGATATTTATAGTGGGGGGGACGAATTATTATACCCGAACAAAGATTCCACGTTTCATAACTTTAACCGATAGAATAGAAAAGATATTTTTATTTTAACATTACAATATTTTTTAACAATAATACATGTATTTAAAGCACAACCTTTTAATATACAATTTTTAGGTAGTTGCGTCATTCAAAGTTAATTATCGCTACAATGTGAAGAGAAATGAACAAAGATAAAATGTTGGGCACATTTAGCGATCCTTGATTGTACGGATTATAATTAGAGTAGAAACTAAAATTCAATTGCGAACGAAATTACAGGTAAGGTTTCAGCACAGTTTCTAATCGTTTCGGTTGACCGCAATTGCAAAACATAGCATGTATGGTAATATGGGTTACCATGATCTCTAGATACATACATGTAACAGAAACAACTATGAAAACTTGTGCAATGTACTTGTTACAATGTCCGCAACCTTTCAAAATAACTGCCGCCCATTTCCGTTAGAGTTCTACTGTGTAATTAATGTCTGTTTCTACCATTGTAATCGAAAGTTTGTGCACCCTTTTGTTCAAATAGTGATCTACAACGATTTATGTATTTTGCGATTGTCAAAAAAAGAAAAAATAGTTATTCTGCAATAATTCTAGTTTCAGAGCATCAGTATCGATTTAAAATGTACTGTTTCTGAGTGTGATAAAATATTGCACTGAAAGTAGTATGATCAAAAAGTATAGCAGTAAGGAGGTTTATCTTATATTTCTGCCAGCTCTCTCAAATTTCTATCGATACTGGTCAATAGTGACCCAGACTTGCATAGGAAATTATTCAATGGTATTCTGACCGAAGTAAGACGTATCTATTTGTAAACAAAAATGATTTCGTACAGTGGAAAATAATTTTTATAGAAATAATGTTAAATTTAGAAAATGGAACAATGAAAATGTTATCAAGGTCATTAATTACCGATGCTGAATAATTATCGAGTTCACTTTTGCTTAAAACAATCGCACAGCTGTAATATACGCATTTTCATTATTTACCGAAACATTCACATTTATTACTGCACTCGTGTAACTAATAATATCGTGTTCTATTGTGTATGATAATTTTATTATAAATTTATTATTAGTGTTTCTAGCTTGTTTCTATAATTTTAGCATATTTAGGTAGATTCAAAGGGCTTCATATCATTATACCTTGTTTCTGTTTAACTCATGCCAACCTTAATTAACATCTTTCGTCATCCGAATTCTAACGATTCGTTCGTCATTAACATTGACATGCGAAGTGGGCATACTTGAAAGATTTGCACTAAAAATTCACTATCTAATTTACCCACGCCTCCACATATCTAAAATAAGAATTGTACTGTTTCAGATATTGTAGGGTCGTAAAGGCGAGGTCACCGAAACCGGCGCAAACGAACGATTTACGATAGGAATGTAAGAGAATGAATTAGCTGAAGAGTTAATAAGTTTCATATATAAACTCAGCAATTGTTCTATGGTGTTTGATTACGGAGTAACGTGTAATCAAAAGAATTGATAGTTTGTAAAGAGACGTCGAGACGTGCACATCGTTGATTATATTATTTCTCTTCAAAAATATATCTAATAGCAATTTACAATAAATACAAGTGTATAACATTTTTACACATAAAAGTGTAAAGTTGTAGTTACCCTAAACATTTCGATTATTTTCTTTTATATAATTTCTATAGTATGTATATTTAGTTATAATTCCACATTGTCTGGATATAAAAGAAACTACAATTGTCTTAACTGTTTCCCGCATCGTTTGGCCTTTGGAACATACCTTAGAACACCTGTTAACTTCCACGCAAGTATCTTACTTTCAGCCTCTATCCGGTCCACAGTTGATAAGTCCATACTAGAATAGAAATTTCGACTAAGGTATTACCACCTCGTCTGCATAACACACTAAGGGCCTAACCGGGACATCAGAACAGAATCTTGTCAAGCTTTCAAACCGGAAATACGAACGTCAGCCGGAATCGAGTGAGAAAATCCACAGTCGTCGCCGGCGATGGGCTCGACGTTCTCGTAACAGGCCATTACAGGCAGCTCTACTGTATCGGCCTGAGTGGGTAGCTTCTTTTGCCTCGACGGGGGGCCTAGCAATTTGCGATACAATTTAAAGAAGACAGCCCCCTCCGTATCCTTTCGACGTGTTCTCGCCCCTTCCAGCTGGCACGCTTTACATTTCGTGCTTGTAATGGCGAAACTTTTCCCTAACGATCCCGCGTCTGCTTGAATTATGCACGAGCAGAGCTAACAATTGTCCTTTTCTTCTTGTCTCTCGTATCTCTACGTGACCGTGCCTGATTGGCCGGGCCAACCCCCTTCTGTTGCTTTTCGTCGGAATGAAGACAAAAGGGACAGTGAAATGTACTTACACGACACGAGTAGAGGAGGACATATTCCACGGGTAATCTGTGATGAACGAGCTTCACTCGAAACGCTCTGACAGGTGTTTTAACTGCTCGACAATTAGGGTTGGTAAGGTAAACGTAATTAGGAATGTGTACGGTGAAAGGGGGAAGTAATAATAGGATTAATAAGAGGGATAATTATGGTTGATGTAAACATTTGGGCACATTAAGAAGTATGAATCATTTCTTTAAAAATAATATGTCTTACAGTTAATATAATTTTCTGTATAAAGGAAAGAATTTTACTCTCATAGTTTTTGTCTAAATTATAATACCTCTGAACTAAAATGTTCAGTACCGCGAATCTCCATTCCAAAAGGATTCAAAGAAGGTTTTGGAGTCGTACAATCTCTACAAATTTATTGTATTGAATTTAATACGTCTAAATTATTTTGGAGCTAACAAAAGTACTGTTTTACTTCTGTTAAAAAATAATTATAAAAATGTTCATGTAATCAAATCATAAGAACCTATAAGTCGTTTATTGAACAGTGAATTTCTACAATTTATCTGTGTTATAGATAAGTAATTTTTGTTGTGTGCCACAAGTAAGCGGCAATATAGATAATAAATTATTATATTTGTTTGAAAAGTGTAATTTTTTAGTCAAAATGAAACAAATAAAGATGATAGACGATTTTCACTTTGACCCTCTATATATATTTCCGGATATTACTCGAAGTTGTTGAAAACATAATTCAGCTTTAACAGATCATTTGACAGCGTTACCGATGTCTCTGTAACTGTTTCCTGGAAATAACTGGTCTCTCGGACATGAATCCTTTGAAGTGTGCTCTCGTTTGTAGACGTCGAGTGAGCTTTTCACATGTGTAGCCGTCTTGCTTTAGTTGTATTACATTTGGTGAGCTCATACATCAAATGAATATTGGCCACTTCTAAAGAATAACTCTCTATTACTGTTTCATGTGTAATAGTATTTTTATTTTCAGTACTTTTAATAGTATCTTTAATATTTTTTTATCGACAATTTTTGTCATATATACGAAAAAACCAGTATTCGTTATCTGTTCGATATACCCTTAAAATATTTTTATCGAATGAATCGTTAAAGCAGACTTTATAAATTCTTTACTTTCTCACTTTTTTCTACCAGTCCGGAGATTTTATTTTTGGTAAAACCGGAGTCCGGAAATTTGTTTCAAAATCCGGAATCTCCGGGCGAAAACTGGAGAGGTAGCCACCCCAAATGTGACGCGTAATGCGTTTATTTACGGAAGGAAATAAACAGATAGAGCATTTAGAAATCAAACATTTTGCACGTTTTAAAACTTATCTTTTAAAAACTTGCTATTTTGTAACAAATTATTAGTTTTGTTTTTAATTCGTGGATACAATTGAAGTGTATAAATTTTGTATTGAATGCTCTCACTGAAATATTCAACTATGATTATAATATTCAATATTTTATATAGAAAATTTCAGAGAAAATTAATTCAAGATATGCACATACTTTCGTCAATAAATGTTCTAAAACATGAATAATTTATCAAAAGAAAAACTCTTGGAAATAGTTCTCCTTCTTAGATAGCACATCGGTTCTGATTTTTGACATAATGGAATACTTGTAAAACATTTTTTACAACACAGTTTTTATTATACGAGTTTCAGTATGACAGCCTATATTAAAATTTTATTAAAAAGGAACTTCACATTATTGAAAAGGAGGCAAGTTATGTTTGATATTGTGCTTATTTATAAGATTTTTAATAATGTTGGGGACTGTTCAGAAATATTTTCTTTGCATTAAAGTAATGGTACCAGTAGTTGACCAGATAAGAGAAATCTACCACATGAACAATGGTAACTGCTTGCTGTGTGAAAAGCTGTCATACAAATTTCAAAATTCGACAAATGCTTCAGAAGTTGGTCACTTTTAAAAATTTAGAAACTAGTAATTCACACTCTTCGTTAGTAGTGACTACTTATACTAGAAAAAATATATTTCAAAAGTATACAATTTATAAAAACCTTATTTCTTTACATTTTCTAAAAACTGGTGAACCACTGGTGCCTTTACTTTAATAAGTATCTAAAGACTTTAAGCATCATAATTGTTTTTTTATTTAAATTCATTCTATAATGCATGATCAGTGTACCTGTGTTAGGCTACAATGTATGTTTATTATCAATCACTTGCTTCAGATATTAGATTTTTCTTTTCTGAGCTAACTTTTATTATAATACTTTGTATATTTTCATATCAGTCGTTTTTATGTTAAACCAGTAGTTTAACTGTTTTAATTTTTACACTACACTAATTGAAACATTTAATTTTAATTGAATATCATTTTCTTAAACACATGTTTATTCCTCAACGTTTACTCTTATGAATTCAGACGATTGATTAATTTTTTTTAATTAACAAATTTGACAAAAATACATTTGGTTGCGATTTTTGACATTAGTTGAAAATTTTATACTATGTTTGTCAGATTATTACAAAATTATTTTGCATTAATTATTGCAACTTTTGATCTTTTTACCATTTTTAATTTTCTTTCACAATATATTTCTTGATTGAAAATTTAAGATTTAATTGAACTAACTGTTTTATCTGATTCTGCTATCTCTATAATTCTGTATAAAGTATTTTTAATCTAAAATAAATACTCAGTAAACAAATCTAATTGTTTCAAATAGAATTATAAAATATTGTTTTATTATTAATTATAAAATATTGTATATTTCATATTAAAATATCGTATATTTTATATTAAAATATTGTTAAATATTTTAAAGTATTATTAAACTATTGTATAGTCTACCCTAGTCATTTGTAAGAAAAGTTTATTTTTCTGCTGTTGTAAGGAAATGTCTCATATAAGTTTTCATTAATTGACTATATCTGCAAAGAACGTCTAAAATATCTAGAATCAAGATTTCCTGTAACAGCCGTTCGAATTGAATCGACATTTCGACTTGCTAACAGTCAGGAAATTTCAGATTGCTAATTTGGCATTTACGAGTTCTGCCGCGCTATTGAATCAACGAATAAAATGATAAAACGAAATAAAGTGGTAACTGCTCGTTGCAACCTAATTTCCCCGCAAACACGAAGGCAAACTAAATACAACCAAGCAATATTTCTCTCGTTTTTCCGATGCTTCATTTTCATTGCGTTGCGAAATGGACTTGATACGTAATTACAACTGTAACGCTAATTTAAGAGAGAAAAAATAAATGGTAACGTCTGCCTCGGTAGAAATTTCTACATTTACTGAAATCACCGTATTCTTAAATTTGTTGAGATATTTAACACTAGAACTACTAGTGTTAAATGCACACACACTTTTAAATTGAAAGTAAAGCAGAAAAATAAACAAGTAAATATTGAAGTGTCAATTAATATCGAGAATTTAGAGCCAGACAACGTTAACTCCAAACATTCAGTATTTGTGGAAAAATTTAAAAGTTTTTGGAGATAATGTTTTGATTTTGTGAAATTTATTAAGAGTCAAAGAACGCTAATTAGACATAGCATAGCCTGATCACAACTTATTGTTTTGGAGTTGTCAGACTCTAAACCCTCGAAATGTACAACCATTCTTTATCTCAGCTAAATATAACAGATATTTCAACGAAAGCACAGCAATAAAATTTTGTAATATAAGGTGTGAACCCTAAAACCAGTTATTTTAATTCATTAGTAGTTCTAATGTTAAATTACTGAAATTAATTACCAATTATAATTATACTATAATATACTAAACAATCGTTTTAATATCGTTGTACTCTATTATTAACATCTGACTTATTTCCATCAAAAACTGACCATGCAAAACTACAGTGCATAAATACACCATTCTCTTTTGATTTTCAACTGAAAATTATGTCCAATATTCAAATACTAATTCGTAGTATAAACAATAAATTATTTAAGAAAAATTTCACATATTAACGTAAATATTCAGCTGATTTGAGTATTTAGGAAATAATATTTGAGGAATATGACCATAATTTCCTAAAAGCTCAGATCATCAAAAAGATGAGGGGTTGGTATAATTATGCAATGCATTGTATTCAACCAACATCATTTCGATTTATATCAGAATAAAACTCATTTTGTAAATTTTAATTGAGCAACGTAACCTGATTATTTGATAATTAATCCGGTACATTAACATGGGATAATAAGGGTGATTTCAGCAATTGAACCAAGCAATACGTTTAAAACAACTACCACACAGTAAAAATTGGATAACATAAAAAAATCCAGCTTTCTATGACTTCAGTTTTTTTCTGAAATATAACCGTGCACTAAAAATATGCAATTGGTGTTGGTATAAATGCTAATATTAGTATTATTAGTATAAACGCAACATATTGCGTTTATATTGCATATGAATAGTATTAATACTAATAACAGTATTTTAGTGTTTTCAATAACTTATTATCTTTTATGTAGATGGATTCTTTCAACCATTCTGCGACAAAAGTCCTAGAATATAATATTTAAAAAATCAACAGGATATATGACATTTTATACAAACATTTGAAATATTACACAAATTCATCATTTTGACATTGTACCCTAATATTTTTTTGCGTCAAACGTTTCAAACAATCGATCCGTATAAAAACAAATATCTAGTTCCATTTTTATAAAAGGTACGTTTGCATTTTTTTAACAGTATTGCATATTTATTTTTACACGGATCGATCTTTCGAAATATTCTGACGAAACGTCCGAAATATTTGTCTGCTATACAGAGCTTACGCTCGCAAAGCGTCAAACAGTATTAGCTGCATCAAATTCATATTTCATAGTGTAAGCGCCGTTTGTATTCGTCCACTATTGTGTAAGGATTATAAACATAGCCTACGAATTACAATATCACAAGCAATCGAATACCGACATTAACGATATATTAACACTTTGTCCGCCAAGTGCCCGCTAAATTTCAGCTTTCCGACATGTCAATATGCCAACAGTGGTACCATACGAGAAATATTAATTACCCAAAATAATAGGGAACAAATCACGCACCACGCGTATCATGTTTATCAAATATTTGTTATGTGTATTGCACATACCATACTTAGAAACAAATATTTGTAATACGTACACATATAGCAAGATCTTATTGTGTGGTGTGGCCGACATTCAATATGTCAACTGTTAGCATACAATGTATTATACATTGTGAACAGTTAATGTATTGTTAGTTGAAACGATGTAACTCAGTGTTTCTTATTTTTTAAATTTAATAACGATAACTTAAGTCTTCTACGTTTTATATATTTCTCTGTAAAAAATAATAATTCTACTTATTTAAATGAACAAAATGATCATTTCGACCTGTAAATTACATTATTATCTAGAGTATTATATGATGTTTTTGTGGTTCTTTAATTTCCTAAAAAGAGGATAATCAGAAAAGAAATATCATGTAATAAATTATTATTATAAAATAAGAGTAAATATCTCAGCTGTGTTGGATGTTCAAAATCATGTTGAAAATAATAATAAAAATAATGATGATAATAATAAATTTTTTTCTAAAAAAATATTTATTCTTTGCAAAGTGATTTAGACACTAGCGAAAAAAACATTTGGCAACAGACAACAAGGCCTTTTAATAACTACAGAGACAAGATGCATTTAAGAACAATTTAACAATGTTTTCGATATATTCATAATTATAATTATAATATAATTTATAAATATATTACGTAAACAACAAAATTTAGTCTCATTTCAAATACGAGGAGTGGAGCGCAATATTTTGTAAATAAAAAGTGGTGTAAATTTTTAGTTATTCACAAAATACTCATTAAATTGAGTAACCTTGGCTCGAAACGTTTTCTATAATTTTTCATGTATCGGAAAACATGACATTTTAAATTGCCTGTACTAGAACTGCAACTTCGATGCATAAATATCTGTATATATCACATTTGTTGATCTTGACTACGTGTCGACACTGATGGTTATTGAGAGAAACAGGAAAAAGGGCAGAAAATAACAGCAACCTGTTGATTTTCAATAGTCAATGGAATTTATTAAATTTAATAAATGCTCGAAAGAGAATCTATTTACTTCCAAGCACTCTTAGAACCATTTCAATTTAAAGAAACAATCGTATTATTGCAAGCATTATTGCTACACGAGCATTTCTAATTGAATTTTCCAGTTTTTTTTCGAATCGCATTTTTGCGTAAAAGTAAAAGACACACTGACACTTTTCCGGATTTAGAATCTCAGCACAGAGTATTCGAATACATAACTTTTGATTATAATTTTGATACGTTCAATGTTGTAAACAATACTTTAAACAAAAGAAAACTCAGTTTAAAGTGAACTACACAAGTATATGTATAAATATGTATCGACATTTCATTAAAAAGTTGAATTTATCGTGTTTTTTCACGTTCAGAATAGGATTACATCCCCTTTGTTCGTTCGTTTGTAAGATGAAGTTAAAAAATGTCATTTTAGTACCAAATATTTATAGATATCAAATATCACAGATATGTGATATAAGCTTGTAACAAAATTTGCAAGACTTGTTTATAGTAAATAAATAGTATATGCATATTGGAGAAGGACAAACCATAAATTGCAAAATATTAAATAATTTATTTGGATATTTCTTAATTTTTTAACATAAATTTGTATATATTTCCTTTCAAGGGAAAATTATTTTTTTCATTCATTATGCATTTTAAGAAGTAAAAAAATTATTTCATTAATTTTGAAGGTGGCTTAAATCCATTTATAACCATCAAAAACATTATTTTTTAAACAATGTTTGTTATGCAAATTGGGTTGCTAAATTATAGGACCTTAGAAAAACAAAAACATTGTATTATCATATTATCAGTTACCAATATTTAAAATTTATTAAAACGCAAACTATTTAAGATAAATGAAGTCAGACTACTTTCAAAGCAAACTCCTCATTTATGATAACTTTTAACGAAAGAAAAGACAAGTTAATTTCCATTTTAATTTTCACTTTGTTTACTAGCAACACAGCTTTCTTCATGGTTCCCAGTGTAAAATTTATTAATACACTCAACAATTTTTCGTTTGTCTTTTCTTTGAGCGACTATGTTCGAGCACTTTAACGGTAATTGTCTATGTTTTAATTAATTCGTACTTTGACTCCAAGAATTTAATACCGAGTCGCTTGTAACGTTTAAAAGGGAGCGCTTGTAATAAGCGAGTGTAATTGGAAGCTCTCTTATAAAAACAGGAGAGTTATAAACAGCAAGTGTACCAAAGCAATCTCTTCGAGTCTTTTAACTTTGTTCCTGTTACGAACAACAACCACTTTCATCCAAACTTAATAACACAAATTTTCTTCGTTATTGTCGTATTATAATAATTTATGTCTAGTAACGGGGTCTTGGCTGAAGAAATCAAAGGACTGAATAACTCGAGTGCTCTTGTACTTTGTTACGATTCGCGAGCTATGGCTTGTTGAACACGAGATTGATATTTATTATTGGCCCTTTTATTTGGGATCAAATTATCGGAACAATTTATTTCAAGTCGGAATTTAGCACACGGGAAACTTGGGAAAAATTAATCACATTTAAACAGACGATAAACGTTTTCTGAAACCTTATACTTTTTTTTAAAAAAAAAACTAACTGAAAAATAATTTGTAAAATTTATTGATCTATTATTTTTCTCAACGAAGAAATTTTACACTAAAATATAATATCTATGAAACATTAATGCAACTACTTGCAATAACTTGCGTTGTGATATTTTATAGTAATTTATGTTCTCAAATGGTATCCAAAGTTTTACTCAGAATCAATTGTACATTCGAAAAATATTTGTTGAAAAAATAATTTGTTAATATACAATACGATTGTTTTATATACGTCCAATTTTTCGGACAATTAAATTTAAAAATGTAGGAATTTCAATAATTTTTTGGCGAATTAAAAATTAACAAATATTATAAAATGAATAAATATAATTACTGATATTATTGGTAGTGCATATAATACTAATCAGTATCTTTCATAGTATTTTAATATTAATATACCTACAGTGTGATTAATTTAAGCCGAGATGTTATAAGTGTAAGTAAGTACGAGATGTACACTGTTTAATTAAATTTATTGATTTATCATGTTCAGATAATTAAAGTAATAAAGACATTATAAAAATTATTATTTTAATTGGCATAAACAAATGAAGAATTTTAAAACTTTAATTTTTTCAAAAACGAACCGGAGTATAACAAAATTATATAAGGAAATAAAAATAAATTAGTTCTTTTTTATTTAATAATTGTTATGACATTCTAACAAAAAGTAACGTTATAGGTTATTTTAAAATATATTCTCATTTCTTGTTTCACGGTTATAAGTTATGCAATGATTGTTTTCAGTCTTTTAGTTTTATATTACTGCAAATGATTACTTATATTAAAAATCAGATCAAATTGAATTATAATCTGAGTTCACTAATATTATTAATGTTACAAAATTTCTTCTTTTATTATTTTTAATATGAGGAAGAGCAATAATTAATGACAAGAATATGCTATGAACGTTAGATAATTACTGGGCCATATGAATATTTTTAGATTATAATTAGTTTCATACCTCCTCTTTTACAAATATAGCTTCTCATTATTTTATCTGAAAGTAGAAATTTTATGCTTTCTGATAAACGTATTTAGTAACAGTTTTGCATTGTGTAAATATTGAAAAAAATTGCAATTATCTAAACTACTTCCTCAATCGTTGAACCACTGGCACATTTATCTTGCCCACGAAGAAGACGGCATAGTGGTACACGGTCGCCATTAAATGAAACGATGGTGACCGAGTACTCGCTTCTAAGTGCTAAATGGAGAAACATGAAGTTGCGTTATGTTCCTAGCACTTACATAGTAACCCTTCAAGTGAACGATAATATATTTCCCATCGAAGTAAACTCCTGTTACCTATTCGCAGCATGAGTCACGCACCACCGTGTTACCCTTAATTCGGTTCGCGCCTAAAACAACACTGTACTATCTAATGGAGAACACGGAACTGCGGTTGTATGCCAACGTGACTCATCGTGTTCGTCACTTCGATAGCTCGATTTCGTTGATATTCATTGGCAAACAACGAAAGGACTTCGTTGCTGGTAGCGCTCAATATTTATGGGCAAAATATTCGACCATGCAGACAGGAAGTACCTGCATGAATTATTACTATGATTTATAAAAACAAATTTGGTGTGGCTACATGTGAACATCCCTATGTTTATAGAATTTATGGAAATATATTTGAAAGTGAAGTTGAATGATAATCATTGTTTGAAATACGAAAAACAGCATTTTACTTTGGTATGTTAAGACATTAAAAGTTTCAAATCAAATATGTTACAGATCCAAGCATTTTTCGGTAAAGAACTGTCTAGTTTTCTTTTTTTTTCACAAATAGATTTGACTCTCTAAATTTTCATTGCTACCCACATATGTCAGTATCGTTTGAAGAATCACTTACTTCTTCTAAAACTCTTTTAATTTTTACAGATATAACCATACATATAAATCTCGTAAATCAACAATATATCGTTGATATATATATCATATATCAGAAATATTTCTGAGATCTATAGTCTCTGTATAATTAACGTGATTTATGTTTATTTTGCAGATTTCAATATATTTTGAATGAATAAAAAATATGTATAATAGTCACAATCATCCTTATAAATAACTATATTTTCTTTGCCATGTGGTATTTCCAATAAATTGTCTATAAATATATTTAAAATATTGTTTAAAATATTTTCAAAATATGGTAACCCGTCACTTCGATTATCGCCATAGCAGTCAATATATTAAAATATTAATATATTGATATATATTAATAATTAAAAATAATAATGCATACAAGACTTCAAAAGAAGCATAGCTCAATGGAAAGTAATAATAGATGACCGTTTCTTTTGTAAGAGGAACGGTCTTTTTCAATTTAACAGACAGAAAAATCTGAAAAAGCTTCGAATCTGTATTCCAACATAAAAACTTCATTTTTAATCAAGAATATTATTGGTACGCTTCATCAGTTGTTCAACCTTTCAAAGGTTTCGCGATATTCATAGAAGCAATAGATATTAAAAACTTCCAACGTATATACAACAACAATATTCTCATTATTCTTCTCTTCGCATTTTCTTCTTTCCTTCGAAATTACCCAGGTATCTACTGGAACTCTGCGCGGGTCATTGATTCATTAATTTTATGGCTTTATCTAGGAACATAATTTCACTCTAAGGTTACAAGGTTCTATTTTCAATATTCACATTTGCGAAATGCAATGCGGCGTATTTGTTTAGGAAATAATCGGATTTTCCTAGAATATTGCCTTGTGCCATCTGATCGAAAGACTACCCAGTTGTTAAAATGGGAATGAAATAAATGTATGCTGATTTTGGTTACTATTGTTTATTCCTATTGCCTGTGTGGTGTGTAGAAGTGTAACTGTGTGTGTGGGTGTACGTATTTACTACAGTCTGTATCGTGTCGAGGTGGTATTTTCTGAATTTTTAACTAAAGCTGTGAACTGCGAAAACTGAACTGAATTGAAAAACTAAATTGTATACCTTTGTACCCTTCCTTTCAGTGCGCTGTTAGTGCGTTTCACTATGGAAGGGGAATAGGGACGTCTTCAAGGTGGGCGAAGTCAAGACCCATGGCAAGGGACTCAAGTGGTGACTGTTCATCGTCACCACTTTCAATAGTGGCCATCCCTGCCTAAATCTATTGGGAGAATCTACTCTAACAGTATTCATATCCCCCGAATTAATAACTGATTATGCATATTGACTGTACAAGATAATATAGATTTAGTTCTAAGAAAAGACAAAATAGATGAAATGTTATTTGAATGTCATACAGTAATTTGTTAAAATCAAATTTCTACAGAACTTCTCACAATTCTACGTCTACAGGTACCTTGTAACATTAGGTTCCAGTGCAACTTCTAATTAGGTGTAAACAGACATTTTTATATGTGCAATAGCTAGAAGACTAATTAGATTAATTACTTTTTCCATTACTGATATAAATAACTTATTCAATATGAACATGGTCTAACACTTAATTCCATAAGGGTAAACAAGTAGGCAAGTACTGTAAAGAATTAATGTTATTACAGTCATCTTTCGGTCTTTATTTTTCTAACCATTTTATTGTAATTAATTTATTATTATAGTTAATCTATGTTCCAATTACAGATCTTATATTAACAATTTATTAATAATAAACAATAAACCTATATAGTTATTTCAGAATCATCTTGTAATAATATGGACCATTCACGTATCGTATTGAAATCATAAAATAATTTCCAGTATGCTTTAAGTCACTAACTAGCTACTAGTTATTAATAGTTACTTTCATTACTGTACATGAAAGGACCGAATTAAAAACATCCAAAATCTAACGCAGTTTGACGACACAAAAGTAACATAAAATAGTGCTGAGGACGTGGACGTGTGTGGATGAGAAAGTCAGTATTTAACAGTCACTCAACAACAAAATATATTTTAACAAACAACAAAGACCAAATAACAAAATAACAAGAGTATCAGTGATTCCGCAGATGCAAACGTGATGGTGCCAAAATGACGAATGACTCGAGCGGCGCGATGAGCAGAGTTTTTATGTGCTTTTCGAGTAGAGATAGAAATAGGAAAAGAAAAGGAAAAGTACAGAGTGGAAAGTTGAAGGGGTGATAGAGAAAGTCACCGGAGAAACTTAGGCCCGCACAAGTCTGGCTGCCAAATGTGCAATCTGACATTGACCAGACTTGCACGAGACCCTGGGAAAACTGAAAATTGCAGAATAGGCAGGAAGTGCTTAGAAATACTCAGGCAAAAGAGAAAGCTAGAAAAGTTTAGAAGAAAGATAAATTAGGAACAACGTAGTGGCGGGTAACGCCACAGTGCTTTTATATTTTAATTTAAAACTTTGAAAAGTAACAACCTGTTAGCAGTAATTTATACAACAATTTTATATTTCTTCTTAACTTTTACCCACTGGTAATTAAATAACCATATACATTTCTTGCTAAACTAAAATAATACACCAACTGCTAATTAATAACTATTACTCTGGAAAATTTGGGATTTATATAAATTACTAAGAATTTCAAATAAGTAGTTGCTGTTAGGTTTAAAAATAAAATGGAAGGTTAAAATAATGCTCCAATTTCGTTGTTTCGATATAAAACAAAACATATGTTGAACCGTGTTGTCACTTTATAGCTATGTTTAGTTATTACTTTACTATTTTAGTTACTAGAAGTAATTATTATTAATTGCAACAATTTTTTCACGATACGTATTCTTACTACAATATTTACAAATACAAAAAGTACAGTAACTTGATTATTGTCGACGAAGAAATTCATTTCTTCAATATATTAACTTGGGAAGCACTGTTTGAATGAAATAGCATAAATAACTGCTAATGCTAATTTAATTATAAAGTGAAAGTGAGTGGGATGCCACTCGTGGGAGCCATTTTTGGAACTATTTCTGAGGAGCGTATATGGGTTAAATATTTAGGACGCAATAGAAGTTGATGTCATATTCGAGTAAGTTTACAGAATGTTCTCCAGCACCTATCAACTGCAACACAAAATGTGTCTAAAACTTTACATATACACACTACTGTCAAAATGCTTAAACATTTTGGTCTTAAAACCAAAGAAATTTATCGCTTTTTACCATTTATCAAATAGCCATTAAATTTAATACAAAAATCAGTAAAATACAGTGCGTATTTATCACTGATAAATGATAAATGAAAGCTACAAACTTATATGTATAGTTTTCAAATTTTTGACAATAGTACACATTTTTATATCGAATTTCTAAAAAAAATTAAATCATTAAAAAGAAGAATGATTTTCAGATTAATACTCTACAAATATTGGAGAGAATTTGAATAAGAAATTATATAAACTGTTTATACAATATTATTCATAGTTCTTTTTTTCATAAATAATTACAAGATGATTCTGCAATTTTCTGTAAGGAACAGAATAACATGTACCAAGTTTCTATATTCGTTAAATTTTTTATATTTATTCACTTCCTTCAAAAAATATTTTTAAGCTTCTATATTTTTTTAAAAGCAAAGGTTAGCTTTAATTTTTTAAATTAAATTATATTTCTTTTATCTGAATCAATTTTTTGGTACATTCTGTATTAAAAGATATTAAAGTATAATCTTAAGAAAATGAATAATTTGCGACATATTTCAAATGTTTATGTAAAATATTTCACGAATCGCTTATTTTTGAACATTGTATCTTAATACTTTTTTAGAGAAAATGTTCCAACGAATGGATTCATGTAAAAACAAATATACAACGCAGTTAAAAAAAGGAGATACAAATGCACTTTTTTTATATGAAATTGCATATTGATTTTTACATAGATTGATTCTTGTGAATATTCAATATAAAAAAAGGAGTGAAATATTGCAGGAAAAAATCCAGTTCATAAAATGTTTCAAATTCCTCTATGAAACGTTTCACTATTGAATCTGAAATATTTGAGAGATCACTGATTTTTAACATAATAATATATTAATATTCTTTTACGTAGAATATTCTGAATAATTGATTCGTGTAAAAAATATGTAGTTCCATTCGACAAATTAAATGTTCAGTTTTTCAAAAATATTGCAAATACGAAATATATACGTCATCACATTTTCTATAAAAAGCAGTAAAACTTGTATTGCTTTAACTTTTTTAAAATATCTACTATTTACAGAAAAAAAGCTAACTACAATCATAAAAGTAGTGAGACTTTAATTTTCTGAAATTGAGCTGTTTTCTTTTACTTGAGATTTTTTAGTTATCGTTAGTCCTTTAAAACGTAGTTTTAAGACAAGATCTGTTTTTATCTAGTTCTTTTAAAGAAGAAAAACAAAATAAAAGTTATAAAAAAGCGTACTTCCAAAAGATAATTTGAAGAGATCAGTTTTTAACGCAATCGCGTCATATGTAGCTTATAATTTTATTTATTATTATTTATCTTTACTTTTTATTTACATCGACTGTGACAAAAATTGCAATCACGTACGTCTTTTTATTCGAAATCATGGAGATTTAAAAAATAATACCGTGTCATAAATAAAAAGATACGTGCCGATACAAATTAAAAGGACTGTTACTTTACGCCAAAAAAAGAAAGAAGTGAAAATTACTCTGTTTCACTCGCAATACAATTTTTTCCAGGTATTTTATATACTATTCGCACGGATGCACATCCGGAATCTGGATATTGCAGCGCGCATTTTGTGTTCAATATTTTTCAGGTAATAAATATCAACGCGAAACTACAATTCCCTATTGTTCGTTTGTACATCCATTCTGGTAACGTGTACGTTCCTTTCAGATTTTATTCTCATTCCACAACCGCGCATCCACGCAGACCATCCTCGTCAATGGAAAAGCAGATTACAAATTGTTGTATAGTCGGTTAATTAGCTTTATGAGTTCAGTCTCGCAAGAACTTCGCTTTCTCAGCCAAAGTACGTCGGGTTACCGAATTAATGTACATCCTTTATCGAATTTTCTAACAAGGTGTGTTAAATTTGATAAACAGCTCGGCATACCGATTCATTTGACGAATATTAGTTTTCTTCATTAAATTGATATATTACTATATTATTAACACTACATTTGCAGAACCTGTTAAAATGGCGGATCTTAGATTTTTTATTTTCAATTATGAAAATTATTAAGAAGTCAAAATGTATGCTGACCTTCATCGAGATAAAGAATCACTGCATGAGATAATTTACTTATTATCTATTATTTATTTACTTTGTAGTTGAGTTTCGATTTAAATACAATAAGTGATCATTAACCTTTAACAGTCACAGTTCATAAGAATAACATACCTGACGTAATGGGACGTTCAAGACCCCAGCCACTAAAAAAGCTTGTTACAAATAAGCTACTCATTACTTTAAGTTGAACAAAAGTATAAATAATATCTGAAAGTTATTTTAACATATTTCACAGCTGTTTTCTATAAATTTAAACGCTGAATATGAAAATAAATTCAGAAACGTGGAAAAATTGAAAAAATGACGGTTTTCACAGAAAAATTAAAAACTTTTTTTATTTTAATATGAAGAGGTAAAAGTTTGACTGCACACTCTTAAGATATAATAGTTAAAAAGAGTAATAAGAATACCGGGGTAAAAAGGTATTTATTCAGATTTTCAGAATATAAAGTGGTTAAAATTGAAGCTAAATTCCCTGGGGTCATTTCAGACCCCAGTGTGTCTGTTAAGAGTTAAACATTCGTAAATCTGGGGTTAACAAAGTAGCTAAACATGGAATATTTCGTTTTTTAAATAAAATTTTTCCTAAAATAAACTGCAACAAATGAAATATTTTTCTACGTTTGAGTCACAAGTTTACGCTCAATTTAAGTATGGTTTATATTTGTAATATTAAGAACAATGGTCAGTATTGAACTAACATTGAACAAACACAGAATGTATCTAGTACCGAGTAAATACCTAAATATAGTCTCTAAATCTGAATCGAAGAAAATCAACTAATCGTCACTGAATCATAGCTTCAATAAGTTATACCACTGTAAAATAATAGTTATTGATCGAATCAGTATAATAAATTAATCGACCAAGTTCAATAATTCTCAATTTATACTGTTCAACTGTCTAATAGCGTCGTACTAACAGCGAGGTCATTCAACAATATAATAATACAATATACAATAATATAATCATTTTTACTGTATATGAAATGACTGATTTCGAAAACAGAATATCAACCACAATTTGATGATGTAAAAGTACAGAAAAATAGTAATTATAGCGTATGAAATTGAAATTTAAAGTTGAACAGAAAAATATGCATAAGTTGTGTTTTTATTATAAAATTACTGCATGCTAGTTTATCAAAACAATGTCTGACTATGAAACATAGAATATGATAACAATTTATAACATAAAAGTATTCATAAATATGATTTATGTTACATTAATTTAAAGCTTAAATGATAATAATTTGATGCAAATGACTACGTAGTCTATTCATTCATATCTTTCGTCAAAAATAACTAGATAAAAAACGGTCTTTTGTGTATCAAATCAAATCTTAGTACGTGGATCAATTTGAAGCGTAGTGTTTAATGAACATGCACAAACATTTTATCGAGATTTTGAATACGAGATAGCTTATCGCTAGTCATAGTGCATTGTGGTCGATTTCAGAATCGTTAAAGTTAGCCACAATTTCATAACATAAAAACCATCGTAAAGCAGACCTACCTGAACATAGCACCCGACTTTACAAAATTTCATTTCTTCAAATTGTATTGTATTCACCTTTGTTTGTAACCGTTTGTACCAACCTCCTTTTCGTTTGTACCTCAAGAGGTGAGAAGATACCAGGCGGTGAAATTACCCCAGCATTCCACTTTAACATTTTTTATTTCTCTTAATGACATCAACATGTACATGTTACTTTCGTCCCCGACCACGTTTCCCAAAACAGAGGTTTTATAATCTACAGACTATACATAATTTACTAAAATTAAATATAGGAACTTATAAAGGTATTAAGAACACTCTAACAAGTGATTGGTTTAATACGAACAGTTTAACTGAAAATATTCACAAGAACGTCGAAATGGAAGAAATTTACCCGAGTGATCCAATTACCATTCACTTTAACCACCGCATGGGATTCATGTCATGACTTAGTATCAATCAATGAAACAAAATGGTTATGCACATGCAGCTATGAGAAACAAATCGTCTAAAAACGTTCGTGGAAGAGTAAAAAGGACATGTACTTTCATCATGCCATTCCTTTTACTTCCGATCTTCCCTATTTATACGAATTTACCAGATATCTAAATATATGCTTACGAATGCAACTAAAAATGTTTAAATTCCTCTTGCTTTAAAATAACGAAAATAGACCTACGGCCTGTTTCATATTAAGCTCCGAGGAGAAGGAATCTGTTAACGACTTGGATAGCTCAATTGGTTGGAGCGGTAACCCAGTCGTCCAGCAAATGAACCCGAATTGGAATCCTGATCCAGTAGACTGTGTAGCTCAGCTCTATTTCTCCCTATACAGATTAACTCGAAAGATTGAAGAATTGCCGTTCAATCGATAAAATGAAACAGTACCGTGGAATAACGTTCCAAGAGATACCGAATTCTATGTGCTACTGAGCCATTGAAACGCCACTGTTTAATAAACTTTAGACCAAATTACTATTTATACCTAATTTCGAAAATGATTACGCTTTCTAACTACTATGTTTGTTCAATAAAGAAAATGTTATGTGCTACCAAAGTATGACTCACTCTCTAAACCAATTTATTTTTACAAAATGAATTGGAAAATGAATGAATCCAAAAAGTGTTTTTTCTTTCAAAGAAATTGTAGTTTACATATTAACATGAAAGAAATCTAGAAATAAATGTAACACTAATATGTTAAAATTAATATTATACGAATTATTTATGAACGAAACAACTGGCAAAAATATTTTCAGATGATTTAGGTAAGCGAAGCTATATAGAGTGTAACTAGACTACACGAACTATATTTTAGTAATACGAATGAATTAAAAAGTAAAACTTTTGTTACTTGTTTGAAATCACGACTTTATCGGAATTCTACGGGTACCCAAAACTGCAGGACTTGAGCAGGTTCGGAAAAATTCCGAGCGAATCAGGTGGAAAGCAGAAAGTATCTTCCCAAAAGCTTTCGGTTGCCTGAGATTTGATTCGGAATTGCGTTTAATCATGGGATCGTGTTGAGTTGAAAGAAGTCGAGCAGAATTCGGCGAGCGTTGGAAATATCTTTCTGCATACGAATGCTTCTCAATCGAATCTCAGGCATCCGAAAGTTTTGGAATCCCGAGCATTCGTATGCAGAAAGATATTTCGAGCGCTCGTCCGATCTCGTCTGCCTTTTTCCGACCCGCCACAAGCCTCTGATCAATCCCGAGTCGAATCTTGGGTCTATACCCGAAAGTTTCAGGGTACCGAACATTCGTATGTAAAAAAACACTTTGGGTTCCCTGAATCTGTCTGAATTGTTTCGAACCTAACCCAACCCTTGAGTATTCAAAGTACCCGCACGTCATGAACCTTTCATCTAGAACTGTGAATAACAAATATGATAAACTATTATGAAAATATGCAGAAAGACTTGTTAAAGATAAAAATACCTAATCAATTTTCTGACCGCTTCAGCATGGCAGTCAACGCGTTAAACATAGAAATTCAAGATGTTCTGTTGCTTCGTTTGGTCCCCCACGTTTTAATTCGCATTTAAAGAGGAGGTTGGTGAGTTGAAGCCATAACCGACGATACGAGTAGATGAGAGTGATTACATTGTCATATGAAGCACGTGTAAATGATCGATTGTACATGTATGCCGGGGTCCAGGTATGACACCGGTATGCCACGCCTCGATGCACCCTGCTGATGTAATTTGGAACAGCCGAGCACCGGTGAGTACACCAGAGGAAGCCTTGCAAAACAAGGAAATCGAGGAAACTCGACGGCGAAACCCTCGTGACCTGCGGCTGGCACGGCATTGTTCACCAACCGGTTCCCGAACGGCTGTGGAACTACGGCAATGGCAGCATTGCCACCGCTTTGAATTCAATATGCATTGTTATCGAAGACGCAAAGGTACGACTCGGCATTGTCTCCCAGGATTAGTTACAGTCGCAACATAATTAATTGTCTCTGCGCCCCCCTTCATTCTCGAGACTCTGGAGAATCTGCTTCGTTTGGATCGGGGATCTTTGCCGCGTAAGCGTTCTAAAAAGTACCACGCACTTTGGGTCAATATCGAAAGCGGATCAGAAAATGTAAGACTACGGCTAAGGTAAATGGTGCTCAAGTCCCGGTAATTAACAACTGAGTGGGAATTTTGTTAATAATAATATTTCTTCTCATTTTCAGAGTTTCGATCAATTACAGTGCAATAGCAAATTGTACTAACTGCACACAATAATTATAAGTTTTAATAATGCAATATTTAAGTGACGCAAGAATATTATTATAGCGACTCAACCAAGTAAACAAATATTTTTATTAAAATTATAATTAGTCAATGTTATATCAACACAAATATATAATTTTAATTGTATAATTTTTTTGTTACTTGCCTCACTTGTAAACTAAACGACTTATTTGTTTTAATATTGAAACATCTGACAATTAAAACGTATGGCAAGGAATTAATTTTATTTACAGTACGGGGAAAATTATCGGGCGAAATGAAGAATTGTATTCTGCTTTTCCGTCAGTCATCTGGCTCGATCTAATAAAAGTGCGTTATTTTTTTTATAACGGTACGTTTATTATGCCAATAAACACCTAAGCTGGTTTTATAAGCTACCCTGCATCCACTCTATTTCCACCGTTTTATCGTTGTTCTTCGCAGAGATTTCATGTCGGACCAACCTAATCCATTACCCTGTAAGCGATCTCACGAATGAAAAATCGTAAATACATACAAGCGAGTGGCCGAGCGTCTGTTCGAAAGATAGAGGAGCCGTCGTCGAAGAATGAACGATAGCCAGTCAATATTTCATCGAGAAAATAATACGAACGGGGTTGAACAACGTGAGGCCAAGTTCGCCGTGATACCAAGTTACGTCCTAACGGATCGTTTGCTGTGGCCGACACCTCAATTTCCGTCGGCCGATATGTCAATAATCTCCGAGGAAAGTGGTTTTATGGGCGAGCGAAAAGCCGAGCCGGTTGCTCGGAAAAATAGAATAGAGTCTAATGAAAACGAAAGAGAAGAGAGGAGCAGAAAAAAAGAGAAAACGCCGACAAACGAGATAGGAATTCTCCTTGAGCAACTTTTTCAGTCGTTCGAGAAGCCCGTTTTCGTAGCCGAATCACCACCAGCGACTTCTGGTTTCTGAGCACCAGAAAACGAACAATGTTAGAGGAAAAAAGAGGGTAAGAAAAGAGGAAGAAAAGGATTGCGAGAAGAGAAAGGAAAATCAAAAGACATCGATGTGGATGAAAAGTTGGCGGAACAAGTACAAATCAATTTAACGATTGCACGCTCTATGTGGTTACCACTTATTGATATACAAGGTGATCCACAAATTAATCAAAGTACAAACCCTTGCTGGATTATACTTAGATACAGGTTCCGTGAAGAAAATTTTTCCTGAGTATGTTTAGACTTTTTGGAATTTGTAGATTAAAAAATTTGGGAATTTAGGATTTTCGGAACATGAAAAAACAATATTAAAAAGTTGTGTAATTAAAAGTCAGTTATTTTGTACCAAGAATATTATCGAAAGGTTAACATAGTTTTTTTTTACCATACTTTATGTTTCAAACTAATATGTCGTAAGTGCTATTTTATATTTCTATGTGATCAAATTTGTTCGACTTCCGCTCTGAAATTTTATTTTCGAAATTGGTTATTTCATACATAATAGATAAAATACTGGTAAAAAAATGAAATTGCAGAATGTGAGCTTACGTAGAAATTGATGTCTAATTACGATTTCGAGGTGACATGGATTTCCCGATTAGTGATCGCAAATTTAACCCACCTAATGGTCGCAGAGTTATTCCCACCAGTTCCTGGAAATGGTTGCTCGAATCCCTAAGCTCGACGAGAGTTCGCGTTATCTACTCCTCTCAATTAACGACGATACAAGTACTAATGATATACTGGAACGAGAAATAGCAAAATCTTATATTTCACACTTGAAAATTGTGAAATTGCTTTAATCGAGTTACTGAAATTTATATAATGAAAATTGAAAAATGGAAATAAAAAAGCTATAAGTGTCCTTTTTTAAAACATTGTCCATATGTATGAATGAAAGTGTTATTGATTTATTCGGAGTTTTTTTTTAAGGGAAATATGACCATATTTTGTCAATAAATAATATTTAAATAAGTGAAACCTCATTTAGTTTTAACACTTACAACCTTATTTATTTCCAGTTATATTAAAGAAGATCATATTAATTGAATATGGGCACAGTTTTAAGTTGACTTCACAACACATTTATATACAACACATTAATGTATTATTTATATTATACACTTCTATGTGTATAGAAATATTCTTTCTTTACGCACTGCATTGTCCAATTTTTAATTCTTCATAAATCTCTTGAAATTGTAACTATTAAACTATACATGCACATACACATAATCAAAACATCATTTAATAAAACAAAGATATTAACACTTTAAATACTACTCTAACATAGTGAAAAATTCTTTCGCTTAATTTTATTTTCAATAAATCTAGTAAACATATTTAACCATCTTGTACCGGGCAAATTTTCGTATATTTAATGAAGTTATTTACACTTTATAATGTATAACAGCCTTCAATCAAATGAATCAATGACAGATCTATGTAAGACTTCATTCGTCTGTCAGAAGTATAAGGCATGGCACTCGAAGACAGTAAGCAACACAAAACTCGTTAGAACTTTTATACTCAACTAATATGAAGATGAAAAGATTTAAGATTTTCGAAGGTGAAACTAGAATTTATATTTCGTCTCGGATCAGTGTGCGTTTCAGAAGTTGCCACCGCGGAAAAACGAAGTACATAGTACGTTCGCCTCACGTCTAAATGGTAGTTCTGTCCCGTTGGGAAATCAGGCATTCGATGGAGCGAGTCTCGTGTGCCATCGCTAATTCTATTTCTACCTATTTGCCTGGCTCAACCCCTCAATATATACCAGTGATCGCAACCTCATCCCGGTGTTTCTATCGCCTTACTGATTTCCTCTTGCTCGTTCTTCCTCCCGATGCTTCGCACCTCTTGCCAATAGTTCAACGATTCCAGCGACTACTGCTTGGTTTCGCTCCATTGCAGTTCCTTCAAAGCGACATTCTTTTCAATTAACACTAAACCTACCGGCGTGTAATGCATCTTTAACTTTAAATTGAAAATAGAATGAAGGGAACACATAAATCAAGGATTAAACGTAAAATACTGGAAAACTTCAAGCAGACGTGACTTACAAAGAAAGTGAAGGACTTTGGATTCGATGACTTAGGTTGAACTTTATCTGCTGGCAGATTTAAATGTCGTCTTTATGGAAATATGGAAATATAGAGGAAGATACTCAATAGTTTTTTGAGGTATTTATAACTGTAAATTTCTCGTTACAACGAATACAGTTTTAATAACAAAAATATCAAATACCGTTGTGGCATAGTGGTGACTTACCGGAATAATCTGATGTTGACGAGGATGCGATATTTTGTAAACGAACATTCTTTTGAATTAATTAAATTTTTCTTATTTATCCTCATAGAGTACCATTATTTATTATAATGCGCATATACATGTGCATATGTATGTAATGTAATATAATTGTTTATTATAATATATCACTGCATATTTATTTTTAAATGAAATATTTTACAAAGATTGTAACTCTTGTTGTACCAAAGAATTCGAACATGAAACTTATCATAAACACGATAAGGGTACATACCTTCTTCGATACCAGAATTTCATGCATGGAACACACGACATTTATGTTATACTCTATTATTTTCAAGCACGATTAATAATGAATAATTTAATTTATAATTTACTATATTCGTTTGTTACTCATATTATTTATTACAGTAATCTTAATAGACAGTTTATGCAAAATTAAGTATACATTTTTGCATGCGAAGTGCAGTAATATTAGCCGTAATTACTGCAACCAAATTCTGAACCTTACATTCCTGTTGAAAAATAATGAAATGACATTTTTTTTAGCGATTCTTTTTTGAAATAATCAGAAATCGTACTAAATGTCAAAATAAATCAGATTATAGGTATCTAATATCAACGAAGTATTGTTACAATGAAAGTTATTTGATTTATACAAAAAAAAATAAGTAGTATTTGATTTATGCAGAAATACAATTACATATTTCATTAAAATGATGTAAAATACAAGTACATCATTGCATTTGCAAAAAAATTGTGAACTTGAAACTGTCAATCTTTTTGGACTAATTGTAAGTACTCATATAGTTCTTTCTTGTTAAAATGCTTTTCTAATCAGAACCAGTGTAAGTTATATGTAATATGGCTATTCCATAATAACATAACTGCTACACATTTAGGACTTGACTGTGCATGGAATTTTACACCCAGAAATTCGAAGCATCTTTAATTTTTATATTTCTAAACTTGACTGATCGGAAATTTTTGTATTTTCAGCCAATAAAATTCTTAAATTTCTCATTTTTCAAATTCTCAATGTTTTCAATTACCAAATTCGTTAATTATCTAATTTTAGTAACATAGCTGATATCTCGGTATCTTACTAATTAGTTGATAATAGTTCCCAAATTCCTAAATGTTTAGATTCCTAAATTAAAAATTCTCTTATCACAAAAGTTTTGCATTTTTGCATGTGAACAGCAGTAATATCATAATAAATAACAGTATTATACTGGGATAAATAAATTTAACCAATAAAAAAAATTGTCATCCATAAGGAAGTGAACCCTGATTAACGATGTTCTATACCGATATGCTACCACTACACCACGACAGTATTTGCCGTTTTTAAGAATTAAAATTGTATTTATGGTATTGGGAAAGCGATAATTATAAATATCTAAAAAGTTACTGAACATCTGTCCATATAATACTATAATTTCGAAACTAAAAGTTCGAACTAAATCGACGATCCCGAATCCTGGTACTCTCTTTGATAGATATGAGACATCTTATGTTAAATTAGAAAACTGAAAGAAGGTCCACAAGTATTTCAAATACTGATAATTGTGAAAAATTGTAACTAATTGATGTATCGTAATATCCGCGTGTATTTTTCATTTTATATTTTAATAAATGAGCCGTTTACTTTGAAAGTGTGGTAGCCTATTTTTTGTTATTGTGAGATATTTAAGGTTTTGCATTTCAGTAGATTTAACCCCTTGCCGTACTTTGACAAGTCTAACACGTGACGCATTCACGGTTTAAATGTCATGAATTTTACTCGAATTTTCAATGCATTTCAATTTGAAGTTTGAGTCCAATCAGAATTTGCAAAGTGAAGGATTTCTGAATACAAAAGTGACATAACATTTAAACTTTCGTTATTTGTTTTAATATTGTAGATATGAATAGTTAGTTCTGACTGACACATGGGTTATTGATTTTATTTAATATTGGTAAGCACTAATAGACAATTTTTTTATACTCTTTGGTGTTAAATAATGTATGTTTATTATCCAATAGTGTTAGAAATACAGACTAAAAAAATGTGTTATGATATCTAAATGGACTTGTTTAGACAGACCTACAGCATATTCTTACTCATATCGAAGTTACCTATACGATCAATATTATATAATTTGTAGTTTTTCACAGTATTATCAGTATTACTAAAATTTATCGCAGCTAAATTGTACCATAATACATTGGACTACAAATAATTTCAACCTAAGGTGGACCTACACTACATTCAAAATAAACGCCTTTCCAATACCGTTCATCACCCCAATTCCCATCGTATAAATAATAGGGAATTTCAATTATTTTTACTATAGATTGTAAAAATTATACAGATTGTGAAAATATTATCATATGTTTTGTACATTGTTACCATTATCTTCATTTCTTTAAAAACAGACTTGTTCTACTTTCAAAATAAACGACTGAAACGTAAACGTTAGTTAAAGGCGTATTATTGCTAAAACCGAGTAGAAAATTCCTCGTTAGTTCCTAAAACCAATCACGCACCGTAGTCGGTTTCGTCTACTAATCCATACCTTCCCCGTTTCTCCCTACCGGCCTCTTCCGGTTACGACCTCATAAGCCGATTGTGGAACGCACGAGTTACGTTCGAATCATTCGCTCGATTCGTCACGTAAGCAGCTTTCCAGCGGCCGGATTTTGATAATTAGCGCACGCGTGCTGCCGTTTCAATGAGATTCTTATGCGTGTACTCCGGCCTGGTTGCATAAAGGCGAGTTGTTCGATCGGACCGGGGGCTTTTCAGAGGGAAACTGCAACTAATTTGTACGCAAGGGGTTTGGAATAGTTGAAAGTCCATTTGACGTGTTGCGTTCATCCGTTAGACAGGCTAATTATTGTAGGAATAGGGTACGTGATGTAAACGTTGTTGTGAATACTGCAGATATGATGTGCGTGTGTGTCCGTGTGTGTTTTGCGTATAGATGTATTCTATATCAATGGTGAATGGAGCAGTGAGCGAACGTAATGAGCTAATTAATTTATCTACCGCGTGTTCAGTAATTATACAGTTGGCAGACCCTGTAGAGAAACAGAACAAACTGTTGATAACATTGGAGGTACAATTGAGATGTTCCTAGCAAAAATAAGTTTATTTAAGGCACTTAATTCTCTTTCTGTTTGATCAGCTTTGGTCGTTGATTATATTCTATTGCAAGAGACATACTACTTCTCACAATACACTGATTCAGAGCAGTATACAGTGAAACTGAGGACTTGTTCGATACAATACTTTTCGTTAATTTGGAACACTTCTGTAATTTTAGTTGTATTAATATAAACATTAATGTATTGAAAAAAGAATGACTTTTAAATCCAACTTCGAAACGATCTTCTACAATCTGAAATAAAAATAAACGACGAAAAGTCATGTTTTCCTAAAGACAGATAGCAATCAACGTTCAAATGTATTCCATTTGAAAGATGCCAGATGTGACATTGATAAATATCGTTCAATTAATTAAACCGGTGAGTGTTATACGAGAAAGCGACGTATCGTTTTAAAGCAATAAATGCGCGAACGATGATTTGAAAGGATTATTTTTCATCTGATTAATTTCCTGCATCGAACAATAAACCACAATGTGCGCGTATGAGGAACAGGATTAGTCTGCGGCAATGAATATTACCAAATTTATGATAATTTATAATTCATAAAATACATGAGTGGATAATGATGGATTTCAATGTTTTGTCAAGTACATACATTGTCCATAAGTTAATATTGTCCTTGAAATAGCGAAAATTACCGAAACATGTCCAGTTTTTCTACTATGCATTTTCCATCAAGTTTAATATATTTCGTTTCATTCTTAGCTGGTAAAGTGAAGTTTAACATATCTCAATTCCTTTCAACCTACATATTAAAGCTTTAAAAATTATTTTAAAATTAATTATTTGTTAATGTTTTATTAAAAAGTGATTCAAATTCTGGTGATCTTTTCTAAGGAAAATAAACACGTTAATTATTTTGTACTATCATGTATAAAGAAACATCATTTTAAGTAAGCATAAAATAAAAATAAAATTATTCTAAAAATACAAAACTGGAAATAAATCAATATTGCAAGTTGAAAAATATCATTAGAAAAAAGTTAGGAAAGCATCATTGAATAGACTTCTGGAATTAATATAATTTTTACACATTTTTCACAAATCCCATTTGTTTTTCTGTCTACTGATTATGAATAAAAAATACACTTTTTTCTACCAAGTTAAGGAAATTTTTTCTATTTCTACATCACATTACATTTAGGCTACTGTGTTAACTGTTTACTTTAAAATTTAATATTTTTATCAGTTTCACTTTAACACGTTGACTGCCATATTAAAGTAATTGAAAATTTTATTTTTAACAAATCCTATCAAATATGTTCACCATATTTTGTTATATTTACTATTCATAGTTCCAAACAGTTATATGAGTGTTTTCAATTATGTGATATATTCACAGACATTTATGGAAATTTAAACATGATCCATACGTGGATGACAAGGCAGTCAAAATGTTAAAACATTATTTTCATGATAAAACGCTAAAATGTTACTTCCATAAACACAATATCATCTACTGTTCATTTAGTCTATTTCACAATGTTAGTATTAGTATCCACTTACGTAAGTGATGAAATAGACATTCTGTAATCCACAGAATTACTGCTTTATCAAATTATGTAATAAACTTATTTTACAACGACTACAAAACGAATGAACCATAACATATTACTGCTCATCTGATTTATACACGCTTGATAGAAAGTCGTTCGTTTAAAAATTTCATACGACTTTTTAAAGTTTATTTCATCAGTTCATATTTGATAAAATAAAGATAACCTTTCTATGAAATTACTGCTACCATACTAAAAAATACTGTGTTTAGCAAGTTTATGTTATAATATTTCAAGAACCAGGGTAGGTTCCAAAAATAAATAAAATTAAACCATTGTCCTTTTACTGGCATAACAGTTTTTTCTTTCAACTATCAGATATATTAATAGTCAATTAATAAAATAATTATGAAAAGTATCAATGCTGATTAACCGTCCTATATATTAATTTAAAATAATTCACATTCATTTATTTTCTTTTTTAACACTGTTAAGCATCATTAAACAAAAATTTAATTACGCAAAAAACTTTAAGGAATAAAATTTTCCTCCTAACAAAATATATTCATTTTTCTAGCTTTCCTTTTATGACCTATTGTCTAAAAAATAGATTTCTATGATCTATTTTGCCAAAAAATCTTTTCGTTTGATTGCATTTTCTTAATAAATTTGTACAAACTTCGTAGCATGGGTCCAAGCATTTGTGAAGCTCTTTTCATTCTCATGCGTATGCAGTTCTCAGCAAAATATGGGAGAATGGAATACACATATGGGTTAATATGCTCGATCATTTGTTTCGAAAACCAGACTTTGGCGACGAGACAAAGTCGTTTTTCAAATGGTCAAGTTAGAAGGAATAACGCGGGCGTACACATAGCGTACATCTCATTAATAAATCATAGAAATAGAACATCGCGCGAAATACTACGGTTGGCTTCAATGGCGCTAAATTACCATCTTCCATTTGGCGATATTGGAAATTCAAATTACCGAGATTACCACGCGCACGTAAATCTTCAACGTTGTCAAAAATATTATGCTCTCTATCAATTCTTTTGTGTAACATTTCCTTTTCGCTGTTACCGCCTCACCCCAGAATCTCAAAAAGATTTGTCTATCCCGAAGACAAAAGCAATTTTGCTGTTATGACACTAATTTTCATTTCTCCATGTGGTTCTGACCTACTTTTTATTTCATTTCATCATCAACACAACATTATTAATGTAATTTCATTTCTGACGTTGCCTATTTGGCGATTGAACACTAACTAAAACTATTAAGCCGGTTATTTCATTCACAAATTCTTTTTCTTAAATTATAAAATTTATTTTGATCAAGAGTGATTACTAATATACTTTGCGAGATATAAACTATATTATTTAGTCGTATGCGTTTCAGAAAAGTCTTTTCACTTTTTATTTCGATCCTTGAATCATGCATACGTCCTTCCGAGTCGCTTCAATAAATTAATTTATTTTGGAAGATACTCAGTTTCTGATTTATTTAAATAAATAACCACCCCACATTCCAATAGTTACAGCCGCAATTTTTAATCTTTTGACTTGAAATTGTGAGAGAAGATTCGTGAGACACTCTAAATTTGTTATATGCATTTTGGCAGAAATCTGACGATAAAAACCTGTCGTCCTCGACGTCAATCGTCATCGAATCGATAAAAAACAGTGTTTGGTATCGTTTTCACACATTTTTTACACATAGAATCGACTGGAAGCACGTTAAAACCTCTATAACTCATCGCTTACGACTTGGTCGTCATTGATATCAGTTGTCGTGAAATCAACAATAACGGTGTTTGGTATCGTTTTCGATAATTTCAGACACGTTTAATCGTTTGAAACGACTTTAAAATCTCTACATCACATTCCTGCTGTATCTATATGTTTACAGTACGTACTCTAAATTTTAAATACATTTTCGAATTCGCATGAAGCACCTCATCAAGTAGACCCACTAGTAGTAGTTTATTCATTCGCATTTTAAAAATTAGGAGTGCATTCTATTTTACCGTACACTGTTTCGTTTCTAAAAATTGGGAATGTGTAGCATAAATTTAATTTAATTACAAAGTTACTTTTCTGATATTTTGTTTAAATCACGTCTGTAGGAGTAAAACAATGTAAACTAATTTCAATTTAACTACGTTTTACATTGCTGTTTAAACTATGATTGAAATACCAGCCTTAAGCAATCAAATGTTCGTTGTTTCTCCACCTCGCCAGAATTCAATATTAACTTTTTCCCTTTTATATTTAAATTTAATCGAAATCAGAGAACAAGGAGAATTTATTCGTTTAGTATGATAGTAATTTAGTATCTAGTATTTAATACTTAGTATTATTTAGCATTATGGATTATCGTATGTATTCATTATTGGACACATTAGAACATGATCGTTTAATAATAGTCATTCTTTGCCAACATTACACATGTTCGCATAAAATATTGACCGCAATGTGGGTTGCTACAAGTTCCTAAGTGCAATATTAAATATTTACCAAAAAACAATAATTGAAAATTACGAAAATGGAAACTAATCTTTCCTTATTATTATACTGTTAACTTTTAAATGCAAGGTAATGTTAACCTGTTAAACATATTTTGTGGTAAATTCGAACAAATTATCAGACGGATTCATACTTTTGTTTGATGAAATTGATGAATTTAAAGATACATAATTTATCTTATTAAAATCTGTAATTGTACTTGTTAACAAACATATCAATAAGAGAACAATCTTTAAAATAGCAAATAAAATACTGGTAACTTTAATGTTTTAAGGTATTGATCAATACATCACTTTAATTATCATTTCTGATCAGAACAAATAAACAATCGGACACTAATGGAAACATGGTCACTCATGGGTACATTTAGGCAAAAATTAGCGTATTAACATAAATATTTAGCTCATCTAAACAAAAACTAATTTTCAGGCGTTTCATGAGTATACCAACAGTTTAAGAAAAATTGTTTCACTGCGTTTTATGTAAAAAAATACTAAACTTAATAATTTATCATGTCCTCATAGTCAAGAATTGTATCGAAAATTTGATTTGCCATATTGCTACTACAAGATCTTTTACTATACATACTCCTACACATTGTTCCATGTGTCAGCTATTGCAAGATTTGATTCATCTACATCTGAATATGTACGATTACACTGTCCAACAAATTTTAACTTTTTTTCGACGTTTCTATTTTCGTTCAGTGATTGTTATAGGGGTTTTCGCGCTGATTACGAATCTGCGACCCGTTTTTCTCCAGCACGTACAGTTTTTGAGAAATTTGAGTTTGAAAAAAAGCACATTTTTCAAATTTGAACCAATTTTGTGAGATAACTATAAAAGATACTAAGATTCTGTTTGTATCATAAGATTCTATAGACTTTCCTGAATACAACGATATCTGGTTTTTATGCATTCTGAATACTTAAACATGTTTAAACAATCATTAAACGCCGAGAAACTAGGATTTTGCACCAATTTTTAGGTATATTTTTCAATTTATCTTAAAAAGTAAGGGTCTAGTGGAAAATCGAACTATACCACGCGATAGAGCAGATTTTCACCTTTAAAAAGCACCCATACAAAGTTACAACGTCGTTTTTTTTACGATGCTAGAAACAAAATAGCTGCGCAGGAAACGGAAAACGGACAGTGGTGCTCCGCATCAGAGCGGCCGTTCCGTGTCCAGTCTATAATAACGCAATGCAACTCTGGCGCGGAGCATCACTGTCCGTTTTCCGTTTCCCGCGCAGCTATTTTGTTTCTAGCATCGTAAAAAAAACGACGTTGCAACTTTGTATGGGTGCTTTTTAAAGGTGAAAATCTGCTCTATCGCGTGGTATAGTTCGATTTTCCACGAGACCCTTACTTTTTAAGATAAATTGAGAAATATACCTAAAAATTGGTGCAAAATCCTAGTTTCTCGACGTTCAATGATTGTTTAAACATGTTTAAATATTCAGAATGCATAAAAACCAGTTATTGTTGTATTCAGGAAAGTCTATAGAATCTTAGGATACAAACAGAATCTTAGTATCTTTTATAGTTACTTCACAAAATTGGTTCAAATTTGAAAAATGTGCTTTTTTTTCAAACTCAAATTTCTCAAAAACTGTACGTGCTGGAGAAAAACGGGTTGCAGATTCGTAATCGGTGCGGAAAAACCTATAAGAATCACCGAACGAAAATAGAAACACCAATTGGCTGTTGGACAGTGTTATTTGAAAAAATTGTTCGTATCAATATTTCCCATAAATTTTTTATGAGATTAATGTCAAGGAAACATGTAGATCAATCAAATAACAGAATGTCAATCTTAATGCATGTGCAGATTTATGAATGGATACATTGTTCTGCATGAAAATTGAATTTTCGTTGTGGTGTTCTGTCCAATAAGGCTTTAAATAATTTTCTAGTGCATGGGTATAATTATTGCGTTTCATTCTGTGGGAAGGAAATACTGTGCAATTTCTTCTATGAACCGAGAATCGCACTCAAATCATAACCAAGCTATCACTACAGTCGCATTTCACAAATATTTCACACCTTTTCGTATATCGTACCAATTAAAACTATCTGGTCCATCTAGATTAAATTTTTTTTGTCACTAAATATAATATGATCTACAAAAAAAAATGTACCTGCGAAACATTCGTTTCTTATCAAGTAAATATTTTTACTAACATTTTCCCAATCTGTATTTATATTTGTTTAGCGAATGAAAGTCTTGTTGATTTATCTTCGTTTTTAGTCGTGATGCCGTTATTATTTTCGCCCCAACGTGGAGATGCTACAATGGTTCTATGAATGGTACTTTTTGCAACATTTCATGTGCTATCATCTCGCGGTTGAAGCAATGAAATTCTCGAGTTAGAAGCTAATCGTAGAATTTTACGTTTATCTCAAGGAAACGCTTTTGGAGAGCGACCTGAACGTTTCTTCTCACCATAATTACGTGTTTCATTAACAGAATCGGCAGCAGCACTTTTTGAACGACCTATTTGTTTCGCAATATAGCTGTAACCTTTGCCTTCAATGCGAGTATCGATAATGGCTTCTTCTCATTCTAAAAGTTCTTCTGCACGAAACATTTCACTTTCTAGCCTTTATAAATGAATTTTACGAATGTGAAATGAATTAAGTGAAAGTAACATAATTTATTTACTTATGAGGATCTCTTAACGCCAACATAAAGAATATGGTTGGTATATTTATGAAACATCTGAAAATCAAGGTTTATGTGACCTAGTTTAATATTTACGTTAAGACGTCAATTTTTTTTACATAATTTACTGTTTGTACTGAATTACTATGTAATAAATACTTATCATAATTTCCTATCAAAAGCATAAATCGTTGAAAACATGAGGGGTTGGTACATTTACGCAGCGCACCATTTCGTCGTTAAAACGTTGACTGCCAGGCTGATGCAGTTGAAAATTCTATTAAGTAGTATTTTTATTTCTAACAAATCTTGCCAAATATTTTCACAATATTTAGTTATATTTATTACTCATAGTTAATACGAATATTTCCAGTTAGGTAAGTCGACAAATTCTTAATAATACAGGTTATACATAGATTCGTATGAAAATGTTACCCATGCGTGGACGACGTGACTGTATTAATGCAGACTTTCCCTCGCACTTATCGTCACATGATAAATCTGACCGCTGCCATTCCACTTCAACTTGCCTCCCGCTATAGCATTGAAAAAAACCCATTTTTACTATTTTTTAGTGCTAAGTGTTTTTCGACCGGTCACCAACAAGGGTAAGGAAGAAAAATGCATGGCACACGTATCGAATTTATGCACCTACCTACTCATAGGCCGTTTATTCTCCAGCAACGTCGCGTGTTCCTATTTTATGACCCCCTTTGCATCCTGCCTCGGTCCATGCAAAAACCATAAACATGGCACGCCACGACAGTGCATATATATCGAGCGTGGACATTCACTTTGAACCGACGAGAAGCGAACATTTTACGCACCCGATTCGCTGGACCACCCTTCCCTTTCGACTTTGTTATGTTACACCTTCGTTCGCTTTTTTAATCAATGATATTTCTGCAACTGATCATTATTTCTCAATTCTTTCATCCTGGATATTATCTTTGTATTTACTGTCCTAGTTTACATATAGGGGTTGTGGATAATTACTGCAGAGATATACTACGACCTTCCTCTGAATTGGAAGGAAATTGTTATAAACAGTTAAATTTAATGCAGTAACCAATTAATATAGTAATAAAAAGTAGTAATAAAAAATTAGATTTGTTATGGGATACGAACCTGCGAAAAAAAATTTGCGAGAAGTTTCGCAACTGCACACGTAACATCTTCGTTATTGATTCCGTTGAATAAATTGTTAATACTTTACGAAATAAGGAACATCTCAATTCTTTGAAATAATTGAATTTGTTCAATTTACATCTTATCCTACTTAAAATAAAATACAATAAAAATCACTTATTTAAAAAAAAATTAAATACAGTTATTAAGCTACTTTTTTACCCAAAATATGTAAACAAAATTAATTTATTTTCTTTTAAGAATGGTACATCTTAACAAAAAGTCTGAAAAAAAATAAAGGATATTAGTCATGCTAATATTTTCCTACCGTAAAAGGGAGGAAGTCGTTACTCTTAAATTTCGATACGAAATTTGTATTTTTGGCATCTCTTTACAACTTTTTATTATTTGTGCCTTAAATTTGCAACAAAATAATCTCAAAAATTCTCTAACATACTTCACCATATCCACAATGTCTTTGCATTTTTCAGAATTTTTACATGTCACTATACAGTTTCTCCATTAAAAATATTACACAAACATTAATAGCACAATAATACAAGTTATTACTAAAAGAAAAGAAATATTCACGTTTTAACGTTCATAGAAAAAGATTTCGCAATAAATTTCAAACGAGACCACCGAAGACCCCAATTTTCTAAATCGATGAGTAAATGGGACGAACAAATCTTGGAGACAAGTTCTTAGAATTCAGTGGATCACGTGATTGATCGTCATCATCGTCGGAATCGTTCAATGATTATGCAAAAGAGAAAATAACTGGATTCGCACGGTCTTCCGGTAGCTTTTATCGGGGCTAAAATTCTTATTTTCTTGACTTGTTCGCAATGTTTCCGTGCCTCGTTATTGCCGTGACTCTGCCAGTTTCGCGTGTAACCGGAAACTGGAAAGGATAGTTGAAAAGTTAAACAGAGGATTGGAAATTGGCATTCTTCGGTTCGTTGCAGGAAAGTTAATGACACCACAAAACTAAATAAAACTCTGACTCTATATTTGTAATTCTTCTAACTTGAAAAGTTCTAGCCATACTAAAGAATAAGATATCAGTGTTTAATGTTGGAACCGAGTTCTATAAATGTGTAAAGATTTTAAAAATGCAAATCTGTCCATGGAACATTTGATTGTTAAAGAATTTGACAATTTTACAGCTCCGTCAGGTACCATATAGCAAGACTTCATTTTTAACCCATAATTAATATGGTAGTTTTTTTCAAGTAGAAAGTATGAGGGTATACAAATCCAGAAATATTACAACAAATCACATTACATAATATAAAATTTTAATTACATAATTAAATCAGTAAAAAAGAAAAATGGGTTATATTTATATTAGTTGTTGAGATACTGTTGAAAAAACAGTAAGTTAAAGAAAATAATATGTGTGTACATATGTGGTTATAAACATATATTTAAATAAATATATTCCTCTATTTCTATTCTTTTATAGGACAAAATATTTTGTGTTTTAATTTTTCATTAATTTATGGGTGTTCATTTAACAGTAATTGAATTATTTCTTCATATACACACATTTCTTATGAAATTTTCATTCAAATTTCACGTCAACCGGTGTCAGTGACTGTCAGATCAATGTCCAAAATTATTCAATAAAACATCCATCTAACCACTAGTACTTAAAATTAACTGACAGTTACCATTTCTCATATTATGGCACGTTTAAATAAATGTCATTAACAAATGCAGAAGTAACTCAATGTGAGACATGGATGAGATTAGAGAAATATATTTCTCTCGTGTCTTAAAAATAAAATTTAGTATACCTACGATACAACATGTGTGTTAATATACTATTAAAATATTGCTAATCTTTTATTCCTTTCATTACACCTAACTTTTCATTTTTTATCATTTTTATTTTGCATTTGTAGATAAATTTTAAAAAATGTCTGAAAGGCGATTAAAATCTGACAGAAACTGCGGTTTATTTCTTATGTTATCAATTTACGATTTTGCGTAACGGAGGAAAAAGAGTATTTTAACTTAAATTATTATTATATCTTATGCATTAAAATCCACTCCGTCTGTCGAATTCAGACAGATATAAATATTTGAACATAATCTTAGATATTGAGTACAACAGTTATTGATCTGGAGTGGAATGACCCGATCACGGCAATACCACAGTAATACACTTCTGCTTGAAATTGATGAGTACTTATTTTCATGACGTTTCATTTATATAATATAAATTATTTAAATTATTGCCAGCTTTATTGTTGCGAACATTTTAACATTAGTTGAGAACAACAAGATCTGATATTATGTTAATAATTATATTACATTTTCGGTTAATAATTATAATTAACAGAATGTTACTAATAGTTAATGATTTTTCTTTATTTCTATGTACATATTTGCATAATATTAATTGTTATTTTTTTATTTTTTATTAGTTTTTTCTCCTTGTCACCTTTCCATTTTAGACATAAATACTTTGCTGCTAATTGTAACGTAACTCATTTGTCAACGGTCAATCATTGTATACGTTATAGTGGGTGACCAAATTATGATGCTCAAAAGATTTCTGTTTAAAATTATACGAGAGATGCGACTTTATTAATTTAACAACATTACTAATACTTGATATATTCTACACTAAAATGCGGGTGTGTATGTTAGTGTATGTTGAATATTTTATATTTCAGACCTGTGTTAATGGTTAGAAAATCTTGACTTGAATTTAAACAAAATTATACTCGACAAGTGCTGGGTTTTTATGATTTCGGATGGCAAATAAAAAAGGCAGGGTGACGAATTATTAAATAATTGCATTTCCTTGTATAATTCTGTAATAACACAGCATTCGACTTATGTTTACCCCCTGTCCTGTAATATCACGTCACACTCGTTACGTTCGAATGTGATAAACTAAACTCGGATTTTTACCGCAATTGAATTATATAATTTGCACAATTAAGGATCGTTAAATGCAAAATGTGCCTAACCTTTTAACTTAGTCTATTTGTTTTAACATTCTAGCAATAATTAACTATGAATGACGGAACTTCCAAGAAACTACCTAAACTTACTACATGTATTATTATTAAAAACTAGCAATCCCCATTATCAATTAATCTTTTTAGATTGTTACCTATGCGCGCGTTTATAAAATTTTGCGATTTTAAAAATTTTTCGAAAATATTTTCAATCACTTACTGCGTTACCTATGACACCTTGTTGTTCTGGTCATAGGTTACCAATCAGAAAAATTTAAAAGGCTATGACTTTATTAAATATGTGTGCAAAATATCAAGTTTTTACATTTTACCCTTATCGAGATTGAAAGTAGCAACGGACAGACATAGCATATTATATATATAGATTAATATTGTAACATCATAATAAAAATACCTGTTCTATTCCATCGCTTAAAGTTACAAAATATAATTTTGCTCGAATATAATAATGTATTCACATACCGTAACTGCACTTACTATCTTCTATGGTGGTTTAAAATAAACTTCTCAGTTTAGAACATAATTAAGTCTGACGCGTAACCGGCAAAACTTTCAACGGCTTACATTCGCCCGGTATCTGAAAAATCTGTTTAAAGGGTGTAACGACCTGTTCCAACGTCATTCCGTCCTCCGTCAGGGTGTCGGATATCCGATTATAAACGTCTCGTATCCGAGCTGGATCAGCCGTAATAATCGTTAGCGCGGTAATTGCCGCTAGATGGAACCGGTAATGACAGTAAACTCGCGCGATTGTATTAAACGAACTCCCGCGAAAGCCTTTTCTACGGGGATCCCGCGATTCGCATGTGCTTCTATAAGCTCATGCTACGGATCCCGCTGGTAGTGCGACATTTACATATAAATAAGCTGGCCTACAGGCGCAGGATCTTTATCTACCGGTTAAATTGATTGGCAACGTTTAACCGGCAGCCAATGCGCTGCTCAAATCACATTTCCCTGGTATTCACGAATTTTTCTTAGCTTTTTTCACCGGTCCGCTTTTTCACCGAATCCACCAAATTTCTCGGCCGAGAAATGGAAATACATTCGTGACGGTTCTTGGTTGGACTGATTACTATATAATAGAAATAAGAAACACGGGGAAAATATAAAACTCTGGATGTTGAGATATTTATAATGTTTCATACCGATAGTAAATTATTTTTATTCAAAGTTTTATTTCGTAAAAAATGATTATTGTTAATGATACAATGAAAAGCTTTTTATTACAGTAAAAATTGAACGCTTTTGTGTGAAAAAAACGATCAAATTAATACGATTAATAGAAAACCATTTAACACGAAAATTACCGGTGGATGATATACATTTATTTTTAATATATATTTGTTACTTTATAGTACTTATTACTTATATTACTTACATTTATTTTTAGTAAACATAAACTAATCTATACATTAAACCTTTATTTTCAAAAAATTAACCTATGTTACAAGGAAAGTATTCAAGTAAATTTTGCATAATAATTTCAGAAACAAACATACTTTCAGACACTATTTCTTTGCTGATGTTACGATAATTAACTCTATAGTATCAATGTATCATATTCGATCCATCAGGTGTTTAACTAGTAATTTTTTATAGTGCATGATACGATTAATCTAATTGTCTGAAAATTATGTGGTAACATAAATACACCTGTAATATATTTATGAAATATTTTATACACAATCTACGATTAATGTAGTTCATAATAATATTATGGAGAAGCACGTTTCATTTTTTCATACGATAAAACAGTGTCAATGTAACTTCAAAAACTATTACGTTATCATAAATCAAATCAATCCAGTCTATTCGTTTCCATAGTCTCAAAACAACACTTTATCATGTACCACTGAGGTAAATTTAATTCCCCTTAGGGTCGTTACGCGATCGGTATTGTCGTAAATAGGCCAATCAGTTGTTCCGTCAAGTTCTTTTTTATTCGCATCCATTAAAGGAAGACCTGCTTCCTCTGTTTGGGGGATGATAGAAGGCAAGACACAAAATCCTTTCAATTTTACGTAATTTCCTGAAGGCTTAAAGCTCTCGACCCGATTTAATGAGCGCTTCACCGATCAAACGAGCAACGGAACCAAAGTTCTTCCCTTCTTCATCTCCTCTTCCCAATCTACCATCCACTAATTCTTTCTGACCCTCGTTGGGACGTTGCCGAACCAAGGATCGAAGCAAAAAGATGTTTAACCGATCTACAAGGCTAAATTCTCCACAGGTTTTTTTCAACCTACCACACGATTAAAGGTCCGTTTATATGAAGAATTTAGAACCACTGAAAAATGTTATTTAACCCTTTGAGCGCTCGTGTAGAATTAGTGAAAAATCCTAATAGGTAATATTATGGTCGATAAACTTGTTCGATTGCTTCGACTACATTTAGCTATTTTTATTAAATATACCTTAAAATACTTTAGAAAATTGTTTATGATGGGATAAGAAAAACTGTTGCTTAGAAAATAAGTAATTAATTCAAGAGTAAATTCTTTCCCATTTATAAGAAGTAATAACTATGCTTCGTAAATAAAAAAAATAGTAATTAATCAGTAATAATTATAAAAAATTGTAGCGCGTACTACTTCAGACCGAGGGAGAAGTTTATACCTAAAGCTTTTGTAATGTCTAATTCGAAATAACTTGCTAAAAAGGCACAAGCTTTTTGGAACTTTTTAGAAATTCGTTTCTGAACAAGTTCGATTTTCATACAAGACATTTACCTCACCTTTTATCGGTATCAGTGGTATATATTTATAAAATTTGTCGTCCAAACGTAAAAAATAAATGATTGTAAATAATTGTAAATAACGGTAAATAAGTGTAAATAAATGTATAATTGAAAATAATATGTAACCATAGAAATTAATAACTATACGTTAGAAAATAAATAAATAATTGTAATGATCTTCCAGATAATAAAACATAAACGTAAATGCAACTATAGCATTCCATAAGATCTTCATTTAATTGTCTATTAACGGAAGCCATAATTAATTAATTATTAATGATAATGGGGTTTAAAATTAAATACTTATGAACGTTAATATTAAAATAAGATATTTTGTTTTTGTCTAACAATAGCGCGTTGTTGGATGGACTTCTTCACAGTGCGTGACAGAAAAATCATCCTTAAAACTGCAATTTCTGTTTTTAACTTTTTAAATTATCTACAATACTGATTTACACTAATCATGTATTCGTATAACTTGACTACGTGTTTCACTGCTACAGTTCCATGATTTTTTTTTGTTCTAGTCATTTAATATAACATATCGAGTATGTTTTTATTTTTAAAAAATTATCAGAATTAAGTGGATCTAACTGTATATTATAATTTATTTATTACGTTAAACAAAACGTTATACACTATCTAACAAAGACGACTGAATTTCTGCGTCCCCTCAGAATTTGTGTTCAAGATGGCTGGCAAATCCATATTAATGATAGTGCAAACGGTCTTATCTGATCTACAAAATGACTTAATTATATGCATACACAATAATATAGGCATATACCATACATCTAATATACTAATATAGTACAATACACCTAATACAATAATATACGTATTTAAATTAAATACGTACAATTAAAGAAATACATCAGTATTATTTCGATATCATTTATGTGCTACACAGTTAAGTGGGCAAAGGGCTCAAAACGTCGATACTTTCCATGAAATATAGAAATAGCTGAAGAAACGTGAAAGTCAGAGTGATATGTACGTATATATAACATAGAAAATTGATATCGAACAGACGCTCGATGGTTGGCAATGTTCGGTAAGTTTGTTCGTAAATCACGATACATCCAGCCAGCTTTTTCTAGCTCGCTTCGAGATCTACTCTCTCTTGCTGCGTCTCTATCTATCTTCTCCCTCTTTCGTTTTTTTTTCTCGCGTCCCACCTTAAACCATCATCCCCTCTGAAGTGGAACGGAGGGTGTCGGTTGAAAATGTGGCGGAGTTAAGCCGGTTTTGGATTCGCTAAAACTTTCGTTTTAGCAGGTGAATTTTAATGATCGCAAACTAGTCGCGCCATCCATAAAGAATGTTATCTCGTTGCCTTCTCTTTTTCTCTTCTCGCCAGGCGCCACGATGCTGAGCGATAGCACGGACTTAAGGTGAGATTATCACGCCCTCGTGATAAGGGTACGGACAAAATGGTACGCTTGGTCATCCCACGATTAACAACAATTTGTCAGACCGGTTTTTCGCTCCGCTCGTGAACCGGCGTTTATTGGTAAAAATTGCTTCGCTACTTTTCTGTGCTTTCAATAAATTTATCCTGTCAACGTGTATGTTTATAAAACTTTTAGGAGTCCTTAAAATAAAAGATTTCAATTTTTCGCATTTTACGTTATTTTACTGACTTCGCGTGTTTTCAATGAATATCCCTTCGAAATCAACAGAGTATTCAAGAATTCGATAAAAAATTCACTGAAATTAATCGAAAGCTATTAAACCGGTAAACAACCTCGTTATTTTTATGTAATTTGAATCTGTACAGTTGTTTGAAATTTTTTTAAATTTGTTCAGATTGAACGGTTTGATGAAATTATTTAACAAATTTTATAACTTCGGCAAAGTTTAATATGTTACATATACATCGTTTACTTTTGTGTATATACTATGTGTACCGTGCAATTTCGTGTATATGCTGTATATATCGTTTAATTTCTTGTATAGGCTGTATGTATAATGTTAAATGTACCCCTCCGAAATCAATAAAGTTTAGAGATTTAATTTATACAGGTAATGCATTCCAAAGATTTAAAAATCTTTAAAATTTGACCAATGTGATAAACTGATTGAATCAATTTTTAAATGTTTACAAATTGGGTACTCTCATGAGTGTTTAATAATTTTATTCCTTCAAAGTTAATAAAGTTTGGAAAATTAAATTATACAGGTGGTGCTTTTATTTTACACGCGCTATATGAAAATTGAAAATTATTTAAACCGCTTGGTACTTCCGTATGTTATACTTTTATTCGAAAACACTGCATAATTTGACTTACCAATAATGTATCGGTTTGCTGGCATCCTTACATCTACGTACAATATCAGGTTACTTACCTAAAAAAGAAATATTTAATTTATTAGATTGCTTTGAAAATATACAAACATAGTACTATGCTATTGTAGAACATAATTATACTATCATTCAAATTTTTAATTTTTAATTATAGTAACACTATTATTCGATTTTTCAAGACATCTTATAGTAGAATATAATGTAATACAATACAATACAGTGTAACATACAGTTATATTACACTATATTTAACACTAAGTAACACTATATTTATGTAAATACATACATGATAAATATTAAAACAATTGAAGAATGCAAATAAAAATGACTGTAAATACCATTTGTTTTAAATTACATTTTGTTTATTAAAACAATGTTTATATAAAGATAAATGTCAATAAATATTCATAACCTTTTTAGACAACATAATTTAAAATACGCTATTTTGATTCATATTTAAATTTAAAAAAAGATTAGTGAACAGAATATCCAATCATTTTCCTACAATTTTGTTTCAATTTAACGTAAAATTTGTACAACCTAAATTATATTATTGGTTATTTTCATGTCATTAAATTGTATCAAACTTTACGCTCCAAAATTTATCTGGCAACTTTAAGCTTCTCAAACTTTAAGCTTCAATTTCATATGGCATAAATGATATTTTGCATTACTTTTATGTCATCAAAGCATGTTTGACTTTATAATTTCGGGATTAGTTATTTCATTTACAGCAGTTATTACGCTTGAAAGATTATTGGTATTCATTTTGTCTTACATGGAATATACTATTTTTCTTATTATAACTATTACTTTGTTTGATTACATGAAAATTATATTCCTGTAGTTGAACTTGTATAATGTGAACTAATTTGGTGACCTAAAATAATAAAATAATTTTCTTTAGTTTGATTTCAGTATTTTAGTGAGGGTGTAGTGTACTGTTAACTTGCCAAATATGTAAATGAATAAGTTAGTTTTTAGTATGTTCGCGCATTAATTACTTCAGGTATTTTTTAGAATAAGATTTTTCTAAATATTTTTAAGTTGTCTTGGTGAAATTAATCGTATCAAGCAAAGTTGATATGATTAACTAATGATTCTATTTTGGTTATCTGCCTCTGACATAAATAACAAACTAAAGTTGATGGCTTGATGGTTTCATTTTGGTTTGGATCATTATTTTTGTGATTATCTATCATCTCCCAGTATCTATCATTATTTATTTCTTCGTATTTCATTCTATTGTGCTATTTATTGTGAACGGTTCCAAAGTTCACAGATTTTTCTTGTGTAAAAAGCCACTGAATAGCTGCTATGGTAAAAGCACAAAAAATTTCCAAAGTTGAAAATTTGCAATTTTTTTTAACATTAATTTTCTCGAAAACTGTACGTCCTAGAGAAAAACGGATTTCAGATTCGTATTCAGCTCGCAAAAATCTAGAAGAATTTCATAGTGGCGGTTACGAAATCAGTTGGCTGTTGTACAGTGTTACTTATTCTTTTGTTCACTTAAACTGTCAATTAAACACTTATTGATTCTAATAAATCCAATCAATTATTTTCATAACATTAAAAATCTTCCACTAAACCCGCTTATAAATAATTATATAACCAAGTAATAAAGATGTATACAAATGTGTTATACATAATAACCATAGACCGTGTTAACCATCACCAAAAACTTTATCGCTTACTGAAATATAATAGACACGAAGCCAAATTATAAATCGCTGATAGCTTTAATATTAATGGAAAAAAGCGATGGAACATAAATTCTCGCACCAACGGTCTTCAAAAAGATCCGAGTATCCCTAAAAACCTGTTCCGTAACATTCTTCTATCATGCAAATTATGGAAAGGAACGCTCGGACGTACGCTTGAAAGTTGCGCAAAGCAGAAAGAAAAGGAGGCAAAAAATTGAGGGGTAGAAGAAACAACGTTCGCCGATAAAAATTCGACAGCCCCCGTCATCGGGATAACTTTTATATCGGTTCGCTGGCTACCAAGTAACAAGGTATCCGCACGAGACAAGTTACTAAACCTCTTGAAAGCTCGATCACGTGAACAAGTTCCTGGGGTAATCACGAAGAGGAGTGACCGAGCAACGTCCAGACCAAGGATATACCGAGCAACGTTAGTAGTGGCTCGTAAATCGACGGAGAGACGATCCTGCTGCTCCTTGCACACTCTTACCGACCTCTTACCGGATATTATAGGTCGCGTACGAGCTTCCGTGGAAAGTTTCGCACATAAAAATATCGCCGATTTATGAGGAAACTTGCCGGATTCTTCTCGTTGCCACGGTAATTGTCGATGATGTATCGCCTCCCGGTAAGTTTTATCTGTACGGTTTTATCTATCCAACAGGATAGAGGAGCTTGCTCTGACCTGCAAACTGTTAGCTTCTTGAGAAACTTCTGTCCACCGACAAACTTACGGTAACGATTCAATTTCTTTTTAATGCCGTTCATATTTCGAGACGAACTGCAATGCATACATATTAGGCTGTTGCGTGTCAAGTGGCGGAGTTCAAAATTTAAAACGTCTGACATGGTTCGACGATATAAAAGTACCGCAAGTTATGTCGCATCAATTTCAAATTTACGGTTATGAAAATATTTTGTCAACATTATATATGATAAGTTTTTCATCGTCGCAATAGATCATCCAATTCATAGCTTAGTTTTGTGCATGAACAATAATTCTTGGTAATTATGTACTTCAATCGTTCTTCACCGATCTCGAGAATCTTGAAATATATTATCATAGTTATTCTTCTGAATAATTTTTCTCTATATACGTTACAACTGCTCAGTATTCGTTTTCGAGATATCTACAGGAAATATTAGTTAAACTTTTAAAAAAACGATGGCCGAGTGGCGGTAACATTTATAAAGAAAAAATATACAGAATTGTGGTCTTGACAACATTTTTTAAGGTCATCACAATCGGTGAGAAATCGCCGAACTAAATTATCTAATTTTTTACTTTGCATATTAAAAGAGTAATGGATTTCTCTGATTGTTATGGTATGGTGAATGTGTAGTTTTCAAGTCATGTATTTTGCAGAACATCCTGTACGTGAAAGGAAGATGTTAGGTTACCATGTAACAATGAATTAATGTCGAAATATAAAGTAGAAATTAAAACTATGAAATTTAGAAAAAATAGGAACCTATATGAACTTTTGGTCAATGTTCTTTACACGAAATGATTAATCGCAGACGAACCATTCAGATTTGTAGTACATTTTAAGAAATGAATATTATTTTGAACGACATTGCTGTTGTTAAAGAATTTATAAATAAAATATTTTATATGTAACGATCTAATAACGATATTATATCTCATTATTTTTAAAATGAATGACTAATCTCCGAATTTTTCATTAGACATAAAGTATTAGTAAACTAGTATAAACTAGTATAAGCTAGTTTACTAATTATTTATCTTAAATAGGAGTTACAATTGTAGAAAAAAATGAGGTATTCTAACGTAATAAGAACATAATGACTGTCTTGATTTTGAGACAGGAGAAATTTCCGAAGTCACCAACTGTCTTCAAAGCTTCATGTGCGAAGCAAATACCCATATACTTCACAGTATGTCGGAAAAATAACGGAACTTTTTAAATAAAAAGAAAAGTATTAGTTATTTTGCCAAAATTAATTTTTTTTATTCAAGTTACATCCCTTCCGCATCAATACACCGTTGGACACGCTCAAGTAATGTTAACATAGATTTTTTTATGTCGTTTTGCGGAATCGTTTCAATCATCCTCGTCACAGCTGCTCGGACTTGTGTAACAGTGTCATAAAACGTCACTTTCATAATTAATTTCAGTTTTGGAAAAAGGAAGTAATCGCATGGAGATAAGTCAGGCGAATATGGAGGATGTTGGAGCACACAGACTTGTTTTTTCGCCAAAAATTCACGAACTGCGACAGTTCTGTGATTTGGTGCATTATCATGCAACAGAAACCAACTTCCCGGCGCTCGATATTTGGGCCTCACACGAACAATTATTTTCCACAAACGTTCCATAACACCCAGATAATATTCACCATTAACATTTTGTCCCTGTGGAACGAATTCCCGAAGTATAATACCTTTAGAATCGTTTAGAATTTAGAAAAACCCAAAACCTGGCTTTGGGTCGTCTTCCAAAGTATCACGACCATCCTGGAATCGCTTATACCACTCGAACACACGTGTACGGAATAAACAATCGTCGCCATAAACATTTTTCATTAATTCAAATGTTTCTGTAAAAGTTTTACCGAGCTTTAATGAGCAGAATTTAATATTCGCTCTTTGTTCCATCGTGATTTTGTGACACGGTGACGAAAGGTTCTGTCGCTTTAAACGCTATAAGTTTACAATTCGCTGCTCGATTCCAATAACGATTGGTTTGTTTTGTAGGAGAGGAATACTGTTTTCAAATAGCATATTGTTTCTATAGATGTCGCTAATAGTGTTCCTTAAATTTAAAAAGCTCCGTTACTTTTCTGACATACTGTGTATATACTACAGGTATCAAAATTTTTGCTCGAAGCCGGGTTTTGATCACGGAACCGTGGCTTCAAGATTCACCATAACAGGAAATTGTTAATCCGCTCGCGGCATATTCGCGACGTGTAAAGCGTGTACACGAGCAGCTTTTTTTATTCTGTAGTGATCGAGGAGCCTCCGGCTCGATATAACTAACGGTAAGGTAATTTTGCGATAATTTGAACGTAGGCGAAGTTTCCTAACGTTGGCCAACTTTAGCCAAGGCTGTGCTCGCCCCTCGTGATTTTAAAATCGGACCACGCTTATCTCCATGCTCGAAGATAGCGCTCAGATAACGCGATATAATGTGAATTGAGCGTCGTTAGAGCAGCTGTTGTTTAAAAGAAGTTACGAAGTTTCGTGCCCTCGGCAAAATTGACCCCACAACTTGGTTCAATATAAATACGATCGCGTAAGAAGACTCTAACCTTTTAACGTTAGATAACTTTGAAGCCATGCGTTTATACATTCATACTTTTAAAGGTTCATTTATTTTCTTTACCGCAAAAAAACATAGTAAGTTATTACTGCAACATATTTTCATCACCAGAAATTTGTCCGTTGCAATTTGCAATTTCTGTATTTTATGTCATAACGAACGATTTATAATTCGATTCAAAATCGATACATAGTCATTACTTTATCATTTTTTTCCTTTTCACACAACTTTCCTTTATTCTTGTGACTGATTTTAATAAGCTTTATTACCATGCAACTGATACTACTTTGATGATTTTAAATAATTAAATGTACAGTAGAATAAACAGTATTGACGTTATAAAGTAGTAATGAAAACAATACTGTGAATAAAAATATTGTTTAAAAAAAAGGAAACAATAATGTCTTTTTCGAAATATTTTTAAATATTTTTCGAAATACTTGGTGATCTACAAATATAGGAGTGGGAAATTGTTGCAAATTTGTAGATTAAAGTCAAGTTTTTATGTTCCTAAATATTTGAATTTCCACATTATTGCGTTTCTGAATTTTAAAATACAATGTTTTCGATTTCACTAGGTAAACTATAATTTCCAATAAACTTATACACATTATTAATTGTACGGTTTATTAAACTATTTAGTTTTATATTTGCAAATATCCAATTAATTTGAATATTTATTGCATACGGTGTTAGACAAGAACATTTCCATGTCACAGAGAAAGAACCTGGTAGCTCAAACGTAAAAACATGCAGCTTCTTGCAAAAGAATACGAAATCTCCAGTAAGATAAGAAGACAGAAAAATACTATTCTTTACTAGACAAAGAACAGAGGTTTTTCAAAGGAAGTCAATGACTACGCTGAATGTATTTTCTGTAGCATTTTGTTCTTTGAATTCACAAAAGAATAAGTCAGAATGTCAAGATTCAAAACAGAATAAAGAAAAAGGCATTATAGTGTCATAATACATTAATAATATAAGATCAAAAAAATATATATTAATAATAAAGTTTTGGAGATATAACAAAAAGATCGAATTACTATGAGCTAATCAAGGAAAAAGGGAAAAAAATTTGGAATAATATTACCATTGTACCAATAATGTAAAATAATAACTTGCAAATTGAAATTACATAATTAATTATTAATAATCTTAAGAATTAGAATTTCGGTATGTTTTACTTATGTTATAATCTTAATATATTTTTCAATATTATTGTTCATTTTCACAAAAGCAGTCAACTTATTCAAGCTACTGATTAACAACAAAAATAGTAATTTCACCAGACGAATTGTCACGTATTTTTGAAAATGGAAAAATTAAAGAGAAAAGAAAATTTAAAAACATTCACGGCTTTCCCACATAAGATTTTAATCCTCTTGTAAGCCACATTAACTACATTTTCAGCGTGTTGCAGTGCGTGAAAGTACTTTGTTGTTCGGACGCACGAAGCGGAACGGGTTTGCGCGGAAAGTATTATCCGCTTTTAGCTTTAAATACACGTTTAAAAACCGCGATGGTTTAAGCTAATGGGGACACATCGTTCAGACAGAACGACGCTCGTCATTATCAACCGAACGTAAATACTTCACCACTGCTGAATTTATTTCAAACAAAAACTATTGGAAATAATTATTAAAATAGGTCGGTATGAACACCGATAGTATATCACACATATGCACGCTGCTGAAAAAGCATTATTAATAAATAATCACAGTAAATACCTTCAAACTGACATTTTACGATTTGTAATAATACTAACCTTTTAAAGACTTGTTTACGAAAACATTTTTATATATATGTACTGTCAAAAATCTAACAAAATGTTTATTAGCAATCGATTCTGTAAATTTAATAATTTTTTTAATATCGGCGTTTATATAATTAACATTTTTCTAACATTAAAAATAAATGGGAGTATGAATTTGGTATGCGACACTAACGGTCAACATGTGAACTAATAAAAAGGGCCGACGTGTATACTTTTGGTGTCGTGAACAAATGTGATACTCATTTATGACAATAAATCAACTGAAAGTGGTTTCAACGACATTATGTAACATTTTAGTTGGTTTTTACAAGTTTGCTGATGAATTTTCAATATCAAATAACGGTAAAAGTACCCTCGCAGCCGCCATATTTGTTTTACATATCAGCGCTCCTCTAGACCCAATTGTTAGTTTTCCAATATTTATACATGATTCTAAATTATTTAGCTTTCAATATGATAGAACAAAAATATAGTACTTCTGTAATAGTTGCAGGTCGACAACTACTGTTACATGTAAACTAAAATAAGAAAATAAAATAATTTATTTTTGGTATGTGTACAGCACTACATATGATAAAGCTGTTGGAACTTCGCAAGATTCGAATCTTAATGCATCCAAATAATTATTTTTATAGCTTGAACTCTACCTGATCGTATTCATTTCTTTTTCGAATAAACTAGTAGCAAAATATACAAAGTTGACAAATTATTGGCCATTTCCATACAGAAACATATTTGACGTCATTATTTCAGTCTCTACTATAGCACAAAATTAGTTTAAAATCGAGGTACAGTAAAGCCTATAAGCGAAAATGGTCTACGCGAAATAAGGAAAAATAATCGACAGGGTACAAGCGAAAAAATCATCCTCACTACTGGTTGATCTTTTGTTATCAAAGTTTTACCAAAAGATTTCTTACATTTTCGTGATTAAAATGAGACCAAATACAACATAATTTGGACTATAGTCACTGGTTTAATTGACTATAATAAATTTCGAATGTCGAGAAGGATAGTGAATGAGGAAGAAAAAAAAAAGCACTGCGATTGTAGCAGTCAACAAAGATCAGAAGCCTGTTGAATTATTTATATGCCAATGTGTTATTAACTTTATTTTCAGTTTCATTTCATACAACTTTTACTAACATATTTGTGACATTTTCCTGATTAAAATGAGACTAAACACGATGTATTTCGAAACATATTTACATATAACAACTTATTACAGTAAGGACCTTGATATAAGTGAAACATGTGGAATCACAAATAAATATATTTCGAATTACGTCGTATTTGGTTTCATTTTACTCGGGAAAATGTCACAAATATATTGATAAAAGTTCCATAAAAAAAAAAATAAAAAATAAAAATGTTTTATCCTAGCATACCAGCTATATGCTACTGTTTGTTTTTGTTTAGTCGTTCAGTAGTTTTCCTTGCTCGTTGTCTTTTTCTATATTCGACAAAACATTACTCAATGTACGAACTTCCCCGACATAAGCGAAAGTTCATATCCGAAAGATTCACTTATATCGAGGCTTCACTCTATAACCAAAAATTCAAACCCAGAAGATTCGCTTATATCGAAGCTTCAGTGAATTACATTTGAGTACCTATCCTAGCAAGCAATTCTCTTCTTTTATTTCAGTAGTATATAAAATGTAAATTCCGACGGTTAATTCTTCTCGGAATCTTTAGAAAATTTGCTTCGGCGCGGTGAGAAGTTTCGTACAAATGAGACGGCAAGCGGAAATCATCGGGGGACCGATTTTTCTCGGTGTTTCTTCCGGCGAATTCTAGTGGTCGGTTATTAAATTCATTTCTCGAGTTGATTAACGCGAGCACCGGCAAAAACGACCGAAATATTGGAAGGTTATATAAAAACGGAACTCCACCCCCACCCTCGCGAGCCGTACTTAATCCTCTTACTTCGTTGGCCAGTTAGGCGGAGAGGGAGAAGAGTACGGTGGGGGGCCGAGGGGCGAGAAATGGCAGTAGCCCGACTCGGTTCTGGACTCGTGCTATATTACGGACTTACAGCGTTAAATTGATGGCCACAGTAGCTACTACCACTACCATTAACCAAAAACCCCGTGTGTACGGAATTTACATCGACCGAGCTCTGTGCTGGAGGGTTAGCTACCAACACCATGAAATTCCACGGGCCCCAGGAGACTTCACCGGCCAGCTCACGCACAGTACGGTCAATTGCGTATTTTATTACTACTGTGATCTATATTTTATTAAAGTTTTTAAATTCCGGCTATACCCTGGCCGAATTCGATGACTCTGGAATTATGGAACTGGCCTTCCAAGCTTTAACCGCTCGGTCATAAATTGTAGTCCGTAATACATGGTAACAGAAAGCGGTCGATAAATTTTTTTATATACACAACCTGGACAAATTGTATTTTTATAATGGTCATGAATAAAAACAAGCGTTATTATACAATTCTTTTTTTATAGAACTTTTATTTACTTATAGAAGTCTTTTTATAGGACTCTATATTTTTAGATGAATTAATCATTGCAATTATTTACTTTCTGCAAAAAATGTAAAAATATGTACTTATGCCATAAGTTTATTCGTTCAAACATTATTGAAGCTCTGAGTTCTATCAACCACTACCTAGACAGCCACAGTTCATCGAGGTATGCATATATTAACACCAAATTTTGAGAAAATGTCGTTTATTTTCAGAGTAAATTTTGAAATATTGAAACACTAGAACCATCGGCGTTATATACACGCTAGTAAATGGCAAATAAAATGGAAAAATAACTAAGTAAATATAGAAGCATTAACTAACGTACACAATCAATATTTACCTTAACAAAATATGACACATTTCGACAAAATTACGATAACAATATCTTGTAGTACAAAATGTGGAAACTGAAACCAGTCATTTTGATGGTTGATAGTTTTTGTGTTAAATCTATTCAACTTGTCTTGATTGAATAGGAATTAATTACATTTCTGTCTGTGTTTTGTACTATTTCACATTTTCAGTGATATAGTGTTGTGTATTATTCTGTCATGCATATAAACAATGAACATGAAGCCATTATCAAAATTAATCAGTGTATGGCACATTGCAATTATTTACATATCATTCAGTAATAAATAAAAACCACGATACCTGCAAGTACAGAGGAAAAGTCAATACGTTTATCATGTACATTTAAATTATATTAAACAAACATTCTGACCGAAAACAATCGAAATTATTCATAACTCGGAATTCATATGTAACAGAGGCAAATAAACTTTATCCAACCTGTCAAGTATTAATACACGCTGCAATGTGAATGAAATTTGGCTATTGAATATAGTCAAAAATATTAATTAAATGATAAATGAATATACTTCCTTATGTAAATCAATTTTTGAAACAATTAATACGATTCATAAACAGTTATTACAGTATAATGTTAAGGAAATCAACAAGGTGTTAAATATTTCAAATTATTTATATTTAACATTTTCCAATTTTAAATATCTTAAGAATTATTAATTTTTTCTGTTCTTATAGTTTCTTTTGCACGCAGACCGCATTATGAATGCAATTGTGGTGTAAGGAATAATTCAAATGATAAATAAATAATTGATAATTAATTAGTTATTTATTATTCTTATTCTCATATAGTTTAATCCCAATACTGTACCGTGCTGTGTCTTAACATTTAATAATTATTATATAATATTATATTATTAAATTATGTATAATAATTATTCAAAAACACTTTGAAACTATATTAATATTATTAAAATCGACAAAAAAAAAATGAAAAACGTATCATGGAAAAAACCAAATCCAGCGGGCCCGAACCTGCGACCAAAAAAGATGTAGAGATTAGAGGCAGGACTCCTAACATCTTAGCCAATCCTTTTGTTGAATTATCGTCTTATGTTCGCGAATATAACCAATTACGACGCAAAATTAATTAATAAATGAATTTTACTTCTGTAACTAATATATCATTGGTCTCAATTATGAATGTGAATCTATTTAAGATTACTTAGCAAATATACTGAGAAAAAAAGGCATGCAAATTCGAAGCGGAAAGTGCTCTTTTAAAGAATTATATCGGTTTTTGATTTTTTAAACTACGGCGCACATCACCGAAAAATCTGAAAAAATTAGGGGATAATAGTTGTACCAATACCTAACTACCACATTAATATAAAAGTAGTGCTCCGACATCTTCAATAAAAAATCGCATTTTTTCCCTTTTTTTTTGGTTTTTGATTTTTCACAACTACAATTTGTGATTAAAAAATCTGAAAAAATTCTATAATATGCGCTATGTGGACCTCAATGTTTCAGATTTTTTTCAGAATTTTTGTACGAAATTGAATAGGCAAAATAGGCCAAAAACCGGAATTTCGTTTTTTCCCTTTTACTACCTCCTCGAATGAAATAGGGGGTTGAAACTTGGTGTGAGATGGTTTTTTTAGATATGCTATCGACTGACGTATTGGGTTTTTCATTTGAGTCAAGGGCACATTTGACTACCTTATTCGGCTAGACCCTTTACAATTTTGCAAATCTGCAAATTCCAAATTTCTGAATTGTTATATTCTCACATTTCCAAATTCCCAAGTTTTCCTATTAGTTAACTTTATAGGTTTTCAAATCTCTGTACTTCTTAATTTTCCAAATTCTCATATTCCTCAATTTTTCAAATTTCTAAATGCTTATATTTCTAAATTTGTGAATTTTTTGTGTTCCTACATTTTATAATCCCTGAAATTCAAAATTCTAAAATTCTTAAATATCCCAACTTCCTGAATTTCCAAATTACCAAATTTTTGAAGTTAGGAATGTCAAAGACAAATCTACTTTTAATTGCACGTATATCGAGCAGATCGTTAAACTCGTTTTGTTCGAAAACGAAGTTTTAAATAAAAAGCAATGTTATTCGATATTCTCGACCTATCTTTTCGGATAAAATCAGCCGTGTCCGTTTGTAACACCGGTCACCGCCATTTTTAACCCCCTGTGTAAAGTAAGTATGTATTCGCTCGTAAAATTATAGCTCGCAAATGGCAGCAATAAAATTTTGATTAAGAATAGGAATAATTTATGAATACAATACTTTTCCCTGAAAGTAGCCAACACATTCTCTACCTGTAATTACATTAATTGTATAATTCACCTGCAATCTCCGAACCAGAACGCGACTGAACGTACACAGGATAAATAAATAAAAAGGGAAACAGAAAATTCGGTGCAGCAACCGCGTCAGGTCGCAACTGCATTATTCGTTCGATCACGCACAGGTCGTAACGCCGTATCGAATTTCGATTAATCGATCGACCAACCATTAAACGGTTCCGCGGCGAGGGCCATTAATAAGAGGGCTTAATATTGTAAAGAGCCGCTCGGATGACGATCCCGTCGCTCTCGTTCCGTCGACACTTTCGAGATGGATGACGTCGGAACATCGCGAATAAAGAATGGAGCGTGCATTTCTCAAATTTTTCCTCACCCCCTGTCCACCCCCTGCCGTCACTTTTCGCACCTCCGTTTTCACGATGGCCTACGACCTTTTATTTCCATCTCCCTACGAACCATTCTCGCTTTGACACGCGGCCGTATTAGATGCGCGAGCGGTGCCCTGTAATTTTTTAGGGGGTGCGACATTCGTTCTCGGCCTCTTTGTCGTCGACATTATTTTCATTTGTAAACGCGCCCTTTGCTGCCTCTTGTCATCTCTGAAACGACGCCGAGTCGAACACAAGCAGGACTCCCCTCTACGTGATTGAAAGTAATTACATTTTTTCTTTTTTGGAAACACGTGATTGCACGCGTCACGATTTAATTAAATTTTCTGAATCATTAACGAGGCTGTAATTGGAAAACGATGACGGTTTATCGGCGGAAATTTAACCATTAAAAGCAGTGAATGACGTAGTAGCTGTGCGTACAAGTGGTAGGTCACATGTAACCCGATAGTGAAATTCTTTGATAAGTAGATATATTTCTCTTTTTGACATATTTAGCTTTATGATTTACATTAAGTTCGTCAAAATTGCTTATCTATAATCGGTGATTGCAAAAATATTGTAAATCTTTGACTTCGAGAGGATCTGTCACTAGTTTTAGGTAGGGTCATAAAATATTAGTTCATATAATCGTGTATATTTTTGAGAAAGGTTGAAACAATTTTGAACATTCATATATTTACCTTTATTGTCAATACCTGATTGTCATTTCACAGATAGTTTTTTAATATATTAATATATTAATGTATACTAGTTTGAATGCATATTAATATTTACGTTTATAAGTACTAGCACATATCAGATTTAGATTGTGCAAAATTATCATACTATATGAATACATACTCGTGCGTTTTTAAAAACTTTATATACTAGTAGAACTCGGTTCTGAAATTAAATACTAATATGTTTCTGGTTAAAACTTTTCAAGTTTCGAGTATTTAGAATTCAGAGTCAACTTTTTCTTACAAAATCATAACTTAAATAGAATTATAAGGTGAATTAAGTAACATTTCATACGTCGAACTTCAGATATTTATTTAAAAAATGCTAAACATGAACCCACAAGATAGAAAAAATGATAAAATGTTATTGCAGCGAAGATGACCTTTAAAAATGTTAAATCTTATACATACAATTTTTAATGTACTACAGTATTCAAAAATTCAGTGTAAGAAAATAAATTATTAAATAGTCCAATTTTTTATATTTTTAATAGTATTAAGTAAATATGAAATTGACACTAATAAGTGTTTTGATTATGAGCAAAAGTGTACATAAATTTGTATATTAATACTAATATAACGCTATAGATATAACTCTTTCTAAAACCAATTAAGAACTTTTATCATTTTTTCAAGTTTTGAGAAAGTTATGCAAATTTCACGGACATCTAACCAAATTTTACTTTATAGAATAATCAATCATATCTGAATAACTATCAAAAGTGGCAGATGTTTCGAAAATTCTAAACATCGAGACTGTGATGACACTAATGATAACACAGTAATGTCTCGATAGTAGACACACGTCAGAACCGCGTCATGTCTACTAACCAGGGAGGTAGGTGTTCCGGGAATTGCTAACGTTTCTCGTTTTCGATTTACTCACTCCTTAACGAGAGAAACAGTAATCTTGACATTGAGTGAAATACAAACACATTGCCGTTTCACATCGTAGTCTCGATGTCATATTCCATGCGCAGTCAATCACTACATGGTATTAACATACAACTTTAATACTAAACGTACCCGTGTATAATACACAGTTACTTTGAAATGAAAAACGATAACACAAATTATTATACACATTAATATAATCTTGATAAACGTCAATACAGATTTCAAGAAAACACCCTAACAAATTTTGTAGTTCAAAATAAGAAAACTTGAAACGGTCATTTAACCTCTTGGATAGTTTTAATGTTAATTCACTATCAGATACCAAATGTTCACACCATACATGAACCACATGATCACATTACTTAAAGATATAAAAAACGATGGCCAAAACGGTATGCCTACTATCGGAACATTAATATATTAAATCCTACCGCACGAATTTTCCAACATTTTGTCAGTTCCTGATTGACTTGCGGATATGTGTAATGGACAAAATTGTGAACGAAAAACTTTTACCCTTCATAAAAAAAACTAACCTTTGAAAAGTTTGAGGACCAACAGGCAAGCCCTTGATCAAAAGGGCAATAAAATGTCCGCATCGCAGTCCCATGAGTCCCTCCGAAATTACACGCTGCCACGTGAATCCCTTGCGTTTCGAGAAAAAACTTTCTTTATTCCCTGAGGACTTTCCAGATTTTTTCCATCATGCTTTCTTTCTGACGTGAATATAATTGAAAATCTATACTAAAGTCTGTAACCTATAAGGGACCAACTATTAAGACCATCCGTAGAATTGTGCAATTTTTAATCCTTTTAGAGTCGAATAATGATATATCGTTGTTATAAACACTTGCGAAATATTACTGATATTCATTTATTTTCGCTTTATTTCGTAATATGTTCCTTTTCGAATTTTGTAAATATTCTTACTACTTTGTTTATGATTCTTTTCACGAAACTAACAAAATTTTTTTGATTTCTTTAATTTCAGTATTCTTCACGTAGATACAATTTTTTTGGCCCGCACTAAAATGATTGAATGTTCCTGTTTCTCCTTGTCACATACGAGCATACTTTCAGTAACTCATCCTTCTCAAAGAACATCATAAATTACATCACATCTCTTAATTTACTTTTTTTTATTTTCGCGCATCGGTGAATAAAACAATAAAATATTAAGAAATAAAGAGATTGTGGAAAATAAAATATTATCGAAGCAAAATTTGAGAGAGAATGGTTCTTACTGAACATTTGAGAGTAGGCGGTTTTCATCTCATCTATCAAGATATAATTCAATAACATAAACTTTGAATTTTAATTATTAAACTTTTACTACAAATACAAAATATAAAATAGAATATTTTTTAATACAAAAAATATAAATCATGAATCATTAAAATTTTTCAGATAAGGTTCATTAAAAAAATTTGTATATGGATGTCACGAAATATTAGAATCCTTCTCTTCTCATGTCATATAGCGTCATATTTTGATGGTGTTTTTGTAAACACTAACGTCCTTTGTGAATGACCACTAATGTACAAAGTAACGCCATGACATTTATTCATTCATGCTCGAGTTATTATTAGTTATCATATTTATGGTTAAAATAGTATTAGTTATCACAATTTTTAGTAATTTAACTATTATTTAATTCATTTAGTTTCACATAACTATTATGTCATAATGGTTACTCACTTATACATGTAAATTCATTTAACATTATAACGCTATATCAGAAATAAAAATTAAATTCATAATTTAATATTACATTGATAGACAGTTAATACTGACCACGCATGTTATCCACATCATACACTTAAAAATTCAATGAGCGAATCAACGCTGAATTAAAAGATAACGAAATAAATTCACAGTTTTAAATTATGTCAAGGAATAATAATAACAGCGCATATTTTATCCGTAATTATCACAGTTTGGAAATACAACGTACAGGATATAGCAGTGCTAAAAGTGATCCTGTATCTTTTGAATGTGCAAATAGCACATTTTATGCTTCTACTTTTCATTTGTTATTCTTATATATCATTTCATTTATTATTTTTGTATTCCAAAAATAATAAACAGTTTTATCTATCGAACAATTGTAGTATAAACAATTAGAATAGATAACACAAATTGTTATCTACTTTCGAATAGAAAAACAATAAGCTTGACTATAATTGTACTTATGAGTACAGAATTTTATTTTCATATAGCTGTTATATCTTATACAATAACATTATATGTATATTCTTATGTATACGTCAGTCATCGAACAGCTTAGTCAATTTAACAATTAGTCAACTAACTAGTCGAAAATTTATAGATGATTAATACTAACAGTATATCCATATATCATTAATTAGCTATATTTTATGTCTTTTGTAAACTGAAACTGAAAGTTTCATTTTAACTCATGAAAATATATGATTCATTATAATACAATTTAACATTTTATGATGATAAACTGAAAACGTAAGATTTATAAAGCTTTATTATGTTATCTGCGCATGCGCTTACCAATCTACGCATGCGCCTGTCGACCTGCGCAGTTGCAGCCTTAATTTGATTTTCTAGTACTCATACCAATCTTAGCAAACCCTGAATTAACTCTTCTAATTCTAAATTTCATTAATTTGCACTTTATGATCGAATGTCTAATCAACTTCGTTTCATTAAATAAGATATTGATAATATTTTCAAATAATGTTAGTCCTCATATCTATCGCAATAATCTCAGATGTACTATTTTTTTCTAGTAACAAATTGTAATATCAATTCTGTGAATTCAATTAAAATTTTAGAGCATTACTTCTACTCGATCGCTCTTATTAAATGATCAAAATACGGTACAATAAGAAATAAAAATTTCGAACATCAATAAATAATTAAATCTATGATCAATTATATATTTCTAATCAGTTATGGAAAGGATTGGTGTTTCATATATTTTATACTCTGTTCAAACAATCTTTTATATAATTACATAAATGAAATAAATTGATAAAATAATTAAATAATAATTGTTTTGAATAATGAAATCATTGCAAATTTCATAGTGAAAACATGAATATTTTTCGTAACTTGGTATTACACGATAAAAGCTGCATCTTGGAAATCTTAGAAAAACAATTCCTTATTTCAAGGCTGAAACTGTTGCCGGGGTAAATCTTGGCAGCAGCGAATAACCAGTACGATTCTTAATTATTCTCGTTGAACAGACTTCTCCAAGTGCTGAAATACCGAAACAATGTACCCTTTAATCGGGCAAGAAATTTTACGAGGAACGTTTGCTAACGGCCAAGACCCCACCGGCATACTTGCGTGCAACTTCCGGCCGGAAGGAAAGTTCTGGGACGCCAAGGTATATAATATCTCGCTGTTCCGTTGTGTGATTATACAACGATCCGCGTAAACTTTCAACGACAGTTGGAATGGCTATTACGAAGTTGAAATCGAACTTTCAATGTAAACATGTCTCGCTGGACAACCAACAAACCGGACTCAACAACGATTATGAAATCTTTGAATTCATTGAAGAACAATATACAGTATTATGCAAAAGTCTTAGGTAATCTTTCAAAACTTACAGATGTTATTGTATTTCGACGCCTGCCACTTGTTTATGAAAAACAAAGCAAAGAAGAAATGTTTGAAAGAGCTTTTCAGTGTTTATTTCTTTACCAACTGCAGTAAACAAATTTTTCAAAAGTTGTTTCAAAAGTGGACTGAGAAATTACTACAGTATGACCTTCGCATGACATTGAATTTAGAAAATTTTGTTAGCAAGGGTTAATAACGTTCATGTAGAAAATTTTATTTCATCGAATTACATGTCCAAAATGACACTAAAGCTGTCAGCTTAATAAATATAGTAAATCCAATAATAGTAATAATACTAATCTCAACTTAGTCAAAATATAGTAAACCTACTTTTAATTCTTCTTGGCACAAACTAAAAATATATAGTGCGATTCGAAACAATCAAACTGACCTACAAATTTTATTAAAAAAGAAAACTTTAAAAAAATGTTATTATTGCAATTTTCAATTAAATTCAACCTGAATAACTTCTACTGCAAATATTTCATTGAAAATGCTACAAAATTGGTAAATATTTTTAGATTGCACACTGTATAGTGTAAAGGTTATACATATATGTATAAATATTTTGGTCAGATTATAATAATTATATACCGAAATCAAAACTAAATTGTATTGAATTGGCAAGCATAATTTTGTTATGTGTAGTATAATATAACTGAATATAATATGCTTGCCTTATCTAAAGCTTATTATTTTTAATTATATTCCACTGTAATTGATGATGTATTTCAAATACTTATTCGATAAATTATTACAAATCTTATTAATAAATCATCACAATTATTACATGTTCTGATATTTTGAGCAAAATATTTACTATTAATGAATGCAAATACTGGCCACTTATATTGCATGTCAATATTTTATTCTGTATAATAAATATTGATCATTTATTCTGAAGTACAGACGGAAAATGCTTACAAATTAATCCAATAAATAGCAGCTCTTATTTTTGTGTTAAATGATTTCGATGAAATTTTCAGTATACAAATAATTAACCCAACTCTGTAAAAGGAATTTTGAAAACTTTCATTACAAATTTACGTAAAAAAGTTGTAAGAAGTAACCCACTTTTTCTAGGATACAATTTTGACAAATTGCAATTTTTTTTAAACTGATGAAAGCTACTATACTAAGCTCTAATTTTTCAGAAAGAGCAGAAGTAATTTAATGTAATCATAAATTGCTCTGTTTTAAAAAAAGATGTATAATCATTGCATAGTGTATGTCATGAAGGAGGAGTATGAATTAAAAATTTAATAATATATTTATTAGAATAGTCGAACCAAAAGTTCCAACTTACAGTACAATTTACATGCACACATTATATAAAAATTGTTAAATCTTATATTAGAAAAGGCAAAAGTATATTATTTTATAATACATTATTGAACGTGTAATAAAAATGTATATGTATAATTATGTAAAATTACTTGTTAGTAGATGTGTGCATGTTTAAATGAATTTCTTGTTCAAAAATAACAATTGTACGTTTCCATCTTTCATTTAAAATAAAATTTTATGTACGATGTTCAACATTTTTGGAACTAACTTAATAAAAGATTACATAGCAAGTATTTTATTCATCATGTATTATATTAAAAGAGTATCAAAATTGACGTATATCACTTGAATAGTATGTTTGTAAGGTACAGAAGCAAATGTACGTTTATGCTTATCAACGGGTCAAACATTTAATTATTTTGTAGAAAGTGCATTTAGCATTTCTCTGTTATCGTAGACTTATTTCTAGCATTGAAAGAGCGGTTGATAGAGCTATGGGATGAGGGTTTGCCAGTGCGTGTTTCGTCAGGGGACATGCATGGGCTTTCATTAGCCACAGGAAATTAAGCGAGAACCGCTAGAGCCACCTTTTGCCACCCCCAAAAGCGTCGAAATAGAGGGTGTCGAATATCGCACCCCTGAGGGCTCGAATCCCGAAAATCGAGTCACATCGGAGACACAAGAACGATATGACAGGCAATGTCCTTGGAATTGATACAAATATTTCCACTTTTTTCCAATTGTGTTCGTGAAAAATTTCTCTTCCTTTTCGTTCTATATGTTTTAATACATACTTTCATTACTCTGCATAAAAGCATAGAGAATATTTCGAACCTTTACAATTATTATTAACCAGTATACCTATAGCGATTAATCGAAAACGTTTTTAATTATTTATTAGTAACAGATCGAGAGATTTATATGTATATTATATACAGACTAATTATATTTTATTAAATATGATAATTTTCATAGCAAAGATCGGCTTCTGTAAATCAAACATATATGTATTATATTACTTATAATATTATACATTATATAATACGTATGTATTATAATACTTATTGACGAGACATATTGTTTAATTCTATTCGGTGAGTTCAATGAATTGAGTGAGTTTTTTATCAATGAGTTCAATGAACTTACAAACTTAATTTCGAGAAATCCGAAATTCCTTCTACGACATACTTTATTATATTAACTGAGTGATAATTCTGTAAATGAAAAGTGTTAAATATTTTCGAAAGCAAAGAAAATATAACTTTATTAAATAAATAAACAGTCAATGTCCATCAGAATCTATGAATTACTATTTCAAATATTTAGAAAACTTGGTTAATGAAGTACTGGAACAAACATTCGTCTTGTTCATTATGCCAAAACATGATTGGAGGTTTTAATACGATGTCAGGATGTTTTTTCCTGAATTGGGATTAGAAATATTATTCAATAGTATTGCTGATACTGACGAAAGATTTAGACTTTATAAGTATAAACTTTGCAAAAATTAATGGACAAAATAGATATTGCCTGCGATATTTTTCAATGGAACAACATTCCGATGTATGAAGGTAAAAATCATGCAATTTTACAACAATTCGACAGTACGAGTGTTAAATTGTCATTGAATTCAATTTAAAACTGACATGTATTTATTCAAAAAATATCAATTAGCAACAAGTCAAATAAAATTTATACATTGATTATTTCCACAACATTCACAAGAATGTATAGTAAAAATTAAGATAGAATATTTGATGCAAAATATTTTTAGACATTTGTATGCAATCTGTTTAGGCCCATTACTAAGTTTTAGAATATAGTCCCATAGCGAGGGATTAGACCTTCGGTTAGTTTCTTTACCTGTAGCAGCAATAACACCCAAGGAGTCGGTACATCCTGTCGAGTATTTTAGTTTATTACTTTTTACCTCTGATTGCCAGAGACCTTAATTTTAGCTGTAGAGTCCGTTATTTCCAGTTTCTATTCATGTCGAGGTACTGCTTGGTTTTATTACTTGCTATGGTCATTTTTTGGGAAAAACCCAGACCCATCATACGTCACCCAAGTTTCCATTTCCATTTCATTTTGTACAGCCAATAGAAATTAAGATTTGTTTCCCTCACCCTTATTTCGTAAAAACTGTACGCGTACACCGTGCTTTCATATTTGTAAGAAATAGACATTCGACACTTAGCACTCGCAACAGCAACAACTAGTATTAGTTTTGTATAGTCTCCAAGTTTGGAGTGGTCCTTCGAGTAAGGAAATAGTTATAGATTTGCATACTTAGAACAAATTTAGTCGGCACACCACGTGCAATATTCAACAAGGCTCGAACGAATTTTATTTCAATCACGAGCGTTAACATTTGGTCCTTCGAGCCGGATACCAGCATCTTGGCACTCAAGGAATTCATCTTGTACGGAAGCTTGGCCCACCGTTTGGACATCCAGGAAGGAGACAGTGCATGTCACATCATAGGACATCACCCCTCTGGACGTGATAGAAGCAGACGGCAAGGCATCTTCCAATCTTCGACGACTGTGGGCGCAGCGTGTAGCAGTAATAAGTGTTGTGTGCAATATTGTTGATACAAGTGGGTTAGTGTTCCACAATTCAGCCGCATCTTCAGTGGGCTGTCGTTAGAACGCATCACAACAACTTAGTATACTTGAGAAGGCTGCCATCCGTCGAAGTCGCAGCATCCAACATCGAAGTTGCAGCATTCAACATCAGATTGCAGCATCTAGCATCGGACTGCAGCATCCAGCATCTGACTGCCGCATCAAGGACTCAGTCGCATACCTGGGAGCCAGCATCGCTGATTAGTCCCATCTTCCAATCGTAAGTCCTTCCTTAGTTTCAATTTCGTAATTCGTATATCATGGATCCTCAATTGAAGGCTTTTGTTGCCGAACGTCGGGCAGTCAAAACCAAATTAACTCTCCTTAAGAAATTTGTAAATGCGTTCGATAGTAGCACCGATATTGTAGCATTTGAGAAACGCCTACAGGCTCATGACGATTTGTTTAAAAAATTTGATAAGGTTCAATCCCAAATAGAGGCTTTAGATTTAGACGAAGACACAGAACAGATACAATTAGAAGAACGTGAGAGCTTTGAAAGCGCATATTTTAATATCATGTCGATCGCGGAAAAACACATAGCAAATGCTAAAGGGCCACAGCAACCAGTACCCTCGCCTAGTATAAGTGGGACTCCCGCACCTTCTGATGTACAATCCGCGCCGCGTCTTCCAGTAATAAATTTACCGACCTTTGATGGTGATTTTAGTCAATGGATACGTTTTCGCGATACTTTCATGTCATTGGTACACAATTGTGATAGGTTGACAGATATCGATCGATTTAATTATTTAACTTCGACATTGAAAGGCAGCGCAGCGCGAATGATAGAATCATTGGGTGTTTCGGAAATCAATTATCAGATCGCGTGGTCTAGGCTAAAAGAACGTTATGAAGATCCTAAAGCGTTAGCTCATCATCACGCCAATGCCTTGTTAGAAATTGCGCCAGTCAAAAAACAGAACGGCGAAGCACTTAGTCGGTTTATAGATACTGCTACAAACCATGTGAACGCCTTAGAATCACTCATGAGTTCGGCCGAAGTATGGGACGCTTTCATTAGTTTGCATTTAGCTAAGCGGATTGATTCCGCAACCTTAGATGATTGGGAAAAGCGTACAATGGAATTGTCTCGAAGACCTACGTTTCGCGAATTTTCAAAATTTATTGAACAACGTGCACAGTACCTTACACGAAAACAATTCGACAAACCGCACTCAGGTAGCTCGCCGCCGGTGAGTCAGGCTAAGCAAGGGGACAATCGACAACGTCACATGCCATTAGTATATGTCGCGACAAATAAATATCCTTGCCCTTTGTGCCATGCTGAACATGCTCTTCAGCATTGCAATAAACTAGCGGCCATGCCCCATCCCGAACGGCATGAAACAGTTAAACGCTTGCAATGCTGTTTCAACTGTCTACAATTGGGACATAGCATTAAAAACTGTACTCGCGCTGGCTGTAGAAAGTGTGGAAAGAAGCACCACACATTGTTGCATAGAGATGCCACGGACGTAGTAGCTAACTTCGCGAACGCTAGTCAGGAAACTTCCCAATCACATATTGTTCAAGCTTGTGTTTCAAATTCTGCTCTTCCTCATGTAGAATATACCGTTTTGTCAACCGCGATAGTTTATGTCAAAGATAAAGACGGCAATAATCATAAATGTCGCGCCCTGTTAGACGTAGGCTCACAAGCAAATTTCGTTACAGAAGAATTTTGCAATAGATTAAACCTTCCGCGGTTTGAACTTGAAACAACCGTTGGTGGTCTAGGTAGAACGGCCAATCCCATCCGATCGAAAACTTCCATATCGATAACGTCCCAGTGTAATAACTTTCAATCGCAAATGTCTTGTCTCGTCATTAAAAACATAACAGAGGAAATGCCTAACATTCCGCTAAATAGAAGTCACATAGATATTCCTGCAGGCATTATCCTTGCAGATCCTAATTTTCAGCAGCCAGGTCGAATTGATCTATTAATCGGTGCTGGTCTGTTCTGGAAACTATTATGCATAGGCCAACATAAATCAGGATCAGGAGATTTAGTTTGGCAAAAGACGCGCCTTGGGTGGGTGTTAGGTGGAATTTTGAATTGGCCGAGCGAGTCTAAACGCAACAGCGTAACATGCCATACAATTACAAATTCCCAATTGCATAGGTCCATAGCTAGTTTCTGGGAAATAGAAGAGGTTACGCGTCCTGAGTCATTTGCTCCACTAGTTCATAAAGATACCTGCGAGGAGCATTTTACAAGTACGACCGTACGTGATCACGATGGTCGATTTATAGTAGCTATACCCTTTAATGACCAGTTAGCTAAATTAGGTGAGTCATTCTCGCAGGCGGAAAGGCGGTTCCTCAATTTAGAAGCAAAATTTAGAAGAAATCCTGAACTTAGAAAACAATATATAGAATTCATGCATGAATATGAGGCCTTAAATCACATGTCATCAATAAGCAATAAACATCCAATAGAATCCGAATCATGTTACTATTTGCCTCACCACGCTGTCTTCAAAGAATCTAGCACAACTACCAAAATTCGTGTTGTATTCGATGGTTCCGCGAAGACGTCATCCGGGATTTCAATAAATGACGCGCAATTGGTAGGTCCGACGGTACAGAGCGACCTCGTTAGTATTCTGATTAGATTTAGGAAACACTGTATCGTAATTTCTGCAGACATTGAAAAAATGTATAGGCAGGTTCTAGTGCGAGCTGAAGATCGTCGATATCAGCGTATATTGTGGCGAGATAGCGAAGAAAAACCCATTAAAATTTACGAATTGAATACTGTTACGTATGGCACAGCATCCTCTTCATTTTTGGCTACGCGAGCTCTTAAACAAATCGCGGAGGATCACGCGCAGTCACTACCTTCTGTGAGTAAAATAATCTCGAGTGATTTTTATGTTGATGACTTGCTGTCAGGTTCCGATAGTGTCGAAGAAGCCATCGAATTGCGTCAATCATTGACATCGGTTTTAGCGCAGGCTGGATTTCATCTTCGAAAATGGGCTAGTAATGATTCCAGAGTAGCTAGTCGTGAACAGGATAGTTCAATTTCCCAAGTTGAGTTTAAGCCGGTTGATAAAGAATCCAAAATTTTAGGTTTGTTGTGGTCAGTTGAGTTGGATGAACTTCGCTACTCACTTGTAGGTTCTCGATCGGGCAAAATCACAAAACGCAGTATTTTGTCAGAGATAGCGCAAATTTTTGATCCCCTCGGTCTTATTGGTCCTGTGATTATTAAAGCTAAGTTACTAATGCAAGAACTTTGGCAACTTCAGGTCAGCTGGGATGAAAGTCTACCGCAAGACTTTCATACTCGCTGGGTTAGTTTTCGAAACGAATTGCGTGATCTTGCATCAATAGCGATTCCGCGTCGAGTAGTGGGCAATATTAAACAAACGATAGAGTTACACGGATTCTCGGATGCTTCGGAAAAGGCGTACGGGGCTGCAGTCTACCTGCGCACCCGCACGGACGGAGGGTCTTGGCAAACCCAATTGTTATGTGCTAAATCACGTGTTGCACCTTTAAAGACTACTAGTTTGCCCCGTCTAGAGTTATGCGGCGCTCTTTTATTAGCACTTTTAGCAGATAAGGCCAAAAAGGCATTAAACATTCCCAAATTGCGCGAGCACTATTGGACTGATTCCACCATAACCTTAGCGTGGATTAGAAGTGAACCATGTAGATGGAAAACATTCATTGCAAACCGTGTCTCAGAAATTCAGCAGCTTACGTCATCTGATCATTGGAAGCATGTAATGTCCGGTGACAATCCCGCGGATTTGATATCGCGAGGAGTCAGTCTTTCTTCAATCAAGGATAGCTCCTTGTGGTGGCACGGTCCCTTATGGCTTTCTCAAGAATCGCACAAATGGCCTTCTTCTGAACCTGTGGCGGAATCCGTACCTGAGGCAAGGCTAACTAAGACGGCACTAGTGGCCGCATCTGACCCTTCAAAAACTGATTCATTCGACTTGCTTTCGCGATACTCTTCATATCCGAAATTACTCCGCGTGACCGCATATTGTCTTAGATTCATAACAAATCTTCGAAGGAAGATTCAGTCGAATAGAGTCCCTGACGGTCAAAATAATAGTGTGATAACGACAACAGAATTGCTCAAGGCGGAAAAGGTTCTTGTGGGTATTGTGCAACGTAGTCATTTCGCTATAGAACTCGAGTCTCTCATAAAAAATAAACCTGCATGTTCACAAGGTCGATTAACTAGTCTGAATCCCTTTGTGGATGAAAGTGGGTTAATCAGGGTGGGCGGAAGACTAAAACATGCTAAAATTGAGTATGAACAGAAGCATCCAATGATTCTTCCTACATCGCATCCGCTCACCACTTTGATTGTTAGGCATGAACACATTAGACTATTGCATGCCGGTTCTCAACGAACATTATCGTCTTTGAGAAACAAATTTTGGATATTGTCTGGTAGGCGAACCATTAGAAAAATTGTGCGCCAATGTATGAATTGCTTTCGCGCGAATCCGATTAGTAGTTCATACAAAATGGGTGACCTGCCTGCCGAAAGAGTCACTCCAACTCGGGCATTTTCTACCTGCGGAGTAGACTACGCAGGTCCCGTGCTAATACAGGAAAGGGGACGTGGTCGCGTAGCACTTAAAACTTATATCTGTTTATTTGTTTGTTTCTCGACTAAGGCCATTCATATTGAACTTGCTACTGACCTGTCGACTGATGCCTTTCTTAATTGTCTTTACCGTTTTATATCTCGCCGTGGCCGATGCAATTCGATTCACTCTGACAATGGAAAAAATTTTATTGGCGCGAAAAATCAGTTAAAGGAGTTAGGAGTTTTGATAAATAGTTCGGAACACAATTCAAAGATTCAGCGTACCTTAGCGCAAGAAGGCATAGAATGGCACTTGATACCACCATATGCACCGCATTTTGGTGGATTGTGGGAGGGAGGTGTTAAGCAGGTAAAAACGCACTTAAGGAGAGTTATTGGTGAACAGCGTCTAACATACGAGGAACTGTATACGATTCTTACGCAAATTGAAGCTTGCTTAAATTCCCGTCCTTTGCATCCTTTGTCCAGTGATCCAACTGATCTTACCCCTTTAACACCAGGCCATTTTTTAATTGGCGATGCGTTAATGGCACTTCCTCAACCAGACGTAACCCATATAAACCAAAATAGATTGAACAGGTTCCAGCTCATTCAGCAGATGGTGCAACATTTTTGGAAACGATGGCACCAAGAATACCTTCATGAGTTACAACAACGACACAAATGGAAACTAGATTCTTCTGGGGATGTCAAAATTGGAGCTCTAGTCTTAATCAAGGAAGACAACATCCCACCAATGAGATGGCGTCTTGGTAGAATAATTGAGCTTCACCATGGACTCGACGACATCACCCGAGTAGTAACATTAAAGACATTAGACGGACTCACTAAGAGATCCGTAACAAAAATTTGTGTTTTGCCAGACGCAGAAAACTCTGCTTAAGGACAACTAGTTTCAATGTATATAACGTGTAATTTGATTCATGTATAATCAAGCATCATTGTAAATATGTACTCATAGCCTTCCATTGTTAACTGTATATAGATTTCGATTTAGTGTTAAGCATCTTCGATTGCGTTTACATGACCGAATATATTGTATTCTAATTATTTTAATAGTTTTGACCGCACGAGCTAGTACACTGCGATTATCTCTGTTGAACGCGAGTCGTTCAAGGTGGGCGGTATGTTTAGGCCCATTACTAAGTTTTAGAATATAGTCCCATAGCGAGGGATTAGACCTTCGGTTAGTTTCTTTACCTGTAGCAGCAATAACACCCAAGGAGTCGGTACATCCTGTCGAGTATTTTAGTTTATTACTTTTTACCTCTGATTGCCAGAGACCTTAATTTTAGCTGTAGAGTCCGTTATTTCCAGTTTCTATTCATGTCGAGGTACTGCTTGGTTTTATTACTTGCTATGGTCATTTTTTGGGAAAAACCCAGACCCATCATACGTCACCCAAGTTTCCATTTCCATTTCATTTTGTACAGCCAATAGAAATTAAGATTTGTTTCCCTCACCCTTATTTCGTAAAAACTGTACGCGTACACCGTGCTTTCATATTTGTAAGAAATAGACATTCGACACTTAGCACTCGCAACAGCAACAACTAGTATTAGTTTTGTATAGTCTCCAAGTTTGGAGTGGTCCTTCGAGTAAGGAAATAGTTATAGATTTGCATACTTAGAACAAATTTAGTCGGCACACCACGTGCAATATTCAACAAGGCTCGAACGAATTTTATTTCAATCACGAGCGTTAACACAATCATTAAAGGTGAAAAAAATAGAAAATATTAAAAGAAAATAATATACGTGAAGTATGATGAAATAAATACAACCACTTAATTTTGTTAGTAGTAAACTGATTTGTTCGTATCTAGTTTGTAATGACATTTATTCAAAACAACTATTGATAAAAATAAGTTATTGATTCTATGATTGTTGAGATTGTTTTTCAAGGTAGGCTTTAAATCGAAATGTTTATACTATTTATGTATAGTACACTATGTTTATATATAATGTTTGAAACAACATCTTAAATCATCATTTTGCTCATAGAATATGTCAGTAAAATTTTATGGAAAAGATTAGAACGCCTTGTACATGTGAGTGCTAAAATAAAGCGGTCAAATGACCGGTTCACAAGTTCGTTATTATAAATTACAAAATTAGTTAGTGTTTTCATCAAGATAAAGAATTAATGTTTATATTAATTTTTATTTTGCTTATTTATTTTTCGACTTCATTTTTAATTTCAAATTAAGTGTGCACATGCTGGTACGTTTAGTATTACTGACAACAGTTTATATGTATACGTTTTATATATTTTAATGTATTACAAATTGATAAGATTTCAAAACCCTAATTGTAACAAATCGAAGCATAAAAATTGTGAGATTTTATGCTACGAAAAATGTATTCAACCTCATTTTACCAGAAGCATGTTTCTTTCACTTAACGCCACGTACCAGTTTCAATTCACTATCCCCCAGCGATCGAGCAAACGAGGATTCAGTGTGTTTGTGAAGAATAAGAAGAAAATTGGTGCCGTTACGAGTCTCTGTAACAGAGCAGAACCCACAGGGGTATGGACGATTGTGTGCAAAGGGTGATGAGTAATCTCGGGCAGACTAATCTTTGGGGTGTGGCGATTGCACCATGGAAGAGAAATGTTGAAAAGAAAGAGAGGAAGAAAGATCATTTTGTCTAGCGCCTGCTATTAGACTCGTTAGGAAAACTAACAGACTCGTACCTGACAGAAAATAATTATTCTACTGTTGCATATGAAATGATTGAATCCCGAATATAGTTCATTTAATTAGACCTAAAAGTGTAATACAATTTACTCACATGAAAGTACCGTAAGATTGCACTTATAATCTCAAAAAAGAATTGAAGAAAGATATACACAAATCCTTCATTAGACGGTGACTGATGAAACGATTTTCTGACAAACAGCTAATTTTCGTTAAAAATACTAATGAAAATTTTACAATGGTTTATAGTTAACTTTGAACTTAAAAATGATGTAGATTAAATGTTAATTTACGATATTATTTTGTCATCAAATCCTGTTTCATAGACTTTGTACGGCTTGAGATTGATCATTGTTTGTTATAAGTGGTAATTAGACATTTTATATTAAGAACATTAATGAACGTTTATTACGGAAATTAACATCTGCTTGTATATCTATAATCGTGAACCTAGACAGTACGAAAGCCTAGATTAATTAAAAACAATTTATGTGACCAGTATACAATTGCTAATTAAATGAAAGTATTGGATTAGTGCTTTTGAAATGTTTTAGTTGTTAATTTGTGTCTGAATAAATTTTTAATCAAAATAAACTATATTCTTTAACATATTAAACAGAATATGTTTAGCGGCAAACATATTTACTGAAGTAAAAAGATAATAAAGATTTTTTTACAAATTCGTACACATATGAGTAAATCTCCGCCTTACAAAGACATAGAAATAGATCGTAGAGTGAAGATCTGCAAGAAAGTTGCTGCAAATGTCCTTCTGGTAGTGAATGTAGAAACTATCGCAATATGGGCTTTAACCCTCGAAAGCTCGCGTTGAGTCTCCTTAAACCCACGTTTTCACCAATATATCATTGGCAGAGGATTTACTTAGGGACAACATTTATCTTGTTGGAACAATGAAAACAAATAGGAAGGACTTACCAAAGTCAGTAACTGAAACAGATCAAGAGTTCAATATTCGTTCTCCCTTTAGATTACAGACAATTTAACGCTAGTACCATATGTATCGAAATTTAGCAAATAATAAATAATAAACGATAAATACTTATCTAAAAATATTACTACTATAGTAGTATACTATATAAACACTACATATTAGTATATTAAATGTATTAGAAATTTTACAAATAACTTCAATTCTGAAATTCTTATGCATAACATTAATAATTATTATCCAAAAAAATGATTTTCGAATAGAAATTATTATACATTACAAATGTTTTGTTTCACAAAACAGTTAGGCAATACTCTACTAGTAAATATCACTTGTTATAAATTTTCTAATTACACAGAACCAGTAAGTTTGGTATAACATTGATAATCAAGCTTCCAGAATATAGTAAGAATATATTATGGAGTCATCTAAAGAAACTGTAGATATAATAAAGGTTACAGAAAAAGCAACATAAAGAGGAAGTTCCTCTAATAATAGCAGCTTATAAAAATGGAAGATATGAAATATTTAATAACACAAGAATATAAAACATACTTTAACAAATATACATTCAAATGTAACAATTGTCAAAAGTATAGTGTAAACAATACATTCTCCTTCAAACGATACTTTATAACATATCTGAATTCTAAAGTCAAAATGTCTTAAGTCCCATTTTTTGGAAACCATTATACACGTTCCCCATATGAAATTTTCCACCCTTTTTGATGGTAAAAGTTACATTTTTTCCTGAACCATTTAGTTAACATAATAGCGTACAAATAATATTAAGTTCATATATTGCGCTATGGATACTGTATCTCTGATTAACTCGAAAGATGGAAAAGTGTGACTCTGATAAATATACAAAATGAATAATCTTTTCCAATGTATAACTTATTTCTATGTAAACAAAAAACACTCATTCGATTTGAATATCAACTGTTATAAGCACAGATTCAATTGTTATTGAATCAAATGCTTAAGCGATAAAAAAGAAAGGCAATGTGTATGGGTTTACATTGACCCATTACGTGGCTCCGGAGGGTTATAGAATCGTCGGTACATACTCCGAGGGTTAAGGATTGTTGCCGCAGGCAAACGGGGCGTACAAAATCGAAAATATCCATCGATTTTGCGTCTCCGTACAGCACGTACACGGTATAAGCGCGAGTGTATAGCTAACTCGGGCCAGCCACGTTTTAAACCCTCAACGGGTTACGCTGGTCACGTGTGCTGTCGGACGATACGAAAGCCGCATACAAAAGTTTTTCACCCCTTTCTCTGCGACTGCTCCCGTCATGTTTCTGCTACTCTACATCTATCTATACCTTTTCCCTCCTCCGCTTTGGCTACTACACTTACCCTTCCGTTTCGCTTTCATACGCGCCACCGTTTGCGGTACGTTCGTCCACGACGGCGATGCCAGCTGCCTCGTGTCGTCGACAGAACGAGAAAGAAAAAACGAAACAACGAGAAAAAAACTCGTCGAGCATTAAGAGAGACACGTACGGGGTATCTTCTTCGCAAACAATACACCGAAGAGAAGAAACGCTCGGCTCATCCGTGATGCCTGCTTTTCTTCTCTCTGCTTCTCCTCTTCTGCTTTCAACGCGCGTGTATTCTCCTCCGCGTCGAATTTATCAAGCTGTCCCGTTGGGATTTGTCAATGTCTCGGACTCGTCGAGATTTCGCGTCCAATTAGTCGATCCGTGAGGCATTTCTGCTCTCGGAAAATTTACAGCTGGCCCCGCGTTGAAGAGTTCGTTCACGTAAAGGCGGGAACGACAAGCGGAGGAGCACGCGGGCATTAATTTCCCCTCCGGGCAGCGGCAGCGTGAAACGTAATCGAGAAAGCCGTTAGTAGGCGACATTGTGCCTGTGACGTCTTTTTAAATTCACCGGAAATATTCGACGGATATGAAAGTTTTTAATAGTCTTTTGGTTTCAAATGGATCCGGCGTAGAAGGCAGGAAAAATGTCCCCTAATGGACTCTCGAAAGAAATTATTCGTGATCAGCGGAATACGTTCGTTACGAGGACGTGAAACGAGCGTGAACGAAGATTGGAGGAGACAGACGAAAAAACGACACCGAAAATGAAGAGAGTGAGAGGGTGAGAAAGTGAGAGAGGGAGGTGAAATGGAAAGAAAGAAAAAAAAACGCTTGGAAAGCAGCACGTTCAGCAGCCGATGGTGCTACGAAATTACTGAAAATCCTCGTCGACTTCAAGCAACCTGATTTGTCCGTGTTAGTTCTACTCGTTCGTCAGCTTGCTCGTTTATTCATGCGTCTCCCTCTCTGTCACCCTTTCTCTTTCTCTTTCTGTCTCTTTATTCTCGCGCTCCTCGTAATTCATTATATTTCTCACGGTCCGTTATTCTGTTTCTGTCGATTCCCCTGCAGCTCTATCGGGCTTTACTTCATTAGAATCGTCCACAGATCGTCCCTTTCCTTTTTCCAAATAACTCCTCTGACTCCTCCATTAAACTGTCTGCGTTAATAGCTTCGTGAAACTTACGGACGTCCGAAACTGTCCGAAAGGCTCGTTTGCAAATTCCATTGCCCTGTTTGGCCCGTTCATTCAACGGATCCTTTTCATCTTGGAAAACTATTATTCCCTCCGCTCGTCTTATTTCCCACGCTAAATTTTACCGGTTCGTTCGTTTGCCTCTTTTGTTTCATTGCAATCTATTTTCGCTTCAATCTGCCGTTTGATGACGATTATTAGCCATATGTATCAAACTGATACTTTATATTTATTTTTAAAGTTTAAGGTTATCGTGCAATATTACAATAATAAAATGTGAGGTTGTTTTTACAATTACATGAGGTTGGTAAGAGTGTTGAGTGAGTGAAGTTGGTATGATTGAAATAATGTTTGGGTTGGTATGAATGAAAAACAAGAGAGAATCGGGGATTGCCAGGAGGAGCGTGGTTGAGTAAAAAAATGTCTGTTCGGTGTGAAAAATGAAACGTGTTTAAATATTAACATTATGTCCATTAAAATATATATACATTAAATATTATGAACAAAAGGATCAACAATATTTTTCCCCCACATAAAACACCTTATTTACGTTAGTCAGGCGACCAACTGATTGGTTAATATAAACTTGGAAGTCAATTGCAGGAAAGGTGATACTAATAATGACCATTACGATTTGAAACTTTAAGTATGTTAGGCTTGAATATTGCGTGAATAACCCGTTAAAAAATTAAACCTTAAGATAATAAATTATAACGTATTTTAATTCAATGTATTTAATAGGATATATTTACTTGAAATACATCGGTCACTTTGAACAGATACATAGTATTTATTTAAATTATTAAGTTTTAAACGAAATCATTTTTTAATTTATTTTTTATATCAACAAACTTGTTCGCATAATTTCTCAAATACCCTTCGGTTGTCAACATCGTTAACTATATTAGTAATATAAATTTTCACATGGTGTTTCGTAAGTACAGGTGAGAATTTATTATTTGAGGGTGAGTACACACTTATCCCCCGATTTACAGGGCACTTCATTTACAAAATTTCTCGGTTTTTAAAAGTAAGGGATTTAAAAAAAAAGCGGTAAAAATTAATATTTTGACAATACCAATGCAAAAGTAGAAATTTTATATGTTTTATTTTTGTTATGAAGTTTTTATCAGCAGAATTTTTATATTTTTCTAATTAAAATGTGATCAAACATGATTTAACTCGGTTAATATTTACTGGTTTAAGTAACGATAATTTCTATTTACACGGTTTTCTGAGAAACCTAACCTCAGTGTAAATCGGAGAATCGGTATATAAAAATTGCTCCGATTAGGAAGTTGTTTACATGTTTCAAATTTTTGAAAATTTTCAAATTTCCAAATTTTACAATTTACAATAATAGAAATTTGTAGGATGTATTATATGAAAATTTAAATTCTAAAAAAACTGCCTACGAATGATCTAAAGAGAATACAAACGAAATTTCAAGAAGAAATCAAATGCATTTGCTATTTTATCAGCGCTTAATTTACACATTTAATAAAAGAAGAATCAATTACTAGTCTATTCATTTGTCGTTCCATTTGTACCCTCCAGAATAGTAATTTGCTTTCAATTTTCGTTTCCGTAAAACAAATTGATCGTTCGAAAAATATCGAAAGCCTTAATCGCGTACGTTGTAACGAGCTATTTGCCCTTTCATCCATTCTGTTTCAGTTTATAACGACAGAATTGTCAAAAATATCGAGAAATCCAGCATTTTCAGCCTTAAATGCCTGAACATGCTATCCGTTCCACCGATACCCCATTTATCACTGAAATCTATTATTTTTTCGGTACACACCGCCGTCGTTAATCCCGTTCTATTCATAGTATCCGCGAAACATAGGAATACTCGAAAATATCGGGAGGATCTCGATTACAAAATCCACCGAGTTCATTCAGCTCGTCTGTTCGATGGTCCATTTATCGCCAGAATTTATTATCCCTTCCAAGTCACCACCTTTGCCCTTTTCTGATATTCCACCCCCTTCGTCCAACATCTTTATCCACATCCGACCCAGAGTTTCGCTCGCTGCACCTGTTCTCCATCGTCGCGATTCCTGGAGAGCGATCTTTTTCCGCCAAATCAACCCGGCAAATTGGAGCTTGCAAATGATCCGCCTTAGAGATTCCGCTAATTGTAGAGGAGAGAAGGGTCGAGCAGAGAACGTTTCGAAGAAAAAACCTTACCGTTAAACTAATTGCTACGGTAAAAGAACGGGAGAAGGAGTGACTGGGAAAAAGTGAGATAAGAGATGAAAATGGAACAGGGTAAAAGAAACATTGATATTCCACGAAATAAAAACTTCAATGTGTCTTGCTCGTTTTTCATTTACTCCTGACCCGTTAAAATGTCATCTCTATATGCCTGCATGAAGCGTATCAGATTCTTACAATAAAATATGAGCGAAAGTTTTTCTCGAGTGATTACAATAAAAATTATTCATCTGCATAAATGATACGATTAACGAATTTTCGTACGAATTGCATTATTGTAAGTTAATAATTTTAAATTATATTTGGAATTAATTAAATTTGTGCGAATTATCAAATTGCAAGTATCATAGAGAACCGCTTCTGAAATTTGTACTGCTCAGGGCAAAAATGGACATTATGTTCGGTGCTATTGAACACTGTATTATATTAATAACGGGCATTGGTGAGTACAGCTGATTCTCATTATATTGTTATCGGTGGGATTACAGTAATTAGGTCCTTTTATATTCATTTATATTTGTTTATGTACGTTTCTATCAAGGAGGTTTCTCACACCAGGAGGTTTAAAAGGAGAACGTTCCGCCTTTGCCTCTGCAAGAGAATCATCGTCAAGTATCAGTAGCGATCGGTCGAACAGTCGTATTTTCTAGCGATATTGAAAATTCACGATTCGCGTTATTATTACATCAGGGTCCCGCCAACAATCATTACATATCTCCCAGCGCGGGATTCTCCATCGGAAACCTGGTTTCCACATCATAGTGATTACTGGCAATCACATATCATCTGGACGTTTCTCGCGCTGGAGATTTTAATGGAACCTGGTTTCCGTATCATCAAAATCTAACATACTAACGGCAACTGTTGCCCTAAAAATAAAAATTCGGTGTCACGCGATTAATTAATCGCTGACCGGCGCTCGACCTTCGTGTACATAAACCTATCATTTTCACACGCGACACACTCACGCACACAATATCGATATTTGTAATGTCGATTAATTCATAAACCAAGAGTTTGTTATGCCTTCGGGCTTTTTCCCTTGCACAAGTTTTAAATACACTATAAATTTCACAGTTTACAATCACGAGTTATTTAACAATCTTCGACATAACCTAAACATCCACTTAAACGTTCGATAAATTCGATCCTTTCATGAACCATTTCTCAGGCTTATCGCTTTCAAGTGTTTAGACATTTTACACTCGGAACTAAAGAGGGGACAAGCTCTGAAAATACGATCTCGAGAAAATTACATTTTTGGTTCAAAATTCTGACGACGCAACATTAAAGAAAATTTTATCTTCGTAAAAACGCAAGTGGATTCAATCGAATAGATTGACAGTTTTCACGTTGAAGACTTTCGATCGCACATCTATGTTATAAATTTGTAAATTAGCAAATTTCGAATTTGATATTGAAACTTTGGAAGTTCTTATATTTAAGAATTTGTGCTATTTAAAATTTGTAAATTTAAAAAAATGGCGGTTTGTAAATTCATTAATTTGTAATACTAAAAATTTGTGAAGACGAAAGTTTCCAAATTTCCAAGTATTTTAATTACTAGATTAAAAAATGTTTGATTTGAAAAATCTCTAAGGTTGCGAGTTTATGATTCCTTAAATTCTTAAATTTTTAAATTACAGAATTTGTATATTCGCAAATTTCTAAATTCCAACATTAAAAAATTCGTGAACGCGTAAAATAAATTTCTAAATTTTTAAATTTGTGACTGAAAATTGATCAATTTCTCAGTTTGAATATTAGAAAATTAATTTTGAACAGCAGGTTATTATCGCCACTAATCTCTCAACATAATCCAGAAATAAACATCAAAAAGAGAAAAATATAAATGATTAAACTAATTACAATTAAAAAAAAGAAATTAAACAGATGTTCAGTTAATAGCATCTACCATATGGCTGTCCTACTTTACTCGACCACGTTTATGTTCCGAATCAAACGTACGCTTTTTAAAAAATTGTTTCAAACGAAACTGTTTCAGAAACATTTCAAACAATATCCGATTCTTTTTATCCAATTAACTACAGACGATCCACCTGTTCCAGAAATTACCTTATGAGTAACTTTCCTGAATAAAGCTTTGTGTTCCTCTTTTTCGACCAACGCAGCTGTTCGACTACATGCGAGCGATACTGCTCTGTTTTCAGCGTACGAGCATATCGATCAGGAACAAAACAAGAAAGCAAAGCGGCTTTTGAAAGCGAAAGTCGGCCATGCCCGATGTACGAAAACAAAGAGTCGATTCGAAGGCGTAGAGAGAAACGAAAAAGGGCGGGATGGACATTCGGAAAATGGCGATCGAAGATTCGATAATCGTAGAGAGCTCGTTCGCGGGAGCGATACGCCTGGCGGCGTCCAATTACCGATCAGTAATTGGGACAGAATTTCTGCTGAGCTTAAATTTGCGCGCCGTTGTCCAGCCCCTTGGTTGCCTCGGTCACTCGCTGACATCGCATCGCTGCTCTTCGTTAATTAAACCGATTAAACTCGCGATTCCGAAGATGAGATCTTCCCCTTTTTACCGTGTGCGCAACCCCCCGCGATCTTCTTCGGGAGCGAGGAGAGCAAACGGCGCGACCACGCTTCGAAGCTCTCCATCGAGTTCCTTAATTACTGATCTGGTTACTGCAATTCGAAAGATCTTGTAAAGAATCATTCTCACAGAATAGCGAAGGGTAGAGTATACAAATTCTCCATATATAATGTTGAAAAATTATAACAGGGATACATCATAATCGCTGGATCATCGATCTTGATGAAACTTCTTCTGATGAAATTGAAACAAAAATTAGATGACCCATATTGAGCCGTTCACTCCACAAATCGATTAACTCCACTTTTTGAAAAATCTTAAATTTAAGCATAAAAGCACTTGGTATAATCATAACTTTTTATATTTACACAAATTTTCCCAAACATAACACCATTAAACAACTAAAATATTCTTTTGACCACTGAATAATAAAATACATTTATTTGTACATCTTTGACGATAAATATTTGGTTATTCTTTCTTCTAATTTAATATCATTTAGATGAAAGCTACATCTGTATTCATGCATTCTACAAAAATTTGAATTTATATTATAAAAGGAATTTCAAAAACCAACGCACATTATTTCATCGCTTTTCTCCGTTTTTGTTTTATGGAGTTAACCGATTTGTGCAATGAGGGGCTCATATGTGTGTATTTCTGCCACTATTCATTATTTCGGAAGATATTTTGATTGTCTATTTTTTGATTTCATGAAATGATAAATTAAGGAATGATATTAGAGTACCGTAATCAACCCAGGAATTGGCGCATGAGGAGGTTAATCCCAAATAAAAGCCACTTGGTCGCTCCGCCTATCCCCACCGTGAACACTTTCAGCGTGACATATCGGCAAATAAGAATAATAATGATAACAACTGCATCATGCAATTCACACTATCTCACTCACTCTCGAGACGGTTGCCGACTGATATTGTTTTTGGCCTAATTGGTGCACCTGACCACTCGAACCAATAGTTCCTACTGTCGAAAATGCGAGTGAGATTCGGGTGTTCATTTTTCTATTCAGACCAACTGAGGCTCCTTCCAAACACCTGGGTCGACCTCGTACGCGCCAATTCCTGGGTTGTCTATAGCAGATACTCTATCACGAATTTAAATCCCCTTGAAGATAATCTGTTCTTTTTTTTATTTATATGGTGTACCGTGCTCTTCTCGTTTTTTCTCGAAGGCAGCACGACAGTTACACCCAATGTGTCGGGTGAACTCGGTTATGTATAGAATAGGTTGATAGATTAGCAAAGTAGATAAGTTGCTGATTGAATTTATTCAGCAATAGGTTGTAGTAGGTTTTTAAAAGTAACTTGTTGACTGTTGATTCGTTTCTAATATTTTTACATTTAGGTGTGTATGAGGTAAACAATTTGTTGGTTAGAGTGGTGGTTCTACCAATCCGACGCAAGCTGTAGAGGGAGGAAGGCTGGATTAACGGTTTGGTTCTTCAGGTAGGTGAAAAAATTTTAATTTTTAGGGACAAGTTTACAACGCGTGGTTAACTGAAATATTATGGTCCGAAACATAATTATGGTACCCCTAAAACATTTAGGTTTTTCCTGTCATCAGGTGATCATAAACGGTTGGGTCCTAACTGTACAATACGACGACGCTACATTATATTTTATTGACATATTTATATATCTTTTAATATTATTTATAATCTTTGTCCTCATTGTATTTTACTTTTTAATTTATTTAACTATCTGTAATTGTATAACATAATGTATAATGTATAAAACATTACATACAGAGCAGAATTATTTCTACGATGTGCACCAGTCTACAAATTATATAATATAGTAAATTAAAAAAAAAGAAATAATATCACAAAACTAAAAAATGTAAAAATACAGTATATGAATAAAAACAAATAATACATAAAAACAGAAAGAAATTACTAATTATGATCAGTGTAGTATTATGATTCAGTAATTTAGTATTTCTTTAAATCAATGAATGAAACGCTAATTCACTATGTTAATTTAAACGTCGGTTCCAACAACTTTTCAAATAATGAATATTGGCAAAAACTATTGGTCAAATATGGGTCGTTCTATTTTTGCCCTAGATTTTACATAGACGAAGGTTTATCAAAATCGATGACCCAACAACTGCAATGTTCCGTTGTGAGACTACGGTTGAACCAGATTTTTTTAACCAACTTTTTACTACAACCTAACAGCAAACTTTTCTTTTATGGAAATGTATATTCAAAAATTCAAGCGCTTATTAAATGTAGTTTTAAACTCATTGTTACGAAGCATAATTATAGTTGTTTAACCTTCAAACGGATGTTGTTTGTTTTTCAACGTATTACTCGCAAGGGGAACGAATAAAATACAAATTATATTGCGAAATCTACTGCATACAAATTATAATATTTTATCATTAAATTGTATTATTATTTATTAAATTAAATTAATTATTTATTAATTAAATTATTAAAAATTTAATTTCTAATTTATCTGAATTTATAATACACATATGTATAAGTATATACATTTAAATAACTATAAACGATCGCAGAGTATACATAGAAAGTACACGTGACAATTACTAAGATTGTTTAATTACGATGCATAAACATATTAATTAGAATTATATTTTTACCAGTAATTTTAAGATGTATTACGTGAAGGTGGCTAATGCATATCAAGCCACAATTTTAAACCTGCACTTATTAACTTTTACGTAAAGTTTTGTTTCCATTCGAACGTGTTTTACCGTATGCAGAAGAGGAACCACTTGAAAAAGAAGAATTGTTCATAAGGTACCTTAATAGGATAATAATTAACTTTCGCAAGAGTACACGTGTAAGGGAAGTGGTTACGAGCGAGAATTGTCGACAGAACGGCAAAAATAATCTGCCAGAGATAAAGTTTTCAACCCTAGCTCAAACGATAATACCTCGAGGGTTTAACCGTTCTCGGTTATATTCTTAACGTGGCACATTTCGCGACCTCGTAGCAGCAGACCCTAAAACTGCGATTTCGTGCTAAAACGCTCGAAGCGGTGTACATGTTGGTTAGCTTTAAGGGGGTTAGCGACGAGGGTGCAAAGCCATAGGACGCAGCTAACGGCTGATTCGGGAATAATCTCCAACTATCTCAAACTACCACGCTACTCGACCACACGCTTCCTTTCTAATTGGCGATATGTTCTTTTTCGTCACGATTCTAGTACAGACACCAGCAAACATCGAAAATTGCATTTCTATTTCGTATCTCCACAGAAGCTTAACCCCTTGCCCTATAATGACGAAGTACACTCGTGACCCGCTCGTAGTTCAAGTATGATAAACCTTTTTTACATTTCTAGTATAATTGAATGTACACTTTAGTTAAACTTCGTTTAGGGGCACCACCTTTTTTCTTTACTCTCTTCTGATATTCAGAAAGTACTTAGTAAATATAGACAATGAAATACAACGATTTTCAGTATCAGAATCTATTACAAGGAGTCTGACTCTAGTCCTTTACTAGTTACTCGGCTACGTAACTAATTGGAATTAGTTATGTAAACTTATTTAGATATAGAAAAATGGGAATAGTATTAGACTAAATACTTATCCGTAAGGTCAGTCGTACTGAGAATGTTTCAGAAATCAGTTCATATTTTGATTTTGTATACCGATAAAGCGAAATTTGATAAAAGAAAATACAGCCATGGCAGAAAAGTGGATGACGTGTAGCTGTTGAGGATAATCGACACTAACAAAAGCGACTATTATAAGATCGTAATCAAGAATCGAGAGGATTATGATATCAGGTATAAAGGAACACGATAATGTCGGCAATGAAATTCACACAGATTATTTCGAAAGTTAAACAGAACTCAAAGCAGAAGGTTATATGCACAAGGGTGTTAATCTCAATAAAGAATTAAAAGATAATATAGGTCTCTAAAACTACCAATGAAATCCGACGGAAATTTAGAAGTCCTAATTTTCCAAATTCCTATATTTCCATAATTTGAAAACGTCCCAAATTCTTTAAATTATAACTGCTCGAAGATACATTTCAATACTAGTTTTGTATTTTTGTTAACATACAATTTCATTTAAAAAATATATCAAACATATTTATTATGTCCATATTGTAACCGTTTTATAACTCTAAAATTACTTTATCATAAATGATATTACATGAAATATTATACTGATATTAATGAAATAAATACAACAGAAAGCTGTAACATATCAGTTAATAACAAATCCATACCAGGATTTTATAGGTAAGAGATGTCACAAATTTTTTAGTTACCTCCAGTTGTTATATTGTAAATTCAATATACAAAAATAAGTATTTTACTTTGCAACCATAATTGGTTATATTCTTTCTTGTATTGCCATAAAAAAGACAGACAAGTTTTTAAAATACGAGCCCATAAAAGCGCGAGACTCCAGCTTGCATCTAATTCGCCTTATGGTAAATGCAGCCCTGGTTATTCTTAACATTTTTAACCACTCAGTAAAGTTAATTTGATGCGCAAAGTATTCACGAGATCCTTCCGGTTGAGATGAAGAATTATAGTACCTACGCTGCAACAAGCATAATTCTCGTTATTCTTGTGTAATAAATACGAATTTTCACGCTGTTGCATGTTCAAGTGACGGAGTAATTGGACTTGTATGTTTTCCGAAAAAGCAACATGAAAAAATTAAATCGTTTCAATGATATCCATAAATCTAACATTTGCAACGGATAAAGGAGGGCCATGGGGTGTTTGACTTAAGCGGTAACACCACTCCAGAGCCAGAAAAAAAGACCTAAATTTGACAATTTATTTTGGAAGTATCACAAGCGGTAAAGAATTTCTTTTCAGAAGGTTTATTTAACACATATTGAAGTACGCAACATATTTTATATTTTTTTTTTTTTGTCATTTTCGTACAAAATGGGGGCGACAGAGCCCATCGGTGGAAACAGCTTTTGTAGAAACACCGCCACGGGAGGACGGATTTCTCGCCATCTGTGAGACTTGGAATAAAAAATAAAAAAAATGTATAATCTATATACAATTGGCTTTGGTAGTACGTAGGGGTTTTTTGTTTAATCAATTTTTGTAGAAGTTATGCATGTTTTAAGAAATCGACTTTTTGCATGAAAAATGTGCATTGAATTGTTTATAAAAAAAAAAGTTTACATTGAATCAAAAAACGGCTATGTACTACCATAGAGGATATTGTTGTGAAGCTACTGTAAAAATTTCAATTTGCTCCATGCAATAGTCACCGAGAAATCCGTTCTCCCAGTATGACAAAAGTTGTTTTGAGAAAAACGCGTTTAAAGTTTTATGAACATTTTAATCTTTGAATTTCTTGTTTACCTCTAATCCGCGATTCCTGCACCATACATTTGGACATCCAGGTCGATGTTCGCCTCCTCCTCTACTTTCCTCTACAACCGTTTGTTTTGTAGGTAACAGATGTACATATTATTTTAAATGGTAAAAGTAATACAAAAGCCAAGAATCGCAGCACGCCGCGTAAGTACTCAGTGCGCGCTCTGAGAAGCTGCGGCAAAATTGATAATTAACTCTTTTAAAATTTGTTTTCCACTATAAATCAAATGGCATTCTGTTTCTATGACCCTAAAGCATCGTTTAAACCCCCAAAAAAATCGACTTTTTGAAAATCCTAGAGTGGTGTTACCCCTTAAAGTCAGGATTTTGGGAATTTTCCGGACATGTCACTCGCAGGACATTACATTTGTCTAAGGAACTGTCTGTACTATGTCACATACCTGGTGTTAGTAGCCTTGTCAGTAGGTGCTCGCGGTTTTGCGTTTCTTGGTTTGCCTGTACCAGGTTTATCTAGGTGAAAAAAGAAGGCAAGAAAAGAAAGAAACCACTTTTCTTCCAAAATCTCCAAATCTCTGCATTCTCAAATCTCTGCATCTCCATATCTTTAGACTCCCAAATAGCTAAATTCCCAAATTCGCTGGTTTCCAAATTTCTAAATCCTAAAATTCCTACATTCTCAAATGTATACATATATCTCCAACTGCTTACATCTTCAAATCCCTACATCCCTAAATCTCTAAATCCCCAAATAGCTAAATTCCCAGATTCGCCGGTTTCTAAATTCCAAAATCCTGAAATTCCTACATCCCCAAATACCTACATCTTCAAATCCTGAAATCCCTACATCCCCAAATCTCTAGGCCCCCAAATAATTAAAATCTCAAATTCCTAAATTCTGAAGTCCCTACATCCCCATATGCCTAGATTCCCAAAATCTGAAATCATGAAATCCCAAATCTCCAAATTCTCAAATCCCTAGACCCTCAAATTGCTAAATCTCCAAATTGCTTGATTCCGAATTTCCCAAACCTCCAAATGCCTAGATTTCCACACTTGCAAATTATGAAATTTTAAAAAATCCCTAAATGGAAATGGCTTTTTCTTTTATTGTCTTTTTCTTCCAATGATAGATCTGCTACAGGCAAATCAAGAAACTCAGAAATTCGACTACCTACTGTAATGTAGATAACTAAGAATCTACTAATCAGAGAACTCATCCCCATCACTGCTCTTTCAAACACAAGTTTTAAAAACAGTTTTTTTTTTCGTCAAAATGTCAGATTTCGCAGTTGTACACAGTGACCAGATTTTTTCCGGTCGGAGTTCCTATATTTTTGGTTCAGTATATTATACATATTATCATATTGTCACTACTGTTCACTTTGTATTTCTATTTTCACATTCTTGCGTTAAATTATATGTAATCTTTATACAGTGCACTTTGAATTACTTATTCACTATTTCTCGGTGCACAAATACGCTGTGACGAAATAAACGAGTTAATTATTCTGTTAGATGAGATTCGCCCACACAATTGGATGGTATGAGGTAAAAACTATAAGTGAAAGTTATTTTCTCAGAGTGAGATCCGCGTAAAGGCGGTTCGCGATAAGTGGTTATTGGAGTGTAATTCAATTACTGGATCTTCACGGTGCCTGGAGCACCATTGTTCAATTTTGTTCCTTCTCTTGGTGGATCGTTGTCAGGGATAGGGACTTGATTCGTTATCACACTTCGACCCTGCCAGACACAATGGTGTTAATAAGAGATAACCGAGCTGATATCATGCCTCGACTCTTGACTTCGCAGCCGACACCGACAAGTTCGTTAATGTAAAACGAGCCGACCGCGTCCGTTGGCTCGTTAATTAACCAATTAAACGCTGAATTTTAGCGCTCCTGCCGTCTACTCTGTCGTTAACGCGTTATCCTGTCGCGCGCTGTTTTTGATAGTTTCCGTTTCATTAATATAAATTGCATAAATGCAAACACGGTTTATTAAAATAGAAATTCTCTTTTTATTATGTATCGCACTACTTCCACTTCTCGCTATCCACAGTGTAAAGTCGTTAAGCGAGATGACTAACGTTAAAAACTAGAGGGTTCGCCGAAATAGTAGTTCTTACATTTCGTGCTTTAACCCTAACAGTCGAGAGATAGCGAAAGGCATATTGTTAACTTGAAAATTCTTTAATTTATAAATTTCCATATTTACAAACTCCCAAATCTACAAGGTAAAAAATTCTCAGTTTCCTGCATTTCCCAAATTTTTAATTTCTCAAATATTCAAATTCTCAAATTTTTTAATTTCTCACTTTCCTGCATTTTCCATTTTCAATTTTTTCGAATTTTCAGCTTTGTGAATTTGTAAATTCTCAAAATCTTAAACACTCGAATTTCAAAATTCACTATATCCTAATTTTCTAAAATTTTCAATCTCGAATTTCCAAATTTCCAAGTTTCTAAATTCTGAATTTCAAAATTTCAAATTTCTCAATTTTCCTAAGTTCTCAATTTTTCAAAGTTTTCAAATTCTAATATATAAATTTGAAAAATGTAGTTTTACAGTACATAATAAATAAATAAATAAATAAAAAATTTTTAATTTCCCAAATGTCTCAAATTTCTGGAATGTCACCACATTCTGAACTTATCAAAAATTAGTAAAAATGACCGAGTTGGACGTCTCTTTTTCTTTGTTTCTCATATTTTTCTTACTGAAACCAATCTTTATTTTGACTGTACATGTAAGAATATTATTCTAAATACTGATATTATTGGGTTTAGAACATTCATCTCATTTGCGATAACTATTAATATTGAAGTCCTTAATTAATTTTAAGGCATCTAGTTCTATTTATATTCTAAAATACTACATTTTTGCATGTTAATTGCTAAGACAAGTATCGTTAATAGTCAGTTAATAGAATGTGTATATTATAATTGAAATTCACCACGAAACTGAACAACTCAATTTATTTTCAAAGTTCAATGTAACTTTTTATAAAATGTGATAGAGAAAAAGCGAAAATTTGTGAAATGAAATAATTATATTACTCAAAATTAGATCTCCAAACAAGTATTGCTTAATAAAAGAAAGGAAAATATGAACTGTTACACTGTTACGAATGAACGGACTGATACACCAAAGCATTTGAAAATTTTATCAAGTAGCCTTTTTAATTTTTAATAAATCTTACTAAATATTTTCACAACGTTTTATTATATATATTATTCAAATGTTCAATATGAACATTTTCAATTTGTAAGTGAACAAATTTTTTAAAACACAGGTGGCAGATCCGTATGAAAATTTAAAAGTCACTCACGTATAGACAGGTTTTAAATCTTAACACACTGACCGCCATGGCGGTCATAACTAACCAACGCTTCAAATTCAGTTAAATTAATTTTTTATAGGGAAAATAAACAGCAGTAACTTTTGAAGGCTCTTAACGTTGAGACAGTGATATACACTAACAAATCAAATGATGAAATAATCTTGTGCTTAATAATAAATATTATTCTAGGACAGTGAGATTTGTCCCGTGTCTGCAGGCCTAAGGGACCGTTTACATTATGCCAGTAAGCCGTGCCAGTGGGTAGTCGAATTTTTGCACTTCTTACTTTGCCTGTACCAGGTCTGTCGTTAGAAAGAGGAGATGGCTACTTTCCTTTCTTGCCTTCTTTTTCTAACGACAGACCTGGTACAGGCAAAGTAAGAAGCGCAAAAATTCGACTACCCACTGGCACGTGCTACTAGCACGGCTTACTGGCATAATGTAAACGGTCTCTAAGGGATCGTCTATACTATGCCAGTAACCGGTGCTACTAGCATTGCCAGTAGGTATTCGATTTTTTGGGTTTCTTGCTTTCTTCTTGAATTTCAGAATTTGGAGGTGTGGAAATTTAGAAATTTGGGCATTTAGGAATTTCAAGATCCAGCGACTTGGGGGTTTAAGAATTTGAGGATTTGGAGATTTCAGGATTTAGAATTTTAGGAATCTAGGCATTTGGGGATGTAAGGTTTTGAGGACGTAGGCATTTCAGGATTTAGGAATTTGAGAACCTGGGAATTTAGTTATTTGGGAGTCTGCAGATCTGGGGATGTAGGAATTTGGAGATTTCAGGATTTTGGGGTTTAGGAATTTGAGGATTTGGAGATTTCAGGATTCTGGGGTTTAGGAATTTGAGGATTTGGAGATTTCAGGATTTAGAATTTTAGGAATCTAGGCATTTGGGGATGTAAGGATCTGAGGATGTAGGCATTTCAGGATTTAGGAATTTGAGAATCCGGGAATTTAGTTATTTGGGAGTCTGCTGATTTGGGGATGTAGGAATTTGGAGATTTCAGGATTTTGGGGTTTAGGAATTTGAGGATTTAGAATTTTAGGAATCTAGGCATTTGGGGATGTAAGGTTCTGAGGATGTAGGCATTTCAGGATTTAGGAATTTGAGAACCTGGGAATTTAGTTATTCGGGAGTTTGCAGATTTGGGGATATTGTGATTTTGGAAAGAAAATTGTTTCCTTTCTTTCTTACCATCTTTTTCCAACGGCAGACCTGGTACAAGCAATGTAAGAAACGCAAAAATTCGAATACCTACTTGCAATGCTACTAGCACCACTTACTGGCACAGTATAAACAACCCCTAACGGAGCAAGGAAGGCAATGCGCTTTCTCCTCCACGTGGCGTAGTCTTTTTAGGAAAAACTCATTGGAGAAAGTAGGGGCGAGAGGTCGAGGTGTTGGTCAAAAAAAGCCCTTCGAGGAAGAAAGTAAAGTCAGTTCTAGAGAAAGCGTCGTTGCGTAGTTACTTGGATACAGTGCAGAGTTGTTCAATGTACTACATGCTGTTTTTATAGTTTAAATTTATTCATTAATATATCTAATTTTAATCGGGCCCGAGTTTTATTCACTAGCACCTAAATAATTCTACATTATAGTTTGTCTAACCGCAAACGCCAGTTTTCAGTGTGACCGTCAACATGTTAATAAATTAGCCGGTCGAATATTAAATACTATTAAATAAATAGACCGTTCAATAATAGGTCGCTACATAAATTATTAACAAATAGAATTAAACAAATTTCTTCCCAAGATTATAGTATCACCGAGGCTTGCTATCTGCATCGGTAGATGTACGTAGCTTATAATATCCTTTGTTGACATAGCGGTAACTTCGTTAAGCTGTACGAGCTATTGAACCTTCAGTCAGCTCGAAACACAGAAACGGGGTATAGGAAGAAAGAAAAGAAAAAAATGTCGGAGAAACGAGAAAAGAGGAGAATCGACAAAGCTCGGCGGTGTGAAACTCTTTAACGACTCTTATTCGCGAGACTCTTTGCGGAAAACGCGGAAAGGAAAATACAGATACAAAAAGAGGCAAACACTTCATGACACAGGCGGCACAGTATGCCAACACTTAACGTATGCTATTGTTAAAACAAAGGGAAAAGGAACCCAATAATTTGTTAATAGGAAAAATCCAAATAGCTGGATTTTATAACTGAGAAAATTAAAAACTAGATTTCCGTTTGTAGATATTTTCGTACGCCGATTTTACGGAGAAAGAAGATAAACACAGAACATGATATTAACAGCTGGAATTACGGAAATTATATTTGAGAACTTAAAAAATTGAAAGTTTGTTTCTTGTTCATTGATATTTCACGTACGTTATTCGTTGTAAGGAATAATGAAGAAAGAAGCGAACAATTTATTAATGAGTGCAACAGGAATTAAATTTAATAATTTAAAAAATTAAAAGCACGATTTCCGTTTCCAACTACTGTACATACGCCATCTTTGCAAAGAAAATAGAAGAGGATTGTAATCGAATATGCTGTTAACAGCTAAAGTTACAGAAGTTATTTTTAATATATCAGAGGATTGGAAATTCGAAGATATCCGATATATACTGTCGTTATAAAGAAGAAAGGAAATATTCGAAAAATTAATTGATTAGTAGAATAATAGAAATTGAATTGAATAATTTAGTAACTTAGAAGCTCCATTTCCGTTCGCAGATGTCTGGCGTACGATATTTTTATAGAGAAGAGAACATGGTGAATATGTTATTAGTAGTTAAACTTACGAAAGTACGGAAATAAAATTTGAAAGTACTGAATAATTTATTTCCATCGAAAATCGTACAAATCGAAATTAATAATTTAGAAAATTCAAAGTTCAACGTTACTTTAGAAATGTTTGACGTACACTACTTGTACAGGAAAGGAAAGATAATGATCGAATATAAAAATAAATAAAGGTAAATAAATTTTACAATAAAATTTATTGTTATATTTAACTGCGATGTTGCGGATTAGGATATGTAGCACTTTGAATTGGACCCATAGAAAAAATGGAAATTAAAATAGGTGAATTTTGATAGTTCAAGTCAGAAACTCTTCGACGACGTACTTGTTCACGTTTCGATGAATACAAAATCGAATAATCATTCTACATCATTCATAATAACTATAATTATACAATTTTTGGTATTACTGTAATTACCGTTGTAACTCTAAACTTACAGTTGTCGGTAAATCATACAGAAAACTTTTTGTGACACAATGTTTATGTTCCGAGGACTCGAAACTTGATAACTATTTATTGTAGAAGTAAAAGGCTTAAACCAAAATAAATACAATACCGTAATAATGATTTATAGCTAGTCTGCATATCACATTATCACTGTCTTAAAAAGGTGAGAAAACAAACACATGCAACATACCAAATTATGAAAATTATAGAACTGTTATACTATTCAAATGAGTTTTCACATTTTTGATACACTGTATCAGAACATAATCTTATGGAGATTGTAGGTACATTTTTGGAAAAGAGTTATAGGATATTATTAAGACGTAGAAACAATTTTATAATTTTAAAATTTACGTATAGTTCTCCAACAAGCTTTTTTAATACTATAACAAATTATCAGAAGAATAAGTGAAACAAATAGGTAGTAGCCAAATAATCTCATATTCATTTACATTTATAACTTAGCACTTTTTGGATAAATGATTATTCAATTTTTTATTTCTTAGACGGTGCAGAATTTTTGTTCTGGATGGCTATAAAGCTTCTATGTATTATGGCACTGTTCTTTTTCCTTAAATTAAATCGGTATTCAAAAGGATAATGTACTTAACATTTACCCAAAATGAACCTCTTTCAGAATAGAAGATTCGTATTGAAAATCAGAATGCAATTTATCTGGATAATAGTTGTGCTCCAAGTATGTAATTTCTGAGAATTCACTGACGATAGCTACTTGCTTATTCAAAACGGGGACAAATAGCTTGCTGTGGTGGAAAATTCAAAGCTGGAAAATCGTTAATCGCTAGAGAAGATCGAGCCACTTTACGCAAGCCACTAATTGGCTGCAGAGACACTGCTTGGAGAGGCAACCAATTAAAAAGAGCTGAGCACAGAGGAAAAAAAGCTGCTGAGCGAGAAAGGTGGTCGTATAATCGATTCTCAAATCGAGCCCCAATGAAAAGAAAGTTCAGCAAAGTTGCTATCGTTGCCTTGTTATGCACATTTTATTTATTTTACTGTTTTAATTCAACAGTGACCTCTCACCATCGTGTTTTCTTGCATTGGGAAATCGAGTTTTTCGGTAAACCGTGTAATTAACGTGCACCTACCCTGACGTTTTACATACATAAATGTTAATTACCGGTGCAGAACTTTGTACTTACATGTTCTTTGATGTTTTTAATTGCTTGCGAAATTATAATGAACAATTTGATGGAGAAGTTTTGAAAGTTACCGAACTTGTTTAACGAAATCAATTTATTCCGGACTACAGCAGAACGTTTGAAAAGTATTATTAAATTTCCAACTGAAGTATTCATTGCAAAAGTTCTAAAACGAAGTTGATTTGCCCTTTACTAAAAAATTAAAACGTCTCATTTCGTCTGGAGAGATATTTTCGTCTGGATGGATAATTTTTAAGCGAGTTGTATAATTAAAATTGACTCTTTATAACAGAATACCATTTTGAATATTTATGTGCTTTATCGTGTGCGTTTTCCTGTAGCTTTTAGATTTTGCTTTAAACGTAAAATCGGTCTTTAATTCCTTTATCACAAAGTTATGTTCATTGTAAAATGATTTTAACTAATAAAATATTTAGTTTTTAGGTAAATATGATCACAAGGAGTTAATAGGATAAAATATTTTAGATTTTTTGTATACATTTTTGTTTACATTTTAAGAAAAACATAATACAATTTGTATTATATTAATTAAATTCATAAACATAATTTTTTAATCTATATGAATGCATTTATCATTCTTACTAGAATGAAGCAACAAAAATATATATTTATAAAATAGGTCAGTACTAAAATGATTTAAAAGGATTTAGTTTTCTCAAACGATCATTGTAAATACTGACTACAATAAGATTTCAATAAGAACGATAAAATTTGAAAGTGATAAATTAATTCGTTGCTCAGAAATCGTGGCATCAATGTCTGTTTTCAGTTTTTCAAGGTCTGCAATAATACACTGAAATATGCAAACAATTGATCAAATTTGTTTATAAAAAATATGTCTAGGTCGACTTTGAAAAGTTTTTTAAAATATATCTATTACCCTTTTTCAAATATACTTATTACTCTGACAAGATTTTTATGAAATGCAATTTTTGTTAACATTTATTACTTTAAAAAGTTATTACAAAATGTAACTTGTATCCATAATACATATAGGTGGTACATAAATGACTGAAATAGGTGTGAAATATTGAAAATTTTCGTAAATAAAGTTTACTTATTACCTAATTATTTAAATAGCAAAATTAAAATTAAAATCAAATGTTGATGCAAATATTTATCAAATTGATACACGTGAAAAAACACGGTGATCGTATGTTGGCTGCTTTAGCGCCAAGAAACAATAAGATATTGTTTATTTTGTAAAGTTAGTTCAAAAGTACCCTATATTCAGGAGCGCACGTGACTTCTAGTTCTTTCTATAAACGTAAATATAATAGCTTTTTAAACACAAATAGGTCAAAACTCTTACACTGTGTTCAAAATATAAACAATATCTCTTTATAGAGTATGACATTTGTTTTTGTATACTATGAAAGTTTATCAAAAACTATCTGATTAAAGCGATGCTGAAAAATTTATTAAAATATATTACAGATAAGCCTAAATGCCTATTGTATTTAAAATAACTATCTTTATTGATGTTTTATACATAAAAATCTTGTTAATTAAAGCATCATTTATACATCAAAAGTTCCGATCATCTATAAGTTAATTGTTATTGCAAAATAACAATATAATAACAATTTTTTACAAGTTTTGCAAATATTAAATATTGTTTTAACGACTGTTTTACAATAATTAAGCAAGGAACCATAAGTGCCTTCGACTTTCATTTTCACGCAAATTAAAGTTATAGTAATATGTATAACTTGTCGTGTCTACTTGTGATGCAAAGTTGTAAAAACTAATGTCATAACATAAAATACGTTATAAATTTTATTAAAATATACATGTCATACTACTATTTAAACGTGAAGAATAAAAACTTCTACGTATTCTTTATATTTTACAATTCAATATTCGTTAACGGTCAACAAATGGCGCTAGTCGAATTAAAAATTCTTTATAATATTTATCTATGCTCACCATTCCGTCGATTGCATACTGTTGTTATTGTTATCAAGTTGAAATGTCGAGCAGTCGAACAGCTTAAAGTCGAGTAGTATTTTGTCCTCCTGCATTATCTTTAAACAATTGCTGCAATCGATATGAAATTTCAGAATAAGTATCGAAAATGAACGGCAAATGTGTTAACAATTTGATAAGATTGCACATTCAATCGTTCGTATTATATATTTAATTGTAACGTATCATGAATCGTAAAGAAGAATGTTGAAACTAATAACATACAATACTAACATAATTTTAAATTACAAATAAATATTTTACATATTAAACGACGATTTTTAATTTGTAATTGTATGGAAGCTACGTTGTCGTGTAGACAATATGGCGATAATCTACAAAATCCCACACAAATATGAGATATGGTTGATTTTTCAATAGTAGTTAAAACTACGTTTGATCTTAGTTTTTCAAACTATGATTGTTATTTGTGCTACTATTTTCCAATAGAAAGTTCCATTTGATATTTAGTTTAAACCCAGTTTATTCAAACGGTAAGTAATTATAATCCAATTGTTCAATAAATCTACAAAAATCGTTATAATAGTTTATTCATTGTCACTTAAAAAATTAGGGGTACATTTCATTTTCCTGCTTTCTATTTTGTTTTCAAAAAATGAAAATGTGTAGCACAAACTTAATTTAATTACAACGTAACTTTGTTTACAGTATTTCAATTTAATTAAGATTTAAACTACTGTTTTAACCATAATTGAAAATTCAGCTTTTACATTTAGTAGTTTACATACACTGGGTAAATTAAATTGACAAAAAATGTAAGTTTTTGGGATCTGATAGATTATCGGCTGACTAGATACTTAAACAATTTCAATGTCTTCTCCATTTTTACTTTTAAAAATTCGAGCATTTAATTTTAATCGGAATTCCATTATGTATATTAAATGTATAAGTTTACGATTGATTAGACTTTAGAATTAATTATTCAGTAATTTTAGTTTAAGACCACTAATTTCTAAAAAATATTTGTAAGTTTATAGATACTTATTAATAACAATGTATTACACACAAAAATCAATGGAAATTCATTTCTTATACAAATTAAGCAATTTCTCACATTTTATGTTAGGTAATTTCTTTTTAATAATTATGAAGTAATGAAAAAAAGCTAGAGAAAGTACAATATAATATTTCAGGGTTTTCCAAAACTTCATAGTCTAAAAGAATCAATATTTTTTAAAAATAGTACATCGATAAAATAATAACATAACTACCCGATGAAGAATATTTGCGAATACGTGAGAATTCTAGAAATATAATACGGTTCTTCCATTTCAGTTTTTATTTCGCTTCATGGTTATTTAAAATTATAATTATAAGTAAGTTTAATAGTACCGTACAGAAAAATTTTAGCTGCTTATTCACAAAAATAAATTTTCTTTTATGATCTTTGTGAAATAATTTAGTGAATAGATAATGATAAATAAATAATAATAAATAAACCTGTTATAGCGTTAATTAGAAGATTAAAACCGAAATGGTAATAATTCGTTTTTTCCACTTTTATATGAATATTATGAACATGTGTTTTTTACACCGAATTTTTAAATATTTTTTAAACATCTTCCTATTTCATTTCTGAGAATATGGACTAAATATTGAAATAGTACATTCACATTCAGTCTGAAGTTCATTCCACATTTTTGAAATTTTATTCGTATAATCATTTTCAAAATTATAACTAAATAGTACGTATTAATAAAATTTTTATATGACTATACATTTGAAAGGATAATATTCACATCTAGATGAAATTTAACAATTTGTTGAATTTGACAAAATTCCAAGTTACAATAAAGAGAAAAATTACTTTAACAGCTCATGCTACTATGTTCATTTTACCAAATACCACGTTCTTGAAAATTTATTTGTGCAACATTCAAAAAATCAAAATTCGAGATATCAAAACTAAACACAAATCACTATTCTTAATTTTCATTTAGAAAAAACATGGTATATGTCATGAATAAATTACCGAATAAAAATTTTACCAACGGAATATTAAATAAATTAATATTGTCTATTTTCCATTTTCACAGTGAGAAATTACTTCCTATTTACACGCATAAGTCAATAAAAGTTGAAATATTGACAAAATTGTACGCTGGAGGATAGACAATAGATTTATTCAGTATTTTATTATTACATAATCGTTCGAGTATGTATTTTCAATCTCCATACTTGCTTACCGAGGGAAAATTTAAAAAAAGGAGAAGGAATTGTATACAGTATTCAAAAATATGTTTCTATTTTAATTGAAAAAGGGTTTTGTTACTTTAATTACTTTAATTTAACTAGGGTTTTGTTGTTGACAGATGAATTAAAAGAAATGTGATATTTCTTTAATCGATTAAAATGCTATAACTTCTTAACTGAACCATCATCCGCGTTGAATTATTATCGTAACTTGACAACTTTAGGCAATTTATAGTATATAAAAAACAATTTAGGATTTTTAAACAAAAATAACGACTCTAACCCGCTTTATATATTTTACGAATATTTTATCAACATAAAGTGAAAAATCTTTAGATTGACAAAGTTCAAAAATACTTTTTTATTATACGGAATGATTATTTAACAATTACTATTCTTTTCTTAAAAAACGCTGTAACGTTCGATTTTATAATGCTATTATAAAATTATAATTACAATTAATGAAATCGATATTACTAAATACAATAGACTGTCGTTACAATTGCCACCCATTTTCTTTCACACACGGAATTCTCCGGAACAGCTTCAATAAAAGCAACTCTATCTACAATGTTAATTTAAAGAGTTTTTTCCAATGACCTAACCTAACACGACTATATCGGAAAATACATTATAAAATATTATTGTGAATAAAGTGGTCTTAAATTAAAATTACTGAACATTATATTATTCTCCTAATTAAAACTAAAAATAGTCTGGAGCTAATATACAGTCATTTTACTCACCGAACACAATAACCGTCGTACACTTTAAATTTATTTTAAAAAACGCACTCACGGAAAGAAAGAACACGGACAGGTACGAATACGCGCGGGAAATAAAAGAAATGACAATAAAATGTTAAACAAAAAAATTAAGTCAAATCGATACGAAACACACGTGTGCCGTTCGATGTCTACGGTAAGACTAAAAGGAAACACAGGATCTCACGGCGATGGTTTTGATAAACGTCCTTCAGATTACACGGTACTAATTGGTTTAAGCGAACGACAACATTATTTCGTAAATCGTCCTTATGCGATATCCCGAAAGTGACTTGTAAACAATATTCGGTGTACGGAATGGAATGTGAACAAAAACTTGAGCTCAAACGTTCGCAAAACATAACTAAAACGTAAGTTTTCTTAACGATAATTCGATTAAAACAGGACAAAATATTATCTCAAATGATAATTTCTCTTCTTTAAATTAGCTTACTTCATTTTTGAATTATTATTCCGTATGAGAACATATTTTAAATAGAGTACAAGAGCCAATTACTGTACCGTAAGTTTAGTTTTTAGCACAATTAAATTTATATTTACCAAATAAAAGATAACAAATTTTGATATTGATACACAATTTGTTTAAGTTAAATATTTAAAATGTTGAAATTCTAAAAATACCAGAGAAATTATCTTGGTATTTCTGTTACACGAATTTGCGTAATTTTCTACCAAATTTATCAAAACTTTATTATTTAAAGAAAATACTGACAAATGAATGTCGGTGTTAAGTAAAGTAAACCGTTCCAAGAGATAAAACTCATTTGAATAATTGAAAACTAATAATAATAGTAATGCTTTAATAATATTTTAATGTTTGCTATTATTTTTAATAAACTGGCTGAAATAAATTTAAAAGTAGTGTAATTTACTAAGCGCAGTGACTAGACCAGTTTTTCGTTTGATGCATTGGTTAGTACACGTGCGCTCATAAACATAACCTCTTTCTAACGTGTACATTTATTCAAATAAATTATTTATTAAATTATAACAGATTCATTTAATCACATTCATTTTTTAAAATTAAATTGTTATTAATATTATGACTATTAAACTTTATTATATTATGTTAAACACTAAATTTGTGTTGCAATATAGATACTGAAACATAGAATTTGGGGAAAGAAACGCAATAATTACAGGAAAATTTCGTCTTCAGCCGTTTCAACATTAACAACTTTGCAACTGTGCATTAATTTAGCCATTTGAAACCAGTATTTTGAATGCAACCTTTATCACATATTAGCATATATCAGCACATTAGAACATATGCTATATTTAAAAAATAAAAAGCGACTTTCAAATACTTTTGAAAAATTTGATCGAAAAGTATTTGCTATGGTACTCTATATAAAAAACGATCAAAAATAGTGATTTTATATATTTATCGTTCAACATTAGAAACTGATAAAAATAGAAATTTGTGGACACCTTATATATGTAAATAAACTGTAGTCGTTAATTGCATTAAATATTGCTCAACACTACTGTCGCGTGCACAAATTCTCGGCCATTTCTTTGTTTCTTCATTTTCCGGTGTGGGAAAAATTTTAATATGCAGCAGACCAACGGACAGGGAGAATGAATTTAATACTTCATTTATTTTGGAACGACCCTGCCACGGTAATGTTACCTCATATACTCGGTCTCGTCCGCTCGTTTTTCTCCGTCCGGGCGTGCGCCAGCTTCAAAAACTGCTAACGTTTCCGAGTATTTGAGAAACGAAACGAAATTACCCAAACGAATGGTACGGTCGTTAACGATCACTTTACGTTCACCTCTGTATTCCTGTAATTATGTTGAAACACTGATGCTCTGTCTGCCGACCACGAGAAACTTTTCTCGAAAGATAAATATTTCGTGATGGAAAGAACGATGAAACGAGTACAGGGCAAATTTCACGTAATATGACCCCACACTCCGGGGAATATTTAAATAAAGTATATTCGTTTAAAGATGAATTTATTTCGTCTTTGTTACGGTAAAAAAAAAATTAGTTCTAGGTGGGAGATTCCAACAGATCTGCCCATTACTGTGCCTTGAACACCCTACAGTGGGATGAAACGAATTCACTGTATGCTCTTAATATTACTTTATCCACAAATTCTATCCTTTGAAGAGTAAAAAAAGATGCGATCAAAATATGCTCTGTAAAAATTATTAGTTTATTACGTTATACTGTTAAGTTACATATACGTAAATGAAATTGGTAGAAATTAGTTAATGAACTCTAAACAATACCATTACGAATAAATTAATTTTTGCTTCTAACTCCTATAAACTTCTTTATACCATTATAATACGTACTTCTATCAGCTTTTTAATAAATTGAGCCGTTCTTTAAGTGCTACAATTCGCGTTTTGCTGTCTTTAAAAAAGTTACAAATATTTCAATATCTGCAATTAATAAAAGAATAAAAATACTGAATAAATGAAAGATACTAGACACATTATATTTTATAAGTGATGTGAAGACATCCTACTTTTTAATATAACTTACATTAAATTGTTTTCCAGTTTTTTATCTTCGTACTGATCTCACTTTCATTCCTTTTTACTTTCTTCCGAGTTTAATATTTATTTATAACATAGTTTAATAATCTGCGTTTGTAGTATTAAATAAACAGCTCATATAAATTTCTACGAGAACTAATTTGTAATAAATAAAATAATAATTTGCACGATAAAAGCAAACGTTTCTACTACCCTCGATCTCTAAGGAATTTGATTCTGAAAGCAGATTCAAATTTTCAAATTTAAAAATGTTTTCTGACTGGAAGAGTGAATTGTTTGGTTACTTTTAACGCTATAAATTATTTTATAATTCCTACCGAATTAAATAATATGAGTTATTAACACATTGTAAATATTTTAATACAAGAACATGTGAAACGAATAAATTTTTATAAATATTTGTCAATATAGTTTAAATCTAAGGGTTCAAGGGAAATTTTAACTATAACACACGATGGAGCAAAAAATGTTTCCTATGGAAAACATAAGGAGAAGTGGTAAGTCGTGTTCTAACAAGAAAAACCATCGCAGTCGCTGAAGCTGACTAAGAATGAGAATGAAAATCAGAACTTGGTAAGTAGAAAATACGTTTTTCTCTTTGTCTAATGGCGTTCTTTTCTTCAGTGAGAAAAATACTTCATTTGGAAAACCATGCTCTTCATCTTTACTAATGTTTGTGAAAAATAATCGTCTCTTATTCTTTTGATCAAATGTAGGCCGCACTATATTCTTTCGAAAAGTAAGAAATTGATAGAATATAGTGAAAACTTTTGACAAATAAAAATTGATTAATATGTGTATATCAAAAATGTGTGAATGTACACTTAAACAGTGAACGTATTTTATAAAGAATTTATTGGGCGTACGTGTACACGTTTTAAATGTGCTCGTATACAACCTAGATTAATAGAACATCCATTACCGAAACACTTGCGCTCTGTTAATTACTGTTTCAACAGTTATCTCTATAAACGATTTTATATTACCAATAATAAATATAAAAGTGAAATGCTGTATGCTCGTTCCTCAATCACATTTCAATTACTAAATCGATTCACTTTAAAATTAACATAAATGTAGTTCAGATATGAGATTATAATATGTAAATGACATTTGGCATTTCTTAAGTTACATTATGTGTTATAGTTTCTTGCAAATTACTTGTGCATCTTATGTGTACCTATATCCATAGTAGACACATCAGATTTATTTGATGGAAAATGATTATATTTGATGAATACATACTTTTGCACCTATAAAACTTCATATACTTGTAGAACTCGGTTCAAAAATTAAATACTAATATTTTGTTCTATGGTATCACTAACATTTTTCAAGTTACGAGTATTCAAAATTTAAAGCGAGCTTTTGCTTAGAAAATCATAACTTGAACAGTATTATAGATATGTACGTGAATGAATCAGCATTTTGCTCAGAGTTTTATTTAAGTAATCATGAACCTACAAAATAGACAAAATTATTAAATTTTATTTTAGCAAAGATTACCTGCTCTGACCGTGCAATAATTAGAACACTTAAAGCCTTATATACGAAATGTTTAATACACTTGAGTATGTAAAAATTATATCTAGTGTAACACAGTTAATAAAGTATCACTTAATTTAATTTTAGGAGCAGTTAATATCACTAAATAAATATAAAGCTGAAACCATTAAGTGTCCTAATACTAATAGACGGAAGTGCATATATCTTTTTTTATTTCCACTTATATACATGTGACCCAGTTCTTTATTGCCAAATTTTGGCAACATATTCTATTTAAACTGGAAAAATAAAAAAAGAATGATACATCGACATAGGGACATTTATTAAAAGCGTCTCTATAGTATAACAAGAATAGGAAGCTTTATTAAAAAGTTATAACAAAAGTGCAAAATGACAATGGACTGTTTTGTACGTACAGAGAATACTCTTTATTTTATAGTTTATTATTATAGTTTTGTCCGTGCAATTTCACTAACATATTCTATAAATAAAAATAGGAAAAAATGTTTTTATGGATATGGATTCTTCAATGCAGTTTCAAAAATTATGAAGAACAATATGAAAGTCGATAATTATTCGTATGTATTATTAAAAAAGAAAATTATCCATTATCATTTGGTATTTTCTCATGATATTTCAATGAAACATTTAAGAGACTATGTTCATATAACATAGTTTATCACTTTTATTTACAGAATACGCTGGTGATATTTTATGTAAAAAACTAGAACAAAGTGTATGCGACATGGAAAAACAAAGCAGTCCAAACCATGTACTGCTGTTATAACCTTTTAATAAAAAGTTTAAAGACGTATGCTATGATATTTTTTTCTTGTGTTTACTTACAGAATATGTTGCTATAGTGTGGTACTAACAAACTGGGCCACTGTATAATACTATCATTGAACAATACAGGCAATATTTATTAATAAATAATGTTGACAAAATATTAGCGAAAGTTAAACATAAGAGTAGGTATTTATATAAATATATATAAGTTGTTTAAAAGTTAAATATTCAAATTTTTCTGCATATTCTATAAGTAGAAATAAAAAAAAAATGTTAGGTATGTACACTCTGGTGTAACAAATGTTCGCCTTGCATAAGTACACATATGTAAACTTAACAATTTTTTGATTTCCAAATTTTCTAGTTTCCAAGCTTCCAAATTCTCAGTTCTTCAAATTTCTCAAGTTTAAAACACCACATTTTCATAGACTTCTAAACTGTGGACGAGGTTCCATGTAATTTAACAAAAACAGGCGTCTGATAACTTCGGATGTTTTTATTCGTCCATATCATTGCACTTATAGGATACAAAGCTTCACAGGATAAAAACAAAGTCATTTTGTTACCGAAAAATTGTACCATTGTGCTTTGTCTCTCCATTAGTTCTAATAACAAAGGTTCCGTTGTGTGTTGAAAGAAAGAAGTAACAATAGGAACTCCAAAAGCATCAGTCGAAGATATTCGCAGTTGGACGAGAGACGAAGACATTCGTCTAGTGGACAAGCTTGAAGAATTTAGAGAAGGTCACACGAGTGGGCAGCTGTGTTCGAGTACAAAAGAGAAGCTTCAGCCTGAAGAAAGAACGTAAAGGATGTTTCGCGCGTAAACTGATATTCCATTTGAAGCGGTGAGGCGAGGAAAGCGTGGCCTGACTTGAAGAAGCGCAAAAAAAGGAAAAAAAAAGAAGAGAACACCTCGTCTCTTCCGAGTAAGCGAGTAAGCTCTTCAGAGCGCAAAGAGGGCGTCGCGACTGGATTCAAAAGTTGAAGAGCTGGAAGGAAAGCGACAAACGGAAGACGAAGGACGAAGTTGAGTCCTTGGATGACGGTGAGGAGAAGAATCGAGTTTTTTTTTAAATGTGTAGCTTCTTACCTCTTTGAGTCTACGTACTTTCATCTTCCTACGAATACGTATAACTATGATAAGTATGCATTCGAAAAATCGTGATAGAGTATTTTTGATGTACAATTACTTTGATTAAAAATCATTACAATAAGGAAAGAAGTAATTGTTCACTGTTGCTTCGATCGGTAGTCAATATTTCAAAATTCAATTCTAATTATGAACAAATTGAAAAAATTGTAAGCGCCAGAACTAAATATATTCAAAATAAATAAACAATATAGATGAATATAACTAAATAGACAATATAGATAAATATAACTGAATATAAAAAGAATTTTATGTTTACCAAAGTAAAAATAAAAAATTTACTTTTTATAGAAACTATGAATAATTGTAGTAATACCGTCCATCAATATTTACTCCATAATTTTTAATAATTTACTGATAATTTTTAGAACAGTTTTTTCTGTTCTTCCTTTTTGAAACAGACAGAAATAATTGACAAAATAGCACTTATAGCATTCTTTATTTCCACACTTCAAATGAAGACAGCAGGAAAGTCATAAATATCATTAAGATTAGACTAATAATTTAAAATAAAAAATTTAAACGTTGCCTATATATACAAGTATAATATTAGTAAAATGTCTATACTGTGGTTGTCACGTAAAATCATTGAAATAGATATGTAACTTTATGTTCTTTATTTGATATAAAGAAAAGAATATAATATAAAAGGAACTTTCAACAATATTTAACAAATTAAAAAAAAATTTATCAATGCATATGGAGTTACGTGTCAATAAAAATCGGAAAAAAATGACACATCCTTATAACACAATAACATACGACAAATTATTTGTATTGATATTTTGTTGTGTAATCGAGTATCAATTTTTCCCTCAATTAATTTGCAGTTAAACATATTTAAAATAGGTACATATATACACATTTGAAGTACAAAATTAACAGTTTATTAAAATAAAAACAAAAATTATTGACTTGTAGAAATTTTGTTTCCTATTTATCATATCATTTCATTAAACTCTATACAATTACTTAAAATAGTATTTCAAATATTTTATTTAATGATCATATACATATATAGGTACTTCATTTATCACACTGTTTGAAATGTTCTTTCCAAAACGAACATTCTTTAATTTCTACTTGATTTATGTTAAAGCCTTTATAAATATTATTTATTTTTGTATTCAAATTAGTAGTTTTTTTTCTGTTGTAAGGTATGCTAGTTCTGCAAATATTTCCATTTTCTTTCGTGTTTTAGGATAAGTATAAGTTAAAAGCAGGAAAACTTCTGACTTTGTTCACATTTGCGACTCCCATTCAGCCCCCTATGGTTATAGCAGAGTGGTTTATACTTTAAAACTTTCTCATGGACCTGCCGTAAATGAAAAAACACCTGATAGAAATGGGAGAGTCGATTTAAAAAATTCATTTATACACTAAAATATTTCCTAGCATATTTTAAATAAACATTCCATTTCTATGTGTAAGTTTTAATTATAGAAGATGAAGTAGATCAGAATAATGCAAAGAATTAAATAATATTTCTTATCCGTCAATTAAATTCCATGTTTTTCTGGACTGTCAACTATTTGATTTAAAGTTAAACAAAATGTTAAACAAACAATATCGTAATATAGTAATAGTTATATTCTTATTGGCAAACTACGTACATTTATAAGACTATGTACATACACATTTTTACGATGTAGGTATACATTTTCTTCCAAGAAGATACTGAACAGTATCATTTTACTGTGAATCTTTTGGATTCTTTACTTTTACACGTAACACACGTTTTGGATATACGTCAAAAGTTTCAATACGTGAAAAATGCATAAACGTTCGCAGTCCAGTCATCACAATTCCCTCGTTTCTTTTGTATTCTTGGCAGTTTTCTACGTTCGTGAAACATCAGGAGAAAAATCATATTTGTAAATAACCAACGCAAAGTCAAGACTCATGGTAACAAGTGTCTAATAGTGAAACCGAAACACGTTCATGTTAGTTTCGTCCACGTTAGAACTCGCGGAACTTTTATTCTTTTTGCTATACGAACCGAACCTAACTCCGCAGCAGCTTTCCTTATTTTCTGAAGTAACAGCAACACGTTCGACTCTACTAAAATCTAATTGGTACGAACTCATCAAATCACAAAACATCGAATCTTGCAGTTCTGGTTCTTTTTTCAAATTTATGAAATTTATAAATAGTAACGAAATTCAGTAATTAAGTTTAAATTCCAGTTTTTTAATTTCAGTCATTTCTGATTTTTTAATTTATTACCATAGATGATGGACTGGTAAGTCAGAGACGCACTTTGATTATTTGAGTCATTTATTTGAAAAATGGTGCAAATCCATCTTAGGTTGAAGTTATTAGCCAAATATATTATTGTACAATTTAGTTCCGATAAATTTTAGTAATACTGTCAACACTGTAAAAATCTGCAAATTGTATGATATTGGTGTCTGTTTTTATATAATCAGAATGTAAATTTCTGACACCGATTCAAATGAAAGGTAAGTATAAATAGTGCTTGAAGGTGCTATTGTTAATTTTATTATAGTCTACAAGATTTTTGACATATAAATTGACAATTTAAAAGTATTTTTTACTATTGTTAAACAAGTCATGCAAATAAAAGTTAATGGTAGTATCTGAAGCTTTTCAGATGTTTTTTAACTTACCCCCTTATAACAGAGTTGGTAACATGGCAGAAAGAATCGTGGATAACTTACCTGAAACAAAAATATTAAAAAGTTTGTATTATTTTATTACATTACAATAAAAATTTTGTTAAAATTGAAGTTAAACAAGATATTATATTTTATTAATGTTGACTATAAGAAATAAAGACTATAAGACTATAAGAAATAAAGTTTTGGACTAACGTGAATACATGTCGAACGCAGTAAACTGATTAAAATATGTCATCCTTGCAAATACCGCAATGTCAATGAAACATTTCGAAAATAATTGTCCGTGCGAATAGGAGACCGAAGTTTAATTCAAACTGACGTGGAATAAATCGTTCTAATTATTTCTACCTTATTCTTCAACGTTCATCTCTTAGACAAGTAAAATTAATAAGTAAGAATTATAGTGAATGAATTTCAAAGTTTATTAATAAAGTTTACTCTTAATGCATTCAAGAAAGAGGGCTTATTATAAGGCGATCCTCAGGAAGTGAAACGTTTCTTCCAGTTATATAATCTCCTATCAATTATTATGCTAATTGATGCTATTTTAATTTTAAATTAATATCAATATTAATTTTTACCAACTTCTTACTTTATTATCAACTTAAGGATCGAGGAAAACAGCACGAGGAACAATTTCAAACTGTGACATCTGAAAGTTTCTCTCTCAAATCTTTAGAACTCTATTTAAAATGCTAACTTTTTCAAAATAACGTTAACATGAAACTTTCGAAGTTGTAACAGAATATCCTGCTTTAAATACACCTTTTAAGAAATCGATATCTCTTTCTGCATTTTCTTTAAAACTGTAAAAATATTTGTTAGCATGTACATATTCCAGTTTCTTACCACCAAACTTTACATGTTCTGTATGAAAAAATAAGAAAAACATATTATCTTAATATATGGTATTAAATACGTAAACTAGAAAATTTAGAAGTTTAATAAGTTTCAGGATTCAGGAATTTGAGACTTTATTGACGTAGAAATTCAGAAACTTGAAAACTTGGGAGATTTGAAAATTTAAGAATTTAAGAATTCGAAAATGAACAGATTTGGCGACTTGAACCACAAAAATTTTAGGAATTGGTAGTCTAAAAATTTCGAATTTAAGAAATTGATCATTTCAAATTTGAACTTGAAAGTTTAAGAGTTTGGGGAATGCGAAGATCTGACAATTTTCAAATCTCAATTGACAGTTTTGCCTTTAAGAATACACAAAGTAAGTCTTTTCTCGAACAGTTACGGGAACCTGACTGTACATTACAATTTATTCACTACGTTAAACAAAATGCTCTTATTATTATATCTCCATCATTCAATGGGGGAGAGAGGATTCTTTCAAGTCTTCATAGTTCACGCCCTTGTTAGGTGTTTACATATTTAAGATACACGGAAATGTACTTCAAATTCCTGCGGTGGCAAATACAAAAAATATCATCACAACTCTACATTCGACGCTGTAACTTTTACTCCCTGCCTCCTTTTTTTCTTTCAAACCACACATTTTGATTCTGAACAATGCATCCGTTCCTAATAAAAAAGTACGCTTCGATCTCAGATACCCAATCCTATTCGGCCTTAAATACTCTTCATTTACACCCGTCACGCTATTCTTCAGGAATATCCTCATAGCCTGCAATAGTTGTGGTATCGATATCCGGTTTCGAGGGTGGGGAATATCCAAACGTAACGGACATGCAGCAGCAGCGGCAGCTTCGAGCGAATAATGGGATGGGTCTATTCTCCGGGTCGTTGGTACTCAGGATTTGATCGATGATCACCGATGACAAGCAGTTTCGTGTGTGTCGAGTTTGCATACCTGGCAAATTAATTGGTATACACCGATCGTGCTCACGTTATTCGTATTTGCGCAAGCGAAACGCCGCGTTCCATGCGTTATGTTCATTATTACTTGAATCCGACATACCAAACCCCTGTCCTCGTGAACGCTGCTACTCGCTTCTGCACATACCGTGAAAAAGATCTGGTATGGCTGCTGAGCTGCTCGAATGTCCATTCGTAATGGGCAAATAGAGGCGCAATGTTATTAATTACTTGAAGCTGTGTTGCGTATTGTCATCTCTTCGTGTTGACGTCGAATGCCGAACGTAGGTTCGAAAGCTTACATTGGAAATACACTTGAAGCTTTTATGCGACTTCGTAAGAAAACGGTTTTGAGAAACAGCTTCGTTTGTTCGCTGATTTGTTAGAAAGTAGTATTTTTACAACATACTACTGCAGTAGTATTTCTATAACATAGTATTGGTACAATATTATTTCGATGATATAGTAGTTCTACAATAGTATTTTTATAACAGGAATGTTAAAATTGTATTGATTTGTGAGTTGGTAACATTTTCAAAGTTGGCAATATTGGTAATCGACTTTTGTTACTAAAATAAAACGTGTGTATCTGAATAAGAAAAATCAGAACACGTGTTGATTATTCTAAAATTCCCAAATGATATAAAACAAGATAAGTCATCTTAATCTTAAAATATAGAAGGGAAGTTAAATACGAAAAATACGAAAAAATCTGAAATTTAAATTCATTGTGACTTAACAGTTAAAGAAAACTACCACCAAGGGCACGGGGGTGCTAGTACAAAAAAAAATATGGTGAATAAGGGAGTACTTCTAATATTAAGTTAATAACGAAAACTCATCAAAAGAGGTTAGAAAGTTCAGTCATGCTACCAATGTTATAAAAATTATATAATTGTTATAATTTTATATAAATTGTATATAATGTTATATAACATTCGAAACATTTTTACTAGTTTTATTATTATAAATAAATAGAATCATGTTTGTTTTTGACTCTAAAAGCATATGCGTGTCGACCATGTTTATTAATTCACACGGTGGCCGTTAGTATCGCATGTTAAATTTTTCTCATACGGTTTAACTAACACTTATTTTAAAAATCTCAGCTTGTATTCAATTCTGTGATATAAGATATTTCGATTATATTTATTATTTCAGAGAATGTTATATATCTATTTAACGGTATTATTGTCCTTCAAGCTTTTTTCCACTCATTACGATTTCTCTAAAAACTTTTACTATTATCAATCAGGTATAATGATATCATTATTAAAATGCTCGTTTCTAATTATTTGTTATTATACTATAAAATTATTATTTGAGTTTGATGATGTATCAATATCAGAAATCGTTATAAATAAGGTCTTCATAAATATACCTAACCATTTGTTAAACTAAAGATCGTAGCAGAGGTTGAAACTAAATTTTTGGAAATTCTGTTAATTACTGAAAATTTAGTATTTATTTATTTCTTTCTATTAAAGAAAAAATTTCGCCTGTGTAGTATTAATATAATGGTTAAAAAATTTCAAGTGAGCGAAATGCTTAAATCTACGCAAAATAATTCTTACACAAAAAAGTACAACTACTGTCAGAATAAAACTGAACTAATAACCAGACTACATATTTTTATTCATTTATGATATATCGAAGTCTGCAAAGTTTACATAGCCATATGCGCGAGTGTATTTAAGCTTTTTCAAATTTCTGCTTTATTAACGACATACTGTTTGCTTTAAGAAAAATACATATGTATTATACGCTTTTGAAATATGGCTTTGAAATAAAAAATATTCCATTTAAATTAAATAGAGATCTGTTCAATGGTTCTCATATGCCTTTTCTGTTTGCAAATAACTTATTGTTCGTATTGGGTCTGTGTATCATTTTTCTATTATTTTTAAATATTGAACAATATGAATTTATTGATTATAAGTTAATATTAATTTACCGCTATAAATATTCTATTGTGCTTTTATTAAAATCATTTTATTACACTAATATTATAGTGACATATTGACCAACATAATGTATTTATAAATATAGTAAAATTTTGCTCATTCGAATTAGTAGAAAAAATGAAAATAATGATCTATTGAAGAACCTAAAAAGCAGAAATATTATTTGTCATAATTTTCTTGTAATGTTTACTCTTGCAAACAAATTGTCAAAATGAAAAAATATTATAGAGAAAATAGTTATATTCCACAAAATTTTCTATCGTTTGTTGTCAATAAATATTATCGATCAAAACTTTATTAATAAATTTCGACGCATTTCATTCTGAATTCGGAATGAATGCACATCACATAATTTAAATTATAATTTCGACTTATTAGTTATAACCAAGGTAATATAAATGAAAATTAACGTGTATTTAATTACAATCGCTAGTTAGAACTTAAATTTACAAAATACCAATATTGTCTTTTAGATGTTAATATTCATAAAAATGTTTTGGCTCCAGTTTCAATCTAACATAATGAAGGCTAAACAAAAATAGGTGTACTACAATATAAGTTACTGAAAATATTAAAAATTAATATTTCGCTATAATACTTTAATCACTACTTCAAAATATTAGAAATTTTAAAAGAAAGATAAACCCTATTCCCTTTTTAATTATTTAATGTCGTTCATGCATCGATTTTAGTTTGAGGGTAAAAACAATAAAATTAACGTAAAATTTAAAAAATGTATTTAAATGTCAAAGTTTATATCATTATTCTTTCATTTAAAGACCATCAGATCTTATTAACGCCTTAATTTTTGGAAAGTGACAATATCAATATACAGTACGAATATAAATTTTGTCCTCTACAAATATTCTTTCAACGGAGAAGAGATATACAATTATTTGATGACTTGTTATACTCAAATTAAATAAATTTGACCGCACATCGGTAAAAGCAACCTTATCAGTATGATACAAAATTTAAGTTAAACATTAACTTATAAACAAAATTAGAAATTCCTTGATACTTCATGAATTGCATGAATAAATATAGAGGAGGAAAGTATTTTGAGGACAAATTGATTCTGGTTATTATTCAAACTAATTATTAATTATTCTTTGCACACAGTCATTTTACTATTTTCTTTTTCATTTTTATAACCAAACTATATATTTTCAACGACTGTAAGCTCTTGAGATAAAAAGCGGGATTTAAGAAGTTGGTAGGATTCAGAGGTCTTAAAAAGAATTGCAAAAAAATAATTCTACATAGTTAAAACTTCTTCAATTTCGGCATAGATCGTGAAAGAATTAAAACCACGTAACTTTTGTAACGGCAAATATAAAAATTAGAAGAATTGAGACTGGTTAAATTAGAATTTGTATTTCGACTCAGATATTCTGTAGTTCAAACTTGCCCGTGTGCGACTGATTGAACCAATTTTTTTGTCGCTGTTTGCTAATGCTCGTCATTTTTATTCGGTGTCGACGAAGCACCACTGCCGTAAAAAAAGGGAGAAATGATACATTACCGACATTCTGCAGATTGATGAAGATTGTTATATTTAATAGTTGTCACTTTGTCCGGTAAAATATTCGGTTTTTACGCGTTTCATATTTTTAAAGTAAAAATTAAGCGAAGAAAAATTTGTTTGATGAAATCTCCGAAACATATGAGCACATGAAATTTCTTTGAAATTTATTTAAAAGATTAAAAATTTAATCCTTTTTGTACATGGTAAAAAGTTGCACATTTAAAATTATCTAACATAATCGTGAAATATGTATGTATCGAAATATGTACGAAATATATATCAAAATAGTATTAATACAGATTTTTCGTTTCAATGATAAAGTGTTTCTAGTGACGTCCAATTTATTAACATGTTTTGAACGAACACAACTGAAATTTCGATTTCAAACATCTGTCACTGCTTCCTCGTACAAAATTAAAATAGCCGTAAATTATTATGTCGGAAACATGCATAATGTGAATTTACAGACCTCGAATACTTTTTGCTTTTTTTTTCTTTAAATATACGACTTCTAAACGGTATAATGTAATTTAAAAAACAGTCGTATTTTACTCGTATTTGTTATTAAAACCAAATGTTCAAACCAAAAACTTACAACCTTGTAAATTAACAGATCAGATTCTTGTTGTTTATATCACTTGCAATAAAATAAATGTTATATAACTTAACAAAATTTCATTTCAGGAAAAATGACTACTGAAATCGATGATGAAATACTAAACATAGTATTTTGTTATTATTTTTAAACAAACTTTTTCGTTTAATATGTTAAGTTACTTAAAATTTCACGAGATTTTCAGTTCGTGTAAGTAGCTTACTAAATGAACTTTAGATGTGTAAAGAAACATCTGCAATAAAAGCAGCAATATGTAGTTGTAGTCACTATTCGTTTCACTTTCAGAATATAAACATTCAGGCGATATTTAGCATATTGATTTTTAAATAAATATTACGTTTAATATTAATTTAACGTTCTGCATTTGTTACCTTATGTTTTAAATATCAACTGTATATCATTGTTTCTATCATACTAATGTATAACACAGGTATCGCATTAATGTTGTTGTTACAAAATTCAACCAAAAAACTGCAAATGCAAATTTTCCGTTTACAATAATATGTATTTATTTCTGAATTTAATTTTTTAAATCATTTCAAACGAAAAACAGTTGTATTTGTTAATAATATTTTAACGTTTCACATTTTTACAGTTGGATGTATTTATTTGTTTCATAACTCTGATATTAATTATTTATTTCTCTTAGATCTCCTTTAATCAAAACCTATTGGAATAACTTTTCTTATTGTTAGTTACTTCAGACATAAATAATATTGTTAGATTTCTAAGGAGTATCAATTTCTGAGAAGTATCAATAATCTATGAAAATTGGCACCACGTAAAAAATTCTATGTACACAGCTCGTATTTGAAAGATATTACTGCTTTTTAATTAAACTAGTTTAGTTTTTACAGAGCGTTGGTTTAATAAAGTTGTATATACAATACATACAATACATTTTGTTTTAATAAAGTACTGGCCATTCTGTTAAAGATATTATTGAAAATATTTTTTAATTTTACTATGGATATTAAATGAAATATTGCTTTAATCATTTTCATGAAATCTTAAGTTTTATATTGACATAACACCTATTTTATTATTTGATTATATTATTAACACTCACCTATGCACACATACCTTAAAATTAAAAATAAAGTAGAAAAATAAACATGTTGTTTATTCACAAATTTCAAGAAAAACATATTATTGAATTAAAAAAATATTACATAAATAATTTTTTATCAAATAAATAACTTGTGAACCATGTCACACCTTTGTATTTTGAAATGTGTTTGATATTTTCCTATTCAAATTATAAAACAATTTGTTTGAAGGATTCTTATATAAACGTTCATAATATAACTTTATATAAAGTGTATTAATTTTATTAGTACCAATCTTAATGTTCTATTCACTTAAATTATTAGAAAACTTTAATATAAATTTTATGAATTTTATCTAAGTGAAAGAATACTGAATAATACAAAATTAACATTTTTTGAAAAACCTACAAATAAAATAGATCAATTCCAGTTTTGTTATACAATTTTGAAAACTAGCTCGGGTTTTATAGCGTGTTCGTTTTATCAGTGTCGTATTTCACAATGTTTACTGCTACCTATGATCATAAATACAGTAGTAATAATATAGTGCAGTAATAAATACAGTCCTATAAAATTTTGTTATTTCCTTATACTTTCAACTACACCTATTTTTCTTTGTGTTGGTTTAAAAATCGACTCGTTTCCCGTTGTTTAGATAAAGTTATGTCTTTTTAAAACCTATTGCTGGTTACTGATAACGTAATATGTGTTTTTATATTTCATTGGCTTAGCAGTTAATAATTTATTTTTCTGAAATTAGAAACTGGATATAATACAGTTCTGTTGTTCAAATAAGAAAAGAGACTAAATACTCCGCTTTGATTATTTATTAATTAATTGTACAAATATATTGATTGAAACTCGTAAAAATTTTTGACGTTACTCACAAATCCAAATAGAAACGATATTAAATTTTAAAAATAGGAAATATTAAAATTACAAACAAGAAAATTTTAACATTCTCCATTTTTCTAGTTTGATAATGTCTCTATTCGAATTTGTAACAACACATAACTCTCCGGAGAATTTCTGATAATTTCAATTTTAATGAAAAAAATTATACAAAACAGTAAACAGAATTATGAAAATGTAAACAGATTTTAAAATATGTTTGAAATGCAATGTTAATTTCAACCATTCCACTGTTTTCCTTGAAATATTAAATTACAGTTTTTAAATAATAATAAATAAAGTAAATTAGTAATTTCCCCTGTTATTAATAATTAATTTTTTGCAGATCTTACAAGCTTTAATACGATTCTGCATGTGGTGGCAACGAACTTTTTTCCGGGGAATCTGATATCTACGTTCATGAAGAGGAATGAATTTAATTAGCATATTTGATATTTGCTGAAACGTTGCAGAGCGTTCCTTGTGCCCGATTCCACTTTTATTAATCAAAAATTGAGGAGAAATTCAGTGTAATCGGTGTGTTTCGATTCACTGCGTACACTGTGAATACAAATATGAGACTGCATTAATCCACGTTACATTCACGTTATTAATTCCTTCGTGTACCCTTCTAAAGGAATATGCATGCTGTGAGATTAATTTAGCAGTAGCTCATCCATAAAAACTTATTGACATATCTCTTTGGAATTGAGCTCAATTTGCCAAATTACGGTTTTGTGCATAACCTGATTTCTAAAAACTAAACAGATTTGTTTCGATTAAAAATAATTCATTTACCGATTCGCGGAAGTTAATGTGGATCCTGATTAAGATGCACAACCCTCAAATGTCTTTTATTTCGTCTTTTATTTAGACATATTCTTTTCATCTTTTACCTCAGTTTCTATTGCATTGATTGAAATGCTATTTTTTCGCTAATCGAAGACTGAAAAATAACTGCAAAATATAGAAGTTCTGCAACAAACGTTTATGTAAAAGTGTAAAGTAAGAAATTTTTAATTTACGGAAACTGACATTCTTTAAAATACAGTCTGTTCCACAAGAGCGTGGTCGCGATATCTATGAAATTTTATACCCAATACAGCAAAGATTGCGTCAGTCCAAATATACAATGTCTTCTTTAATACGCAATAGCCCTTCAATTCTCTTAGTATCATTTCTGTCATTGAGAAGTTCAAGTTATTTCGAAATGAGTGCCGTATATGGTAAACGATTCAAAGCAGTATTCTTGTGCCAACACCCGAAAGGGCCAAAAGTGAGTATTAGAAATACAGCAAAATATCTGTATAAGTCTCGCGAATTTGTAAATAAGTGTATGCAACGTTATAATGAGACAAATTGTATCGACGATCTCCCTGATGGAGGTTCGAAGCGATCTACGGAACTTAGTGCGGCAGGTTTTCAAAACTTTATGCGTCTTTCCGGATAATTTAAATGCTCAGAAGATGATTAAACTGTACCAAAGGGGTCTCTTAGTATCGGTGTAACATTGGTTTAAAAGAACCAGAGACCATTGGATACTTCAAGAGGACAACGACTCCAAACACCGAAGCCGCCTTTGTACGGAATGAAAAACAGCGAATGGTGTCAACGTGTTGGATTGGCCGTCTCAGTCCTCCGATGCCAATCCAATCGAAAATGTTTGATCTCTCATGAAGTGCAAACTCCGAGGAAAGCATATTTTAAAATTGAAGACGCTAGTTTGCCGTATTCGAGAAATATGCAGATCTCTTCCTGTCTCATACGCTGCAAAGCTGGTTGAAAGTATGCCCTGGAATAATCGCTAATGGTGGTGATTGGACACATTATTAAGCAAATGCGTATTAGTTCTTTAAATGTACTTTCGACCTATTCAACCTTTTTACAGAAAAGATTTACTTGCACACAGATATCGCGTCCACGCTCTTGTGGAACAGACTGTAACATCTTTGAAAGATAAGTAATAGTAATAGGTAAGTAATGATAATAGAATTGTATCTAAAAAAATAGAAGGATTTACCCATGATGAAATATAAAATTCTCGAGTTAAGGTTTACGAACAAAAATACGCCAGAATGATTTGTTTCGAAAACTATTATCTACGAAGTAAATAGTAATTGTAGTATCGTAATTTTAACAGACGATGATTTCTAATATAAAATTATAATATAAGGACCTTGATAGACAATGCGTCGATGCGTTTATGTTTTCGTAGGAATGCAATGGTAGGAGAGATGAGGGCTTGCGGGGTTTTTTCCTAACGAGCAAAGAGCTAGTGTAGAAATGTCGTGCGTGTCGTGCGATTCCCATAGAAATAGAAAGTCGGAATAATTACGTTGCAATTTTTTATACTATGTATCAGTTTTTGTACAATTACTAAATTCGTTAAACCATCATTATTACACCTACATATATACATATATACGATTTTCTATATAATTTTGTAAAAGGTTTTGCTTAATGATGACATTTCTGATATAAAGACCATTTATCAGTCAAAAAGATGTAACCACCATCTTAATTATTCAACTTGACGTACTATTAATTAAAATTAGTGTATTTCAAGTTAAAATAATGTATGTAGTAATCGAATGTAATGAAATTGTAATAATAATATAATGCAATTAGAAATAGTGAATAAAAATAACGACCATAGACACGTCAAAATACACAATTTTTGTGTGCTCATAAAGACTCGATTTAAAAATATATCATATACACGTGATGTACACAATGTTTCATTATTATATACAATTATCATGAACAAAATTATTATTCAGACAGATTTGCATATTCATAGCTCTGTTTCGCGGTGTTTCTGATAACATAACTTTATGACACTTACACCATGCATTTGTTGTTTCCCTATATACGTATAAAGCAGGAACGAACGAAACGATTTACATTTTTTATTGCTTATTTTATTACTCGTAACTGAGATTTATTACTCCGGAATTTTATGGGATTAGAAGAATCCAAAAATCCGGAAAAAACGCTTACCTCTTCCACGCATATTCTGTAAAATAACAATTAATAGTTTTTTATGTTTAATATTAAACTACAAATTTAACGACACAATTTCAATAAAATTTCTCAAATATAATTAAATTTTTCTTAAATGTTATTAAATAATATTTTGTGTAAATATTATTTCAATTGAACCTAAATGTAATTTCTCCACTGCGTGGAAGGTATAATGCTGCACATGGCAGGGTCTGTTAGACCCTTATTTCAACTTTCGACGTTAATTACTCGACAATTATGCACGAACTAAAGCAGCTCAATAGCGGAATATGTAACGGCACTCTTCTACTTTTTCCACCTGGTTCTGACATTCTCATTCTATTTGGATAGATATGATAGACGTGATACTGACATGCAGGGTCTGCTAGACCCAATGGTGCATGTATACACCCAGTATAATGAAGATTTCTTTTGCATAAGAGCACATATAAGAACGTGAAAACTTTTTTATTCCCAAATTAGCATATTTATAAATTTCAAATTTTCGTACTATCGATTTTATATATTTCCAAACGCCCAAAATTAAAAAATTTTACAAAATTTTGAACTACTTAGTCTCCAAATCTTTTCTTTTTCGAATTTACAAACTTTTATATTTTCAAATTTTCAAATCTTCATGTATCTATAATTGTGCAATTTATCTTTCTAATTTTCCAAATTTAAATGTACTTTCAAATTTCTTGATTACTAAATTTCTACACTACGAAAAGCTCTGGTTTCCATACTTCGAAATTCTCACTTTTCGAAATTTCCCAAGTACCCAAATCCCAAATTAAGTCCTCAAATTTCTCGATTTCTAAACATACATATTTCCAAATCTTCACATTACTAAATACCTGTGTTCCCAAATCCCAAGGTGGTCAAATCCCTATGTCCCCATTTCTTTACACCTCTACAGCTTTAGATCCCTACATTCCTATGTCCCCAAATTCGAATATCCCCATATTCTTACACCCCCAAATTCCTATGTCCCCAAATTTTTATGTCCCCACATTTCTATGTGCCCAAATATTTATATCCCCAAATTTCTATGTCTCAAATTTTTAAAATTCCAAATTCTGATGATCTCATATTCTTATATCCCCAAATTTTTATGTCCCTAAATTTGTATATCCTCAAATTCCTATGTCCCTAAATTATATCTTCAATTTCCTATATTCTCAAATTCGTATATTTCCAATTTTCAATGTCTCCAAACTTCCATGTCCAGAAACTTCTTGATCCTCAAATTCCTAGTCCGCGAATTCTTTAGATTCCCGTATCTATAGATTCTCAAGTCCACAGTTCTCTTGTAAAAAATAAAGTATTTTTTAATTTGTTAAACCACGTAAACTCTATAATTTTTAGCTTATGTATATCCGTTTTCTGAAGCATTTTCTATGAAGGATAAGTACGTGATATAATATTTCCAACTTACAAGTTACAAACTTAGAAGTTGCCCTCAGATTTTAATGAGCTTTTGCAAATTGATAGATCATATAGTTACGAAACTTTCGATACACAGCTTTAGACATAGACGGAGCGTTTATAAGATATTTAACGTTAAAGTTTCGATGTGATTTATCTTACTTACTGTAAAATGTATTTTCAACAGAAAGATTATGAAATAATTAAGCGCTGCAAAGTTTCTATTGTTACGTTTAGTTATATTTGTTTCTGGAAATGTATTTTTGTGGTCGAAACCAAATCTCCGTCGATTAATTTCAATTTATTTAAACCTTACAGTTCTGTTCATGAATTATTACTGTTTATTGTGGTAAGTTCACAAATTATGTTTTTAATAAGATATTTTCGAAATTCAAGTTCAAAAAAAAATTATAAAGTGTTAGTAAAATTGAAAACCATTATTTCAACATGTGCTGTTAGAAATGTTCTAACATTTTCTGGAGAATTTGCATACCATATATTTTTAGAAAAATCTAAAATAAATAGTGTTTAATGGTATATATTACCTGCAAAAGTATATAAATAATCAGCATCCAAAATTAATTTTATTTATGTTATGTTACGTTTAAAAAAAAAATATTTTCAATTAATAATCCATTAATAGATTCAACTCTATTAATAATCCATTAACAGAGTTAACAATAATAATTCATAAAGTCAACTCTATTAATAATGCATCAACTTCTGAAAACTTATTAAAATCGTAGATACTTAGGGTGGTTAACAGAAAAAAAGATGAATACCTTTTCATTTAGTATTCGATTTTTTAAATGATGTTTAAAAAGTACAAATGATATAGGAACACAAAGTACCTTCGAATTTTATCAGAATAACGATTCAAAGCACAGAGCTCGTATAGCAGGAATATTTGTTACATAATTATCTAAAAGTTTTACATGCACTTCCACAATCTTTAAAACAAATTAGAAGAATTAGAATTAACAAATAGAAAAATTAACAAATTTGAAAGTTGAATTATAAAACAGACTGATTTCTTCAGAATATTTGAAAAAAATTATTTTTAATAAGCTCAAATGATTACATGACGTTATTAAATAATAAGGGTTTGTAACAAAATATTGAACATACATCTAATATATAAATTTTTATTTGTCATAAAATGTCAGAACATTAATGTAAGTGAAAATAGCCTGTCGTTTAAAATGTATTATACATTCAAATTTTATAAACGTAAAGAAATTGTTTACATATTTTCAGTCTACAATAAATGATTCATGTTTCTCTAAAATAAGCAATATGATATGTAAATCATCCCTTCCTGTATACAATATTAAATACAGAAGTACTGCAGTGTCCGGATATTAATGTGAGTAATTGTAAATAGTATTCCATGAATACCTGACAATTATTTTATGCAAAGAACGAAGTGTTCATGCATAGGTTGTTATAAAAAAATTGTACAACGAGATATGTAAAGACCGTCGGGATGGTCTGATAGCTAATCCAATATAAATTCCAGGCGGAATAAATATCCAGGGACGAGGCGAGCACGTCGGTTCGAGAATGGGTCACGGTGTAAGCAACCCTAGCTTGAAATACCTACACAACGTTCGAGTAATAACGGATCTCGGTTTTCGTTTCACGGTGTGCGAGTAAACCGAGTAACGCAGAACGGTACGAACGAAACTTTCGTCGCGCTCGAAAGCCAATTTAATCTTCGCCTTTTGGCAGCGTGCTTCCTTTTGTAATAAGTTCCCGTGCTAGGGCAAAAAAGCGACGACGAAAGATAAGGGAAAGAGAGAGCATCAAAGAGGGAAAACAAACTCGGTAAAAAGAATGATGGCAGAGAATAGCGAATTTTGAAATAGAATGAAAGGGAAAAGTTTTTGCACGGAATTATGGAATCATGTTTTGAGACAGCAGAAACTAATATCGGGGGTATGCAACAGTTTAGATCGATCGCTTTTTTTAAAATACTACCTATTTTTGTCTTTTGTCCAAGTCATATTCAAGATATAAAGCTTCAAAGTTGACATATCCTCGGCATTTACATTACCCGAGATGTAATGTCAGAAGATTTTACGATCAAATTTACACCATTTATATGTTATATTAGAAGCTTCATATTTTGGAAATGACTTGGACAGAAGACAAAAATAGGTAGTATTTTGAAAACGTCTCAACGAGGGCTACAAGAATATGCAATGAAAAATGAGGGGTTCTACATAAGAAAGTGAAAATGACGTTCAGGTGACTTTTAAACGATCATTTAAGGTCTACTTGTTGCCACCATCTTACGTACCCCTTAATATCCTACAACTCTTGTTTGAAAAATTGTTCATATTTAAAGTCGTTTCCGATATATCAGAGTAGGATCACATTTTAGAGAGACTCTGTAAAATAGTAGCACTATTAAAGCAATTCAAAGTTACAGAAACGATGCAATTAAAACTGTTTCAAAATTATTTTTGGATATTATTATAAATTAAAATAATTTCACATCAGATTTAAAATGTTTTTAAATGACAATTGCTTACTTTTACACCTTCAGAATGAGAATAATATCTGGTGGGGCGCGAACCTGTGACCAAAAATGTATCTAGCAATTCTGCAACAATGCTCATAAACATTTATTAACGACGATATTGTAACAAATACCCACACTCTAGTATACAAGCAACGTGACACATTATAATTAATGAATTTTATTTCTTTAACTTTTATGCCATTTGCCTTGATGTGAATGCAAATTCAATTTAAGACTACTTAATACTTTTTCACACAAAGTATCGGTTTCTGATTTTTTTAATTATGAGACATCCTGCCGCAGAATCTGAAGAAATTCTAGAATAATAGTTATATGTTATTACCATAATAATATAAAAATAGTGCTCATACATTCTCAATCAAAAATTACATTCCTTTCGATTTTTCACTTTTTCCAATTATAGTTTAAAAAAAAAATCTGAAAAATTATGTAATATGGGTTCCTGGGTCCTCAATGTTTCAGAATATTTGTGCGTCATTAAATAGGAAGAATAGGGTAAACACTGGAATTTGGATTTTTCTCTGTTACTACTCCTCCGGACGAGACAGAGGGTTGAAACGTATTACATGTTTCATTTGGCTCAAGGGCACGTTTGAACATCTTATTCAGCTAGACCCTTTATCTGTGATAGGATGAATTTGATTTGCTAAAGCGTGAATTTGATTTGCAAAGGGGTGAATGAGATCTGCAAAAGGGTTCATTTGGAATGCAAAAATGTGACTGTGACTTACAGAAGGATTAATTTGCAGTCTAAAACCTGTATAAAGTAAGATCATGAAATCTGTAATATGTTGTATTTCATTATGTCACTTTTGACCATTCTGCATGAATAGTGACACGAGAGGTATTTATTTATTCATAACAGTAACTGCGTTTTTATTATCGATAAAAACTGAAAATAATCAGATATTCGATATTATATATTTTTCCTATTTAACTTTCAGTAGACGAACTAGTTTTTTCATAGTATTTAATATTTTCGAATTAGAATTTTTATATTTGTATTAAGGTGTTAATACAAGGTGTTAAAGTAAGGAATTTTACAAATGGGCATTTCATGTGGTGTGGCAATAATAATACAAAAATTTTATAAAACTTCAACAAACTTCCGACTATTAAAATATATATTATTTACGTTTGATATTAAATGAGAAACCTGATCACATTTTAAAAAAAATTCATGTGCAAAGAATAGAAACAAATTCATAAGTGTGAACTTTATATATTTAATAGCAGCAGTACAAAAGTACGACAAAAAATAACGACAAAAATAATAACAATAAAACCAAAATAAATAAGAAAGAAATTACAATAAAATCTAACTAAATAATTTTCCTCTTCTGTTTGTAATATGGTACGTTTAAAGATTACAAAAACGAAATGTAGATTTTTTACCTGTTCAGGTTGTAAGCAATTCAATTTTTATTCTTACATCAAATTTTAACTTGATGGTCCACTTCTTCAAATCTAAAAAAGCTTCTTGTTTTCTAACGATTAATACAAAAATAAAAAAATATGCCATAAGGAAATAACTACTTTGTAACAGCGTTCTTTAACGTCAACAAAAATCAACAATTTGTAAAATATTTGTAAAAAGTAATTATAATAAGCAGTATATAATATATAATCTTAAAAAAATCTTAAACATATGTAAAGTACAGAATAAATAATATTCAACAAGTAATTAAATGACGATCAATCACTGTAACAAATGCATCCCAAGATTTTCACTCTATATCACATAGATTAAATTTATTTCATTATTATTTGCTAAAAAACCAAAAAAAACAAACAAAAAAAAAAAAAAAAAAACATTTAATAAATCGTTCCACGTAATATTACAGCATGTTACTGTGTATATGTTCCAAATTTTTGGTCACATTTCACACAATTCGGCAAAGTTTCGTATAGTTTAACGACTACCGAAACAAAAAAATCACATTCTTTTTTGTTTTTTCTTTCCTTTCTTTTTTGTTTACTCTTATGTAATTGTTTGATCGAATCTAGTACACTGTAAGTATATTTAACCCTCACTGTGTTACAACTTTGGCAATTGGTTTCATTCGAAAAGAATTCATTGTTATATATAAACCAATCAAATCGACCTTCGATACGTCTATTTTTGGTGGCTTGTATTATTTTCTAAAAATGATTCACCGTAGATAAAAAAACGCACCACTTACTTTTCTATCTGCTATAATGTATTAGGAGGTTATTAAAATCGGAGAGAATACCTTCTAAAATTATTTACGAACAATAAAGAAACAGATATTTATCATCAAACCCGATAAAAAAAATACGTGACGATTTCAGTAGTCATCACATGGCACAATAATAATTCTGTTCTAAAGAAAAATGGCTGCCACTTTTAACAAAGTTTAAATCTTCAAGTTCTGGTCACATTGCAATACACATACATTTACGTACTTATTTAACATGTTCATACATATATTCACGTACTTATTTTACGTGCTTATATATATTTATAGACATACATTTGCGTACTTATTTGCAGATTTCAAAAAATTGATTCGCTGAACCGTCTTCGCTCCTGGCAATGAGAAAAATCGGAATATTTCTCAGTAGTGAATTATTTTGTACGACTCGAGCAAAAACATTCCAGCATTCCATTACCATGTAACAACCTATGCCCTATCAATTCGCTGCATCCATATTCATACGTATCCGTGTATCTCGGTACGTTTAATCACGCGTCATTTCATGCATTAATTAAACAGGATTATCGCGTAATACTGCTGTATTTTATTCCATGTTTACTACAGTGAAAGAACATCACCAACCAGTCAACCGTGTTCTGCCTTCGCTTTCGCAGGAGGAATCATAATCGTGGAAGTGTATAAAAGAATTTTTATCTCTTCTTCGATCCACTACACGTTTTAATAGATTTAAAATCAGCCAAGCTCGATGAAACTATATCCAAACATTGGTCAGATTTTATAAATCATAACAGGAAATAAAAATTAAATATTAAATTAAGTATTAAATATTATTAAATATTATTTAGTTTTCGGTTATGTTATAACTTAGAAAATGATAATTTCTGTGTTTGCTGCTTTGCAAATTATTAAATTCGCTTATCAATATGGTTTAGAAAAAAAAGCTGTTTTATTTCTATAAGATGCATTTCGATTCAATATGAACCATATAGCGCTTATTGTTAAAATTTCCGTTTAAATTCGATTCTGATAAAAATATGTTTTCACTGTAATTATTATTTCTTAGGACAGTACATGTCTATTTTATTTTACTTTAAATATTTCGACTTAATTATTTCAAATAAATATTACTTAAAATTATTTAAAATAAACATTTAAGCATTTAAATATTTAAAATTACTTCAAGTCAGTGCTTACATATTTTAAATACTTAAAATACAAAATATTTAAGTAAAAATAAACGGAGTTTCATTTAACGATTTTCATGTATTTCGTTTGTATATAACTTCAGTACAGGATTTTTACACAGAACCGGATTTTTACTGATATCATATTTTTATCTTCTCATATCCACGGTATTCAGTTTTATTTGATTTTTCCCGGAACGAATCTATTGTGTGAATGGAGAATTGGGTGGAATGCATTTTTATGTCGAACAAGAGATTCGAATATTATTTTTTTAAAATTGCGATAAGCACTAGCGTTCAATTCGTTCAAAGATTGTCTTGATAATCTTGACGTTCGATAACTTTTGACTTTTTAAGATAATCGACAGTTATGATAATATTGATTAATATTGATAATATTTAATTTCTAAAGATACGACCATCGATTGCTAAACATAGTTCATAATTTTAATAATCTTTGATTTTTGAAAAATAGTTTACAGTCAGGTTAATCTTGGTAAATAATAATCTTTAATTTCTGAAGACAGTTGACAGCCTCAATGATATTTAATTTGTGAAGATAATGATTAATCATCTTGATGATCTTAATAATCTTAATAATCTTGATAGTCTGAAGATAATTCAGAATCTTAATAATCTTTGATGTTTTAAGATAGTTGACAGTCTTGATAGTCTTACATTTCCGAAGATAGTTAATAGTCCAAATCGTTCATAACACTATCACTTACAATAAAATTTAATTTGATAATAGGTGAACCTTAACCCAATTTTCGATTCTATTAATCTTCTAATCATTGTATAGTTTCTATAGATATAATTTTTCCAGTATATAGATATATTTCGTTCAATAACTTGTATCAAAGGGTTTATATTACGCTTAAGTTAGCTGGGTCACAATTTATCCGGTCGCTACTTAGGGGTTAATCGTTCTTGCTTTTCCTCGCAAGAATTTACGTGGCGGGTATCCTTACAAGGGTGGCAAGGCAAGAAAAAGGAAAAACGTACCGGTAGGAAAAAAGGGGTTTTATTTGCAGAAGCTTAACGATAGATCGCCGTTTCGTGAACAGAGCAAAAGGTAATTTACATTCAATTCAGGAAATCCCAGATGTCTATTGACTAAAGGGCCAGCTATGCGAAGAATACTCGACTAACCCGGCCTTTACATCGGATATCCGGCATCTGCATAATTCTGGTTTCATTCTTATTACCTGTTCTTCTTCTATCCTCTGCTCGTTCTCTCTTTTACCCTTCATCGAATTCCATCGAATTTCTTCCCCTGTCTGCGCTTTCTCTTTTCCTTATTCGCTCTTTGCTCACTACTTTCTTTCACGTTTCTTCAAGAACCCCCAGTGTGTTCGTCGATTTAGACTTTCGGCCGGTCTAAGGATTCACTTGATTCAATCGAGATGGGTTACGCAAAGGATAAACGAGAGGGAGAAACGGCGAAAATGGGATGGGGTGAGGGTCGAGTTGCATGCAATTAAAGTTTCAATCCCTTCTGTTTTAATTTACTTCGAGACGGATGGGTATCGAAGCATTCTCTTCGGTGACTAGAAAGTAAAAGACCGACGCTAGCCGAATATTCAGGTTTATTTAGTCCTTACAGTAACATATCTTTTTATCTTTCTATGTTTCCTGATATATTTCTTTATCTTTTTATGGTTCCTGAAATATTATCTTTCTATATTTCCTACATTTCGCTTTACACGTGGTTCTTTTGATGTAAGTGCCAGATCTGAATTAATCCTTAACGATCACACCGGAGTATGAAACGAATGTGAAGTATGAAACTTTATATTAAAATCGAAAATAGATTGAAATTTTTCTGTAAAAACCGTCATTTCTTCCACGTGAAATATGTTAAAACAACTTTTAAAGATTATTTGTAATTTTTTTCAAGTTAAAGTAGTGAGTAGCTTCTTTGTAAGAAATATTTTTAGTGGCTGGGGTCATAATCCCTTACACTATTATGACGAGTCCGATTCGTGATGCAGTCGTACTTCAGCTGTGATCAACTTTACTCGAATTTTTAATACGCTTCGATTTGGAATGCAAGTCCAATTATAATTTGCATAGTCAACGATTGCATAATATCAAATTGACATACCATTTCAACTGTCTTTGTCTGTTTTAATATTGTAGCTGTGATTAGTTACTTCTGACTGACGAACCTGACAAATAAATCATAGTTAATAGGTCATAAATGTGACCGTTAAGGGTTAAACATCGGAGCAAGGTATTTGAAAACTCAAGCGAATTCCAAATGCGAAAAAATGCTTAAAGCTGTTAACCAATTAGCTATTTTTAACGAGTATACTCGTCATGAAGAAATGTCAACTAGTGAAATGAAATGTTTAACGGGTTAAGTACCATTCAAAGCCTCTTGTAGGAAGATAAAATTAAAAAGTGGAAAATATGTATGAGTTGCCAAGAAAGTGATTTAATAAACTTGGACGTAGATTATATTACAGAACAGGAAGATGAAACAATTAATAATATAAATGTATAATATATAGCATGTCCTGCAACCAATTGTATGGCGGTACAACCGGAAAGGAAGTAATTCTGCAAGCAAAACCGAGTAAAGAATAACAGCATAAAATTTTGTTTATGTTTAGCTTTATTTTTGAGGAAAATGAATTAAAAAATTTTGTATACTGTGAAAAAATTTATTTGTAACAAGGTGGTAGATAATTTCAATAATTCTTTCATTAATTTAACAATGATGAATTGATGATTTCAATATAAATCAATTAATATAATTATCATCGTCAAATTGTGTTATTAACCAATATTGTTTATAATATAGTTAATTACGTATACATATACTTTTTCACAATTATAACGAAGTCTATAATATTATGTATTAATGTGTGAACAATGCTGTGGAAAATAATATATAATGATAATTATATTTATTAACTTATAAATTATTAAATTAACGAAAACATTGTTATAGTTATAATTTTCTTTATCGTGTTACAACACTTCTAAGATTTTGATGAATTTTTAAGTACAATTTTTTTCGAAAGCAAAGTTAACTTCTTTCTTTTATGTAAAACCAATACTTTACTAGTTGTACCACCATTTACGAAATATCTTACATAATACAATATAGAAGTTTTGTAAAACTCCAGTTCATTGTTCTGTCGCACGATTGAAATATCTTTAAAAATTACAATTATCGTTACAAATATTTGAATTTGGTATGACATTAAAAATATTTACGGTGAAAACAAAAGTTGATTGCATACGAAGTTTAGAAGCGTTTAAAAAAGCGTTCAAAAATCCTTGCGATCAAATCGTCTTAAACTTCAAGAAACAATCATGCGCAGCTGAACAAAAGTTCTCACAAACACAGTTCTCTTTTATTGATAGAAGTATCAGAAAGTAAAGAAATGCGATGTTGTTCTGATAGCGTGGTATGTACTAGTTCGGAATAACAAAATCAATTCCATACAAGGTGTCCCAAAAATATGGATTGCTTAGAATAATTTACTAGAATTGTATAATATTTCAATGGTAAAATTTTTTACACGGAAATAATTGGGTTTAATTAATCGTACCAGGGTATAACGCATAATTTGAAATTAAAAATAAAGTACGAAAATAAATGAACACACGATTAAATATAACTGAATATACATATTAATTCATTATCTCGATAAAAATCAACACAGATTTTAAGAAAAGAACCATAACAAACTTTTTAATTTAAAATAAAGGATTTGTGAATCGGTTAAATAACCAGTTTGGTAGTGTTTGTGCTAAATAAGGGCATCTCATTATGATCTAGACAGATATGGGGATTGAATTCAAAATTAAACTAAATTCAAAATTATCAAGTCTCAAATTTTTATCTTACACTATTTAAATTAACAATGAACTTTTATTCAAAATATCATCTTTTTAACCATAGTTAGGAACGACAATTTCATTTTGAATCAAATCGCGTCCAGTCAAAAAATAAAGTTTATTTTTCAATCGGATCTTGAATTAATTGCAATTCTTGGTTGTAACTGCTCCAAAATTAAAATCAGAATTAAATTTTAAATTAAATATGATATTATTTATAATACTCTCAGCCGAGAATTTAAATCTATTTCTGTAATTATAAACTGGATTTTATTTACTAATTTAATAAAAACGTATTTATCATTCCTATAATGTACAATTATTTTTATTTCTATTTTATATCTTCCTTTTAAATCCTCTTACTGCCATGTTTTTAGTTACCTAATAATCTGCTTATCTGCAAAGTAATCTGTTAATAGCAATAAATTAACAGCGTATATATGAGCATCCTTATAATTAATAAATTTAAGCAAATTAAATTAATATGCGTTGCATCAAATCACAAATAATCGTTATTGCTTGTTAAGAAGCTTACATTATTAACATTAACCTTAAGTAGAGCTTGCAGTTAATGATCATTTAATTATATAATTTCTATTAATTTAATTATATAATTTCAGGCAGAAATTATAATTAAAAATAAAAATTGCTTTATATTTGCACTAAATTGAATCGAATGATAAATATCAATCCTTTAGCAGTCATTGAAATAAAAATTAAATTTTTATTTGAAATAAAAAATTTCAATCAACGATGGAAAATTCATCATATACTAAAAAAGTTCATACATAAAATGAACTTAATCTAACATTTGATAAGTTTGTCATGGAATCAAAAATGTGATGTTCAATTAGAGTCTAATTATTAGACATTCACTTAATTGAAAATAACAATTTAATTCTTAATTCGAGGAAATTTAATTATAAACCAAACGGTAATTGATAATTAGCGTCCCATCAAATTATAAACTTAATTAATTATTAGGAACCCTGAGGCTTATTGCGTGGGATCCTTGCTTGTATTAAATTCGTACAAAAAAAATTGTAATTTATAGTAACCCTCATTACTTCCAAAAACAGAAAAGTAGAAAGATCTCTCTGAAATAAAAACTGCACGACAGAAAACAAATAGAAGACTATTTCAACTTATTTCATGTAAAATACAGAGAATAGATGAAAATTAAATTTTATATAAGATGATTCTTTTAACTATGCTATCTAAACTACTTGTAAACTGTTTACTGTATGTAAAAATATATCAAAGAGAGCAACTAATGAAATCACCTTGCATATTCATCATGTGCATAAATAAAATAAAAAATGAAAATGTTTATATACTTCGCTTTATTTCTTTTCCACATATCAACATTTAATTACATAAGATGATCGTTGGAATTTTAAAAGGTAGCTTCAATTTTTACATAATGAAAATATGCGTCAAACATAGTATGTACAGATCATATGACATATTTGGCCAACGTATTTTATGTGTCAAAACTAACACAACATCGGATATTCGAAAATTAAAGATATAACGCGACGAGTTGAAGTATAAGTGAAAATTTTTGAATGGCATACAAACGACTTGAAATTCGTGTGGACAAGTTTTCAGAGTAAAATCCGCGATCAAAATTTCAGCAATTTTGCAAAGTAGGACATCTCTCTTCTTCAAGCGAAGTCAGTTCATCGAGCAAGTTAAAGGTACAAGGAAGAAATTACCATTTCTCGGTGTTCTTCTCGATTGCTCCTTTTTCGAGGACAAAAGCATCGCACTGCACATCTAATTAAAAGGGGCTGCTATTATACTGCTGAAGATAGGTAATGAAAGCCACCGTGTAAAACTTCCGCACGTTATCCCCCCTTCTTTTACAACGTAAATCGTCCCCGCCTCTTCTTACTATCCCGCATGCGACCTACTTTCTTAATTGTTCTCCCATTAAAATACACCCTGATATGCATTGTACTCCATATTTATTGCTTCGGGACTCGTTACGCATTGAACCGACTACACCGTATTTTTCAAGTCGGATTGCCTTTGCCCACGAAAAGGGTAAGAGTAATGGAAAGGAAGATTTATATCAGCTGAGTGTTAAATGTGTCTTTATCAAGTGACAGAGTATATTGCAGCTAAGTACATTCAATGTGAGTATATAGTACAAATCAATTAGTAATGCCGTCACTCATTTCGGACAAAGTAAAAGACTGCACGAATTATCTTTCATTTATTCTAAATATTATAGTTAGTTATTTGATACTTTCTGTTAGAAATTTGACAAGACACAAAAGGTATTATTATTAAATCGTAAATGAATTGTTTTCCAGTAAGGTAGAATTGGATTGTGGGCCGCAAAAAACGTTTTGGAAACTGAATGGTTGCAAAACGTTTTTCGTTCCCATTTTTGTGACATGAATAAATACATTACCATTTGTCAGGTAATAAGTTTGTATTAACTAAGTTAACTAAGATCTCTATAATCTAAAATATTTGACTAATGTTTACAGGTCGTAATAGTTTTGTTGTTTTTTGTCAGGACTGACGATCTCAGTTACAAGAGAAACACAGAATTAATTTTGATCAGACTAACTAACAATAAGTCTATATCGAACGATGCCGTCGATACTAATTTTCGCAAGATAAATGAACTTACAATTTTTGATAATTCTAGAAAATTTAAAGTTTCATCAAAACACAAAAGGAACGATTTCATTAATTTTTGTAAATTTTGTATAAGACAGTTTCAAATAACACGAAATCAATTAAAAGTACAGGATGATCCACTTAAAGGTAGTTAACTAAATATTTCTTTTTACTAGGACAATACGATGAATATTTTGTATACAATTGATATGTAAAGTATATTTTTGTGATAAGGTAATTTTTCAAAATTTTCAAGGTCACTAGTGTTTTCTTAGCAAATAAATTCACGTTTCTTCTCCTGTACTATATTGCAGCTAACATCAAAATATTTTAAGAAATATATACCATAGTGTTTCCTAAAGCGACCTTGAAGTAACCTTCAACAGCATAAACTTAAAGTAATGTTTAGTTTCCAAAAGTTACAAATATGAAATTCATTTTTTATTACAAGAAACTTCCATACAAAAATACATTATTAACCTTGAAAATCTTGAAGAAATAATCTAGACACGAAAATATTTGCTGCGATGTACTCACCATTTGATATCGTGCAAATTACATACAAAATATTTTTGTATTATTACGACTAAAATAATATTTAATAATAAATTTATAAATTTAGTTTAGCTTTATATATTTAGTTATAAATTTATCAATGCAGCTTGGTTTTATAAATTCAATTATAAATGTATCAATTCAATTTAATTTTATAAACTTAATTATAAATTTATAAACCGATTTTAGTGTATTTTTATAAATCCAGTTATACATTTATAAACTAAGTTTACTTGTGTAAATTCAGTTGCGAAATATAGTTAGTTATGGTATATTCTTCAAGAGCTTATTTCAGTCACGAAATTTATTTTGTGAAAGTATTTTATTACGAAATACGTCTTTGCTATTAAGTTTCGTTCTTCTCCTATGCATTCGATCTGAAAACGGCGTTAGGAGCAGCAGTGTAAGGAGGGGTACCGTTATCAGTCAGAGGTAAATATGCACGATATTATATGTGATATAATAAGGAAGTCCTTGTGGGTCAGAGCTTTCGATGGGAGATTAGAAGATTGCGACTAGAACGACTGAAAATCGGTTTGCGGATTCGTCGAGCTTCCATTCGCTTCTGCGGCATGTGGCAGGCAGTGGTCTGAAACCTATGCAAACCCGTTCGAAACTATGTAAAGCAATGCTAATCCGCCGATAAAACCCTCACCGACGAGCAAACCACCCTCACGTTTCCGCCGTGGCATCGTTCCTACACACACGGATCATAGATGATTCGTGTGTGTTAGGGTGCACCGCAATGCAGCGCCAGATCTAACCGGTCTGACGTATTTTCCAGTAATCCTCGGACCCCTACGGTAACTCTATTAGATTTCTGCGAAAGGTTTACCCCTACCTTGTCTTCTACCCCACTCACCCCCCGACCGTGGATCACTGCTTCCGTTAATATATTAGCGGCACGTACACGTGTCGATTTAACCATTGTCCGAAGGTTACAAGAAAATCATCGTTTTTTGTCTCCTAATCGAAAAGGGCAATCTCCTGCGATAAACACAACACCGCTAGTCAATTGATTATATCGTATTAACTGTTAAGCCTCCCTTGTGGAAAGGGTTGAAGAAACAAACGTGATGAACATAGATAAGAAGCTGGAACTTTAGGTCGTGCATACACTAAACGAGCTAGTCCGAGTAAACAAAGATATCTGTGATCTTCATGAATGGTTGCTTAAGCCTTGGGCAAATGCTCGGTCACTCGTGATCGATAGTACAGCAATATATTAAAGAGAAAATATGTTTTTGCTCATCGATGTTTTATACAGACAATGGTTGCAGCACAAAATGCCGCTTTAACCCTTACGCAACTAACGGCGACTGCAGTCAATTACTTCGTATGTATACTTGCGTAAAAATAGGTTTGCTTTGGATAAGAACACATATGTGAATTTTAAAACTTTTCAGCTCCCAAATTTTTGTTTCCAAGTTTCCGAATTTTTTTAATTTATAAACTTTAAAATTCTTAGATTTTCTTAAATTTTATAAATTTTTTGAGGTTTCAAGTTTTCACATCTTTATAGTCTGAAATTTTGTAATTCTGATAATTTCGATATTTCCAATTTTCCATATTTCCCAAATTTCGAAATTTCGAAATTCCCGAAGTTCTAGATTTCTATATGTTTAGAATTTTGACAATATCAATTTCCCAAATTGCCTAAATTCCTAAACTGTCAAATTTCAAAATATCCAAATACGTAGGTTTATAAATATCCAAATTCCTAAACTTCCATATCCTCAAATTTCCAAATTCCCAAAGTTTTGCATATTCAATTTCCTAAATTTCCAACTTGCGAAATCGTGAAATTCCTAAATTTCTAAATATCTAAATTCCTAAATTTGCGCATCCTTATATTTCCAGCTACCAAAGAACTTCTGCGTTCGGTGTATGTTCAACCTCTTGCCCTATAATATCGTGTTACACACGTAACGCACGCCACCGTTCAAATATGACAAACCAGTCTCGTATTTTTATCAGAATTGAATTTCTGATTCAGCTCTAGTTATAATCTGTACAATCACGGATCGGTAAATGCAAAATGTACTTAACATTCTCACTTTGTTTATTTGTCTTAACAATTTATTATTTAGGTACGAATTGCATAAGTATTTAGAAAATTGAAGGTCAAGGGGTTAAGTGTTCAATTTTTACTTTTAAATACATGTATTGTCGTTAAAAAATAAGACTAATAAAAATACTTTTTCTGTTCTATTGGTTAAAGTTATAAAATACAGTACTTTTTCAGAGTATAATAATTTGGCTATACACTATTCTACCGCAGTAACTGTTAACGCCATATTAAGGTTACTGTGACACACGGTTACTATTTTATTTTCTCTGCTTCGATGAAATAATGAGTAGTCAATGCGTTAATTTATAACAAGATCAAGTATAATAAAGTGTTATTCTGTCGCCAACAACGTAGTCTTCACTATAACATAATCTATCAACTACTAAGTAGTGCTAAGTAGCAACTTCATGCGCATAGCGTGTTTTAGTTCCTGCCATATATAACGATGTTAAAAAATTCTTCAAAAATCGAACATCCAAGCGTCCGAACAGCAGTATAGAGGATATAACAATCTGAAATTTAACAATTTGAGATTTTAGTCAAAACTACATGAGAAAAGGTTTCGTAAAGTACTGAATACGCTGTACGGTCCACACTCTATACAGTGCATTCAAACGAAACTCCAAAACAGAATTCAACATACAATCCTAGGAGTTTCGACTTTACTGAGTGCCACTTAACGTTGGTTTAATTTACAACCTTACCGTATCATAACAGGATTACAACTTGGAAATGCGTTCGATGATGAAAGAAAAGGTACGGAATCAAATGCTTACGGCGTGTGGTATGGCTGCATGGAGAGGGAAAATATGAATACTAACTCTGGGAATATCAATTGTCTTGAGGACTTGACAAATACATACTTTGAAATACCAATTTTAGTGAAAGTTTGACAAGTTCTTTTATGAAACTACCACATTTATTTTGTTATAATGTTTTTAGTAACTTCAACTTCGGTACCAGCAACTCATCAATAATATTTGACGTATTGTTTTTAAATATTTTAAATTCAAGTTTGTAATCAACCTCGGTTTTTGAATAAATTATAATAGGTTTCGAGATTTGGGCCATATTTCAACCATTTATTTTGGGCTATAATAAAATGGTTGACGATCGTGCTGTTGTGGCGTACTATCGTCAAATTTCTTTTAAACTCGAATTTGATAACTGTAATATTTGTGTAATTCTGCTGTATAATAATTTTAAATATTCATTTCATATTCCACCGCTTATAAGTAATATTCACTGATACACGTCGATATTTATGTTTCTAAGTATTTGATAGAAAGACACAATGAATATAATTTTTTCTGTAAAAAGTAAAGAGCATTTATAAATTTATTTTTCATAAACGAATATTAATGTGACAATAACAGTTGACACTAATAGCTGATATTAATAATACATTTGACATTATGAATCATATGATGTATAGAAGCCACTTCGACGAAATGAATTATATTAGTAGGTTGTAGGTTAACTTTCACTCAACAACACAACACGTACACCGTATCGAATCAACGGTGACACATTTGTATTATTAATGTATGCAATAGTCATTGCTATACTTTTATTTCTATAATACATATAGCAACAAAAATGTATTCGTGCTAATCTAATGCAGTTCATCTGTTGTACTGAAAAGAATGCAACGATCCCTAATCAAATTTATTCTCGACACACTTGAAATTTTTATAAAAAACGTACTGCTATGATTCAGGAGTAAATTTAAAAAGAGTACTGTATTTATTGAATTAGTCAAAGTGCTCTAATTTCTTCAGATTTCGCGACCTTCTTCATTTCCGTGCCAAAACAAATAATTGCTCGCAACGAAAACCGAACATCTCCGGCAGACGCGTATTTTTCTTGGAGTGTATTCCAGTTTCGAAACGTGGGTCAGAAATACAGCAATCAAGCTGTTCCATCCTTGTGTTGTGCTGTATAGTTTGGCCGGTTGGCAAAGGAAGCAACGGGGACCACTTAGTCGGCTGGCTTTTAATGTTTACGCGTAAGAACTTCGAGAAGATCTGAAGTTTTAAATGCTTCCTTCGTTAATGTTTCAACTAAAACGTTCATAACTTTTATCAACGTGCGCGTCGCGGTTCGTGGTCACGTTGTTTCTGTTTCCTTTCTGTCGAGACAATGTCGTCAAAATTATTCATCTTTTAACCCATCCCCTTAAATCTTTATAGCGTCGTTATACGACAACAGTGGTGCTCAACGAAAAACTTTCAACCGTTTAATTAAAAGAGATTGCGACATTGAGATTCACGAGCTTCTTAATAAACTTTGATCGTCTGAGAAACTAATTTAATCTTTATGGTCATGATGGAGTGATCCGTAGTTACTGTCGTGTTCTCTTCTTGTTGATGGCGTTGTGCATTTAAATTACGTGAGAAGCGAATTGAAACGCTATGTAAAAATTAAAATATTAATCGAAATAACTTAAACAGATTGAACAAAGTTTTAACGTGGTTACATTACAAAATTTCTTCTGTAGTGTTTAAACGACAGCATTTTCAAATTGTTGGAAAGTACAATATAAAGAAAAAATGTAGGAAATGAATTAGGAAAAATTGGTTAATTAATTTTTCAATTTATGACACATGTATACAGGGTTTCTTAGTTTTTTTTTCGTTATAAATTGCATGCGAATCTTATTTGTACACTCACGTCCGTAAATACTAGAACACATCAAATTTATTTGATGTAAAATGACCATAGCTTACGGATGCATACTCTTCAATTTTTGTAATTTTCACATACTTGTAGAAATTGGTTCAAGAATTAAACATTGATATTTTGTTCCTTAGTTTCAAATTTAGAGCTACTTGTTGTTTAGAAAATTGTAACTTAAACCGTATTATATACAGGGTGTCTCATTATAATCTTTCCACGCGATTATCTCGCAAAATATTCACTATTCGAAAAAAATGTTGAAACGAAACATGCTCTATCTGAAGGGGGACATTCAATGGTGTACACTGTTTTTTTTCTGGGTGGAGGAGCCTCCGAGATTTGAAGGTGACCTTTGTTTTTTTTAAATGGAAACGTAGTTTTTTTTCTCGCTAGACACGTAGCTTACCTCCAGACGAATCCATTGATCTACATTATGTTGACCTTGAACTGTTATTCAAAGTTATGTCAATGGCTTCAAGTTTTCTTCTTCACTGCACGTTCAGAAAATGTTTCTTATCTTCCAAATTCAACAAGACGAGTTTGAATGCTGTTGACATTACAGTTTACAAACACAGAATATCACACCGATATTCTCCAGCTAGCACAACGACCTCGAGTACTCGTACTATTGACATTCATGTTACAAGTGGGATAATGCGTGATCCTTCCACTTTCAAAAACACGGGAGAAGTAAATCGTCACAATTTCCACTATTGGTGTGATGAAAACCCTCATTGGCATGGAGCAATTGAACATCAGCGTCATCGGTTTCTAAATGTTTGGTGTGGCATTATTGGTGGCTATTCAGTGGGTCCATATTTTTTTAATGGTACACTAACTGAAGACCGATACAATAATTTTCTTCGTAATGAGTTGCAAATCTTTTTAGAAGACATTCCAGTGGCCACCAGAGTGCGGATGTGGTTCCAGCATGACGGTGCTCCAGCTCATTACGATCGCCGCGTTCGACAAACTTTAAATGAAATGTTTCCTAGACGACGGATAGGTAGAGGAAGTCCGATACCTTTTTCACCAAAGTCGCCAGATTTAACACCTTTGGATTTTTACTTGTGGGGTTACATAAAAGATAAAGTTTATGTGGAACAGCCAACAACAGCCGAAAATATGAAGGCTCGAATAATAAATGCTTGCAGGAAAATTACTAGGGAAACTTTAGAACAAGTTGAACTGTCATTTAGGGATAGAATCAGGTGCTGCATAAATGTGCAAGGTCGTACTTTTGAATTTAGAAGATAAGAAACATTTTATGGACGTGCAGCGAAGAAGAAAACTTCAAGCCATTGAAATGACCTTGAATGATATTTCAAAGTCAACATAATGTAGATCAATGGATTCGTCTGGAGGTAAGCTACGTGTCTAGCGTGAAAAAAACTACGTTTCCATTTAAAAAAGCAAGGGTCACCTTTAAATCTCGGAGGCGCCTCCACCCAGAAAAAAAACAGTGTACACCATTGAATATCCCCTTTCAGATGAGCATGGTTCGTTTAAACATTTTTTTCGAATAATGAATATTTTGCGAGATAATCGCGTGGAAAGATTATAACGAGACAACCTATATATCCACGTGAATTAACTGATAGAGTTTTATTAAAAAAATACTACTCGCGAACCTACAAAATAGTCAGAATTGTACAATTTTATTGCAGCGAAGGTGATCTGCTAAGACTGTACATTAATAAGAAAATTAAAGCGTTATACATACAATTTTTAATATGCTTCTGTATTTAAAAATATATCCAATGTAAGACTATAATAAATTATTAGTTATAAGTAAGTGTCCTAATGTTTATGGACGGGAGTTTACGTCTTATCGCTTTATAAAGTGTAAAAATGTCTGCAAATACAATACACAGTTAAAAAATAACTGATAAAAAACTGTCCTTATATATTTGTTGTGTCACAATATTGATTCTGTTTATCTTTAAATTGATATGAACTGATACCAGTTCAACAACTCCCTACGTAGACATATTACACATATCTTCTACCAATGCTCTTGAGCGATAGAAAGTAAAACGAGGATGCCACGAAAAGAAAAATGTAATTCTTTTTAATCTTATTTAACAATGATATATTACAATATAGGTTATTGTTACTATATTCATATTAAATTTAAAAATAGTTCATATAACATTGCCTATTTATTTTGCAAATTCTGTCTACATAGCAATCGCGAGTTACTTCCGCTACTTTCTAGAACTGCAGGCTCCCAGCTACACCGTTATTTACACCTCTTATTAACCAATAAATAATAATAAAAATTGGCTGAAATAAAACATATGAAAGTTTTACATTTTTCACTTTGTGCATGGTGATAAGATTGTTATAATTAAATCACTGAGACACCTCTGTATTGAAAATGATACAAATAATAATAAAATAATAAAAATAAAGATATATAATTGTAATAATTATAATTTTATAATATTCAGATATAGGATATTCTTATATTATATATTCTTATCATATTATTAGTTATATCTTATTGTATAGTATGTGTTTATATTATATAGTGTGTAAGTATTTCATTTTACTTTGCTTACTCTCAATGTGTATCGATCTCATTTCAAACGCAATCGGAGGCAAGCTAATCGGAGAAATATACACCGAGCAATTCCTGCAATATCCATCTGCCTAGATAGTAATCGCGATATGATTCCAGTATGCAACCACTAAATGGTCACTACTATATCATTAAATGAATGTTAATACTGTATCTAGCATAAAAATTGTATTAGTTTATTACGTATGAAATGTCGGATTTCATATCAGAAATCGTATACATATAAATAATATGATGATATAAAAATACTGCAACACTAATAATACATCAATTTCAAATTTGAAGTTTGCGGAAAACGGCGCCTAAGTTCATAAATATCTTTAATACAAATACGCTAATTGTCAAAAAACTACCTCATATTATTCTGTATAATAATTAACAACAATTAATATTCAGAACAAATGAAGTAATTAATTGTTATTAATCGACAATTCTATATTCAAAACATTAATGAAAATTTTGTATTGTCATTAAATTCCAAATTGATATATAAGTACTATTTAACGACAGTTTTATGCTATCGAACTTTATTTGACTTTAGATGTTCTCAAATGAATCACCATTTGCTACAAGTGGCAACTAGTCATTTTGTAATCAAAATATTGATAAAGTGCATACATAGTCATTTCCACTCAATTTCAAGTTACATCAAGTTTCAATATCTTGTAAATTTCAGACACAAATTTCCATCTGATAATAATTTCCAATCCAAATTTCAACAACTATTCGGAATACATATTCTTATAACAGTATTTTGCAATCGACTAAATTGTGATATGTCATTACCGGATACCTCAAAACTGTTTTCAATCCTTGGTACAGTTTCTTATTATCCGACGAACTACACTTTCTTTTCTCCATTTTTATATCGCCAAATATGTCACGTTCGCCACACTACGCGCTTGGAACATCTGCTGTCTATGAAGATAAAGAAAGGTTTGGTTCGAAAGAAATCATGAACTCAGCGATCAAATTGATCGTTCACCTCTAAGCAGAGAAGAGATAGACATGTAAAAATATATCGATAATACTGCATGTAAATTTTTTTATCGTCTCGGTGATCGCATATACATATACTTGCCAGACGTTCCTCACGGTGATAGCACGTATCAATTCCTTCACAATTTTCAAAGGCATTCGTGCGATGCTCTTTTTATTTTTATGAGGCGTGCGAAGCAGTCATCGGGGATGCGAACAGTACAAAGCTTTTTCTCTCATTCCACACCAAACCATTGGAATTTAATAAAATCCTCGCTGGGTGTATACGTATGCATGTACGCGTGCGAGAGACAAAAACATCTGTTCCTAAACGCGCAAGCGAGCACGCATTAAAGCGCGCGCTACCAGCATCGATTCAAACGGTCGAAAGGTTATTTGAAATTCGATTGACTGAGCAACACGCTCGCACGCGAAATGTCAAGAACGCGCTCGCGAATTATAATAGCCCTCCAATTTGATGCGCGCCACGGGCTTCGGTGAAATTGATTTTTCAATAAAACCACGGAACCAAATGGGAAATCAAAAATACATCTAATTATCAGAACGCGATTAATTTGTACGCGTGTTTGTTTGTACGCAGCGTTTAATTGCCCTGCCATTGCTGCAATGAATGAATATGTTTGAAAACTAATTGTTTTGAACTAATCGGGGAGTCTAATTCAGATGTGCGCCCAATTACTCAGATATGATTTTCCCCAAACAGACATTTTGACTATGGCAGCCGGGACAGGTACTACCTTTTTGACTAAAAATAGAAAAAAGTGATACGTCATAACTTTCTATGACTTTAATTTTTATATGGATACACTCGCCAAGTGCTATTGTATTTTATTTTTTAATGCAATTCACCTTTTTTATTAAATAAGTTAATTCGTTTTATCATTTTGCGTATAAAAATACTAACTCAAAAACATATTTTATTACAGTAAATAATGCCCCATAATTGCACTCTAAACATTTTCTAATTTGTTTTTTTACAATTTTCATTGCATGTTTTAGTTGATTTGCACTGACATTCGAACGATGCATTTTGATACGTTCCTTTAACCCTTTCACGATGTGGTAAAATTACGAATTCTGGTCCACAAAATATCTAGTTCGCACTGAATTCAAAATTAAACCACGTTTCCTCCTTCTTCAATTAGAATAATTTTAGAAAACAGAGGAAGCAAAGAATCTAGCCATAGGTTTAGATATTTGTAGGAGATTACACAGTTTGAACGTCTCACCCTGTCCATAACTGTTACGACATAAACTGTCGATGGGTTAAACCAGCAACCGATACAAAAGGTCATAAATTCACTTTATCGATTGGTATATTGTTGAATTCTGGGTAACGAGAATTGAGTTCAACACTTGTTAAGAGACTTTAGAATATAAAATAACTATTTCAGAAATCTGAACTACTGGTAAAAATGCTAGTATATATGTGGATGAGAATGCATGTCCTAAGGTTCTAAGGTCAGTGGACATGTAAAAAGACAGAGGACAGGTGCAATACGGGTACAGGAGGCTAGATAGGTTGGAGTTTACTGCGATTAGGGTGTTCGTGGCGGGATGATTCTTAGTTGGTACTGTTATCGACGAGTTGGTAATTCAACAATATGTATATGTGATATGCTTCTTTACCAGTAACTGCATTTTTATTACACTGCACACACACAATAAACAAATTAACTTCCTCATCGTTTGTAAAAAATGACATACTATTAGCGAAGCGAGTATTCTAATGTTGTAATACCTTCTGTGATAGGTAATGATGAAATAACTGAAATGTGTATCAAAACGTCATCGATTATAATCAATGAAAAGACGAAGGTAAATAAGAAATAAAAACCAAGCATTAATAGTTTCTACAAATGTTATTAAGAGTTTGAATACATATTGTAACAAAGAATGTTTTCGACATAAAATGTCATATATTTCTGAAATATTGACATTTTGATAACCTTGGGTTAGTACTTTTATACAGAAGATAATAAAAGAAATCGATTGGTTTAACGAAAATGTTGGATTGAATTAAAAAATTAAGTGCAATTTCATTTGGCGAAAACATGTGCATCCATATAAAAAATAAGATTATAAGCAGTTAGGACATATTATACCATATCATTTTTTCCTGTATCGTTTTTTTCTATTTTTACTTAAAAGAGAGCGGTAGCCTGTCCCAGTTCTCAGAATTACCCTGTGTAAAAACAGATACAAATAACTGAACATCTATTTAAAAATATGCCCATACGCGCTTTTATTTTAACATCATTTTAAGGCTGCATCAAACTTATACGCAACCACAATGTCGCTCGTTGAGTATAATTGAAATATTCGTTGGGTCATCGAATATAATACAACTTTTATTGGTGAAACCTAAAACAAAAATAAGCTAACCCACATATGTGGCCGTTTTTGTTATTATTACTCATTATTTAAGAGCGTATTTACCATTTATTTCTTTATACTAATTATATTGTCAGAACTGTGGTAGCGAAGATTGTAGAGTCGTACTAGGTTCATGATCAGTAATTTTTGTTTCTGTTTTTGTGTATCTTTTCCTTTTTTATTTGTCTCTGATGAATATATGCATATGTATATTTTTACACTATCTGTTAGGTAATGAATAAATATTCTTGTTATATGATAGAATTGATATTCAATAGATTTAATGCCAACCAAAACTATGTTCTTCAAATAAAGTAAGAAGCTCAAGGTATTCTGGTAATTCATTGGCTCTCATAATGTTCGTTCAAAATGTTTATATCTCCCGCATTCCTACTACATGTACCACCCAGTACATTGTAATCACACAATTACAGACCATTAAAAAAAGAACAAAATCAATTTATGTGAATGAAAAATAAAATAAAAGGACAAATAAAAATATACGAATACATTCACAAAAAAAAGGAAAAACAAATTAAAAATGAAAAATTTTTAATAAAATGAACAAAAATTTATAGATTATGGAGAATTTGAACTTATAATATCGTGATTAAAATATTTACCACTGTATGTACTACTTTTACTATTCCAACTATAATGACATATTTGGTTATTTAGTATTTCATTAAATCAAAGAATTCAATACTGATTTATATTTTTCTAAATAATCAACATGACAAGTACAGCTGAATACGGGGTAATTTATTTTTGCTTTAGATTGATCAGAAAAAATAGTATTAAAATCGATAATAACTGTGACGTCTCCTTGCAAGTTATAAGTTTTTGACGAAGTTAATATTGTAAAGAAATTGGTGAAAACTTTGTAATAATTCAATATACTTTGACATCTTGCACACGCAATTGATATATATTTAATAGAAATATGATCTCTTCAAATAACACAAAATGAAGGATCAATTTTCAATCGGCTTTTCAAACGAAAACATTATTTAACTGAATAAGTATGTATATTTTTACGTACATAGTCTGGTTATTTTGCAACGAATGAACCAATTGGAATAAAACATCTCGAAAATTATAAAAAATGCTTTTATATTGGTTTAATTCGTGACAATTTTGCGGATTTTTAGTATTATAAACTATTACTGCAGAAAACACTGTATTAATTACGTCCACCAATTACTCTGAAATGCATGAACCAATCGGAATGAAACCATTTACAAATTTTAGAGAACATTCCCGCGGTAATTCCATTTGCAAAATTTATTGACCAGTTTATTGTTAATTATTGCTGTAACAGAAAATTATTGTTTTATATATGTCCAGCAATTATTCTGTAACAAATGGATTAATCGGAATGAAACCTTTTATATCTTGTACAAAGGGTTTCTCAAACTGTAATAAGCGTATCATTGGCAAAGTTAATAATTTCATTTTCCGCGGAACTGCAGTTCCTGCAACGATGAAATGACCTTGCAATTTCAAACAAATGACCCAGAATATAAACTACTTCCACCACTTCGTACATTTGTTGAAATGTAATTTCGTTTTCACGATATTTTATTATATAATAATAACCAAGACGAATACTTAAATGGCTCTTGTCAATTGGAACACTTTGTATAACAGTTATTTTCAATTTGTGCAATTTCAACTCTTGCTTAAGTGATAAAATAATCGAAAAATTTGGAATAGAAAAGATACTTTAACTATAAAAGTAATAATAGTATAAAGTACCCATTTAAAAGTTTAACCCCTTACACTATTTTGACGAGTCTGACTCGTGACGCACTGGTACTTCAGTTGGGATCAATTTTACTCGAATTTTGAATATGCTTCAATTTGGAGTTCAAGTCCAATTATAATTTGCATAGTCAATGATTGCATAATACCATGTTGTCATAACATTTCAACATTCTTTGTCTGTTTTAATATTGTAGCTGTGTTTAGTTAGTTCTGACTGACGCACCTGACAAATAGGTCATAGTGCAAGGGGTTAAATGAAATAACGGATTATCCATAATACTTATTACTACTTAATATTATTTAGAGTTTTAATACATTTTACAAATGTTTACTGTACTAATTAAGGTACTGACGTTGAAAAATATTTGTATTAATATAAAAGCTAAACGTGTCTAACATTTTATTTGTACCCGTCAGCGTTTACGCTTTGATTTCAATTACGTTGAAAAGTTATCCTTTGATGTCGCGACCTTTTTCGATCAGCAGCAAAACAGTGATGGTTTAAAACGTTCACAGGTCAGCCAAGAAAATGAAAAATGGTCGGGACATGACACGGTAAAAGCAATTCCTCGAGCAAATCTCCGCTGAGCCAGTAATCGAATGATCACACCAGCTCTTCCACGATGGTCAAGAAATTCGAGAGAAACGTCTATCTAATCGTTCCTTAACCACAACCTCGACGTAAGAGATAAGCAGCAAATCTAAACGGGCGTAAAATCGGTCATCCAAGGAGTTAAGGACGTGCCAGTTTAATGGATGGTTAAAGCGTGTTTCGGTTTACACCGCGAGAATATGAAGCATCGTTATGTTCGCCATTAACCTTCCAAGGATTATAGCCTCGAGCTCTAGGGCCAGGCCAGTAGTAATGCGTGCAAATTTTGTTTGTGTGTATCACACAACGCAGACGCACACATGCAGCATCACTCCGAGAACTAGCGGAGTTTGGGACAAACAACCGACATTATTTTCAACGTTATTCGACATTGCGTTATATCAGATATAGGATCGGCTGTCGTTATATCGATACGAATGGAACTGTAGCAAATAGCAATATGGAAAGAGGTCTTTCCACGTAGCGCCCGAAAATCTGACAATTTCTAACCATTGGTTTTTCTGAGCTCGGAAACTTAAATTTGAGAATTTGAGATGTTGGAAATTTTCGGATTTAAAAATTTACAAATGTATAAGCTGCAGAATTTCGGTGTTTCTAAAGATTGCAGAATACAAATGATCACAAGTGCTCTCGAATCGATTTTGCTATATATTGTATTGTTTGATAGTTTCCAAAAACAAAATTTTACCTCCTTACCACCTCATATACTTAGATCTAACTTATTTTTACTGTAACTCCTTTTATTAATTGCTTTTAATTTGTTCCAATTTTATTCATTTATATGTGTATTTATTTATTAAACGTGTACAACAATTTCCTTTCAGTTTAAAGAGAAATGATAGTATCTTTTCATTGCATCATTATTTCTCGATAATTCCTGTGTAAGCTAAGAAGACAAGTACGAAGATAATAATTTCCAGGAAGAAAGAATCGAGAAATAACGATGCGTCGAAAACAATGCTATCGATTCCTTCGCTATCGGTTCCTTCGCTATCGATTACGCTGTTCGAATGGTTAATGTTTCGAAAAATCTCAGATGTCAATTTTTTAATTAATTTAACCTGTTAAACTTACATCTTATTCTATCGAAAACAAAATTATTAAAAATCACATTGAAATGATAAAACTGAAATTAGTAATACAAGTTTTTGCCTAAACTACATCGGAAAAGTTAGTTTTTAAATTTTTGTTTACTATGGCACACCCTACTAAAGACACTACAAAAATTAGAGAATAATAAATATGCAAATAAATCAAATTTTTTATTTTTTGCATTTAGAAAGTGCAGACAAAAAATTCACAAAATTTTGTAACATACTTTGCCACGATTACAAAGTTCTTGAATTTTTTCGAAATTTTTGCATGCCACAAAATAGAGTAAATAGGATAAAACTTGATAATACAGATTTCGCATGTAACTACCCTCCTGGTTAAAATACAGGGTTTAAACTTGCTGTACAATGCTATTTTCTGGCAAATCCAGCAGTAAACTGCAATGCAAAATTGGTTTAAGTGCACTGTTGATAACCTTATTCTGTCACGCTATTTCAGAATTTGCAATTTTGAGAACTTCTGAATTGAAAATTTCTAAATTTGCAGGTCTCTATGTTTCTAAATTTGAGAATTTCCAATATTAAAAATCAGTAAATTTGAGAATATATAAGTTTGGAAATTTCTAAATTTAGGGATTAATGATTGTTATCATTTCCAGATTTCTAAGTTTTGTAAATTTGAAAATTTGTGTACATGTAGAAATTCGTAAATTTCTATGTCTAAGAGCTTCTGACTTTTTAACATTCTGCCTTTCTTTTTTAGTTTAAAAATATTCAAATTAAAAAATTCGTGATTTTGAAAATTTCGAAGGTTGTTTCACAATTTCAAGAATTTCTTAATCTTTTAAGATTGGAAATTTGTAAATTCTTCAGGCTCTAATTGTAGTAGTAATTTGAACATTTCTGAATTCCTAAATTGAAAAATTGCTAAATATTAAAATCTGAAAATGTGAAAATTTAAAACTTATTAGGTTTTAACGTATATTATATGAACATAATATCAATGATGAATGTTTGCACATTTAAATAATAGAAAAGTCTCATATGAAAAATTTTCTTGTCCTACCTGACTTTATTTCTGAGTAATAGTCTCTTTTATATCGTATCCACTCATTCGATAGTTTACACAGGGTTTGTGACATGAACATTTTCTTCTCAATATCAGTTCATTACGTCACATCGATACAACAGAACCTTAATTAACTAAACTAAATTAATTCTTGAAAAATCGGTTAGTTACATCCATCGAATAATTGAAAAACTAAAAACTATTCATTAATTCCACGTTTTTGAATACATATTTTTCAACCTTGTAATTTATCTTTTCAACCTTCCTGTACTATTAAATTACAATTTTTTTAAGTTAGTAATTCTGCAGTATTACTTTCTTCCAAATCCAATTGTATTTCCATAATTTTTTCACTATTTCCATCGAAGTAAGCAGTTATTGAATCCTTCAAGAATGTATGAGCTAACAAAATTCGAAAAAACCTAATCTATCTCATTCATTTTCTTCGTCAGTATATTTAGGTAAATATTTTGCAAGATTCATTTTCCAAATGTTAATATGTAGCTGAAGAATATCAAGATTGCCTGTTACTGTGTTTTAAACCAAAGATTTGAAATTTCTTTACAAATGAAAGTTCAGTGGATTTAAATTTAACAATCGAATTTAACGATCTACAGTTGATCCGTTTATTTAAGAGTTGTTTGTTTAAAAGCTGTCTTATTAGTTAATTGAAACGAGATGGTATTCCATCACCATAGAACAAATACGACGATTCTGAATAAGAAATCATGCAATAATTTATTTTCCTTTAAGAAATTAATGTATGATTTGCCAGTTAATCTTTTATTTAGAAAAACAGTATTTACGTAATAATAACCAAGGTCGTCCATGAAACATCAAGTATTGCTTATAAAAAATTTAGCTGTGTAGAAGAATTACTGGGGGACAGAAACGACTGTTATTCAGAACTAGACGTATGAATATTTTTTATTATTCATATGTACTGAATGTAGAACTAATGTCCAAATATTGTGATCGATCAGTCACAGCATGAAATAATTTATATATCTGCATTAAGGAAAACTATATTCGTAAGAATGTGCATAATAAAAAGTACATGTATAAAATATAGTATTCAGGTGACTCCTACAACTTTCGTTACAAATAAGAATATCAATTTAATAGCAAATATTAGACTTTCTATGCATATATGTATACCTGTATACAATATAGAGAAATGAGATTCATAAATTATTCCTGGCTGTCAATTATTTATTGTTTTACTTTATTATTTTTGATCGGACGCACAGTGTATCTATTATTACTAACTTACGAAATAACACTATCCTATTTTTCTTTTTATAATCTGAAGAGTATTAGTCAACAGTATCCTATAATTTTAAAGTAGTTACTTCAAAGCATTATTATCATTAACCTTGCATTTTTTATATGAAACAATCATGCGCAGAAGATCTTTCATTAATTGAATAACATTGTCTATTAAAGAAAAAAGGCCATTTATTCTACGAATAACCCACTTATTACTCGAAAATCCCTGTTATATGTTTTTTGTTTTATCTCGTAATAACGAAAAACGTACTTGCCCCGCTTTCAAAATAAATAGCTGATATAAAACACCGATAAAATTCTGTATCAAACATTCGCATAATTCAAACAGAAGACAGAGCAGATCAATTCTTTGTTAATGACGCGTGCACAGATGCAATACATTGTGTAACAAAAAATTTGTTCATGCATTAAAATGTCGTTGTTCGAACGTCGTATCGCTCGACTTGTTCGAACAAACGGGGTTCCATTGTAAAAAAAAACCGCTGCAATAGCATTGCAGACGCAGCTGGTGCGAGACGGGGAGACGGGCAGTGATGAAATCCATTTTTCAACGCAAACGAATATAACGTGGTGCGAAGTGAAGCCGCGTAAAATGGCTGTGCTGCGAGGGCAAACTGCGTTGCCGCGCGGAACAATGGGCGTCAAGTAAAAATTCAAAATTAATGCGCCTCTTCTTTTTCAATTGGTCTCCCGCGTTTCGCGCCACCGGCCACTCGTGAATCATATACCCTCCAAACGCGAAAAACGCTGCTCAACGACCGCCGCGCCATTACAGCGGCGTTGAAATTTTTCCGCTCGCTCCTTCCGAGTGTGCTCTCGTCGCGTCGAGATATGCTCGAGAGTTTCAACGGACGATGAGCATCCACGAGCGGACGTTGCACGCAAATTCGACACTTACGTATACGTACACCAGTTCTCCAACTTTACAAATTGTTGCCTTCAAAGGTGACGAGTGTTACTTACCTAAAACAAAAGAAACAAAATTTTGTCAGCATCGCTTTATTTATTTAGGGTACAGTTCCGAAAAGTGCAAACCTGCAATCGCGCTGAAATTATAACCAAGATCATCTTTGATTAGAGAAGAAATTCCCTAAAAGGATTTTTGGCAGTAATGCCTCATTTTCTCTCCAGTTCTTTTCAAAGTTTTTCAGTTTTTTCTATATAGATGCAAAAATATTGATTTTAGAGAAAAAAATTTGAAACAAGAAAATGAAGCTCATACAAAGCTCTACAAAGAAGGTTATATTCATTTTTGACGTAAAATTATTATTTTGGCTATTATGATCTAAAATAATTCGGTGGAGATCAAAATGACTTCTGCCCAGGGCACTTCTGTTAGAGGCATCCGGGCGGGAGGAGGAGCGAAAGTCCCCTTGCACTCCCCATGTGTGTGTGTTTGTTCTCTATACCACGCATTCTCTCTACCTATTTTTTACGCTATTTTTTTCGGAGATACATAATACAAACTTTCAAAATTTTTATAAAAAAAAAAATACTTTTTTTCTTTACCATGGTCAAAATAAAAGGTTTACATAAAAAATGTATATAACATTTTTTGTAGAACTTTGTAAGAGCTTTATTTTTTGTTTGCAACTATTTTCTCTAAAATCAATACTTCCGGTGATATCTAATAAAAATTGTCAAAAGGGGGCTTTGAGAAGAGCTAGGGGTAAACGAGACTTCGTCGCTAAAAATTCTTTTAGAGAATTTCTTCTCTAATCAAGGACGAACTTTGATTAAAATTTCAGCGCGGAAGTTTGTGCTTATCGGAACTTTATTCGTTAGTGTCACAACTTCTGAGGATATTAACCCTTTCGGTCACGGCGTCCTCACATAAGGATATACTAAATAAATGCTTGGTGTATCTAAATTTGCTATATTTTTATATTTGCAAACGTTGTCTTCATACTGTCACAGGGTAAATCTCATGATGACTTTAAATATCTCTTACGTTATTCGTTGTATACAAACATTTGATAATTCCATAGAAAAGAGGTCACGTATTTTAAGGCTCTTGAAATGTATTGTCTGGGGCAACATTCCGTGTCACTTTTTTCTATGCATACAATCACTGGTTTTTTCTATACATACAGTAGCCTCAGCCTCAGAGATATTCACAAAAAACTTCAATTTACATTTTAATTGGCATATTGCACCACTATATAGGGTAATTTTGAGAACTCAGATAGGTCACTGTTCTTTTTTAAGTAAAAATAGAAAAAATGATAGAGAAAAAAATCATATGGTATAATATGTCCTAATTTCTTATAACCTTATTTTTTATATGGACGCACCGATGCACTCGCCAAAGGTACCTGCACACAATGTTTTAATTCAACCTAATTCTTTTTTACAAAAGGTACTGACATGTCGATAACATGGAACTATTTTTTACCTAAAAATTAAAAGCTAATCTTTAATTCAAACTCGCGAAAATAAAGCTTGAAATTTAATTTTGATTGAAGTGTTTCCAATTAACGACTAATTTTTCAAATCCTTAATTGAAACTTCCCCTAATTAAGGTTTTTGTGCAACAAAGAGAAAATTTTAATTCAATTGCGACTAATCAAACATTTTAATTTATTTTTTGACTAAACCTTTTGTAATGAAGATTGACTGTAATCATTAAGTATAATTTTTCCAATTTTATTAACAAAAATTAATGTTCCAGTTGAAGATTATTAAATATCGTATTCAAGTTTTTTGTTTTTTGATATCTTTTTTTTAATGATGAGAAGGTTCAATAATAGGAATATGTTAACATTAAATTTTATGTTAAGTTGTAATAATTATTGTCATTAAACATCAGTAATTATTCGTAATAATAATTATTATTATTAAGTATCAATAAATATGTATTAAGTATCAATAAGTGCACAATAACTATTATTGTTACATATCTAATTACAAATTCATTATTGTATTCTGTAGGCACTGTGTCAGTAAAAGACAAAGAAAAACAAAGATGATTTACTTACTATGGAACCAGAAACGTCTTCCTAAATATTTACGCGAATGGTGCGATAAATTCCTACACTCTGAGTACAGTTACACTACTCGTGTTATGGTTATGTTCGTACAGAACTGTTCATTTAAAAAATTTTATTCACAACACACATTTCTTTTATTTAATTCTAATAGAGTATTTATGCTTTATTTAAATGTAACAAATTATATCCATTTTAATAAAATTAAATCCATTTGATTCGTTCGCGTACGTAGTTCTGACTTAACAACAATTGGCTTTAATAACTTTCTAATTACCCTAGATATCTAAGAATACTTAGGAGCACAATTTCCGCAGGGTTAAAGATACAGCTTTGTTCTCATCGGTTCAAGTTTCTCAGTATGTATATTCCGGCCAAGTTGGTAGCATCTGCAGTAACAACAACAACAACGCTGAGGATCAGCACAACTACGGCAACGATGACTACGAGGAGAACTATTACGTGGTTGTTTGTTAGTATTGGAGAATTAGTTGGAATCGTACCGCCCAACTAAACCGATATATACGACGACTTGATGTCTGCAGAGTTTCTAGCAGCATGCCAGTTCAATCTGATAAATGCGTGCGAGATTAATTAATTAATTAACTAAGATTCGTTTGACTTGCCACTAGCATCATAAGCATGTTGCTTCTTGCTCGGAAATTCGGAACACCAATAATTTTCAACTTACTAATTGCAATTTCAACGATACCGGGTGTCCCATAATTTGTGGTAAAATTGGAACGGTAACAGATATAGAACTTTTTTGCACGAGCTTTTGTTTTTGATGAAAGCAACATCAAATATTTGTTTGCTGTACATATAACAAAGTATCGCGTTGCAAATACACTGTGCAAGATAATACGAGACGAAATTTTTATATTTCGACTTAATACACGAATTGCAAATTTTATAATTCAATCAAAAGTATATCTAAATTAACTTTGTATTTGTATATTTTCCTACAGATAACAAAGTATATATTTCCTATTTATTTTTTATATAGAATCATTGGCGACTTTTACTGTTATTAAACAAGATTTAAGCAGTTGTTTATTATTTTAATTCCATATTAGCAATTTTAATTGATATCAATTATATCAACACCATGCTTAGGTCTATTAGTAAATTACATATAAAAATTATTAGGTTTAGGAGTAAAAGTTTTTACAAACTGAGAAACTGTTAAATGTCCAGTATCAAATAAAATGACTTCACAAATACACGATTAATTACATTTGTTTCTGATAACCGCAATAGTTTACTGTTTAGAGATAAAATGTATTGCACATAGATACATCGGTTAATCGAATTTCTCTGTCAGAGCGTTATTATTGAAAACATTAATTGTTTTCAATTCACGAATTCCCCTTGACTTTTGTAGAGCCAATAGCCATAGAACAAAGACGAGTAACGGATATTGGCTGGCAGTTTGGCAATTTCCCAACAACCATCCCCCGATTTTCACCATTCTGATTTGCTTCTTTTTCGAGACTTTGATGGGCTTTCTCTCGATTACAAGAAGCAAAAACGAATCTCGTCAATCAGTTGCCACTATTTTAACTAGCTATCGACGAATATTACTATTTAAATTCTTTTAGCAATATAACCGTATTATATATACAAAGGTGACAATAATATGGAGTACCTATTTTATTTTCCGACTTAACAAGATTTTAAATAATTTAAAAAGCAAATAACTTTGGAAATTTTCATGAGAAATATACTATATAATCCAATCTATTATGCAGCATATAGAAATTATGATTGTTTTGTTTTGTACAATAATATAGCTAACTCTTTTGTTTCTTTAAAAATTACAAAATACACCCTTGAAAATAACTACTGAACAGAAGTGAAAATATTTGACCATATGAATTATAATACACTTCCAGCGATACTATAACGTTATCTGCGGTTGTCAAATTCTTTTACAAATGCATATTTTCAAAAAACAAAATTCAAAACTTCCAGTGCCAGCAGGTGAAGTAAATCTAATATATGTATAGGAGTTCAACAGGAATTCCATACTTAATTACTGTCATGTATTTTTATTTTGTAGGAATAATTATTATGTAAATACTAATGAAGTAATAAAATTATGATAAACTATTGTTAAAAAATTGAAAATATTATTTTTGTTAATGACCTTTGGCATCAGATGGCCCCCGTTCAAAATCAATAAAAATTAATTTCCATTATAAGTTGCTACTCAGGAGCTTCACGTGCCAGAATTAATTCAGGAGAGAAATCCCATCGTAATTGATGAAATACTTTCATTCTAGAAAATATTACCATCTTAAGTTTTGTTTTTAAAATTTAACTAAATAATTAAATTAATACATATTGCAAATAATTCAATTAATATAAATTTAATATTTGGAACAGTAATAATTACTGACTAGACATGCCATAAATACTATTTAATAACTGGGCCAAATGAACATTTAAAAATTTTAATTAATTTAAAACCTTCACTTTCATAAATGTATATTGTTATTATTTTACCTTTTCGCAAACATATTTAGTTGCAATTTTACACTATCTAAGAAACTGTAATTATCTTAACTATTTCCTTCATCGCTTGACCACTGTGACGTTTGCCGTAAATTAATACATGAAAAAATGCCAGTCAGTGCCTTGAAATGTGGGCCACGAGCGAAATGAGTTAACCATCACAAACGCTTCGATTTTTCGTCATCGAAACGATGAAAAGCGTCTGCCAGGACCAGGCATGGAAGTGTTCTCCTTTCGAATCTTAATTTACCTGTCTAGTCGGGTTTCAATCAATCGAACGTGAGAGCTCGCGGCACGCATTCTCACTCCCGTTGTACACGCGAGGTACGCATCCATGTACGAAAAGGGTTCGCCTGTCTGGCCGGCGATACTTCGAAAACTCTTTCGTGACAGCTCGTTAATTCGCAAATTGCGTTAGGGTTTGACAGGGTACGATAATTGGAAACGTCAAACTAATCGAACGATACGGGCTCAACCGAGATCTTGAGTGGAACGAATTCATTTAGATCAAAGGGCAACCATCGGGGCAATCGTTCGGGGCAGTGTCTTACATATATCGTAACGTAGACATACAAGAAGGGTCTAATCTTTCTGCTGAAATGTGAAGTGCGAATGATTGGCATCAGGATGAAGAATTTACTTATTACACTTATTGATTATAATAATAACTTCAGTATCTTTGGTTTGAATAGAAAGTACATTTTACATTGTTTGTTGATGCTTATGCCAACTGAAAAAAAATGATGTTAATTTATTTAATTACTCATGGGAGCTTGAAATTGTGAATAATATTTTAATACATTACTACAATCCCTTATTATTCTTATGTTCAACTTATCAAAATGGATAGTTTTTAATAGTTATTATTTCGATTAATAATTTTTATTTTAACATCAGACATATTACCCGGAAATTAATGCATAAAACCGCAATTATTATTGCAATAATCTAGTATAAATATTGAAAATGTTCAATATAAACATTTGAAATATGTGAATGTACGAACGTTTTTGAATATACATGTATACATTCTTTGACGCACTTTATATACTGAATATATGTAGCAAAACAAAGTAATATTTCAATAGTTCATTAGTAAGAATGTATTGTAACTTCACCCGAATGATTCTCATATCAACGTTTATTGAAATTTGCCTATTTATTCTGAAACTTCTCTAATGTTATTAAAACTTGACTGAATAATTAAGTTGGATTGCTTTAAAAATCAAAGAATCAAAGAAAACATATTCAGATGTATATATATTATAGCTGATTTGTTTGAAATTGGATTTAGGTTTGAAAACCAAAATATCCTCTTTAATAAAAGAAATTCAAATTATTGATACTTTTTATTTCCCAAACTTTTACAATATTTCTGAATTTAATATGAATATAGTATCGTAAGAATGTAGCGGATTAATAGAGGTAAATGATCACATTTTATCAATTTTTCATGAATGAGAAAAAGTGATTAATCCAACTCCGTTCATAACAATCATTAGTTTTTCCTCTTTTTTAAAGCATGTATTTTTCAGAAAACTATATCATTATAAGTGTACGAAAATTAAATCCTCTCCGCGATCGTTCAATGATAAAAAAAGTATATTACAGAACTGCAGGAGATGCTTAGAATTTCCTTCCATTTATATGTGCCATTGTTTGTAAATGGAAGCACACATATTGCGGCAAAGAGCGTTCATTTTTTTCGAGACCGTGATTGCTGCAACAAAATAAACCCTCGGGAATTCCAAGTGCAGTTCCAGAAAATGAAGAAACACTTTATATTAGGTTGTCTGGAAAAGTTTCTGCTGTTTCCTCGAATAATAGGACGAAATTAGTTTCAAAAAGCATCTGAACTTCTTTAAAACAGTCACAACCTTTTTATTTCGTAATATTTAACAAATTTTCTCTACGTTTACATATTTCAATGTCCTCTCTCTGTAAGTTGACAACAACAATCTACCGCATTGTTTATATTCTAAATTAAATTTTCCACGTAACATTTTAGACAAACTACTTTTTAGAAGTTACTTTTAAATTTACATCAGTTGCTTTGTATGTAACGTTGTTAAAGTAGATCGTCCTTGAACATTAAAATACTCTAACGAAACATTTTTAAATTGCGAAGAGAATGTTCACAAAGACTTCCTAACGAATTTAATTAGAAATTTGTATATATTTTACAATTTATCCTTGATTATAAGTCAACAATAATTGAAACATAACGATCATTACAATTGTAATTACGTTATTTTACATACTTCATTATTTAAAATTATTGTACGTAATTAGGAATTCACAAGAGATAAATTTTATTGACAATTTTTAAAGTAGAACTATGTAATTTAAGGCTAACCAGTTTACGTGACCAGAGAGGTATTATTAAGCCTTAAAAGTCGGCCTAATTTGAAGAAGAACGAAACAATTCGTTTTCTATTTATGTAGTGTATAGTTAATAAATGTACGCTTTTTTAAAAATATATACAGTTCTTTGTTCAGTTCAGTTTTTACAGAGTAATGAAAAGTGTCTTAACTTTGATTCGTTGTTCACTTGAACGAAGCACCAGCTATTTTGTATTCAAAATATTAATGAAATGTCTATGCAGATACACTCACAAAGCCTTAAGCTGAAGGTATGGTATAAAGAAGTGTCACTTTTGAATACTTTTATGTCATGGAATCTTCAAACTTCATACATGTTTCAATAAGCACCAAAATTTGATAGGACAGCAACAAAAGCACATTAAATATTGAAATAAGCCTTTAGAAAAATGCTTCGAGTTAAGTCACTCGATTTGAGGGTCTCAAAGTGATGCTAGTATCTAGATAATTTAAAAGCTTGTCGCATAATTGAACTCGATGCACGAAAATGTAGTTCTGAAATGATCAATCTGTAATATAACGTTTATTCGAGTTATTCGAGAGATTTGGCCGCGCAATATAACGATAAATCGGCGTAAAATTCGGGACGAGGACAAATATCGCCTTGTCGAATATCTGACGAGCCCACGATGCCATGGTACACGCTCGATGATCGGTCAATTTCGCGAACGCTCATTCATCGATGGAATTCGATTGGCCGCATTCGCGTGTACAAAATTTTAATTAACGAACTGCCGTCGCCCGGTACAAAAACGGCCGAATAAAGTTACGCTTCGTGAAAGGCTATTAACCGGGCAAAACGTTCCCCATGGAACGTTTCGCAAAAAGCTCACGAACGTGGTGTCTGGATGCTTCAACCTCCCTCCTTCCTTCTCTCCCTTCTCCCTCCTCTCGTTTCCGGTGCTAGCTCCATCGTTCATCACACCCCGATCTGGCCTCATCGAGAAATTAACATAGAGTAATTATCCGGCCGAATCATATTCCAACGTGTAATAGAGGTTGGTAAACCGCGTGATGCAAAATTAATATTTTATTAAGTTGCCTGTTAAGCACGGATTAAAGCAGAAGCATGTACACAATGGATCTTTCTTTTGTGTTGCATTTGCTTTTTTTGTTGCGAATTACGATAAAACTGAAAGCAGTTCGCTCCTGTTAACTCAATATGCTTAACAAGTTTTTTATGTTTGCAAGAAATATTAGATCAAACTTCGTTCCGAGATACCATTTCATTAACTATTTTTCGATAATCAGTATTCGATAAATACACACGAAATACAACGATTTTGAATGTCGAAATCGATTAGGAGTCTGTAAGTCTGGTTTCTTCAATCTTTGTGCAGATACATCATTTGTTTACGTATGTTAATATTAATTACTGTATAAGCGGTGTTTCGCTTAAGGTGAAAACCTGCATTATTTATTGTTATTGAAAATAATTGACAGGTGTGTATATGGTTTCACGATATACATTTAGTGACGATGAAAAGATTTACAAATATAAGCTACCATTTATTTTTTTTTATTTTTAAAAGCAGTGAAAATAATTTAGATATCCAACTTAAGTGAAACACCCTGTATAAAATATCTCCAACAGAAAATTCTATTTTATTTATAAAATGATTTTTCGTTGCTTCTGGTACAAACTGTTGTCTTTGCATATGAATGTGACCACATATTTTGTTGGGAGAATTGAAACAAAAATCTTCAAATGTTTACATTTAAAAATGTTTAAATTTCCAAATTCTGAAGCTTTTACATTTTCACATTTCCAAATTACCACATTTACAAGCTTCTAAATTTTCAAAGTTTCAAAGCTAAAAATTGGCAACGAGATTCATAAATTCTCAAATTTCTATGGTGTAAGTTCTTAAATTTCCAAATTCCTAAAGTTTCAAATTTCTAAATTCCCACATTTCCGCATTCTCAAATCTTCAAATCTCAAAATCCGCAAATCTCTAGATTCCTAAATTCTCAAATTTTCTCACTTCCAAACTTTAAAATTTTCAAATATTCAAGTTTCCAAATTTTTAGTTCTCGAAATTCCTAAATTCCCAAATCTTCAAATCCTAAATGTCCAAATTTTCATTCTCGATCTTCTTAGATTTCCAAATTCTCAAGTTTTCAAATTTCCGGATTACCAAAATTACCAATTACCAAATTTGAAAATTCCAGTTTCTTAAATTTCCTTATTTCTTCATCTGCAATCTGTTGAACTTCAATTTTTCAGATTCAGAACGATAACATATTATTGATGCACACACCGTATACACCGATGTCCGTAAATTTCACGGTGTGTATTTGATCTGCCCACCATTTGGTTAGTGTTAGGTTATAAATCTGCACAATATGTACCCGTTGTTATTCTCTTGCCATACGATTTATTTGTCTGTTGTGTCAGTCAGCACTAACTATCTAGTGCTACAATACAAACAAATAAATTAAAAACGCCATGTCAATTTTATATTAAGCGATCACTGACTATGCAAATTATAATTAGACTTCAAATGGAATCGTATTAAAAATTCAAGTAACATCACTCACATTTGAACTGCGAGCGCGTGAGGAGTCAGACTCGTCGAAATACGACTGCCGGTTAATGTGGCTAAATATCTGTATCACGCAAGCAGTTAATGTCACAATACGGAGTCTGAACGCATTTCTATTGAGTCGCTGGTAGCAAATATATTAAATTCTAAATAGTTCAACATGTTTCGCCGCGAATTAACAAAGTCTTCAATTTTATTCAATTCGCTTAACGAAATGGAAAAGGGGAGTAGAGTTGGGAGGCTAAGCCTTCTCCAAGAATACGGCCTTGCTTGGAGGAGCTTGAGAATCGGATGTTCAGGTGTCAAAGGAACAATCGGCCTTTTGTTCGGTTTCAGTACGAGGGGATTGCATGTAGGAATGGAAGAGACGAGATGAAATGGGACGAGACGTCTTTTTCCAACATCTATCACCGGAGAATTTCGATCGGTGCTATCCATTCGGACGAGCCAGTGACTCGAATAGATCGTCCAACATGCAATCTTTCTTTTTTTGAAATTTTTAGGATCGAAGCTCTTTCGACCGGGGATAGCTCCTACATCGAGGAATCTGATATGGCCTGTATAGACTTACAACACATGATTCGGACAATAGGATGGTTTGTTGGGTTAGTACAGCTGGCCAGTGGCCAGCTACATTGTCCACGGTACGGTTGGTACAACCGAACTTCTCTCGCGCGTACACGGAACCTGCGTATATTATATACGTGGTAATAATAGAGAAGCCATTTGGCAAGCACGCACTATTCCAGCTCGTAATGGAGAGAGGTGAAATTGTTTTCTTGATTTTTGTCGCAACCAGATTCTCACAAACAAGCCACTCATGCCGAGTATCTAATATTGCGTTGGCCGAAATGGCGCCTTACACTATACGGTAGAATTCGAAGAAATACGAACAAATTTTCAACAAATATCATTCCTTACATTTGACAGTAACTCTAGATTTACGGATATTTAATGGCCATTTATATTTAAATTAAAGCTGAATTATACAAATAATTCAATACAGGATAATACGTAAAGCTAGCTTATACAAGGATTTTGAAACATTATATCAACCGACTAAGTTGCTAATGTATGTCTTTTGGCTAGCTATAGCAGACCGCAAGAAAACACTGTTCATAATTTTAGAAATGTCATTGTACAAAATGGAGAGATAAAGTAATAAATAAATGAACACACAGTTGAAAAATGAACAGGATTTTTTTTAATGGAACATCTGGCACACTGTTTTAACATTACATTTCTTAGTATGTGAAGGAAGTTATTGAAGAAACTGCTACAAGTGAAAATATGTACTACCAAATAATTAATTAGTAGAATGTTGGTATATTTTGTCGAGTTAAGATCAATAAATTAAAATTAGCAGAAAGTATTCCACACCACACGTTAATGTTTCATGCTTTTCTGTCTAGTACTTCAAACAATCGAGGAATTTGCTTCTATTAATAACAATATTTCCCAAAATGTACGATTTAATATTGTAAACCAAATGCGACAGAGTTCTTCATGTCGGCTATATTGGAAACAGTACTGGTAACAATACTGTTATAATTAAAACTGCTAAAATTAATCATTTTTCGAGGTGTCCTCTTATAATATAGCATCCATGAAATTCGTAACTCTCGCGGTATTCATGTCTTTTGCAAACAAATTTTATTTATTTTGTTCCAAATAAATATTAATCCCTTGCATGACGACTTATTCGATAGATGCGTCAGACATAACGAACTATTCACTGCTACAATGTTACAGCGACTGAAGAGAGTTAAAATATCATGTCTATTTTGCATTTAGCGATTCTCAACTATGCAACTTACAATTATACTTTAATTCACCATTCAACCGTACTAAAAATATACGAAAGAATTGCGAATGCGTCACGAGTGTAATTCATGATTATAGTATAAGGGGTTACCTCTTTCCAGTCGAAGTTCGGGATGTTACCGATGAAACTTCTGTACTTTTAAATATGACGATCACAAAGAGTAATTTTACGACTCCAAGGAGTAATTTTAGCATTCTGATAAAATCGAGTACGGTTTTTTGTACCGGATCGCGCTGGCAGACATCATCCTAATGTCTAGAGTTGTATTACTCTGTACTTCTTCGAACGAGGGATACTATACTGTCCGTTTACAACTAAACAGGGGCTAATTTATGCGGTAATCAAGGGTTGGCTGTCGACCCTCGTTTGTACGTATGATGTACTGCCAAGTGTATTTCCGAGCTTATATATAGAACTATCGTTGAACTTTTTCCTTCCCATTGACTCAATTGCTCTATGCTTTGTCTCCTCCATTGTGTTTCTTTTATTTGTACAGAACAACGATACTTGTTGTCTTTCAGTTCGATGACTTTGCCTTCGGTACGTTTCTGTGAATCGACACTCGCCGTGAGATCGGAGACACCTGCCCCTTTAGCTCTTCCATCTAGAGGTTGGATTCTCGAAGCATACTTATGAATACGATTACAATCTATGTTTATACCGACCAATTCATCGTAAACTTCGGACTCTATAGTTATACGGGTCGCTGATGCTCTTTAACTCCATTCAAGGCGAAATTTCTCCGCTCTTGCGACCCCGAAGTTGCCTCTCCTGCTCAACCATGTGAAATATCGAGAGCTCAGTTAACTGACCAATGATCGCTGCCATTACTATTAAAAGCAACCGCTAAGAACACTGCATTCATGTTCTTAGAAACTTTAGAATACTACAACTGCAGAAATGTATCTACTTGTGCGGAAGTGTGGCTAAACAGTATTAAAGCTATGAGTCTACCATGGCATAAGTTTGCTTTCTGAGACTATACAAATTGTAGGAGTAACTATTCCCAACATCAGCGAAGCAACATAAATACGAGGTAGTTTAAATGTATCTATGATATTTCTATTTACAATGTAACAGTGACTTTTCCTGGATAAACCATGAAAAAACGTGAAAGTGTATACTTCACATAACATTTCACTATTATTCAGCTTAAAAAGCGTAGTCAAAACTTTACTTAACCATGTTGTCAAAATATGTAGATGGTAAAAAGTATCAAAATGTATCGATGGAATAAAAATTCAAAAAACGGTGAAAATTTTGTATCATTAAAAAGTACTATGAAGTTATTAGACACTATAGAATAGGGTAAACAGTGAAACTTTTTTTCATAAAAAGACGATTTAAACATTGTCTCATAAAAATCAATAGATTTAAAAAAAAGCGTACAAGAAAATTAATTTATGCCAGCATAAAACGATGGCAATTCTATTCATAGCCTGATTCATCAGTTATGAACAGTACAGATGGCACTTTATTGTCTTAGAACAAAAATGAAAAATGTTAAGTTTTATAAAATAATGAACATCTTTTTTTTTTTAATAAAAAGAGAGTAATATTTGATTTTTTACAAATATCTATTAATTTACGATTTGTCCATTTACTGGACCAACGACTAGTCTACTTATTCTATGATTTTGTTACTTTACTCATAAATTATATAAACTTTAAAGTAAAAACTGTAGGTTCTGATGACGACATCTAACGGTCATTTATCATGTGTAATTGTCTCACTCGTAAATCAAGAAATGTTTCATCGAAAATTTAATTCCCTCAAAGGACGCTCTGACAGTCACTGTTTCCAACAGGTCTGATGCCATCTTCTGAGAATTAATCCCCAGACGCACTCACCGCACGCCACGATTAACTAACCAGTAGAGTAGCCGTTAATTTCAAGTCTCTTTAATAATTCGTGGCACGCGTTCGCCACCTCGGGGAGTTTCTGCGTTCGTTGTACGGAAAGAGCAGAAAGTGAAATGAAAAAGTTTTTGCTGTTGGAGGAAACTATTGTTAACGAATCAAAAGGAGCATTATAAGTGACGTTTACGATTAAAATTGTCTTTGTCACTTTGTACGTACTCATATTTTCATTTTTCTGCTAGCGTTTATTAATGTTTCAATGGACTCATATTGATATGCATTTAATTTGAGAAAGTAATCAAGTTTGTTGCCAAGTCGTTTAAATACTATGACAAAAGCAGTTACTAAAATTTTAGAATCTGACACTTTATTAGATGATGATACCCTAATTGTGTTAGTTTTTCTATCAGCTGCTAATACCGATGATATTATTTTCTTAGAAGCTGGCACCAGAGATATATTAAGACTTTTTTTAAAGAGGATCAGAGGAGACATATTTAAGGTTTTAGCGAGGGAAAGTGCAATTATTTTGTCATCAAACTCAAACAATTCTAAGTTCTTTTGGTGATAAAGATCTGTATAAAGAAATGTACTATTCTATACTGTTTTAAAAAAATGTACTGTTTAAGAAAAAATACTGATGATCTTGAAACCTCATAAAAAGATGCTTGAAATGACTAAGAAAAAACTATTTTGACAGTTACAAGCATACCTAAAAATAGTATAATATTATTTAACTATTTGCCATATTTATTTGTCAAGTGCGTCACAACTATTTACAGCAACAACATTAAAACGAATAAAGAAAGTTCAAATGTTGTCTATTTTATATTCAACGATTTTCGTCTAATCAAATTATAATTGAACATAAACGTCAAATTGAAGTATTAAAAATCTGTGTAAGACATCATATTTGAGCAAGTCGTGAGTCAGAGTTGTCAAAGTACGTCACGGATGATATTTCACATATTGTGTAGACATGCAAGTGACCTTTAGCCTGGAATACATTGTCAGTAAAATTGCAAAATGTTTGCGCGGAGTTTTGTAGCCTAAACTAGAAACCAGTGTATACGACTTGGAGACAAGATATCAAAGTAAATCATTCTATAGACTGTACGAACTGTCAACATACCAACGCAACACTTCACAGCCCGTTTGTACCACCTGATCGCATACCGGTGCTCGTCGGCAGGTACGGCTGCCGGACATACCGGAAGGTCGTATCCCGGATCTCCAGACATTCATGCAATGTCTATCTTTCCGGTGGATAGACCTCTGACACATGACGAGCCGAAACTTACTCGATGGAATTCTGCATCTAGTCAACAGAGATAGCTGGCTGCTTCGCGTGAATGTAACCACTAATACAGTGTATGTACAGACTCTATTCCGTCTAATTGATCCACTTTTAACGTAGTGCTAGTTACAGTCAATAAATTAAGCCTCGTGTTACCACATTATAGCCCCTGCTTAGTTCAAAACGGGCAAGTGACAAGAACAACCACCAAGAAACCGAGACTAGGTGAAGCAGACTTAAGCACTTCATGATAAAGTAGGCTCTAGGTCATCAAGTTCATTTTGCAGCATAATTCAGGTCACAAAACCTCACAGAGTAAATAGGTATACACACAAATTAGTTTCCAAGAACTTCAGATTTACTTAGTGTCTATACATAATTAGAACCTCACTCTTGACATCTTATCTAAGTAAAATAATTATAACTTGAAAGCAACTGGTATCTTCAAGTAAATAGAATACAAAATAGAAGAATTAACAATTTTGTCCGATGAAATTGTAATTTGTTGTTGAAATTCTTTCTGATTGTTAATCAGAAAAATTCTGAAATACGAAAAATCATGCATGGTGACAATAAAACAAATGATGTCACAGAAACTTAAGAGTACAAAAATAGAGGTAAAATGAAAAGAAAAAAAATTTTTCATATTTGAAATTTTGTAAACAACCACATCTGACTTCCAATAATCACAACGTACAATTTCACAAAATTCACAAAATCATAAAAACAATTTTACAAAATTTACGAAATCACAAAGCACAATTCCATAAAATCATAATGTATAATTAGCATTTTAAGATCGAATGTGGACAAACTTTATCCTACATTCTTTTTTATTTTCTTACGGAGAAAAGAATAAAATAGTCATGTACTTACATAAATATTTAAACAGCATTTTATGTTAACGAATAAGATAAGATAAGACAAGACTTTCTAAAAATCTGAAATAATAGTTCTTGTATTACAATGTCTCGTATAATAATCTGTAGTATAAAAAGTGAGACTTACCAAATTCTGTAAAACAAGTTTTAGTTCATTTTTCCTGTAGAGTATGTATACTGTGTTAAAGATTGCGATAATAATTATTGTACCTCCAAGCGCAAGCGGATGTTAGCAATGTAAGTTTAACTAGGTTAAAGTTAGACTGGATGTCATGTTACCGACGGTATAAACGGAAGGAGAGATGATTGCTCATACAAAACTTAGTTGGAAACGTGGAATAAAACTCTTTCATACAGCGCTTCATTTACGAGGAGGTTGACTTTGCAGATTTGTTAAGTATCCATGTAATTTTGTTGACATATGCAAATATTGCCATGACCTGTTACGAATAAAATTAATGCAATACACTTCAACAGTGTACTTATTTCATTCAATTTTAAACGATCGTAATTATTTCGCATCATGTTGCACATGGCAAACATGGCATGTATGTATACGTACACAGTGTATATTCACCATTATAACATTAAGTTATCATAATATTTAAACAGTTTCACAAACATTGAAAGTTTAAGTAGATATTTAGGAAAACAGAAATAATAGATAAATCATAAGATTCTCCAAAAATACTACCAGAATATGTATACTGAAATTCATTAAGCTGTTTCTCAATATTAATTATTCATTCGTAGTACAAATCGACAAAATCAATTTTTTCGCAAATAAACCCTTGTATAAAGAAACACCATTGTTATATATTTTCAACTTTTTTGTATTAAAAAAAAAACACCTTCCATCAGCTTGTATCAGCATTTACTTGATATTCTGAATTTGTTATACACCATATTGTAAATAAGACGTTTAAAAATAGATTTCTATCAGATCACCGAAGTCAAATAATGTAATGAATAAAATCAAGCTATAGTGATGAGGTTACACTGCATTATGTGAACTATATTAAATTGAAAATATAACTACAAATATTGACTATTATGAATATTAATACCACCTAATATTCTGGTATTTTTATGTTTGATATTAATATTCCATGTATGTTTACATTTTAATGGAACATCCTGTCTAGTTCATCGGACAGCGCAGGTGAGTATGTATTCATCTATCCTTAGAGCAATTTCATACGTTGGCATGAGAAATGATATACATATAATGGAGAATACTTCATTTGATAATGACAAATTTATAAGAACTACTCAAGACTTATTAGAAACATTATGGAGTTCTTCAAATTGTGTATGAGGAACTATTAATATTATTAATTGGACGAACCCAATACTACTGTTCGCTTTTCTCGTAGCTTTTTTTATAATAGTTCTTCTAAAACTCAAGCTTATTTTCTCAGAAATGTCTTCGTTAAAACACGCGTATTTTGCAATCCAGGAGGAAAGTAAATGATCGGAACCTAGCTTCAAATTAGTCAGGTACAGCGTCACGTACCATAAGCATGTGTATCACATGTGCAAATCGTAAGTCCTATGTAGAATCCAAACAGATATAGCTCAAATTTTCCTCAAAATGCTTTCGTTAAAGCACGTGTATGTCGCAGTCAAGAAGTAAAACAAATGATTGAAACCCAGCTACAAATTAGTCTAATACTACGTCGCATGAGACGTAGTCTAAACGCATATCACGTATGTGAATCGTACATGCATCATCGCGTGAAACCACTTTTGGGGAAGATCATCGTGTGTATCATAACATAACAAGTTCTACTGTTATATTATAATGAAGAGAAGCACAATTGTTGTGTTCTCGTGAGAATATTGTAGGATTGACAACGAAAGTGGCAAAAAGTTTGACACCCTCGGTCAATCTGTTTTCCGAAACGACACGTTAATACCATCTTTCTAACACGAAGAGACTTCACGGGGAAAATTGAAAAGTCCGAATCTCTGGATTTCGCGAAACATGGCCGAGCTGTCGCCGAACCCGTTATCAACGAATGGCACGCATTCGACTGAGCTTGACTCGTCAAAAGGGATTCTCTTCCCTGCGTCGCGTATATCCCATGATCCGAACAAATCTGTCTTGAATTATCTTGAAATGCTGCCAGTAAAGTTATATTCGTCGGGCCACCACTTTGTTCTCCCCTTCTTCGCTACTTTCTGACGAGTCGTTGAAAATCTGACAACATAAAGCTTTAGAATAAGCCGCGTTCGTTTTGACACCAACACGTTTTGTGGGTTTCGACTCGGTTGAACTGATTTATTCCGTAGACAATGAGACAATTTATCATCGAATGAATAAAAATTATATTCGAATGTTCAGAACGAAGTGTAATGATGGTATCATGTAACGGGGTACACATTTTTGTGTGCCTACTTTCACAGTAACGTTGATGAATTTATTACAAGTCTTTTAAAATGTTTCAAAAGTAGCATACACTGTGTTTACTGAATTTGGTTGCATGTTGTATACAATACGATGGAAATAAATTATATGGTTTGATTTAAAAAATTCAGGATAATCGTTCGTTTGTGGACAGAGAAGTATATTTGAAACGTTTGTTACGTTGTTCACATAACATACAATTTGATAATGAACTTTTTATTATACTATTGTTATGATTAAATAGTTGCTTGTGTATAAAAGCGTTGGTACTATTTTTGCTTATAAAATATAAATTGTTATATTTGTGTCAGTCAACGTTTATTGTTATATCAGTCGAAATAGAACTGAAGATGGAAACGATGTTTTCTTACGTCTTATAGACATTTATCATACATTTACAGTATCATGAAAGGGTTGTTGTTAACAAATTACTTTCTCATTCTTTGGCCAGTCACGTTTTCAGTGCACCTTTCATCAGTATCATTTTTCTCGTTGTGAATGGTGTTACATCTTGTTGACAAGCACATCAGAGCCAAAAGATAAATTTTCGTAATCAACAATTTATCACCCTTGAAAGTGCAAGCTGTATTACTACCCAGCATTTTAAGTTATAAATATTTGAAAAAACACGGAAAAGGAAAAGTTTTACTCTTTTCAATGATATATATAATTTTTTATATTTGTAACATTCACCGAGAAATTAAAATTATCTTTAATTTTTTAAGCCAAATTGTATATTCGTTTTTTATGTAAATAATTTTTCAGAACGCTCTAGGAGCTCTAAAAGTATGGTATTAAAAAAGTTAACACTTCTCGAGATCGGTATTTAAAATTTTTGTATAAGCTATCTATTTTATTATTAAATTTAAAAATGATTAGCGATTCATTCAACTAATGACCAATCATAGAATAAGTCGAGTGCTATTAAGTATGCGAAGTAGTTCGTAAAAGTTTAATTTTGTACTTTATATCCTTAATAAAATCCTAATAACAAATTATTTGTTTGTACGTGAGCTGGCATCATATCCTTGGTTTACTTTCAGAACGTGTAAATATTAGCAGTGATAACAAAATTGTTAAATTATCACGGACTTACCGGAGTTAACATTGAAAATGTTTTTTCGTGACTTATGCAATTTTTCTTAAAATCCGTTATTCTTTACCTATATACGTCATTTAAACCTCATTTCTTAACGTTGTACACCTTAATTCAATTTTGGTTTAGAGTCCATCAGCACCTCGAGTGAATTATGTTTTTCTTCTCCCCTTTTTAATCGTTCAATTCCGCAAGCCATCTTTCTCGAGTATTTTAATCTTGAGAAACTAAAAGCAAAAATAAAGGGAATGCGGAAACGTGGGAGAAAAAAGACAGCAGCAGTCTGATCGCAGATGTTTTAATCTAAGGGTCGATGTACCTATTCGTCGAGCTGTTCGACGATGGACGCTAAAAATGGCAGCGATTTTTGTTCGTTCGAAGATTTTCGAAGCAAAACGTGTACTACCAAACTGAGCTTTATCCCGTACATGGCATATTTGCGAAGAATGTCAAGCGTGTTGTAAACAATTGCTGACACGGATGCTTTTAAAATAAACATCGACGTTTATTCCTCATCCTAACATTCCCTTCTTTTAATACCAACTAGACAAATATGTATTTTTAATGTCAACTTTCCTGAGGAATCCGTACGTAGAATCCGTGTTTAATTTATGTCTGTTACATAAACATTTTCTGTTCGTACGATTTAACTTGGAATAATGAATTATTTCAAACAAATGTGTTGAAATGTGTTGAAGACTTGCCCCACTTTCAAAATAAACAATTCATATAATTCTTGTAACTTTACATATTCGTTCTGATCTAAAAGAGAATTATTCATAGAACTATACTTGGAAGCTTTTATAACCTAATTTAATGATATCATTCTCTGTTATCTTATTTCTATCTACTGTATTAATTAAGTATAACATTCCAGAATTATTAAAATAATACAACGAATAGAAAGAAGTTACAGAATAAATGAACAAAATATTGTACCTCAAAAAATTGTGATATTCACTTATAAATTCGCACAGGAAACCATGCATAGTTATTTATAGATTGCAGATGTTTATGCAAATGCATGTTTTGCATGTTTCGCATATTTTGCATAAACCTCAAATGAATAAATAAATATGTTACATATTTCAATACAATTTGAATTTAGTAATACTTTGAAAAATGTAATCGATTGCATTGATTGCGGCGCAACACAAAAATATTAAAATGTTAATTTCATTCATAACAGCGAATTAATTGTTATACAATGATTAAAGTGAAAAGTTACAAACGTATCGTGATTAATAAATGGATAACTGAAATAGCAAATAGAAATTTCATTACTGATGGATACATTATTAACTGGCAAACCTGTAATAAACAAATTTAACTTAGTACTGAAAATACAAAATTTCCATGGAGGAAATATTGAAAGCAGACCAGCAATTTAAATAACGATAACGGTAATTGTATAAAAGTGCCATTGTATTATTTTGAAATATGATCAAATTTGTTTTGACCAATAATAATTTAACAGTTTTTTATTTTATTATTCACCTATAATCGACAGCTGTGAATATTCTCTTGTGGTATTAAGTCGAATTAGTATGGATTACTTGGAGAGAAATGTAACGATATTAATCAAATCCAGATGTAATGTGCATATTTTGTGACTTGATATTTTTCCAAGACTTTAATATAGTAAACCATGCATAATTCAATGCTTATCATGCTAATTATAAGCATATTATAATTGGGCAGGTGCACAGAATGAAATTTACATGTGATTATTGTGAAACTAAAGCAATTGAGTTCTATTATCATTTCTGATATTTGTGTCATTAGAACTTAATTATTAACGATTTAACGCAGTTTTACGCTATTAAATTTCAAAACTTTCAAATTCACCTATTTCCAAATTCACAAATTTCTAAGAGGTTAAACTTTTAAGTTTCTAAATTTCTAAAAGCTACAATTCTCCAAACTTCCAAATTTTCAATTCTCTAAATGCTCAAATTCCAACATTCCAAATATCTAAATTATTAAACTTCCAATTTCTTGAATCTCTAAACTCCCAATTTCCACATTTTCAAATTTCGAAATTTTTCAAACCTGTTTTTAAATTTTTAAATCCCCAATTGTCCACACTATGCAATTATTAAATTTCCAAATTCCCAAATTTACAAATCTTCAAAATCTCAAATTCTTAATTTCCCAAATTTCTAAATTCTCAAATTTAAAAATTCCTAAGTATCCAAATTCTCAAATTCTTTTTCAAACATTTAAATTTTTGGAAGCGTTAATTTCCGAATTTTCTAATTTCCGAACTTTCAAGTTTTCAAATTCCCAAATCTGTCCTAGCATGTCCTTGAAGATCACACTTACATATATGAACGAATTCGTCTTGACATATGCTTTCACCTAACATTGAAAAATATGTATATAGAATTTGAAATACTGAAGGTTATCATTCGTTTCTTGAAAAATAATGTAAATATGAAAAACTGTTGTCGTCATGTCGTTAGTAAAATATAGTGCAACTTTCTTATCCTTCATTTTCTAAAATTCTTATTTTATACTAGAGAAGCATTGGTCTGTATAACTGTGAACACGTTGAATACGTCAGTGTGGTGTAATATTTTTAAACTTTTATCTGACTTATTTGTATAAATGTTCTACCCTGATTAATTTAATATTTAGTATTAAGTATTCAGTATTCAACATGTAGAATTAAGTATACGGTATTCGACATCCAGTATTTGGTATCTTGTATTCAGTATGTAGTATGTAATTGTATAATAAGTAATATGTTGTATAGTATATATAGTGTATGTATAGTACATAGTACTTAGTATTTAGTACTTCGTACTTAGCATTTAGTATTTATTTTACACATGTACTCTCACAACATTTTCTAAGTATATTTCAAAAGTTTTTTTCCGTAAGTAAATAAATAAAAATAATAAATTACTATACAAACATATACAATAATACCACAAAGTCGATCTTACCATTCACGAATTAATTATTTTTCCAAACCCCTTTGTGATTCGTAGTCTATCCTGCACTTTGCTCTCAATCTTTTTAAATACCTTCTATTTGCCCGAGACGTTATCCTCGAACAATAAATACCTTAGACGAAAATAAAAATAAAAAGCATGCAAAAGCTCGTGTAATCAAGTTTCATGCAAGCAAAGGACGTTCGACAGTCCGGCATAGCACAGGGTCAGGTGAATTTTTGATCGTCGGGTATCGAGTTATCAGGAAACAAAGGTAGAAGGCACGCGGTGGTTTCCGTCGGTGTACAGGTTCTCCGTAGCTCGGTGACAACGCAGAGACAACGAAGGCAAAGAAAATAGGGAAACAGGGAATTTTATCGGACCAGATGGATAGAGGCAAGAGTAAAAAGCACGCGAAGCACGCCATAAATAACCGCGTTTTCTACCGTCGGTGAACCTGCACGGCAACGAACAACCGGCGTTTGCTTGCAATCGAGTTTTCATTGCATGCCGCTTCTGTACTTTCGCTGTTACGCACATGCATGCGACTGACATCGTCCGAACGCTCTAATATGATAAATCACCTGTGAACAAAAACACCGTGAACCCCTTTGCCCTCTGTGATTATTCCTCGCGAGAAAAAGTTTGTCCGTGAATTACGACGAAAATAATGTTTTTCGGGCTATACTACATCGTCGACCATGTTAACGAGGGATGGGTTTCTCGAAATCTCGAAGCACAAGAAACTTTCGAATTCTCGAATCTCAAATCTCGAAACTTTAAACTTTTTTCGTGATTCGAAACTCTCGGAAACGAAATAAGAAAACGTACAAAATCAATGAATAAAGAATCGTTCACAGCGTGTCTTCAGAATATTTCATTCATGTATTGGTGTATACGTATACCGAATACAGTGTGTTGCATAGATGTTCCCTCTTTGTCTTTATTAATCTGATCTATTATTGGCTTTTATTCATTTGATTTTAGTAATCTCAATGTTCTCTAAATACTACCTCGTAGTGTGTAAACAGCAAGTTATAACAAAAATTTGGCGCTTTAGCGTATATATTCACTTGATTTATATAAAAACTAATTTTTAGGTGTTCCATAAATATACCAACCGTTTAACTGTTTTATTGTGTTTTGTGTATAAAAATACGAAACAATAATTTATCATGTTCCCACTGCTATAAATTGCATGAAAATTCGATTTGGCATACCACCAATATTTTTAACTACATTTTCCACTATATTCTTCCATGGGTCAGCTATTGACAGTTTTAATTTATTTAAATTTGAATGTGTATGATTGTTTGAAAAAATTGCTCGTGCCAACATTTACCATAAATTTTCTATTCAATTAACGTAAAGGGAACATATAGGACAATCTAATACTGTTATTTTCAACAAACCATTTTAATATATGTGCAGATTTATGAACCGATACATTATCCTACATTATCTTAAATTTTCGCTGCGGTGTTCTATTCAACATGACTTTAAATAATTTTCTAATGTATCGGTACAATTATAACTATAATTATTACTATTATCGGTATGATTATTACTATTTATTCCGTGGAAAATAAATACTATGAAACTTCTGTGCATCGAGAAACACACCCGAACCATAACTGAGCTGTCACCGAAGTTGCGTTTCGAAAAACATTTTACACCTTTTCGTATATCGTGCCAATTAAAACCATCTGGTCTATCTAGATTGATTTTTTTTCGTCACTAAATATAACCTAAAAAAAAATTGTAACTACAATACGTTTGTTTTTTGTAAAGTAAATATTTTTACTAATATTTTATTTTATTTTCGTTTTCCAATTTTCACCCTAACAACATGCAAAGATGTTACAATAATTCGATAGATGGTACTTTTTGCAACATTTAATTTGCAATCATTTAGCAGTTGAAACAATGATATGGCCGAGTTTAAAACTAATCGTAAAATTTTACGTTTATTTCGAGGAAACACTTTTGGAGAGCGATCTGAACGCTTTTTCTCACAATGATTACGTCTTTTACTGACATAATTGGTAATAGCACTCTTTGTACGACCTATTTGTTTCGCAGCATAGCTGTAACCTTTGCCTTCAATACAAAAAGTATCGTCAATGACTTTTTCTCTCTCTGAAAGTTCTTTTCTACGAGATATTTTACTTTCTAGCCTTTATAAACGAATCTTACGAATGTGAAGAGAATCAAATGAAGGTAACATAATGTATTTATTTACTTATGAGGTACACTTAACTCCGATATAAAGAGAATATACAAGGTTGGTTTATTTATGAAACGTCTGAAACTAAAATTTTATGTAAGTTTAGTATTTACATTGTAGAATAATTTATGATCTCTTGCATGAGTCTCCTCGGGAGTTTAGAGACAGTTCAGATCCTAGCAGGGTCACAGGACCCTTTTATGATTCGGCCCACCCTGACACGGTCACGTACCCTTAAGGGGGGCAATAGCTTTAGATAAATGAAAATAAGCTGATATTTGTGAATTTTTTTGTATAGGATATCTTTGTCTTGTATTTTTGAAATTTCAGGTATAATTGATTATAACTATTGCCTATTACAACATATTTCCTTTTTTTAAAAATATTTAAAAATGGCGGAATTATGATAGTCTTTCCTGGAAGTGTTTCGGCGCGTCTCATGAAACGGCGTGACTTCTAGCTTTAGTTACATTGGTCTGAAACAAGTTTGCAAATGATGTTTCGATTGTTAATATTCACAGTTAGTAGATGAACCTAAGAAATGTGAAAAATATGGAAAATTGAAGAGATCGCGCGCTTCTAAAGAAAAACTGAATTTTACTGAAAATTTTCGCAATATTTTGCAATAAAAAAGGACTCTAATGTTAAATTTATTTCGTACATTTAGGTTCATATGTTAGATAGTATTGTCGTGGATATGTGCAAAAAATTTGAGCGCGATTGATAAACTAGTTTTTGAATTGTCAGTCACGCCAATTTTAAAAACGTAGTTGTGAGAAAAATGCGTTTGAAGTTTCGATAAGTAAAATCTGAATAATTTAAATGATTTACCAACTAATCTGCGATTCCTGCGCCATATAATAATACTTCGGCTTACTCGTAAAGTTGATTTTTCTCTATAAGCTCATTATCCGTAAAAATACATAATTTCAAACACAGCAATGGCGTGATAATAACAAATCTGCTACATAGCCCTCTGCACCGAGCGCGTGAATATCTGCGGCGCGATACCAGACATGAGTCACTATAATCGGCCATAACTTCAAAAGGGCTCCGTATTACGCTTTAAAATTTTGACACTATATTTTTGAGATGTTGCACTAACATTTTATAAAAAAAAAAATTGTTCAATTTTTTTAAGATTCTAAAGGTATTGCCCCCCTTAAGTGGGCCCTGACTTTTCGGTCCGCGAGGAAAACACAGTTAGTTTATTGAATCAGTTAGTTTCCAGACGTTCAGCCGATGGTATCTTAATAAACCACATAAACCTGACACCCTGTGTGCTTTTTCCGGACCATCCTCTACAGCATTAACATGTAAATTTTCGTTCTAAGGTATACTGACCATAATTTCCTATCAAAAGCCCAGATTACTGAATATGTGAGGGATTAATATATTTACACAACGCTTTGTATTCGGTGCTTTCCGAGAATATAAGCACATTGACACTTAATCGTGATCAAAAAAATGAGCGAGTGCGTGTGATGTACCGATGTCATCCCACAAGTTGGTGCGTGAGGAGGTCGACCCAAAGTAAAAGAATTTCCAGCGTCACATTTTAGCAGATAAGAATAATAATGACAATAACAACTGCATCACACAATTCGCACTATCTCACTCACTCTCGAGACGTTTACCGACTGTCATTGTTTTTGGCCTGATTGGTGTGTGTGACCGCTCGAATCAATTATTCCTAAGGCCGAAAATACGAGAGTAGCTTTTCCAAACACCTGGATCACCCTCTTTACGCGCCAATACGGTATGTGAACTTAACAAATTTTCTTGTCGTTAATTCTTAAAATAAAATATTTATCTTGCAAAAATATCACTACTTCAGGTGTCGTAAGTTTCGAAATTTTATAAAGCTTCGCATTTGAGTTTCGAAAATTTAACCAGTTCATAATGTTAACCTTCTCTACAGAGAAAAAGAAAAGGGCTTCACAACTTGTCATAACACTTTCGCCGCAGACAGGGCTGACGAGAAAGGCGCGGGCTGAAGTAAAATTAAAATTTAAATTCCCGGGACTGGGATTCCCAGAGGTCTGAATATAATCCCTGAATTTGATTGTTTCTTTTTCTAATTTATGTTCATATAAGAGTTTACTTGCCGAGCCCCGTAACCTTTTGTCGACACTCCTAAATGCAGACTAAGGGCTGATATTTGACGCATGAATAAGAGTAGTAAAAATTCTACTCTGATTTGAATGAAACGTTTCGGACTTATAATCTACAATAAATGTTATAATTTATAATCTATATATAATTACAGATTTATATTAGCTTCGGTAACTAAACCTAAACAAGTGAAATATGCCTTTTAAAACTTAATTCTAAAGTATTATCTGTGAACTAGTTACATATAGACAACGAATATTTCAGCAAAAACTGAACAGTTCTTGAAACTACCAGCACGAAAAATTTATTTCTTAAGTTGGTCATTATCATCAAAGTCGGCGCAGTTTAGAAGTTATGAAAGCAATGTAGATGATATGATTATTCTATATTAGGCATGAACACGAAAACGCGTTGGGCGATTTTGATTCTATGTTGGAGTCATTTAGGAGTTTATTCTACTTATTAGCAGCAATCTGTCGAATCTACACTGCAGAATGTACATAGTAGAAGCACATTGTAAGGACGAACGGTGTAGATGGAATGATGGCGTATGACTATGTGGCATGAAAAGCACAGGGCAGAATTGGCAAATGTAAAAGGTACAAAAATGTTTGGCTATGTGACCTCACGAAATTAAAGGGTGGGGAATAACTTTGTTGGGTCTATCTATGCTCGCTTTTCAAAATAGTCTCATAAAAAGAGTATACGATATTAAAGAGAGAGAGAGAGAGAGCATAAAAAATATTAAAAATAATAATCATGCAAAACCGTAACACTTCCCCAAAATAAGAAAGTGTTTGGTATTTAAAATTATTTTATTAATATCACAGTAATTTCTTAATTAATATTAAAGTAACACATTTAGCTACTTGAGAAGTGCTAAAAATTAAAAATGCATTTTAGCATAATGAAAAAGTGATGGGTTTACAGAATCAAGGATTGGCAATTTGAAATTTGTAGCAAATGTACTTGTTTTTTATTTTGATATTTTTTAAACGTAACAAAATTTTAATGAGAAATAAATTTGCGACTTTTTGTTTCGAATTCTCCTATAATATCCAAATTATCAATAAAATTATTGTAAATAAATTGTAAAAATTTTTCGTACTTCTTTAAAAATAATCAGGTTAAAGAAAAACGAAATTAGTTCACTAGAAAAAATCTTACAATTAAGTGTTGTTTATTTTTATTAAAAAATAAAAAAGAATGGACAAAAATAAAAGAAAAAAATATGCATATTTTACCACCAAGAATCGATCTCCTATAAACCTAACATTTTTTCGCTAGAGTGCAATCCATTTAGGATTCTGAATAATTCTCGAATGATTAAACATACGTTGCAAACATTTTAAATGTAAATTATTTCTTAATTTTGGAAAGGTGTGCGCTACAGGTTTTCAATATTATTATTTTTAGTATCGTGTGTTAATATGCAATGTTTGAACAAAATTGGTATCCAGAAAGTCTTAATGATATTTACCAAAAAACGTTTAAAACATAAAAATTTTTGATATTATGTTCATATATTTATTACATTATCATCGTACGAATTTTATATTTGGGCTCTTTTTCGACTCTGTTAGCAACAATTCTTTCAATTGCAAAATTGTACGTAGTTCAACGACTGCATATATGCATATATTATACATACTTTATTCTGCGTATGAATAAGAGTTCTTTTACTTCTTCCATTTATCTTATCTGTTATAAAATTCAAACAGCTTTAAAAATTTGATAATATTACGTGACATAAAAATGCATGTGTCATGCTCATATATAATAAATCCTCGTTATCATAAATCGTGTCAACGAAAGGAACAGAATTTATTTGCTCTGCTCGGTTTTATCTTATCAACTGCAGAAATCACAATATTAGGGTATTGCATACGAAGTTGCCTTTTCACAGATAAAAAATACATTAAATTTGATGACTACGTTCTTCATTCATTAATATTTTTCACAAAAATTTGAAGAATATTCCTGAAGATTATTAAAAAATTCTTTTACATTATGTTAATTTTGTTGATTAGTCATTATAAAAGTGACTTAAACTATAACAGTATGTATTTAAAAGCATTAACAATTTATTTTAAGTTCAAAGTGCGACATTTTATGCAGAATTTAAGGCATCTCATACGGTATTGATCTTTTTCGTAATTAGAGCCTAATGTATTGATATTACACGTCAAATAAAATAGCATTGTACTAGGTATACATTTTTACATATCTACATAAATTTCAACTACATAGTGCCTTATATTTGATTGAAAAAAGGTATGTCGAACTATAAGGTACATAATTTGAAGTGACGTTCCTTAGATTTCTGGTGCATTTCACACTAACCCATTGAACAACTGATTCATTGAAATTTATTTAGATGTAATTGATTTATTTTACTTCGTTTTAGTATAACAAATTTATTTCACGTCTAGTTTATTTATTTTATTTGTAATATAATTTATTTATTTTAATTGCAGTATAATTGAATTAGTTTAGTTTTAGCATAATTGAGTTGTTTTAATTCGAACGTAACTAGTTTATTCCAATCAATTTTTGTACAAAGCGTCATTACATACATTTATTGAACAAAAGTCATACACTGCGGACGATTAAACTTTGCCAATCTAAACTCCGTAGAACTGACAAATAAGGACTCGTAAATTTATATAGTCCTCGAGACTGTACAATAGAAACACAAAGTTGAACACTGTCAGCTTTTCTTGGGATCTATCGTCTCGCGACGCAATAAACTAAAACTTTGGCTACAACCCTTGGCAGCCAGCGTAACGAGAAACATATTTTCTGGGCGAGTTACAGCATGCAGGAGTCGACATACTTGGTCCCTAAATCGACGTGAAATTTTCCACGTCTATCAGTTTTACGATATTTTTTCATTTTTGTGAACATCTGATTGTATTTGCACTTTTCAACTGATTATTCAAAATGTTCTGGTATCATCTAGAAATTAATCTGAACGGAAAAGAAGAATCTATTCATTCTCCTTCAACATTTGTTTCCACAAAGATTATCTTCGTCAAGTCCCTTGTTTAACGATCCATTTCTATACAGTATTCCCTAAATTTACAAATTCACCCGAGATTTTATAGCTTTAATAATTTCGAGTGAACGTAGAGCTCAGCAAACATTTCCATGTTATTCGGGATGACGAAAAACACTGGGAAAAATTCGACCTCTGCCATCATTTACAACCGATATTTATTCAAAAATTGATTTTCCTACATGCACAAAATTATACATCTACTTCATCATAATTACGTTTTTATTTGAAATAACGAAAAAACGGTCAATATTTTGATATTATTATAAGGGATCATATTCAGTTTGTTTTGATATGTCAATAATTATTCGTTTTTCAATATATAACAGTTTAAAAGCGGCTGACAGCAATTCGGTATGGATAATATTGGAATTTTTGGATAATACAACATCTAGTCCCAAACAAAAATATTAATTCGTAATTTGATAAATTTGATTATTAGGGCACTATACCACCTCCTGGACCAAATTAGATTTTGGTTAGGTTTGAAAAATTTGCAAAATGAATCTCTTATTTTGAATTTATGAACTCTATGGTCATAACACGTATGAGTAAAAAGAACTTTGGTAATGTTTCTTTTAAAGCAAAACTAGACTGGCATTTGAAACTGCTTCATATTAAAACCGATTATTATTTGCATGTCTGTAAACTACTAATAAAACATGGTCCACCTTAACTTATCAAACAATTTTACCACTCAATGACCATTTAGTTTTTTGAGACCATTGTATTTTCTTTACCTAAGTTTCACTTCGTCAGTCTTCAAAATCATGTAAAAATATAAATTGATTTATGAAACATTTTCAGTACGACTGACCTGAGAGATAAATATTTAGCCTAAGCAATACGCCTCGTGGTTTTCTACATTTAAATTATGTATCGGAGCAGCGAGTAGAGAACAAGACTCAGACACTTTTTAACAGATTCCAACATAAAGATCGTTGTTTTTCATTGTCTATATTCGGTAAATCTTTTCTGAATATATAAAGAAAGTTGAAGATACAGATGGTGTCCCAAAATAATGTTTAGTTGTTTGCTTTGTAAATAATTCCTGAATTTATGTATGTAATATTTTTATAAATATTTTCCGAAATTTCATTGAAAAGAACTTATTTTGTAAATACGATTTTAAAAGTTTGTATATTTTATGTGGTATCGTACATTATATTATGATGTAATGTAATTCCTAGTACCAAACTATGTCGAATGCTCAAGGGACGTCAATAAATATTGAAGAACAGTATGTCTAATCATCGAACGCTAGAATTAGTGTGCTATTTAGGAAGTAATTGACACAGGAAATTTGTGATTAAATTCCACCAGCCAATAATGTTTCAACAAGCTGAACGGAAATCTACTAACTAGATTCCAAAATATCAATAGCTCTGGAATGTACCTGAACAATATTGATTCACGATTCAAGATGAAGAGTTATATTTACTTTTAATTTTTGTTCAATGAAGTAAAATAAAATATATACGTACATTTCTTATCCACGTATTTACGTCCTTCTTTGATCTACCGTGAAACACTCATAAAATTCGTTTCTACTACAAATAATTACTTGTCTACAGAGAATACTTGCTATTTCAGACGCATCAAATATTCAAACAGTTTTGTACCATATGATAATAAGCATCGTGTCAAATGTAGTTCTAACATCATATTTCAAAGAGACTTCAACACGTTAATTTATCTTGAAGATAGGTCTTGCAGACAACACAGTTTCATTACAACTAAACATTTATTACCGGCACCTTTCACATCTTTTTAAGAATTCAACAAACAGCACCTGAATAACATCGGAATTGTCTCAAAGAAGTAACTGGCTTTAAGATATCCGTTGTAGCGAAATTCGTATTATGTACTCAATTTGTATTCATTCAAAATTATCTGCGACGAGCGCTTTTGTTGTTACTATAGATTGCTTACAGATAAAAATATTTTAAAAATAAATTAAGTTTTATCTATTGTTATTATCTTCACTTTCTGCAAAAATGAACTTGCCCCACTTTCAAAATAAACGACTCATATATATAATTTTTATGCTGTAAACGGTGGAATGTTGAAATACAATCATTTATGGAAGAACGCGAATATTAACACTTTTAATGCAGAAACGAAAAATGTTACTATACAGCACATTTTTGTATAATTTTGTACAATGTTTTGTAATTTAGTTGAGAAGTATAGTTTGACTAAATTCACTAGCATCGCCAGAACGCTTTTGCTTCTCAAATTTTCTGTTCTATGTATTATAGTTAGATTTGTGACGAGAAGAAGAGGTATCGTTATACATATTTACACGGAGACAATGTTGGTCACGGTATTTTCGAGAGGTAAACCAGACGCAGGAAGAGCGAGTTATTCTCGCGGAAACAACAGAGCACTGCTGCTGCGGCGTCGTGTGCAGTTATATTAATCGTGATTCCAATTAACTGGTGCTCCTGTAACACAAGCGTGTGTCTAATGTAGAGCGCCAATAAATCAACAAGCGCACGTCGCAAGATGACAGAGCTCTAAAGTAGCATCCATGTCGTGCACGAACCTTGACGTATGTGAGTACATTATCGCTCAGAAACGTAGACACCTGATAGATTTAAAGTAACAATGTATAAACGATATTAAATCGCATTTATCTTTTAATGACATTGGTTTCTTAACACTATGTTTACGGACGTTTGATGGTCACTTATATTTAAATTTGAGCTAAAGTAGAAGAATAAATTGGGGATGATCTGTGAACTGCATAAGACATTGATTCTTTAGCTTGACGAAAGTTGACATACATTTTTACACAAATTTCTTAATAAATTTTATCATTTAATCTATGATCCGTCATTTTAACGGGTTCCGTAAATCTAGTGTTAATCCTCAAAGTTGGCAAATTATATTATTCATTTATACGTTAAGGGGTCAGTTTTTCAATAATACTTTAAATTTCATTTAAGCTTAATTTTTATTTTAATTCAATTAGTTACTTACTTTGCTATTTTTCAAATTTAAACTTAGGTTATTTAAATGACAAACAAATAATTAATTAATAATAGTTTAACATACTTACGGAAGTTATTAAAATAGTTTACTTATTTAGTACTAACTATTTAGTTAGTATTTAAAGTGATTTAGTACTTGTTTTATTTCACCGCTTTTCATTTTGTTTTTTAAAAATCAGAATGCGTGAAGTAAATTCAGTTACAAGTTCAGTTATAATTTAATTGTAAGGTTACTTTTCCGACATATTCTTTAAACTACGTCTGCACGAGTAGATTAACAGAAAGTTGTTTCAGTTTAACTAAAGTTTAAATTGTTCAAATTATAATTGAAAACTAGCCGTAATACGCTGGCACCGATACCGTAATTTGTACTACTTCTTTTACACCATCGGTGGTACACTTTGGCGTCAGCAAGTTAATAAGTTTATCAGAGCGTTAATAAAAATTAATAATTTTTCGGCTGCAGCAAAATTAGCCGAGCAAATAGAATTGCACTGCACAGGAATAGAATCACGATACATTTACTATACATATATATTGATAGTATATTAAACATTTCTTTGTGTGATCCTGGCCAAAGTTTCAGGTCCCTTATCTCTCCATATATCTTCTAAACTGCTATTTCGGTGATCAGATTTCGTTTACTTTGACACCTGATCGATTTTACGACCTCGGTAGATTGCAGTCCTCCGGACTTGAAACTTTAAGCATTAAGCCAGTGCTGTCCAAGAGTTTGCCCATGTGACGGTGATCTTATCTATCGTGACAATGTTATACATGAGGATGTTGAAGAGGAGAGAAAGATAATGTTTAGTAACTAAATTAGGCGTTCACCTCAATTTATGTTATTATTACTAATATTGTTGACCTACGGTTCATTTTATGTCGAACTGCAGTGCTTTTAACCCCTTGGCCTACGATTAATTTGTCAGGTGCGTCAGTCAGAAATAATTAATACGGCCACAATATAAAAACAGACAAAGAAAGTTGAAATGTTATGTTAATTTGGTATTATGCAATCGTTGAAAATTCGAGTAAAATTGATTACAACTGAAGTACGAGTGCGTCACGAGTCAGACTCGTGGAAATAGTGCTAAGGGTTAACTATCGGGGCATCAGTGAACAGGTCTACATTAAGCTTTAAACTACCAAAGCAGTCAAGTGACTGTTTCAAAAGTTTCTTATTTTAAGTTACGAAATTTGTTAATGCAGTTGTTAGAAAAATCGAAATGAATAAATGTTGAGTGCTGTTATGTGCTGTTTGGCGCATGTTTTCTCCCCACTAAAGATATTTCTCGAAGATTCAGACATTGCATGGAAAAAGACAGGCCACATGATAAAAGATTGTCCTCACAGTTCCGATTTCGCTGAGGCAGACATTCCTGTGCTGACCTTCGACTAGAAGTGTCAGTTAATACAACGAAGGTGTCAGTTACAGCTTACTTTTCTTAATATCCTCTTACAAGGTCATCTCAAAATCTGCGTTGATTATCATTAAGATAAATAATTAATTTATGTTTTATCGTTTGTCTATTTATTTTGTAACTACATTTTTCGAAGTAAGTGTATATTATATGCTGGTAGGTTTACTGTTAAGACTTAGTTTAGGTAACGAGTTTAGCCGATTTGACGACTTAAGATTTCATTACGGTAGGTTTTGGTGCCGTCAACTACTTTATTCACGTGATTTATCCTAATACCCTTCTCAATCAGAACACATAGACGACAGAATGTAAACCTATCAGTTACAATCAGAAGTTTTTGTAAACAGATTTTGCAGTTAGAGGTTTTGCAAACTAGTTCTAACTAAAATGTTCCACATGTAACAAACGTCATCTCTGTATGAGTACTTCGTAATAATGAAAACAGAGCTTTCAAATTGATCACAGATCAAGAATTTATGAATTGATGAATAAAATTAATCACTGATCAAATCATATATTTGACATGTTGTTTACATGTATAGCTACTATAATTTCTGCATATGATCTCGAAAACTGATTTTGCTTTTAGAAAAGAGCATGTTTCACTGAAGCATAATGTGATATAAAAGTTATCTTCTGTATAAAGAAGCCACTTATTTTAGTAAAACCTTATAATAACGATTTTTTTTTTAAATTTGACGAAAAGCGCATTTTACTGCTTAGACAAGTAAATCTACTGATAATGATCCTTCGTTAGGAAAAGCGAAAAACGGAACGAAAATTTTAACAGATCGTTTTCTTTTTAGTTTTCTTTGGTTGGCTTTAAACTGACCTCTCTAGAAGAATACGATTTCACTAATGTGTAAAAAATATGTACACTGGGATGGAACGTATGCTTCCTTAGGACAAGGACGCTTGTGTAGGCTTTAAAACTTTCACATTTTGAAATACCCAAATTTCGAAGTTCTCAATTTCCCAAATTTTCAAAATCAGAAATTCTGAATTCTAGACCCTGAAATCCCTACATTCTGAAATTACTATGTCCCGAAATATGTGTACCCCAAAATCCCTATATTCGGAAATCATATCTGCGAAATCATCACATTGAAAAATCCTTATATCTTGAAATCTTCATATCTCGACATCTTTATATTTTAAAATTACTACGTCTCAAAATTCCTATATCCCGATATCTCCATACCTCGAAATCCCGAAATCCATACACTCTGAAATCTCAATTTTCATCTCTCTAATTTTTTGAATCCCGAGACCCCTAAACTTTTCTATGTCCCAAAATCTCTAGATCTCTAAATACGTTTGTTTCAAAATTTCTATATCTCCAAATACCTAAACCGCCAAGTCTCCAAATGTCCGTATCCGTAACTATTTAAATCCTAAAGTCCTCAAATTCTTATTCCACCTCTAAATGATAAAATTCGTAAAAATCGATAAGCAAGACACGTCTTTCTTCTTATGTATAATGTTTTCTCTCGGGTATCCAGATTTGCTCTTGGATGTACGCGGTCCAATGAATATCTCGATATTAAGCAACCAGCGATCAGTCAAAGTGTTTGTAATTCGACATAGAACATCGAGAAATACGTAGCGAGTTTCGGCAGAGGGAAACACGACCCCCAATTACTCGGTTAGCTTCGTAATACGTGCACGATTGTAGGATAAGTAATGACATGGTGGGGGCGGGGCATAATTCGCATACGCGCCCTAAATAGCGCGGCTATAAATCATTGGCGAAGCCTCTGGAATACGCGAACTGAACGAACAAATGCTAGGTGGATACGATCGTGATCCGCGAATCGGTTTTCATGCCGATCAGGCATTGCTCTTCCGTACACGTGCGATCGAAACGCGAAATCGCTCTTTGCTGTCTTGCCGGCTCAATTCAACCATCGAAATGCAATTACGTTAAGTTAGTGCAATGGAAAGTTTCAAAATCAGATATGAACAACTGATTGCCCCTCGGGCATGTATGAGCGCGAAGCTGCCTGCTCAGGCTGCCTAAGATGTCCTACTGCATAAACGAGTTCCGGTAATTAATAATTCAGTAAAAATTCTGTTACTAATAACATTTTCGCTTATTCTGAATGTTTAAATTAATTAAAATGTAATAGCAAAATATGTTAACTTTACATGGATATAGTTATAAGTTTCTATAATTCAATATCACGAAAAAGTATTACTCTATAAAACTAGAAGTTTCAACGTTTTTAAACTGGTTTCATAACATATATTTAATATAATATTATAAATAACTTAAAACGAACTCTCAATTTAGTGAAGCAATAGTACAATATCGTTAATAGAACATTATCAATATTATGAAATATTTGATAGGAAATCAGAAGATTTCAGTGTGATAAGATTTTTTAAGTGAAAAACGCTTATTGTTAAAAAGTTTCTTTCTATTACACATAACTTTTTTGAGACAGTACATTTCTCACAAATTTTAATACCAATAATCAATAATAACTTTATTCAAAATTAAATTAATATATTCATTCAAAATTGAATTAATAATTTGTAATAAAAAGATGTGATTTTCTAGGAGAGATAATAAAAGCATTAAATGGGGCTGCGAACAATATGTTTGTTTTCATCCCAATTGAAATATTTTCTGACCGCTTTTAAAAGCTGCCTTTCTCGAAAACAATTAAGAAACGCATCTTTTTAATTTGGCAAATAAATTGTCAGTAATGCCTCATTAAGGCGGGTACAAATTGGAATAAAAAGATCAACGTCTGACCTTCCCCTTGTTAGAGTTCATAGTGACACGGAGGGGAGAAATCAGCTGACGAGGACCATTATGAAAATACAAAAGGGGTTACCCAAGTAAAATGTCGATTTTAATGAAACTTTGGAAGGACGTAAAACTTGAAAAAATGTTTGATGAGAGAGTAGAAAGCAAGCCTCCCCATTGAGGGGAAAATCAGCTGACAAAGCTGAACGTGAAAATACAAAGGGGTTTACCCGAGCAAAACGCAGATTTTTATGACACTTTTCAAGCGATGTAAAAACTTACTAAATATTTTCGCGTACTTTTTATCTAATTATAATAATAAGTATATTTAATTATATTTTAAGAAATTTTTACTGAATATTATTTTAAGGTAACTGAAAAATTTCAGAATAGTCATTTTGTTATTTGTTTATACGTTGTGCACATATTGTATGTATATAACAACCAATTAAAGAAATATAACAAGGGTTGGTTCTTTTAAATTAGTTTTTCATAACATCTTTTGTCAATTTTAGAAATGTTTGTTACCTACATATTGTGTTCTAAGGGTTCAGTATTCCATTTGCAATTCCTTTGTGATTACATTATAGAATTTTTCACTTTTTAAAACTGCAATAATGTTAAGAAATCACAGAGATTTATTTAATAATTTTCATGTAATCATTTTTTGTACTACTTAGATCTTATATTTCCATGAAACTTGAATAAATTAAACTAGTTAAAGCAATATGATAAATCTATTTTTTCTTAATTCATGAAAATCATTGTACTATTATTGTGTAGTAGACTTCTTGTACAAACTGTTTCAACAAACACGCGACATTTTCACTTTCCATTAAACAACATATCTCGTAAGTTTCAAGATATGCAAATGTAATTCTTTGTTGCAAACAAACGTTAAAAAATCTTGCACATAAAATCACAGTATTTCATCAAATGAAATGATCTATTGCGACTTACCACCTTATTACAGAACCGGAAATATGGTAGAAATAATCTCAGTTAACTTACCTGAAACAAAAATGAATAATTTACATTATTTATAAATGAATTAAACGAATAATTTTATTCTTCATATTATTTCAAAATTACATAACTATGTTATAAAATTAGAAGAAATTATAAATCAAAGATTTGAATGTATAATTTATATTATTTCAGAAGATTATATTGCAATAAAAATCATGTTGACACCGAAATTAAAGATTTAGCATTTGATCGATTTTAATGCTTTTAATTTAACCGTGTTTCTGCATGCTAAATGCAGCATGCAATCAGGTACAACTGTAAATGTTTGTATTTAGAGAACGACAGCGGTACACCAAGGTGGGATAATTTTGGGTCACATCTGTGCAACTGGTAATGAACGACCCTTAAATAATGCTGTGTGATTTAGAATTCCAAGCATCGCGCGTTCTCTAATCCAAAAGAGATTTAACTTCGGCCAGTATGCGAGGCAACGCCAACCTCGGCACCTGTGATAACGATAAGATTCAGCTCGAATCACGGCTTTACGTATTTCCGGGATAAACGTTCTCAAATGTACATATTTCTGAACGTTTCAAATTAATATGTTCATTATCGGTTTATTGAATGTTTAACAACTATCGTTTTATAAAATGGAAAGAGTAATTGCTTTTAAAGCTGATATATTTAATCAGATATTTAATAATATCTCAATGAAAGATTGTATTTATATGAAATTTATTGATTTATTAAAGATACTCGATGAATTTATCTATGAAATGAAATATAATATTGTTAAGGTTTTTTCGTGACGTATGTAAACCAAATAGAAAATTGTTTTTTTCGAGATTAAATATAAAGAGTTTCGTTAAGCATTTAGCAACTAAGTATATAAAAAAATCACAAGGATGAAGTTTCAGAAAAAATAATTTAGAATTTTTTGTATACTAAATATCAATATTAATAATTGATATTAAACATATTAGTGTTGATCACCAATTACGAGTTAACATGTACTTGGTAACATACCATATATGCCAGTAATTATACTAAAAAGAATTATTTCGAATTTTTTACGCAATATTTTGCACTTTACGTGTACTTTAAATTTAATTTATAATTCACTTTTTGTCATTTTTACAGTACATAACTGAAGATATAATTAAAATCACTGTATTATATTTTTCTATTATTTATAAACATTAATTTTTATATTCGGCTTATAGGCTGTCCTTATGTCTCAAAGTGTTGTGAATAAAAAAAATGTTACGTTGTCATAATATAAAATATGAAGTCTTTGAAATAAATATAACTTTAAGTAATGTAAGACTTAAGGCACCAATCATTGTGTAGCTTACCTTATAATACAATTTCGAAATTTCATTGTATAAATTAATACTTCATTGTATAATCTCAATCCCGTAGCTAATAATAAAAAGTAGAACTTTTTTGTGGAAAATAACGGAAACATAAACAGTACAGCAAAATGTTGATAAAAATTGCAGCGCCGTATGAACACCAATTGTCAACTATTGTTACGTATTGCAAATGTGTCGACAGCATAGCAGCATTTGAAAACAAGAACAAGCGTTCGCGAATTTTCATTTTCCTGATGTTCGAAATAAAAGAAATGGCTCTGTATTTTCAGTGACTATCGTGGAAACACAGTGTGCAGCACGTGTATCTAGGTCAGCTCGAATCAAACGGTTATTGTTATTCGCTCTTTCGAAATAATCTGGAATTTTTACAAAAATTAATATCGCCATATGAATACATGGAACCGAAGATGGTTTAAATTCCAACGATTATCAGAAGCGTTCGGTAAATAAAAAAGAATATTGACTATTGTTTCAATACCATTTATGCAACGAACCTAATACGCCTATTTTTCGATGTAATCCTCCGATACGATGATATCGATTCAGTGGTAATAACAACGCAAAATGTTATAAGTATTATTCAATGTTTCGTTTAAAAACTGATCTCTCCGTCTATAATCCCTTACTTAATTTATACGAATATATCTTTGAAAGCTTAAAAATCATGTCATCAATTTAAAGGTCTTTTCGGAGATTGGTTTGAAATTTTTGTAGCAGAAACTTACTATTATTTAATGATGACAATATCTGCTTTTGATTTCAAAGAATTATTAGTAAAATACAGAACTATTTACATACACTGTATATTATTTAAAAAATGGATTAAAATAATACTATGTTCATTTTAATGTTCTATATTAAAATGCATAATACTACGTTTATTTAAATATATTATATTAAAATAATCGTATATTAGGATTTATATTAAAATGAAATCTATTGAAGGTAAAACTAATTCACTTGTAAGATTCATTGTTTCGGATATATAAAATCTTCCAAGATTGTTTTGGTGTGTAATATTTTTAGCAAATTGACGACACAAGAAATAGAACGGGAAGATATAACAGCACCACGTATCTAGATAATCAATAGCAGTTTCACAACTAAGAATATAACAAGACTAACTAGATATAACAAGACAAGAACAAATTGCGATTTCCCATGTAAAATTTGCAAATACAAAAATATCTCATTCGTAGTTATTTACATAAAGAATAACTCAGTTCCATTACTATTCAGGTGATACAAAATGTACCGCCACTTGTGCTATTTTTGGATAGAAAAAAAAACGATTGTTGATAACAGGTATACAAAGTTCGAAAAATATATAAATATATTATTAACGGTAATGGCCATTTGGCGTTAAAAAGAAGCATTACTCTTTTATATTCAGATAGAAATCTACGTTAAGGTATAATTACTTTAAATTTACAGCTGTATCATAATTTTATCAAAAATTCCAAGTACGATATTAGGAACTTATGCGATCATTGGACACTTTTCTCCAAAAGATATCCAAATTTTCAAATTTACAGATTTTCAAATTCAAAATTTTCGAATTTCCAATCCTCCATATTTCCTAATAATCAATTCATAACTTCCAAATTCCTAGATTTCCAATTTCGAAACTTTCAAGTTTTCAAATCCATAAGTTCTAGAATTTTCAATTTATCAATTATCAAACTTCCAATGTATGAGTTTAATAAATTTCCAAATATCTAAATATCCAAATACCAAAAAATCCAAATATCCACATGTTTAAATATCTAAATCTCTAAGTCTCCAATTTACCAAATTTCCAAATCCCCTTTTCCAAATTTCTAATTTACCAAATCTCCAAATTCCAAAATTTTCAAGCTATCCAACCTCTAAATTCTAAATTCTGGAACACCATACTCAAGAAAAGTATCTCCGCCTCTGCTGAAACATTTAATAGTTCATTATAAAACACATTTTCTGATGATTGCTTTAAAATATGAATACGTATATTGTCAACCAATTTTTATTTCTGACAATACAAATACAAGACTCAGAAATAAAAGCAATAACACTGATCCTGAATAACCTTGACCGACTTCATATCCGATATCCGAATCACAGTTTTGTTCCACGGGTCGGTATGTGTATGTTTGAGCTGCGCCTCGAACAGTCGGATCCAATTCTCGCATCCATTTTTGTTTCCACAGCAAACGTGTTAAACCCGTGGTGACACTGTTGGATTTCTCGATCGCTCGGCTGGGGGCAGTGAACTCAGCACTAGAATTTAAAGCCTAGAATGTGTGCATATACGCGTCCCAACCAGGAAGCACAATCGTGACCACCTTCAGAATGGCCGACTTTACACTGACGAGGGGAACTCCCTAAGTGTAATGCTCACTCATTTATGAAACTTCGCCACCTTATACACAACATCTAACTAAACATTTGTGTATCACATTTTAGCGGCAAACGAGTAATTGTTTAAGAGATATTAACCCTTTCCACATGTATTTGTTTTTATACAGTGTTGCGTCCACTCGGAAATAATTTTAGGTTTATTAATGTGACCATACTCTCAGCGTAAAATGAAAGAAAAACAAGTTTTTATATGCATTTTTTTGAACTAATTCTTGTATAACATATATAAAACCTTTACTTGATATATATTTTAAATAAAATAGGAACGGGAAAATAAAAAGAAATACTGTGTATGTACTTTTGACAAATTATGTACCTACGCTACAAATAATTCGAATCGAAAATAAATTGCGAAACTCTTTTCTTCAATTATTCCAACTAATTCTTCTTTACATTTTAAATATTAGTTATAGCAAAAATAATGTCTATTATATGAATATAATGTAGTGGCTATAATAAAAAGAAGACCACAATATATAGACAATATTTGAATCTAAAGTTTTCGTGATTGCAAAAGAACGTAGGAGTGGAAAGAGTTAAAAATTAAAAATAATTACTCATTAACTCCTTGTACTTGAAAGGTCTCACACTCGCCATTCGGATTAATGCTTTTTAAATATTTTTATACTTAACAAAATAAATATAAAGCAATAAATACTTTTTAACTAAATCTATAGAGTTATACATATACATGATGTATAAACATAGTGAAACTGACAATAACGTTAATTAATAATAGAAACATAATAATAACCTCAGAAGAATTTATCAAACTATTAAACTAGAAAATGTTAAGTTGCTATATGCCGACAGCAAAACGAAGATTCCTAGCATAATAAGTTTTTACAAATGTGGTGTTTTAAGGTGATGAAGCTAAACTTATCTTTTTCAGCAAACTATGTATAGTATGACTATACATAACATGATTCTCGGAAATATTTTATGTACCTGATATTATAACTTCTCGCGATAAGAGAAATTATCAGCTGTTGCAGCAGCTGTTATAAAATTTCAGCCTATTCGTTATAGCGATACCTTGGTCACACGCAAAAACAGTGAATGTATAAATGTGAACTAGAGCCTGTAAAAATGCTAAATCTAAATCTAAAAGAGACGTAAAAAGACAACAACCGAACTTGTTTACGATTTTACGTCAGTATGAACTAGTTTTGAAAACAACCAACCGAAGTAAATCCCAAACAATGTGATACAGATGTACCTGTGTAAAGAGCTTTCGTTTAAATCCGGATTCACTGGGACCGCGTGCTAACCCAAAAGCAAATATTTTCTGAAGCGCGGATTTCGTCATTTCCGTTCGTCACGTTGTCTGTTATCATTTTTACGAACGAGCGATCACTTGAGATGAGAATAGATACCAACTCCGATTTTAATTCATTGTTATAAAGTTGTGAATATACATGCAATTAAGACAGATTAAAATACATCCCCAATCCTCCAATTTACATTGAAGATTCCTCAAAAAACCGTGCAAATTGAAATTTTATAAATCGAAATTGTCAAACCGAATCGTGTTTGATCACATTTTAACCAGAAAACGTAAAAAATTTATTGATACAAGTTTTATAACAAAAAATAAAAAATGTAAGAGTTTTATCCCTGTATTGATATTGTTAAAATGTTCACATTGATCCATTTCTTTTTTTAAATAAATTACTTTAAAATCCGTATAAAAGCGAATTCGTGCAAATAAAATGTCGTGTAAGACAGGAGATAAGTGTGCACAAAATATATTTATAGTAATATGAAACTTCTAAAAAAGTAATGAATCATTTATTTTGCAGCGAAATAGATATTATCCACATGAAGAATGAGTGACTTTGAAAACCAGATTAAAGCGCGAGAAAATTATTATTATCTTACTTGTCAATTATGTAGACAGTTTGAGACCGAATGCTGCACATAACGGTCGAATATTTATGAAATATGCACATGAAATACAAGAAATGTATAACAATAGAATGTATATGGTATCAAAGCGTACAATGATGATAAAATCATGAGGGACATTTTGTCAGTGTTCCTAATGCTATCGTATTTTGTTATGTACCAATATCCATTTTTATAACGCGATAAACATATTAACGCAGACCTAATTAGTATCTAATAAAACCTTTCCTGTTACTATTATTATTAATGTCTAACTAATCTTCTAAGTGTTCTTCATATTCATTGTTATCCAAGTAATAATTTCAGTTTCATTCAGGTAAGGTGCTCTTTGCAATTTAAACAATTTGCATGTGGACTTTTGTTAGTAATAAAAAAATACATTTTACTCTGCTTATATTTACTGTATCCAACGGTTGTTTCGGTAAAACTGTCCGAAAAATTTTATTGGATACTTCTCTTATTCATCTTCCAAATGGACTATCAGACCGGTGATTCGCGTCAGTTGTCGGAAATTTGAAGAGTGTTATATAACTCGAAATGAAACGTGTGGGAATGGCGTACAGTTTGTAATCGAAAAAGTGCTCGTAAAATCGATCTGAACGTCCCCGCATGCTGTGCACGTTACAAGCTGATTCGCATAAAAAATAGCAATAACGACTGTAATTTTGTCTGTGTCAGACATCCCCCTTTTTTATTATTTGTCAGTCGGAGCAATGTATAAATTACTATACTATTTGATGCCTAACTTTCTATTTGCCCATAAATGCTAAATAGCAATTTTCGTTACATGACATTATTTACTTATGTGTTTGTTGTGACTTGTTCAATAATTGTTGTCGCTTGAACAATTAAAATGCAGCAGCAAACTATGTTTAGTAAGTAACTACATCTTTTTAGTTAACAACTGTTTGACTTATATTGAAATTTCGTTTTTTCATACGTAACATAGCGTATAATAGTTCTTGTACACAACGGTCTTATAAATGTACCGAAATTTTTCGGAATACACTATTATCAATATTTTAGAATCATTTGTTTGACTTCTGCTAAAATCAAACCTAATTGTACTATTAATAATACTTACTATTACTATTACTATTAATAATAATTTTACTAAACCTAATTTTTAAAATCAAACCTAACCTAATTTTTGTTAAAATACAATTTTTTAATAAGTTTTGTGTCAATACCACTGATATAGCAAATGATAAATGTGTATTTTTACAGACGTTATCATTGTTGACAATCAGAATATTTTTATATCAGACATAATTTTAACTTCAGACGGTGCTTCATCTAAATTTTGTTGTCATAATTTTGTTCTTACATCGAAATTTCTGATAACTACCACACGAAGCATCCAACGATATAAAATTGAAAACCGTTCATACAGTCATCACCAGAAGGTTCAGAATATAACATTATTAAAACCAACAATGATTTGTTAAATGAAAAGACAAAATGAATCCATTGACTGGCCACTACGAGATATTTCGTAGTGTTTTTTTCATTAGTGTAAATCCATTTTAGTATCGCATCTGTAACTAAATATTATATTTTGTGAAAATCTACATGGTTTCCTTGGAATAAAAACATTGTACACAGGTCAAAACGCTCTAAATTTGAATGGATTAATCTTATCAGTGTTACATATTTTTACCGAATAAACGATACGGATACGTAAAATTATTTTCCAGCGTGTTAGTTTTTACTTCATTTAAAAGTTGAAAGAAAAAAATTTGGCTTAAGTAATTACATCTATACGTTGATAGTGTTTGAGTTAATAATTTATTAACCTAGAACTACATACACAGTATTCAAACGGTTACAAAAAACAAAATGTGTTATTTCTTTACAAAAAATAATACAGAATGTGAAAAATGTAGTTTGTTAGATTTTAATCAAGGCAAATTTGCTCGGTTATTTTAAAGAAGTCTGGTTTTTAGTAGTATCTTACTTATGAACGTAATGGTTTTGAACTAACGCAATGGTTTTACCTAGAAATGTATTTCCATATGACACGCTGTTTTCACAGTAACATGACTGGAACATTTCTAAGAATTTTTAAGGGTAAAACATTTCCACGCACGTATTATAGCACAGTACATTAAAAGTATACTTTAATTGCAAACTCGTTCCAAATATTTTACTATATTTTGTAGTAGATATTTATATCTCACGCTTTGTATCAAGTCGATATCATGAACTTTTACTGTTCATGCAATGTGAATTTTTAATGTCTAAATGACGGCAGCTGCATCTACGTATAGTTACCAATTTAATACAACGCAAAAACTGTAGCCATAAAAATGTACGTCGTTATTAAAACACACGTGAATTATTTTGTAACGTGGCTCACACAATACCAGACCGAATCACTTTTAGATAAAATACACGAAATCTGAAACGGCAAATGCATATAGAACAATTACAATAATTATATACTGTAATACACCCTTGAATTTATAAAGAAGAGATACTTTTATTCTTGACAAAAAGAAAATTAAAATTTGCTCCAAAAAAGTGCAAAGAGACAACTTAGTTTCTGTAAATATATTATTTTCAAAAACCTTTTGTGAAGATTTGAAGGTCTAAAGAAACAGTATAATTTTAGTTGAAAGTATCGAAGTTGGCAAAAATGCGTTTACGGAATAAGCTAAATCTTTTTACACTCGTTAGTGCAAATTGCGATCGAACCTTTGAGCATGAGGTGAATGGTATTGTCACATGCTCGTGACTGCCTTCAATCGATGGTAATTTTTTCGAGGAAACGATTAAGCATTTTCGCAGAAGTTTAACGTCCCCAATGGTGACATCGCATTCGCGTGAGGTGTGTAGTCGCGATAACGTTCCTCCAACTCGTCCAAAGCGAAAAGCTGAAAATTATACGGAAGGGAAACGCGTCTCGCGGTTATCGATCACAGACAACAAACACCACGGCAACTACCGCTTTCCGAACTTTTATTAAGTCGTTATTTCAGCTTATAAAGCGTCGCCAACTTTCCGTACCGTTTCTCAATGATGCGTGAAATTGTACTCGCTTTTGAGGTTCCTTCCGCGGAACCGAACGTTTTGGGGAAGATCAGTTGCTCGCTGTTCCTGTTTATTGCCATGCATTATTCCCTTTGATGCTACCCGTTCGAGTTCGTAATTACATTTATGAACTTTCAGTATTCGGAGAACGTTGAAAAATTAACGATCGTTACAGGTTTCGTTCTCATTATTTTACTCGTACGTTGTTGGTAATTTCAAATGCGAGAACAGTGTGTCTGAATTTCATTATAACACTATTTTTTTGTATGCATGTGGAAGAACAAAGTTGTATTAGTTTTTAAATTAATTCTACTTATTATTGCACTAATTATGCTAGATAATTAATTAATGATTGCTGTTATAGTGAATTCAAGTGATATTACCAAATAATATGGTTCTATTTTGAAAGCTCTAATTAACGTTCAATTCATTAAGAAAGAAAAGTACAATAATATCCCGATGTATGATCGCATATCTGTCTGCTTATATGATCATGAGCTAATCTCACCAATTCCTGAAGCTACTAACTTCCTTATTCATTAACATATATTGCTTTATTTCATACTAATCATAACAATAAAAAGAGGAAGAATAAGAATAAATAACAACAAAGTTAATAATATTTAAAAAATATTACTATCTGATGTAATAAAACAAACAGAATAAATATAAGAACAGAAAACGAGAAGTAATTAGAAGATAAAATAAGTGAAATAAAATTAGCAAAACAGAACAAGAAAGAATTGAAAAAGCAATGAATATAATATATAATATATAATAAGTCCTTTTTTGCAAACGTATTTGCACCATAATCGAATTTTGAGTTCATTATTTATTACAATTTCAACTTTCTTTAATTATTTATATTGCAGCAATAATTAGACAGCTCGGACTGACGTAACCACTAAAAAAATGACAAAATAAAGGTTGATTTTTAGACATTGCTTCTAAATAGTCTGACTTTAAAAACTACTGTTTACAAGAGAGTGGTGCTTCTTGTCATCAATCAAAAATAACAGTCGAATGGAAAAAAAAATTGGCATTTAACTTCTACCATGTACAATTCAAACCTTAAAATAAATGTTATTAAACACTTCTAAGAACATTGTAAACAAAAATTAAGTATTAGGAAATCATATAAATCTACCAATCAATAAAGACAAACTAGAGTGACTTTTCTTTAGGTTTAACATAGTTTGAACACAAGAGATCATATAAAATTGAATATATTCTATACTTAATAGAATTTAACCCTTTTAGTGCTGAACAACGATATACAATAGTCATACAACTGACGCAACTGCCGAAAAAATTATAGGTTAGGTAACTCTTTAATTCCGAGATCTGTTAATACTCATTTAGGTACTGAAAACAACTTCATTTAAAATTATAGGTTAAAAAATTGTAGGTTAAGAGTAACTCTTTAATTCCGAGATCTGTTAATTCTCATTTAGGTACTGAAAACAACTTCATTTAAAATTGCTATTAACCATTAAACTGTACCTTTTTGTGGTAAAACAAGAAGTTCGATTTAAACGATTTTTTAGAGCGCTTAACAATTATACAGATAATGACACGGTAGGATTAAAATGGAACAGTCTGCGCAGTGCCACGCTGTTCAGTAAGTGAAATGCAGGAAAGAGGAACCGCAAACAGAAACAACTCTCATAAATTCACTTTATTGAGAGTACAAATGTGAACTACCCATGCAATCCGTAGGTCCCAATAGGGAAGTTCTTTGAATCATATGCACGTAATTCACGGCACCGAGTACTGTGCCAGGAAGCCTCGAAATATTGGAAAAGTAACGAAGGAATAATTGTGCAATTTATGTGTAAACTCTAAATGGGATATGATTCTGCTACCTCACGATACGTGTGCATTGAATTTTGAATCGATATTCTATTCTGATATTATACTGGTTATTTCAACTCATGTGCTGACCGATACTCTAAATCTGCTCAAATTAAAATAGATCGTCTGTAAAAAATCGCAATTGCAATTATTTGAACTGCCATTCTAATATTAATAATGATAAATACCATTATTTCGCAAAATATTTTATCCCGAAGAACTTGGATTTTGTAAAAAATATATTTACATATGACCAGTTCTCCTTGCAACTCATTTGTTTAAAGAAGCAATAAAACGCGTTGAATACAAAACTTTTTAAAAATGCTAAGAAACATTTTTAGAAAATAACGATAAAACGATATAACGATAAACGTTCACAGAACGTTTAACACATATAACATCAGTCACATGTATCTTCACAACAACTTAAGACAGTTATAACAAAAATAATAATGTAGGTATATAACATTCGTAATAATAATTACGATGTAATGTACATACACTAGCTAAGTAATAAAACTACTAAAAATCTACACTGCTCAAACATCATTTCTGAATATAAATTAAACTTTGATCGGAGAACTGACTGCAATAACCAGCAAGTTCTAAGTATAGGAAAAAAGCATAAAAATTAACTTTATATACTGTATGTATAAAAGAAGCAAACAGTTTATTAATGTATAAAATTAAGTACTATTTACTGTCAGCTTGTATACTATATTCAATATAATTTACTACCAGTTTGTAAACTATATTAAATACAATTTATTATTAAATTGTATACTATATTAAATAGAATCTACTATTAGATTGTATATTAAATACCATCTACTATTTGATTGTAAGCTATATTAAATACAATGTACTGTCCAGCTATTAATATGTCTGAAATTATTATGGAATGAATGAAAGTTACATGTGTCCTAATATGTACCCATAAACGTGCTACTCGTGGACTCTGTTATATCAGTCTGTCTTTCAACGCATCGAGTACGTTTCCGAAATGGGCACAGAACTACATTATACGCTCCGTGTTAGATGGATGTGGCTCTTTGCGGGTAATTTGTGGCCTAAATGTACAGCAGCGCCCTCTAGTCAGATCAAACTCTCTAACTAATCCTTAACTAATCGCGCGACATTAGTTGGCTCGGACTCGGAACTAAATAGGTACGTATAAGTTACCACATTGGGTTTACGCAACTAATACCCGTCTTTTAACGTTTATAACTGTAACACGATTTCCCTTTGACAAATGAAGCTGTAATCTCGCGATTCGAACTGCTTAATTTGCGTCGGAACTTCTTGTATTTGCAAACACCAAAATGTATTTACAAATTGGAAATGATATTAATTAAAATGTATCTGTGTAGAACTGATGACGTGTAACGATGTACACCTTGAAAATACTTTTTTTCTCCTGTAAACATAAGATTAATCAGAATTTTGTTAACTGAACTAATTCCTTTTTTTTGCGAAGAATATTAAAATGCAGGTCCAAGACATTTCTGTTCACATTTCAATTTTCCAGCAGTTTATTCTCAGTTTGCAGTCTCTTTTATACCAGTCAATTATAAAATTTTATCGTTCTATTACCGGAGTGGAATATCGGACGCTGTAATATTTTTATTAGAATTTATTAATAATAGACACTTTCAGTTAATACTGGCACTTTTTAAAAATTACGATATAAATACACGCGGATATTACATGTATTAAACGTACTGTCGTACATTTCTCTCAGCTTTCGACTTAAGATCTACATGTTACTACATGATAAAGACTCCATTGATATAAATTTTCTTATTCCCTCTCATTCTGTTTACAAACGACATAAATCGATTTTATTTATAACCAATACATATCAATTCTGTTTATAGCTATAGAGGAGATCGGAGACAAAAGTAATGACGTAATGAAAGTAATACGCCATTTCAGCACTTTCACAAACGCTTTCAAGCAATTTTTTTCTTAGTTGTTTGTGCATAATTGATACAGAGTCATAACGTGAATCGCAGACGGTGGTTAAACTGAATTGGTAATACTGATCACATAAGTAAATTTGTACCATTTCGACCTTCTTTTTAATATTCATAATTCAACTATTCGTATTAAACCTATCACTTGACAGAGCATTGTTAGATAATATCTCTATAAGTTTTTATAGATAACTTCAATAAATCATGTATAGTTTGTAAATTATAAAACTTCTGTTTTAGAAAACGCAGTTGAGGACAAAAGTAAAATGCATCGAAGGTGACGTATTATACAGGTCATAACTACCATTGGTAACAGATAAGTAAACCACATACATAATACAAAACAAATGCTCGAAGCTAATTATACGCTGTATTATTTCTTTTTATTGTCTCTTATAACAAAAATTCTACTCTGCGTTAGAAAAAGTATTGGTACTTACTTCTGTCCAAAATGATTAATTACTTTCGTTTTGATGGATCAGGGTGAAGGTAACGATGACTCTAACTGGAGAAAGTGTCACAACTCTTTTATCACGGAGAAGCTAAACTCGGATCAAATGATAGGCTGATAAATATACTTTCTTAATAATTTTGGTTTCTATATCTTTAAAAAGTGATTGGTAAATATGTTAAATGTAAAAAATGTGACTTTTGTCCCCTCTGACCCTTACAATGAATTACCCTGTTCTGTTATGTATATCAGGGAAATGTATGACTTCGAATTTAGTAGGAAAAGAGAAGATATTTCAGAAACGTCCATTATCGTTACATATTGTTCACTCCGCATAGATAAATTTTGGTTAACAGCGTGTTTTATCACGTTGTAAATGGCTGAAAAACCATTGGCGTGAACATTCTGTACATAGCCTCGTATACAATGAGCACCAAGTACGCTGTACTTTCGTTTATTTATATATTTATGAAAAGCTCGTTCGGAGTTTTAATTTTTACGGCTGCACATCAATTCAAATTCATACCACTTGACCTACTTTTATCGACCAACGGAGTAGTCGCGAATCGTATCATCGAAGTGTAAAACGCTGCTGTAAATTAATTCACTCCTTGCAGTTTCAACTTGTAAAATAATAAAGCCAGTGCCGTTATCGATTAACGAGGATGTTTCATAATTCTCGCTACGAGATTATATGGAACTTCTTGAAATTAGAATATCTACATTCCGCCTCAGTGTGCATCCAATTAAATATTCTTCTTTCGCGTTATATTTCTGCGTGGAATCTTCAGAATAATATTATATATTTTTATAATAATATTATGTTAATAATTGTGTCATTTTGAAATATATCACCTATTGTAGATAATAAATGTATAAGAGAATTCATCGTGATTCAGGTCTCTGAAATGTATAATAAAATAGTGTTTTATTGGGCACTCAAGTTTTTAAATGAGACTATATGCTGGAAAAATATATCTAAGGAAGTAGCACAAAATTTGGAAAATGAGCATATCAAATTTTAAATCAGGTATAATTTCAAAATCATACGATGTGTAAGTAGGTTTTTTTCACTCTTTTAGAGTCTGAAATTTCTATACATATACTGGTACGTACATCATCATTATAAGCATAAAATTATATGTGCTTAATATAGCGTAAAATTATATGTGACATTATAAGCATAATAAGAAAGCAAAATACCCCAAATTTGTTTTTTTCTTTCAATCCAAAGTTCGCTCTCCCCTTTCTGTCACTGGTTTTCGATTAAATAAAACTATCGATGATAGCATTAAACTTCTTAAGAATTTAATGTTAAGAATTTCTTCTTAAGAATTTAATAATAATTAACTGTAAATAGTATTCAAGTACTTGACTATAAATTAAATCTATAATGTAAAATATTGTGATAACCAATGCATTAATATGAATCTCATATGTTATTGAATAAAAGAATTTAATTATTTGCAATATCGCTTGGTTGACAAAATTTAAAAACTGTTTATATTTGTATTGTAATTTGAGGTAAACTCTGTACTGAGAAACTTCTCCATTTTTATTGCAGCTTGACCCTAAGAATCCCAATATGTTGGAAGGTTTATGATTAGCCCAAGGAAGGTCATTTTAGATCCACGTGAAATAGAATGATAAAAATATGTTTATTTTGGTGGAACACATTTATTTATTATTTATAATGTATTATACGATTAAATGTTTTATTCGTGTAATAAAGTGATATCAAATACTTGAAAATTTATCACCATTTATAAATAACAAAAGATGTAAACTGTTTCATTAAAGAGTTTTCATTAAATTCTTTCTTATGAATGATGATCTTGACAACATATTTCAAGGTGATCCAAATCGGAGGTGGTTCCCTTATTCTAATTCCCTTATTCCCTATATTTACCCAATTATCTTAATTTCTCTCTTAATTGTTTGACTAGGAGATTTATATTATTGGCAAAGTTGAGTTAACTATTGGCAATATTAACTGACGCCACGACTTTGGTAGATATGTAACATGAATAATAGATATCACTGATGACAAATTTTAAGTCGATACGATGGCACTGCAGGAAGTTGGAAGGAGGGTTTCGAAGAAGGTCGAGGTTGTCGGGAAAGTAATATCTTCCCGGTGGACCAAACAGCCTGGAACGTTGCGGCAACTCGTTAGTTAGCACTTGGATAGCGCATAGCGAATCCTCGATAAGAATGGAAGGGTCGGTAACCGGGGTTATCTCCGGGCAATAAACTTGGATGGAACAACATCGAGAGAGTAAGAGAGGTTACGAGACAGTCATGGCGAGCACAAGAGAGAGGCTAAGGAAGAGTCATGGAAGATCTTTGGTTGCCTTGGCACTTGGATACGATTGTTTGCGCCACCGAAGTCACTGGACCATGTTACTCTGCCCTCCGTGTCGAACATCCTGCAAAATCGATTTACTGAAATCGACCCTATCAATAGTATCTGACAGTAATTTCGACGAAGATGGACACTTCCATTCCTTCGTGTTCGGTAACCTGGCTATCGGACCAATCTATAACTATAATCTTTATCTTTTATTTAGGGAAAAACTTGTACAAAATTGTGCACGTGTATAGAATCTATACAGTCAGCTCTGCTATAAACTTTATTACATTTTTTTATTATTGTTGTCGATGTCGATCAATATTTTCCTCATACGTTTCCTTTTTTTTTTGTTCTGGTTCACCGTTAGTTTTTTACTATCTCCACGAATGCTATTGAGGCTGTCGACGAAACTTTCATTATACGCGTGCATTGTTCAGTTTTGATTTAATAAAATGGACAGAATAGAATTTTCTCAAAAATAGCTTCGCTGACACGTGTGTCATAAATTGTATTAGTTGTTTCCACGCCAAATACTTTGGTCCATGCATACTATTTCGGCACTATACGTGTCTCAAACCATTAAACGAGATTCTTCAAAACCAATCGTGATATCACATATACGAGAAATCTCTATAAAAACATGGTTTATAAACAAAATTACACGTTTATATGTATGTCATATTTTTTGCGCGGTGCCTTGCTTTCTTCTTTATACAGTACAAAATTAAAATTAAAAGTGTAGAGATATTCAGAAAATTAATTTTTCTATTGTATTGTTATTTTAAATTAATCACTCAAATGTGAAGATTTATCTCTTTATGAACGTACATAGAAAACATTACATATCAATTTACCTGATTGATGTAATTAATTTATTAATTTAAGTAATTTACTTTAATTTATTTGCACACCACTCTCACGTACAGTGCAGCCGCTCTTTGATGTAAAACTTCCACATATAAAATGAACAACTTCCAAGAATGAAAATTTGACGAAAAAGCAGTAATACCACTAACAATAAGCACTAAAGATCATGGCAAGGTCAAATTTGGTTCTGTCAAAATTAAATTAGTAGTTTCTCTTCTTAAAAGTAAATAACGGTGCATATGTTATTTACAGAATTGTTTACTATTGTTTAATATAAATAACATTCTAAAATGTTCAAAAATTATAAAATATAATTTTGGAAAATGTAAAAAATGTAAACAAAATTTCTAAACCATAGTAATCAAAGGTTAATCAGAATGGACACGAATGGGTAACGGAAGAACTGTAACTCTGAATAAATGGAAATTAATTAATCAACAACGAATATTCAATATTCAAATAAGAATACCTGCTAAGTGAACCAGTGAAATAAATAACTAATTTAGTTTGTAAAACTGATTTAATCAGTGGGACCAATCAATTTTAACAATTATTGATCAGTATTGTTTATCTTGACAAAGTTAGTGCATTTCACTGATTGCTTTTCTTACGCCTATTTCTCGATTTACACAGCAAATAGTGAAGAAAAAGTCAAAAAATTACGTAAATCGAAATTGCTATCAATTAAATCAGTAAATATACAAATTTACTTACTTATTATTATTATATATTTATTTATTCATTCATTTAATTTGTGGTACAAATTAAATCGTATTTTGTCTCATTTCAATCAGACAAATGTTAAAAATGTATTGCTAAAAGTTTCATAATAAAGAAAAATAGAAAATATAAAAGTTTTATTTTTACATTGGTAATATTACCAACATTTCTTTCAGAATCTGTTATTTTAGAAACTGTATAAAAGCGAAATCGTGTAAATAAAATTCCGTGTACATTGAGGGATTGGTGTAATTTACAATGGTTGTACTAACAGTAAAGTCATCAGTGATCATAGTATCAGTGATACATGTTACGAGCAATGTGTTCAACGTAGGGATTTCGTAAAATGACCAGGCTTTGTGTAGAATGCCCGCAACAAGTTTTGGTCAATCTATAAAATCTACGGTCATTACACAGAATACCTAGAGGGTGGTGGTTAGGTTAGGTTAGGTTTTAAAGACCACTATATACTTGTAACGTTGGAAGATCTTGAGAACTACATGAAACTCGGAAGTCCATGTAAAACAGAACAATTATAGACCTCGTTTTGGGTTGAATCAGACAGATGTTGGATTAGATTAACCTGACCTAACCTAACACACTGCCCAACGAACCGTATGCATTGTATAAAATATCCGACCCATTTGTGAAATACCTGCCCATTATATACATTGCCCAAAAAATTGGACATTCTACACAATGTCCGGTCATTTTACGAAATGCCCACAGTATATACATTGCCCGCAGTATATGCATAATAATACAATAATTTTTACATTCAAATAATTCTACGGTGATATATATCATTAAAATAATTAATAAGCTATCGCTAAAATTAACTAAAGTAGCAGCAAAAGCTACTATAACAGCAATGTAAAATTAGTTCTGTGAGGAAATTTAAAAATTTTAATTAATACAAGCTTGTAGCGTAAAAAGAACAGTAGACTAATAAAATTTTAAGAGTTGGTTTTAATGCTTGTAATAAAAGTGTTATTAATGGTTCCTGACCTATATCGAATTAATATTGACTATATGCGATATTGTTTGGTAGTTAGCCATTCGAGAATTAAATCACGTTTATACCAACTCGTTATTTACGCGACACCGATAATTTTAACGTATTTCTATTACAGAAGCGTCTACCAGTTTCAATCATTTTCCCATGGCACGGTTCGTTCTCGTTAAAATTATTTTCTTCCCCCTTTCTTGTCGACCAATCCTAGCAAATGATTTACGATCCGAGTGTCCTCGACAGTTTGCATTATTCCGATGTTGAATCTCTTTTTCCTGTCTTTCTCTTTCTTTCCCTTGCAGTATCCACTCGACCTCGATCACGCGGTGCGGCAGCTTATCAATATCAACGAGAATTCTTTTTAATAACAATCATTAGTCTCTGAATAAACAGCGCCAGCAGTGAACGAGCGAAATTGTCACTTCGCGTTTCCGCGTCCCTAGAGTCTCTAAAAAATGATTCGCAACAAAGCTCCAACTCCGATAACTATCGTCCTGTCGCTTATATTTTACGTTCTCTTTTCTCCGCCGCTCATCTAATATGCTACTGTGCATTGTCTTTTTAGATTTATCTTCTCGTTCATCTAAAGTAGTTAGAAAATGAGAATGGTTCCTTCAAGTGAAAAGATATTTGAGTATGATTGTATCAAATTTGATTTTTTACACGCATATTGCGAATATTTAAACATACACATGATGTTGTAAACAAAAGTCGTATTTAGTAGTATGTTAATTTTGATAGCTATATGCGAGTGGTCGAATATTCGAAATGTACTATCCGTATCTCATAAGAAGACGCGCGGAACAGTGGGAAGAGAGGTACTTTGTAAACACAGTTTGGATCCTTGTTTTATACGAGCGTAATTAGTAAGCCAATTGTTCAGATCAATAATACATACGCTGCAGTCCAGAAATATGTGTGAATTAGAATATTATATGTGAAAGAAAAAATGTGAATATTATATTTTCAAAGCTGAAAATTTGGTCAGACATATGGAAAGTTAAAACTTTGAAATAGTCAAATCCTTAAATTGTTATATCTACAAATTATTACCTTATCGAATTTTATCAAATAATGAAATTATAAAATAACGAAGTTTGCAAATTCAACAATTTGAAAAGCCGAAAATTTAAAACCATAGAAATACAGAAATACCAAGCTTCACATTTATAAATATAATAGTTTAACTTCCAAATGTAGAAATTGTGAATCTATAACTTTTACATTTTTAGGTTTGAAAATTCGAAAACGTAAAGAACTAAAGAGTTAAAAATGTGAATAGTCAGAAATCTAGAAATTTAGAAGTTTTGAAATTTAGAGATTTAGAGATATAGGAATTCAAAAATTCAGAAATTAAGATTGATAGGTATCTGTCTCTCGTTTCTATGGCGTGCGTAAATGACAGAGGTGATGTAGATGATCTCTGCACGCGTGACTATGTATGCGATTTTTCAGAATGATCGAAATACATGTAGTACGGTACATTCTCTTGATCCATAAAAACCGTATCTTAGCTTAGATATCTTAGCAAGAATATGTAGTTTAACATTTACAAGAGATATAATATATGACAAACGTACTAGTGGTGATGGGCATAAGAGTGAACTGCCATAATACATAAATGATTCTAGAATAAAACACGTGTGTGAATATAAGTTCATGTTAAATATTCTCTGTTTCGGGCCTCCATTAGTAGTTAGAAAACCTTGTCTTTAATTTAAGTAACATTATATTCAATGGAAGCTCGACTTGTATTTAGAATTGTAAATAGAATGGGCGAAATAACGAAATATTAAGTAATTATATTTTCTTGTATTCCAAAGTGTTCGATTCATGTTTAATCCCTTGCTCTGTAATATCATGACACATACGTAACGCACACTACACTTCGAACGAGACAAACCAGACCCGTATTTTTACCACGATTGAATTTTGGGTACAACTTTAATTATAATCAGTGCAATCAAGAATCGCTAAATGTGCCAAACATTTCAACTTTGTTTATTTATCTTGACATTGTAGCAATAATTAGTCACAAATGACGCAACTATCTAGAAAATTTAAGTTAAGAAGGTAAGTATTCAATTTTTACTTTTAAATACATGTACTATCATCAAAAATTAATATTGTAACATTGCAATAAAAATACCTGTTCTATTCAATCGGTTAAAGTTATAAAGTATGGAACTTTTGTTGGAGTATAATAATTTGCTCATCCGCTATATCACACTGCTCTGAGAGATTGCATTGATGCTCCGTTCTTATTCTATTGTGACAGATTCGTTCAAAGCATACGGACGAGTACATTTTTTCCCGGTCATCGATCCGCGATCCCAGAGCTTTCGTTCTTTGCTGCTTTCTACTCGTCGATATCGACGTTTCGGCTCAGCTTCGCATAGCCAGCCCCGTCGTCAGTAAATAAATAAGTAGGATTAGGCGCGACACGTTTATTTTCGCTTGCGTTCTCCAGCCTGCGCCACCTCTGCTGTTCCGAATTTCTCGTCGATTTTCGTCCTTTCGAATTTCGCTTGGCTGACCATTGAAACATGAACAGGAACCATCGTCTTTCTGTTTCTGCCAATCGAATTGCACTTTACGTTCCTTTTACGAGGAATTTAACGGTTGGACTACCAATCTATTCAGAATCGCTAACGTAGTTTATTCTTTAATGCCGAAAACTGTCTAACCGGTTAAATAACCTATCCACCTGATTCATTTTTAATTACAGTGCCTGTTAAAATAATTTTTTAAAAATATGTTTTAATTTTTATAAAAATAAAGAATTAATGTGAATAACTAGTTTAAGCTTTATCTTTTAATTATTTATTTAGAACGTAAAAGCTACTGTGTATTGTACACTGGTAGTTTCAACGACATCGATTACTTTCCGACTGTTGATTTCTATTGAACATGTATTGAGATTCTATTGAATAGATATGTCAGTATTTGTATAAGATATGATTTCCAAGATATGCACAGTACAATTGTGGTTTTCCTGAATACAGTCTATTATGGTTTGATTACGTAAAGCTCCTTTCATATTTCTTTCTCGTTCCACAATTTATAATATATTTCTTCCATTTCAATTTTGTCCGCTTTCTTATATGACGTAATATATTATTTCATATCACAGTTTTACGTAAGTATCTTCAGATATAAGACAACGAAGCTATCATGATAAAGGCTCTAATGTGGAGTTGCAGCGAGCAAGAAAAATAGAGCGCGACTTTTACGACAGTGTTAATTTTTAATATATAATTTATTGTAACATAAAGATATATGGCAATAGTAATTTACATTAGTTACGTGTTTCTAACGTTCCTTCTATTCTTAACGTTCACTCGATACAAATACTAAACCTTTTTTTAACGAAATTACAATAGACGACGCTTGACACGTAAATCCAGGAGTAGTACGTGAATCGAAACAAGCACACGTTTCTCTAACAGTCCCACGTACCTTCTATTTTCTATTTTTATTTCCTCTGCCCAAAGTGGTAATCTTTTTAGCAGAAACTGGCAAACCAATTATCTTATATGTCATAAAACCATGGGATATAAAAATATGTTCATGTATCCATTCGACTAGGATCAAAACTCAAAATTCTGAGTGTCGATTATTTTATAATAATAAAGGAAATAAATAATTCAATCAGTCGATTTATTTCATTCCCGATATTTTTAATAAACACACTTCTTATAGTGAAAAATCAAAAAGTGCAGTATGATGAGGATAAGAACTATTCTTCACGTAAAAAAGTTTTTGCTTTACAATATTCTTTAATTTAATCACGAATATTTTAACTTAAAAAGAGCTATGAGTGCGATCATGAAGAAAAGATATAAGATGTTGAAATGACAGACATACGTTTTATACAGGATATATCATGTAAGTGGGCAGACTTATGCCTTGAAAACTGTCAGAGATGGAAATAAATGTTAGAGGAGAAAATTGTTATACTATGTAAATGATGTAATATGTTCTATGATTCTACACTTTCTACATTTTGTGGACTTCGTACATTTTCTACATTTTTGTACATTGGGACAGCTAAACTTTACAATGTGTACAAATTTGATAGTTATATTATTAAAGAGATAAAAAATTAATGACTTCTATGCAAGCCTGTGTATTAGCATACAATATCAAAATAGGTAACAATTGATACACTGAAAATTTGAACTGTTGAATGGAAACATAAAAACTACCATAAAAAACGTATCATTTCAGAATGAAATTCGATGTCCTTTGTCTTTTAATATTTCCTCTGCTTTTGACTACTTTGAAGATATAGCTCAGTTTGGCTGTATAAAATACCCAAAATAATCCAAAAAATGTACACAATAATTTAATTCACATATTTTTATAAGTATAATGAATAGTTATTTATACATTGTTATTTTCATATGTAGTATTAAAATTTGAAATGAACATGTATAAATTTTATTGGGTCACTCTATATGGATTACAAGATTATAACTACAGGAAACTATAAATCAGAGATAACGTATTTGTAGAGTTATATTCATATCCTTATCATTATAGTAAAAAACATACAAAAAAGTTCAGAAACTTTGTGCATTGTACAGTAAAAATTATACCAACAATAGACTTAAAATATAGGTACATAATTGAATTAATACTAAATTGAATTCACGAATCTTTTCATGAATAAAAAATATATTTTTATTTTTATTCTACTTCAATATATATTTTAACGACTTATTGGATACTCTATGAAAAGGAATGAATTTACACATTAAACAAATATTTTTATTTATCTTTTATTATACTTTAGATTCAAACAGAAAAGGAAAGTTTATAATTTGCACGTATCCCAGGTAAATAATGTAATAATCATCGTGTTATAAACGTTTTACTTGTTCACAAATTTGAATTTTTTAATTCCTTTTCATTTAAAGGTTACACTCTGTGTTAAATTAAACTTTCGAGGATTTCATTTCAGTTTTCAACTCTGCAAAGGCTTTAAATATAGTACGGCAAGTACGTATTTAACAATTTATTTTCATCGGTTAAAAAAGAGTAGCAGTGTTACCCAAACTTTGCACCGAGATTTTTGTTCTACTTTATAGCAGCAAGAACAGTTAAATCGAAATTGCGTCGTCAAAAGCACTCGTTCTCGATCAATGCTGAAAGTCGTTCTCCGTAGAATATACTTCTCCGTGGCGGAAAAATTGTTTCTGTCATTTTAATATAACTTCTATTAGAACGGTCGTTTACTTTTCCGTTACCTATATCACGTAAATTTCATTCCACTCTATAGGAAATTATGAGGTACGAGTAAAATTTGTCAAAAAGAAACGACAAGTGTTCGAAATAATAAAAACGACACTTTAAAACATTTTCTGAAGCGTAGAAAATAAAACTAAAAGAAGAATATAAAATTAAAGTATTACGCTGTTAGCGACCTACCATCTACGGGTTAAAACCTTGCTCGTCATTAAATTTAGCCCATAAATAAACTTTATGGTTGTAAAATGCTTGGTTTAATAGGTCATTAACGGGATACTACCGTACATCACTTTAATATAAGGATAGGTATCCCTTTTATTCTCTACATCCTTACATTTCCTAGAAAATCATTTCCATCATAATAGCATGTACAAAAAAATACAATTGAGCAATTTAAGATACATTTTTATTTTTAATATTTATCGAGAGCTTTGAATGTTATTTCTGATTACAATCGTACTGTAAATACAATATTTTATATTTTACTGGATGTTTAATAGCATCCGTTAAGTATACTATTTTGACTGCAATCTTCTAAGGTAATCTCAGATTCATTCACTAGTTATTAAACTACATATAAGAGTTATTAACCGATTTTAATGAAACATACATAGTAGTTTTTTTTTTAATATTTTAACCATATATTCTTGATCGGCAATCATTCGTATTTAGGAGATGAAAACTGCCCTTGAAGTTGTGAACGAAAAAAATATTTTCCTCAATATCTTGAAATCTTTGTGTAAGAGGAAGATGTACATATATTCAGATTATATTATGTTACACGATACTATATTATACTGTATTTTATTAATAAAATATACTGCATTATAATGTAATATTGTAATATTACATTATGTAATATATTTATACAAAAGCATCATATTTCACCCATGAAAAAAAATAGGAAATGTTGACTTCTATCATAATCTTTAAATAAATAGATATTTTACAAAACACTTTGAATCGTCGAATTTGTCCCTATAAAACGAAAAATTTTCATATACAACATTTTTACGTACTATACAGAAGTTCCGAGATGTTCAAAAAAATGTTTTCCACCTCAAATTTCAAAGGCTGTTTGAACCCTTCTAAATATGGATGATTGCTGATAAAAAAATATGGGTCAAATATTTTTTCGTAAACCTAAAGCAAAAAGTGGCGCTTAATTTCGTTTGATAGATAATTATCAGTTAATATAAAAGAAAATATCCCGCGCATTTCGTATTTCTACCAATAATAATTCTAAAATTCGATTTTCATTAAAGTTAAATAAATATGAAGTCAAAATGTATTAAAAACTACCAAATGAAATATTTAAAATACATCACAAAATTTTTCTATATTTTGATTTTTAAAAAATCCACTTTATAAAATGATTAACTTTGAACTAATCTATCTTCAAAGGGTCTGTAATTTAAATACTGAAATTACTAAAAAAAAGTATTCACAGATAACCCATAAACTAATTACACTAAAAGCATTTGGAAGACTAAACCGTTTTTATTTTCAACTTTTGTTCAGGATGTCGGGAAATTGTGCCAACGTGCAACGCCGCTAATTCGTTTTATCGAATTTTGTTTATCGAGACGAGAGGGATCAAAGGTTTGCGACCCTTGACTTTCGAAATGAAATTTATTGGATACACGGGGTATATCGATCTTTCGTTGACTATTGAATTTGTATTAATATTCATGTATGTTGATAGTTCTAACTGCAAGGTACTTCCTCCAGGTTCAGATTTAACTGGAACAGTCGGGTATACGACGTCGGGACCGAGAGTAACGCAAATTCGTGCCGATAATGCCACTTTGCATCAGAGGGCTGCGACCAAGTGGGAAACTAACTAAATTACAGATGCAAATAGCAGAGGTTGCTTCTTACCGAGATTTAACGGATCGAATGTTGGAATAGCTTTGAGCCACTTAGCGAGCTATTAATTTGCGTGTAGAGATACCGACAAATCTATTAAATTTTACCTCCTTTTTTATTTATCACTTGTTTATTTAATACTGGAGCCACAAACAGGATCAGCATGACTCTACAGACTTTACAGACATTTCTTTATAATAATTACTCGTTTTTATAACATCATGTTTATTGTATTTATAACGTTGTATTAACATCGCACTAAATATTTTTGGATGTATTGTAAATTTGCGTATAAAATAATTTTTTTTCAAATATAAGACAACAGTTGAACTTTATACTGAAAATGAGGTAAGTCTATTTCTCATTATTGCAAGATATTTATATTATACAATACTAAAAATTATTGTGAGTAAAAATAGAATGAAATACAATTAAATCACTTTACATATGGTAAATTTTCTTAATAATTATCGTATTGATAATAAAACTCAACAATATCGTATTGCATTTGATATTTCCCGTTTTAGTTATTAGATATAAAACATTGTAATAGTCTTTAAGTTTTATTACTTATGCCGGTATAATATTAAATCATTGAAGAACTTCCATCGATAACGAGCAGATACATAATCCTTTTCGTAAAAAGTATTGTAAGCAGTTATAAATTTTACTATGAAAAGTTAATTTCATTTTAATTAAACAGCTCGCAGTACAATCTATTACGCATATTTCTAAAAAATGATTTCAGATTAGTTACGATTTTACTTTTTATCGTATTCGGAAAAGATCTTACAGAATTCGCCATTATTCACGTACAAGAAGGAAAGAAGAAACATTTCATTTTAAGCACAGGAATGTCTTAATTGAATTACACGAAGACAACTGTAGAGAAGATATCTGTGGCGGAAGACAGAGGTCTAACACAGAAAAGTAGATATCCGGGATAGAGTCGATAAAGGAGGTAGGAGAATAATGGCGGTTATCGGAAACGCTTAGGTAACAAAACCGGAAATGTCTTGGAAGAAAGTAATGGAAATTGCACAGAATAATACGATGTGATTATTGAAAAGATTTTTTTTTACTTCAAATTGCGACCAATTGATGTTTCAGAAGAAGTTGGAGATTTAAGGAAATACTAAAATTAAGGATATATGTCGTTTCATCGAGATCGATATAAAGTTTTCAGAAACGCAACGACGATATTGTATATGAATCTAAAATAATTATACCAAATTATTAACAAAACTGAAACAATGGCTATTATGTAGATTTTTTTTATTTTACTTATTTTTCTTTACCTTATGTTCACTCAATACTATTTTATTTTATTAATCCTTGCCTTATTATTATATTACAGTTACTGTATTTATTACTTTTCCATTATTCTACCAATTATGGTAAACTTTTAAGTATATAATTTGTTACTTTCGACCCGGATATAATCAGTAGTATCGAACACCGACTGCACCCGCAGTGATAAAATAGTGATCATGGTCTACAAGCAGCAAGAACATATAAAATAAAAGTAATAATAATCGATACAAAAAAAGGAAAAGCATTCCACGTGCCTACAGTAAGTTTATAAACTACCACGTGAACACAGACTGGACACGAACAATGAAGGAATTTCCACTCAACCCTCGATAGAATTCGGAGGGTTGGATAAGTTGAGCTCAATCGTCGGATTATGGTTCAACGAAGAGAGAATAACCAGCGGGTTATTGGAAGCAGTTTCGAAAACGAAATACTCCCTCCTCCGCAACGAAAGAAGGGTGAATAAAAGCTTGAATCGAGGGAAAGAACGGCTGACAAGAATCGAAATGATCTAATAATCGAAAGAAATTCTAACGGCTATTTGTGACTCGTTTTCCCTTTTACGACAATGCGAAAAGAAAAGAAAGGGAACAATGGGGTCAACAGCGGTAATATTATATTTTCAACGTGTCCATTCGTTTTACGTAGAATACTACACATTGTCCGGGTGCCACACACTGAAACGTACAAAATATTCCAAATGGAACCTGATGACAGAAATGCTTGTAACTACTCTCGATGTTTTCGCTCAGTTTCTATACATTTTCAAAATTAATCACCTTTGCATTCCATACACTTTTCCACTAAAAGACATGTTAACCAACATTGTGGAATTTTATGTCTATGACACATTATATATGTTAAATAACTAAGCCAGTAAAAAAAAAACTAGTAAAACCGATAAACAGCTAATAGTCAAACTGATTTTAAAAGGTTGGCAAAAATGGAGATAAGTATTCTTTTTAACGAAACTAACTTCACAACATAACGAAGTTAATAAATGTTCGCTTGTTAGTGATTAACTGTGCAAGAATTTTGATATTATGGTAAATAATTTAAAAACTGTCAAAAGCGGGGAATTGAGAATGGTACCTAATATGGAACACATGGGAAATTTATTAAAACTTCATTTTTACTGTGAAAAGTGAATATTTATTTAACTAAAAAGGCCAGCAGAATATCTTTCATTTTTTTTATTTATCTTGAATGATATTATTTTTCTTCATTTCCTACGCCTCGAGTACATTGCTCACATAATCGTTTTTCCTTATTATTATTCCTGTACAGTTATTACAAGTAGGGCATGTGACCTAATTGTGGAGGCTTCAAGTCAATTTGCACAATTATATATTAATTAAATGATACTGGTATATAAATGGCATATTCTTAAAATCAATATCTGTAATCTTTTTATAAAGAAATTCCTTTTGAGTAATAGAAATGAACTGTTCATAATTTAATGAAATAAAAACAGATAATTTTGTCAGTACTACAGAACTTTTTCATTCGATGTAAATGTAGTTTGGTGCCCTAATTTTGAAAAACCAGTGTATATTTCGGTGACCCCTATTACGGTGTCTTTGAATAACGCTCTCTAACCTAGCTTTTGTTAAATATGAAAATACTGTTCTAAATGTTGTCGTACCGTATTAAACAATTCAATAAAAATAAAATAACGATAAAATAAACGATAGTACACAACACACACTTGAAATGAACATGAAGCATAACCTCACAAGTCAATATCTGCCATCATCAAATATCTGCGTTTGGAGTCTTATAGACAAGCATAAAAATGTTGTAAAATTACAGAATTTACTTCAAAATAAAAACAAAATGCTTTTTAAGCGTTAAATTTATTGCTTTTTTTTTCTTTATTATATTACACAAGTTTACAATATAATATATACTTTGAAGATACATGTAAGAAACAGTTTAGTAAGCATTTTTTAACGCTAAACACTAGATTAAATATAACTGAATATATATATTAATTCTTTATCTCGATAAAAATGAACATAGATTTCAAGAAAAGTATGTTAATAAGTATCTTAACCGGTCATTCGATCGGTTTGGTAAATTTAGTGTTCAGGTTCTGGATAATAACTGTTCTAAAAATTGTCGTAAACATAATGTGCATTCTTTTATAAATATTTACAACATTGCAAAGTGTTAATACAATTATTACTTGTTTATTAGAAAATATTTTACATCAGTCGATCACTACGCTTTGATGTGGAACATGCTTTGATATGATGATTTTAAACTCTTTCAAAATATCAGTTAAATCTAGCGTAATTCCTGCATGTTTACTTTACGAATTTAAACTTGGTTCGAAAGCTGCAGTAGTATACCGTAACATATGTGTGGTATTTATAGAAGCTGTGCTAAATGAAGGTATCGCATAGAAATATTTTTAAAAATGTTTAGAAGGAAATTTGATTATGAATCATAAATCGTAAATTCGAAAATTTACACTGGATTTTTCAACTCCATTCTTAAATTTATTATTTTATAATGTTGTTATATTATACTTGATTCCTTACTTCAATATAAAAACACTCAGGAATTAGATTCAATTGCATTTCTTGACAAAAATTTAGTTTAATTGATTATCATGAGTGAAAGTGTAATAGTAACAATTAACAGTAGTAACAAAACGTAAAATAACAGTTGAAATTTGTAAAGACGAATTACTTTCTATAAATATTTAGTTATTGTATAAGAAGTTTTTAAACAAATAAATAAGTATAAATATTTATAATAAAATAAATAAATATACATATATTCATCTATATACAGAACATTATTATTAAATACAATTTCGAAGTATTTTACAAATTACGTGTTCACATTCAAGGAGCCCAAAAAATAACTACTCTACTGAGCACCTGCACTTGTAATTATTGATTTTCACCATTTTCGAAGATAAGCCGTATCATATTCAGTGTCTTCAAGGATTTGATAACAACCGTAATCTATTCAAGAGGCGTTCACGATGTACCATGCAAATTCACACATCATCGATTACTCAACTGCAGTTTTCAATTACCGAGCCAATTAATTAAGGAAGAATACGTAGGTACTTAAAAGAAAACGTTCAAGTGTTGTGCACTGAGCACTTATAAGCAACGACTGAACCAGTAAAAGTGCTGTTTTTGAAAATAATAATTCATGTACATATTGTGATCGGATTTTGTTATAGCACCGTAATTACATGTATTAGTTTACAATTATTAAACTTTAGCAAACGCACAATAATTTGACTGTAACCTATCTTATTTGCTAGTTATTCGATTTTTCCAGATCAAGTTGTGCTGAGGTAATGTAAAATAACAATTTGAAAAAAATTTAATGATTTAATTCACCCAAATTCTGGATATTATAATTTCTGCGATTTGTTTTAATAAGCTTTCAATTTTTACGCGTAATCCTTCGAAAATTGAATGACACTGTTCTCGTATTTGAATAGTGGTATTAAATGTTACTGTTCCATAAAACAAAATTTATTTAAGAAAATATTCCAGAATAAGATATTCTGCACATTTCTCCAATAAAGATTTGAGAAATTATCGTGAATATTTGTACATATGAGAAATTAATCTCATTATAAGACATGTAAGTACCTGATCGTTTTAAAAATTGTCATCTTAAAGAAGACAAAAATTTTTGTTTAAGATGTTTGTTAACCAATATCAGTATCTTTAGACTTTTGAATAAACTAGTTTTCAAATGTAGCACTGAATATTTACAAAAATATTATTAATGAAAATTTCATTTGATTACATTTGATTACATTTGATTATATTTGATTACATTCTATTTATAATTTGCTGTCATTGACATTTTCTTATTATTTTATTACTAATTGTACATTTTTCATTAATTAGGTCAAATTATCGTATAGACCCATACATAATTTTTATAAAATTGATAACTTCACAAATACATGTGTACTTTGTAATTTATCTCATAAAAATTTATTTAAACTTTAATTGTAAGATGCTGATTAATAGATTACTTTACTTAACATTTTTAACGAAATGGAATAAATAGTTCATCGTTAGTAGGGACATGGCCATATGTCAATGAAATATTTACATACATTTCAATAAAAAAAATAAGAATAATATTCAACATCCAATCGCATAAATATCAGGATAATAACGGAATTTTTATTTTGTTTTACTACGAAGAGTACAATTTACAAGTTCCATCATTTTGTATTTCTCTAACATTTCAGAAATGATAGGAAAATACTATGTATGATATCCCATTACCTTCAATAACATATTTCAAATAAAATTGTATAAACAGAACAAGACGTTTTAGAATAAGATTCCGTGTAAATAACAAATTAAAAAGTCCATTTCAATTTGTTTGATACAAACGATCGAATATTGGGCAGTCGTTAACGAACAACACTAAACCGTAAATCAAATAATTCTTTTATTCGAATAAAAAATCAGTTATTTTGCATTAAGAACGTTGATAAATATAAACTGATAAAATATAAATGTATTTCGATGTCGTCGAATTATGAGAACTTTCTACGTTTCGCTATTTGGCGATACAACCTAATATGTACATACATGGGTATGATAACCTACGAGATTTCACGTAAAAAAAGGAAGAGAAGCAGAGAATGAAGGAAAGGATAGGGAATCGCTCGTAAATATTACCGGCAAGATCTACGACATATCCGGTACGATTATCGGTGGCCGACTGCACCCCTATATTCGTGTGGGGTGAGTTAGGAATAACCGGTAATATTTCGTGGCTCGACAATGCTATCTGAGCGACCTTTTTTCTCCGGGGTATATTTTTCTTTCTCCTTCCTATCCTATTCACTCTTCATTTCTTCTACTTCGTCTTGACCTCGCGCGATTTTCCAACAGTTTCTTCTTTTGCCCTTCGAGTTCTTCGCACGCGTCTTTTTTTTGCTTCTTCTCTTCCCTTGTTGCTTTCACTGCCATCCAGGAAAGAATAATGATTTTCGTTGGTCGACTAGGGAAACGAAGGCAGATTGAATTGGAAATATGTGATTCGGCAGTGTGTAAAATCGTCAAGTTTTTCCTCCCAACTTTTCTACCTGTTCCTCTCTGTATTTCCCAGAAAAATTCGTCGTGTATCCGACTATTGTTGTGAATCGATACCAGAAATGAAAATAACGAAGTGTATTTTAAAACCCACCACGAGGAACGTAAACGACGATCCATCTTTATTAATGTTTGGAACGTTCGTTTTAACAACTGAACCACTGCAAGTGCGAACCGCTTCAAATATGAAATAAGAGTAATAGTTCAATAAACGGTAATGTCTGTAGAATATATCTCTGTACTATAGGAAAGAAATTTTAAAATAAATAGTTCACAATGAATGTTTTTATAAACTGAAGCTTTATGATACAAAACTCCAGGAAGACACGTCAGATTGATAGATACGTGACTGGGCAGTGTCACGTTATCGCGTACGAGTAGAAAAACACAATACCTAATTTTAATACTTAAACACATTTTTTATTATTTAATAAATCTAGACCGACTTTAATATTTAAAAAATAATATAACAGTAATTAATTACAACTGCAACAAAGGTACTTCCTCGATTATTATGAACCGAGTTAGAAACTATGAATCTTAAATATTGTACAATAATATTTCAGTGTGATATAAGTACTGAATTATAAAACCTTATAATTATATCTGTGTAAAGCTAATACATTTTGCTACTATATTTTGATTAATTTAAACATTAATAATAAAGTTATTGTTATTATTAAGAAAACTTTCATTCAGTTAATTACTGGTACTCGTTTAAGCACTAGGACATTTATTATATCGTACCCAACTTTTAAATTTCTCTGCAGTTTCGACTCATTCTCTTTCTTTTTTACAACCGTTCGGCGAAAACAAAATTGGCCGTCGAGGCATCATAAACAATAACATGCGAGAAATGTAATTACCGTACACTAAATTCGCAACCCCAAATACACAATTACTCGACTAATCGATGTACTCGCCGTATTTGAAGTATTCGAGGTATTCGAATTTGTTTTAAGTACAAATATTTTTGGAACTCGTTTAACGGATCACGAAAAATATTATAAACGATGAAAGAAACCGCAAGGTCGGATTGAAAGGACAGAATTCAGTCGCCACCGAAGCCGATGACGAGATCGAGGAGGTCCGTGAATATTTATCAAGAGCACTCGGTTCGATCGTAGGTAAAGATGCCCCAGCAGTCCTCGAGAAGGATGGGAGAAGAGACCGCTTGGAGAGCAATGGAGAGAACGACGGAGATATAATCCGAGGTAGTCGAGCGAAAGTCACCGAGCATCAGAATTGAATCGCCACGAATTTGAACGGCCCCGGGCAACTGTCACGTGCAGTTAGTTGGCCGGCTTCTTGGTGCCGACGCTTACACGCACTCTCTAACACGTGGAAATATAGACGGGTAACTTGGTCCTTTCAGCAAATCAAACGTGCTAATGCCTCGGGTGAAATGATCGATATAATTAGGATTGTTCTCTGCGTGAATGCAGCCAATTACTTATATGAGCCGTTTATTTTGAAATGCAAGGCCAATTTTGAAAAAAATGAAGATAACAGATAAATCTTAATATATTATTTCTATCTGCAAGCAATCTATAATGAAATTTGGATGATTTACGGTATTGGAAAGATGTTTGTTTTGAAAGTCGTGCAAGTCCACCTTAGGTTGAAATTATTTTTCGTTGAATATATCATAGTACAATTTAGCCCCAGTAAATTTTAATAAAACTGGTAAAGTAACCTTAATACGAGTAAGGATGTGCTGGAGGTCTGTCTAGATATCATTGCCGATTTCTATTATCAGCTTGCAAGTAAGTTCTATTTCAATTTCTAATAATTTCTCAACAAAGTTAACACGGTTTTTGTTTCAGTATCGATACACAAAACCCCTTAACAATTTCACAGTTATTTGAAAATTAATAATGAATTGTGACAAAATCAGACTCATTCGATGATTCTTGAAAACAGAATCATTTTAACCTAAATTCTGTGATATATCTGAAAGTGAAACTGGTAGGTAGTAATAATAAAACAAAAATACTTTTCTGGGTAGTAACGCTACTCCAATAAAATTCTGGTTTCCGAGGAATTTTATTATTTTTATTATGTTTATAGAAATAAAAGCTATGAGAATTGGTAATAAAAGAAGAATCTTGGAGTCAGGATCTGAATGCGAAGATAATTCCGAACAAACTAATTCAAAGAAATGAAGAAAAGGAATAACTGAACAATTGAAATATCACGTGTTTAATTAATGATTTTGAAAGTGAGCAAGTTCAATTGGGTACATTAAAACTTTTGTTACTACATTAAAACTACTTTTGGTACATTAAAACTGAGCGTGACGCGGTTCTAATCACCGCCGCAAGGAACATAGGCTTTTATGGCCAATACTGATTTTATACTTTTATGGTCGTAAGGTTTTCAGTCCAAATACAATATTTAGAATTTTTGGGAACTTTGAGATTTTTAAAAAATTAAGGACAAAAAAAAATAAATTAAATTATTTTTTAACAATATTGGCCATAAAAGCCTATGTTCCTTGCGGCGGTGATTAGAACCGCGTCACGCTCATACCTGCGATGCTTACAATAATTATTGAAAAATCAATTAACGGCATATGAGGAGGTATAGAATGTTCAGAATATTGTAAAAGATTGTAAAAATTATGATATTTTTAATAAAAATGCTGATTAGGGGCAATCACAGGAGGTGATTTCAAACTGTATATCTAATAAACATTGCAAAAAACAACAAATTCCAAAAACACGTATCCTCTATTTTAGTCCATACTTTACATACACAAAGTTGCAAAAAAATAAATCAACATTTAGTAAAAAAATTTAAACAAAAACAATAAATTTTCAAAATATTATTTAAACAAACAAAGTTTATTAAAATTTTTTTCTGCAGAAAAATTCCTTATTAAAAGACCAACAATTGAAAAGAAAAAGATTCCAATTATCTCCTTTAATTCCTGAGATATTCCCAAAAATATGATTTCAGCCCTTAACTTTGAGGGCTATTATCACCCCTTCAATGTGCACGATTGCCGATATAAAAAAATACGTGTCAAATATTTTCTTGAGCACTATCTTTCACATAAGTTTCATTAAAATCGGTGTGTCCCGGTTGGATATGTTCCCTTGTGAGTAGGCGTAAGGCTTGTGAAGTTTCCCGCATCAGTGTCAATTATTAGTAAAATGAACAAATCACTTGCCTATATTTTAACAGTGAAATAGAGAGTGTATGTAGAGTGCATCGTTGTTCTCTTTTCCTTATATGTTCTAACACGAAATGGTCTAGCTCTAGGTATTCAGGTTGGAAATAATGTAACGTCGCTTTGCTGTCGGAAAGTTCTGATTTGGTAGATTCTCCTATATGAATACCGACGGAGGTAACAGTCTATGACGGAACTTTCATATAGATAGGGTACACGCGCGGTCCAAAACGCTCGTCGTTTTCTGTTTGTGAGCGGGTTGAGTAAATTTTCTCTTTCAACCCCCAGCTGAAATGCCTTTTCCTTCTTCCGTTTGTACCTCTGACAAATTTACGTGTAAAACATTCAGCTCTAGCATTTATTTCCTACAATCTTTTTATATGAAATTTTTGATAACTTTATTTGAAAGTCAAAGCTGCTTTAAAGAAGGCAATCTTTGATGAATATAATAAAGTTTTCAGTGTCTCTAGATAATGATGCAACTTTATTATTCTTCCTATTTCACATTTATTAAACATGGCTTTAATTTATTTTTTAATCATTTCTTCCTACTCATCGTATTTCATAGCTTCTAGTACATACTTCTGTTATAAGAATGATGTACCTAATGAAACTTTTTAATATATTTGTTTTTCTGTATAATATTGTATTAAAAGTTTATGTACACCCGATTTTCATTCGCGTAAAACGAATCCACGTGGAACGGATACATCGAGGAGCGAGTACCTAAGCTCCAATTTCTGAACCTGTATTTTTGAAACTCAATAACGAAGCTTTCTTTTTAAGCATTTATAAATAAATCATATCTATGATTTATAAATAAAGTAATGTAAAAATGTGATAATCTTTAATAATCCGATACTTATTCTCAACGATCTATACGCTTTTAAGTTGAAACATAGTTTCTCACTGTCAGATGGCTGTTTTAAAACACCGTGCGACGCTGGAAAAGACGTTCACAGGATTTTCATAAAAGCATTCTGAGGGAGAATACGGCTGGTCTCATAAATCAGATTCAGTACTCGGGCCCGATCCACGATGCATCTAACCCCGATTCCTCGGCAATCATCTTGACCTTTCACAGGGAGCGATTTTACGCGATAAATTTTCGTTGGCATTGCTCGCGAGCAATACCGTGTAAGACAGACCTATTTATAACCAGCCAGCGTTAAGTTCTACCAGGGCCATGAGTTTACGCGAACTCTCCGACGAAGTTTCATCCGTGTCTGAGAGTCGAATGCTTAGAAACTCTGGAGTAGGAACTTTCGAAGCGTTTCGAAGGGATAAAAGAACTTTCCATTCGGGTAAACGCTTTTAATGAGAAAATATGATGCACCGCCCCCTCACGGTAGTCCCCACGACGCCAATTAGAGGAGAATAGCTTTCTCTCACCCCTTCAATCTACCACCCCCAAGTCGGAAACGCTACCACGAGCTACCCACCCCTACTTTATCTCTACTCCCCTCTCTCTCTGTCTTTCCTTTGTCCTTTCTCTTTCCTCCTATTATCGCGTTGCGAAAAGGAAGTAACCTGGACCGGGTATTTTGATGAAAATCGTAATGCAATAGGCATGTAATACAAAAGGGGGATGAAATACACCCTATCGAAGTCCTCGATAAGACGATCGACCCTTCTTAGTCTCGTGTTCATAACTACGTACTGTGGAATCGATAGGGTACTAAGGGATTTCCAGCTACGAAGACTGGTTATCTAAGGTCTCTCTGCAAAGGGGGCAAGTTAATCTGCAGATTTGGAAATTGATTTCTTTGAGACGAGGCCACCAGTTGATAGGAAAGAAGTGTACTTCGTTCCGAGAATAACAAGGCTGCTTATTTTTATAATCCAAATTGATAATCCGGACAGAAGCGAGTGAATTAAGTACATTAAGTGATCTGCGAAATCCACTGGAATATCCCAATGAACAATTTCACTGACCCACTTTATTTTTGGCCTCCTACAAGTATAATTATTTTTTGTTTCAAATTTTCGAATAATTCAATCACTGAATATTATGATTTTTTTGTAAATCGGTTGTAGGGTACTCTTTATACAATACAGCTAAATTTTGCGGGCCTTCTTATTGTGTAGAGGAAAATGACTAAATATGATGCAGTATACCTAATATAGAACAGTGCGCAACTGGAATAATACATATTTTGTCTAGGTGGAATATTTAGTTATGCATTTTCCGTGTTTACTATTATTTTATATTCCCAAATTCTTATATTCTTAAATTCCTAAATTCCTAAATTCCTAAATTCCTAAGTTTCCGAATTCCTAAAATTCCCGAATTCCTAAATTCCTGAATTCCTAAAATTCCCGAATTCCTAAATTCCTGAATTCCAAAATTCCCAAATTCCTAAATTCCCAAATTCCTAAATTTCTGAATTTCAAAACTCCTGAATTCCTAAATTCCTAAATTCCTAAATTCTCGAATTCCTAAATTTCTGAATTTCTAAGCTCCCGAATTCCTAAATTTCTGAATTTCTAAGCTCCCGAATTCCTAAATTCCCAAATTCCCAAATTCCCAAATTCCCAAATTCCCAAATTCCCAAATTCCCAAATTCCTAAATTCCGAAATTCCAAAATTCCTAAATTCCTGAATTTCCAAATTCCCACATTCCTATATTTTCAAATTCCTATGTTCTCCAGTTTCTATATTTTCAAATTCCTATATTCCTCAATTTCTAAATTTTGTTTTTTCAAGAATTTCAATGAAATTAATTAAAAAATCTATGTGTAAAAATTTGAAATTCTTATATTTTGATATTTCTAAATTCTCTAACTTCCTAACCTCCCTGAAAATGAGCGAAAACTTGAGCATAGTGTATTGTAGAGGCAAAAAATTCAACCACAACACGTTGTGGCATTTTCATAATACCAGAACGCGTTCTAGTCATTTTCTTCAACAGCCATAACAAGTACTTCGTATCATGGCATTTTTAGTGTACCAAACCGCGTTGTGGTTCTTTGAAAGCAGTCAGGATAGAAAATTTCGTGTTGTGGTTGTTGCTTTAAAACCACTACGCGCTCTTGTCGATTTTTGTCATTCATTTAGCGTATAGCATTTTAGCAATTGAGATTCCCACATTAATTTTATTTGAAAATGAATTAAATTTTATTGAATGTTGTGATATGTTTTAGTTATAGTTTATCATGATCCAGTTTCAAATTCTAAAACGCTGTCAAAATTATCGTTTAGAAAGCAAATTTCATTTTACATAAAAATTTGCTATTCTGTTCATGAATAAAAACCTGATAAATTAATCATACCATTACAAATTACAAATTGTACATAGAAATATAAAAAATATGACTTGATTTAAAACAAATGATCTTACCACCTACGTGTATATCAAATTTTGTGAAAAAAAAATATAAAAATAACAGGCTTAGCGCGTAATGTATGTATATAGTAAACCTCTAAAAAAATATGTTTTAAGAAGTGTTAAGAATTGTCTGAAAAAAAGCATGAAAGGCGTGGAAAGCTCGTAAGTATCTTTTCAGCAAATCGTCATTGAATAGTAAATTGTGCACCGACTTAATTCATATCATTATTTAATAGAAAACGCAGAAGTGTAAGTTATTGTCGATTATCTGCCGTACACGTTTTAATTGAACAATAATGCCAATTTTTGAAATTTTCGAATAAATCAGTTACAGAATATTTTTCAAACAACATACAATTGAATGAACAAATGAAAAGCGACGACAACCAGATATCTTTGGATACATATATTTCTACAATTAAAATCTCGTGTGCTTTTGACATAGATCTTGATGTTTTCAAAGAAATACTGCTAATGAAGTTGCAGGTAAAAGGTTTTTTATTACGTATAAGGCATATAAAAAAAAAACTGCCAATAAAAAAGGTTACTAGGTATTATTGCAATTGATTTCCGTTTTAACTGTTACTGCAATTTGAAGTAATAAAACGGTCGAAACATTAAATTGGATTTCATGTACAAAACTTTCAATTTTTCTTTCGTATTTTATAACTCACGGAAAAAGCATTCTACGAGTCTGTTTCTAACTTTATTTCATTACTTTGTAATATAACTGCATTTTATATGTATGTTGTCAGTTCTTGTAAACATCGCGTACAGAATTTTCTTTTTGTTCCACTGCGAAATACTGTCTACTTTTTCAGTCGTCTATCAATTAAGTTTTATTGCGTATTTGTTATGCATTAAATTTTCAGATTACTAAGTGGACATTTACGTGCAGAAGAAATAAGGATTCCGTTCAATAAACTACAAAGTTAGAATGAAGAAATTTAATAAAGTAGAATGCAATGATAATTATAAAGAGCTTTGTTAAATACTTGACAATCATTTTATTGAAAAATAATATTCCAAATTTATCTGAAATAAAACTACTATCTAAAAGTACACCTTTAGCATGACACTTAAAATGTTAACAATTATGTTATGTGTAATAATAACACAACGTTTTCCTGAAAAAATTGGCATTATTATTTAATCACTATCTTGTTGTACTTAATCTCTAAATTCTTAACACTACGACTACCGAACTTGAAAGGTTCCCAAACTTCTTGCTTTATATTTCAAATCTTGCTAAAATGCTTCTCTTAAAATCTGTATCAATTTGTATCGAGATAAGGAATGTGTATATTCAATTATATTAAATCATTTGTTTATTTCTCTACTTTACCTTTAATGTCAAGTTATGTGTACATTGGTACGGATAGATGCTATTTATTTCAATAAACTTTTTACGTTTCGTAAAAGGTCAAACCATAAAGTAAAGAGACTCGACAACTCATAAATTACAGATTCGAAATTGATTCACTAGAAGGCAAGTAGTTCCTAAAAATGGTTTAATACTGTGTCAAAGTATCGGTAAAAAAAGCATGAAAAATATCTGTCCGAAATTGTTCGAACTTTTCGATAAAGTTGAGGCCACAAAATGGTGAAAAGTATCGGTGCATGGTCTTAAATAAACAGCGTTCGCTGTCGTTGGCAGATCCTGCGATTTATCTTCGTTACCGGACGATATAAAGTCCGTAAACATTTTTACAGGAAGGATGAGAACCACTGGGCAGCAGGTTGCCGGAACTAGAATGGTACGGGGGAGAAGAGGGTTGGCTCGATCGACGGCTATAAATCAGGAAGGACACGCGAAGCTCGCCGTTCCTCCTGCCTCTATCAGGACAAACTCCTTCCAGGAGCACGCTTCTACAAAGTATCGACCGACGGATAAAGGAAGAAAACTGAACTCCCAACGGCGCATTCTTCGTCTACGCGCCGAACGAACGAACATTCTGTACTCCCTCGAACATTGAATTTACGACAAGAATGCTTAAAACGCTTCCACCCATCGTTCGCGACATCGTTATCGCGTGCAACTTGACTGACATCTCGATCATGCGATATACACCTGACGACAGAGAATTCCACGATTCTGTAACTGTCACCCTTGCAAATGGGATTCAAGTGTTAGGTTGTTGTTTATCGATCGCCTTGTTGGAGCGCAATAATACATATAATCATAAAGCCAATGTTGAATACAATCATAAATCTTGACTTACTAAAATTTATTTCTGTGGCTGTTTGTCGGACGAACAAGAATTTCTCTATAATAACAGTTTTCATATTTGATGTTTTCGTAAGCCCACCGAACTTTGTGATTTTAGTATCTGCAACCCGTTATGTGAACAAGCAATCATTGCATAAGTTACCTGAGGTAATGGTTGAATTGAGGATGACCAACAGTCAAGGGTGCTTCCTGCTTCAACTATGAAATTCATATTTCAACAACCAATAACACTACTTTCCGCTACCTCGCTGCCTAAACAAATTTTTAAAGGAACCAATCCGCTTATCCATCCTCCAACAGCATACTTATCCCAACTCCTCAGCAAGTTTTCACAAACACAATTTCTTGTTGAAAAGTAAGATATTAATGGAATGTCGAAGTAAACACGTTAACTATTTCAAGGTAGTACGTGGTGTTCAATAAAGAAACGTTGTACAGTCTTCAATTCTCATTTTCAGGTCTTCAATCTGGCTGTACGTTAGTCAATTTTTTTTAATCAAGTAGATTCAGATTTCGCAATCTAATTAGCTTGAACTGATTGTGAGTTCAGTCGAAGTACAACGCATAAACATAGTTCATTTCGAAACGTACAGGTTGTCTGGAAGTATAACTGAAAAGGGAGTACAACGATGTCCGAGTTCATTCGATAATTTCTGATAATTTTGAAGCATTATCAGTCTTTTCCTAATTTCATTATTTTCATATAATCATCTTGAAGCCTTCAGCCGCAAGCTATATTCTAGAGACTTTTGTGCTACATTATGGGTCACGTGCATCTTGCAACCCTCATCTTTAACACCATTGCTTCTGTATTATAGCATTTATAATATTAATTGAAGACCGATAAAGATTGATTAAAGACGGATTTTACTAACATTAATTTTGTAACTGCTTATTCGTATTGTTATTATAAGTATGAAACACTTTAAATGCAACCTAATTTAAGATGTGCGTATATATTATATCATTGACAACAAAATCTTCCACTTTTTGAATTAAATATTACTCATTCAGCTTAAAAGTAATAGGGAAGTTATTACAACATTCATATTTGGTATTATTTTCATTGGTATTATTTTCGTTGAAGGCCATTTTATAACGATATAATAAAAAACTAAAAATGTTTCTCTAAAAATATAGTATATTATATTATTCTTTTCAGTAATTTGATCGTCTGCCCTCAGTAGCAGTTTTAAGAATTGATGGGAATGGCTCGTGATCATATAAGCAGACAGATTTTCGGTCATATATCCAGACATTACTGTATCTGACCTCAAGCTATCTCCACCAATCACTGAAACACCTGGCTCGCGGTAGGTTATTGAACTATCCGGATGAGAAAAACTTAACATTTTCGAATGTTATATTATACTGTTATAACAAAATCAATGACTCAAATTCGCAGGTTTAAAATCATCATATATGATTATATTTGCCCTAACTTTCACATTTAAATAATAAGTTTAATGAATAATATATAACTGAAGAAGTAGAAGGTTTTGATATCAATGTTATAATACATGTGTACATTAGAAATTAGATCATTGAATAATAATAGAAATAAGAATAGTAAATAGTGAGAAAAATCATCATATTAAAAAAACACTACTGATGTAGTAAAAGAAACGGAAGAAATATAGAAATGGACAGTGCACAAAATTAGAAATGAAAGTAGGTAAAACAAAATTAGTAATAACAGAAAAGAGAAAATATTAAAAAGGAAATGAAAATAAGAAATAACAAAATTATTTTAGATTGAAATAGACCATCTAGATTTTCGTATAATTCAATTTATATTTACTTTAGCTCTGGCTGTGTCTGCCACCACGTTCTTGTTAATTTATCATTTCTTCTAAACTTTCCTAACTTTCTCTTTTGTCTGAACATTTCTAAGTACTTCCTGCCCATTCTACAATTTTCAGTTTTATCAGGGTCTCGTTCAAGTCTGGTCAATGTCAGATTATACATTTGGTAGCCAGGCTTGTACGAGCCTACGTTCACCGTTAACTTTCCCTTTCACCCTTTCAACCCCTTCAACAAAAAAGGGCATAAAAACTCTGGACATCGCGCCGCTCGAGACAGTCGTAATTTTGGTACTGACACGTCACACTGGCGGAATCGCCGATTCACATATTACCGTTTTTTGTTAATTAATCTTTATGTTACATTGAAAATATACATATTGATTTATTATTAAATATTCTACTTCTCATTCACATCTACATTCTCACAACTTTATTTAAAAAATAGAAAAATAAGATACGAAAAGTACACAAATGCATTATGTATCACGTTTAAATAGTAATTATTATATGGTATATTTCAATAATCCTCAGTGGTCGTTAATTGATGAAGTTCTTTTATAATTATGACCTATGTACCATTTCTTAATAGAAACTGAACTAAATAAATAGTTGGACTTAATTATCACCGATCATTTCCCGGAAATCCACCTCTCTAGATATATGGTCAAGTACGGTCTCAAAATGTAGCCATATAACTAGAAATCACTGTAAATCTACCGTACTTAACAGATTTAAAAAATATACAATAAAATGCTTTCATATGTTAGTTCGTTTTTGAGAAAATTGATTTAAAAAATTTGTGAACTATTTGTAAAAACAATGGCAATGATAACAACACACAAAATGACAATGTTAACAAATTGGTTGTTAATTCACTAAATATTATAAACCAGTTAATGTTATGATTATCATCACTAAAATGTGTATAACTTGATAATTACCGAATTCGATATATTCTGTATAAATGAATTTTATTTCGAATTTACAGATTTCTCAAATCTAATTTCATTTGTATATTTCTAATAAATTTTCAATTTTGTTCCATTTATTCCTAAAACAATCTAACACCGTTAAATGTGTTTTTGCAATTATAAGTTCTGTTTTATATTTTATTTTAAATGGAACAAGTTTCAAGTATTTTAATATCTGCAAACAATTATGCTTTTAAATAGTCAACTATTCATTTATAAATATCTGCTAATTTTTTCATGTATTAATATTCTTTTCGTTAAAAAAAAATAACATTTCTCTACTCATAACAAATTTTTAAAATTGAGTATTCCACGTTTAATTTACACGTATTTCTGCATACTAACATAATATGCATACAATATGTACCCAAATGTAACTTGCACTATAAGTATTATTTTGGGATTTTTTTGTCAAGTTTATCTCGACTTGACTTTTTCTCAAGATCCATTACTAACAAATAATATGCAACTTAATAATAGTATGCATTTACGTGTGATTACTCCATACCTTGTATTTCTTCGTGTAAGGGTGTCTAAAAGAGTAGGTACAATTTAAAAACTGTGGATTACTGATGACAAAATAAATAAAAAATTTCATTACGGGAAAGTATTTGGTTAGATAAAATTATGTATTTGGACTTACCACATCGCAGTAGAATCAAAAATATGGTACAAATGATCTTGTATTACTTACCTGAAACAAAAATATTAAATAACATATATTATTTCGAAATATTACATTGCAATAAAAATGTGATTATACTTATTGTGTTATATTAACCGTGATGGTTTTATTTGACTGCATACTAACCATAATATGTATCCAACCGTAACCATAAATACAGTTTTACGATACTTTTATCAAATAATATCAAACTTTATTTCGAAACCCGTTATTTTCAAATAATATATAACTTAGTAATAGTAGCTTTAACATTACCACTCTGTACAGATGAATTCGTGAAAAGAGTTTTCGATGTAACACGAGCCGGCCATTGCTCTGGCAAGTGGCTTTGTTCAGCGGATTAATTAAATACGCACGTTGAACTCATTACCATATGTTTCCATTAATATGCACAGTTGAGCTTGTTACCTAAGCAACGATGATCACAATCCGCGGAGGAGTTCGCATTGCTGCATTTAATTTACAGAAAAACTCATTGTCAGCCGAGCTTTCGTGTCACTGAATTTCAGCTTATCTTGTTCCATGAAAATTATTACTGTAATATCTATGATCTATTTTAACATCTATTCCACCAGTTACACTTTATCTGCTACCCTTTTCACAAGCTGCTACATTCATCCAGTTATTTCTTAATTGGAAGTAGAGTAAATGTACCCATTACTCAATTACTTATTTCATTGGATTAAAAATGATAAATAATGCTAACTATTGAATGAAAAATTGAAACGTTAACATTTTAAGTATTTTATTTACTAGTTTAAAGATTGTTCTCTTATTAGAGTGTTTAATAACAAGTACAATTACAGATTTGAATAAAATAAGTTTCTAAATAATATATCAAAGTGACTTTCGCGACGAATTTTCATAAGTTGTTAACGAAGTAAGTATTTTATACGCTATTCAATGTTTTCACGTACAGCAAATCAGTATTGGAATTTATAAAATTAAATACATCGAATCAGTTTGAAATTATGTTGTTCATGTCCTGAAATATTCAAAAGATCTTCAAAAATGTCAGTAGTCTTGTAACAAAGTACGAGTTTCCTAAACTACTGCAATCTTTTTACATGTTAGTTCACATCTAACATGTGCCGATTTTACATGAATTAAATTTTTCTTCTAACTATATGATATTGACCTTTTTTTATTTTTGTTCGTCTAAATATATGATACTGATCAATATTTGTTTGCAAATGAATTACCAGTAGCTTCGCTCCGCGAACCTACAATGTTTCATTGAAGTCATCGAATAAGAGTGCATGGAGTTACCCTATAGTGAACATTGATCACGAAAATTTGGCCACCAGCAAACCAAGCAAAGCATGCAGAAATTCCGATTGGATTTGTAGGTTTCGGTCATGTAGCGCGTAACAGCGCGAACAATCATTCTCTGCGAAGTGAACCCTTCTGTTTGGTACAGGGTATCGACATACGTTCGCGATAACCATTCTGATACGAGTCTGATGACAGTGACACATTGCAGCCGATTTTGGCCACTCATAGGCTGGTTACTGGCACCAGGGTCATATACCATCGGCGCATAACTGGTAATTACACGAGTCGAGCGTTTACCGCACCCCAAGCCTTCCTTTATTGCCGCCCCCGACGACTTCGCGGAAACGACGGATCGTAGAAACGCCATTTGTACCTAGGCACCGGAGGAAAACGATCGGCGAACCCGGTCAACCGACGAAGAAACGACCCACCAGCCAGACCAAACGGGATACCCATTCTTTCTGGCCACCTGCGTCCTCTGGTGATCCGATGTAGAACGCTCGTGTCCCAGGGAGAACAGAGAAAGAGACGGAGAGGAAATGGCACGCTCGATTCAACAGAATGTTTCAGTAAGAATTCCCAAGAATTTAGCGTAATGGAAAGGAAAGTTAGCAATGTCGCTCTTGGTAAATTTTATCGCTCGCAACATGATATCGTATAACATAACTGTCGATAAATAGCGGAATTTAGCTTGATATATTTTCACAATATTTTCTGCCTCCATACGAAATTTTGCTGTGTTATATGTTGACAACGAATGTTGGATTAGAGGATTTATAAGACTAACCTAAATCTATCTTTCTAATTTTAATAAATTTCTGCATGTTGATCGAGTAGAATACGGTTCTCTAATAGTTTGGGTAAACTTCCTAACCTGATAGATGATGTTCATGTATAACTCTAAGCTAATCCGATTAGTCCGCGACTATGCAGGTTACAACAATGTTGTGTAACTTTATATTCGAAATAATGTTTCTACTTTAATTTTTGAAGAACCATTTTTCATTATGCAGAGGAAAATAGGATGAAATGGGATATCTAATATATTCCTTCTCGGAAAGGAGAAGTGACATTGTATCACATGTGAGATATTGTCCGAGAAAATACATTTCAAAGTTTCTACAATTTGTCAATATTACAACTAATAAGGTTTAGAACAACTTTATTTGTCACTTTTGAAGTTCGTTCTAATTTTCTCTAATATCTTACTGTAAATGAGACATATTCCTTCTGTGTGCATATGAGGTATCTTACAAGTGACGTTTTTCCTTACAAATGACATATATGAGCGTGAGGTAAAAAAAAAAACATCGGCTACATAATGCAATGCTCAATTTACAACAATTTAGTCTTTAGACGGCAGTCTTATACAAGAATAAAATTACAAGCACAAAACAAATCCTTCTGCGTATAATATTTCAAAACACATTTTCATAAATATCAATGACCATTTGAATCTACGAATATTCTCAAACAAGGAAATTACCTGCGTTGTTTATTTTATGACCAGTATTCAGAGTGTGGATCAAATCGCAGATTTATATCAACTGTTATAAAATCAACTTCTTATAAAGGTTTTATAAAGTGAATACCGTAGATTAGCTGCATATTAAAATTACTATTACAAAAGAACAATGATATCTCGTTTCATGAGCATATCTCGTACTACCAAAATATTCCCTATAATTTAACAGAAAGTATATAGGTTTAGCATTTAAACAAATATCTGAAAAAATTCAATAAATCTTCTCAAATACAATGGTATGAATATTAACTCTATTATAAATATCTAGATGTATTTAAACAATTGTTAAATTTACAGAAATATCCAGTGCACACAAATTTCTGAAAGCATTCTTTTAGTATACAAAAAATCTCCAAAATTAGTGGACTTAAATTCTTTATGCAGTCAATCAATAATACGCATTAATAATTTGTACTCTTAGTTACTTCAGATACTGTTATCTGTTACAATGCTTTATTGAAGACGTGACCAAGTGGCGGTTCGCAAGACAAACATCTACTAGCATTTCTATTTTCTTTCTTTACTAAGCCATAAGGAATGATCGTCACCATATCGATACTATGAAGCTTGAAAGAAGTCATTTGAGACGACATGGAATAAAGAGGAGCACTCATTCTTACTGTTCGATTCTCTGATTTTAGTCGATGTTCTAATTAAATGTTGTACAGCCATAAAATCGTTGTCGTTGACCAATCGACATGAATTGGTCGTACATTATACTCGTGTACGATCGAGTGTGAAATACTACTTGCGACTGTCATTTTTAAGATGTGTTTAAGAAAGTTGGAGTTACTTTTTCTTAGCAAAAACAATTATGTAACATGTATATCGTTATCAAATAAATATAATATAGGATAAAATTTCATAAACAACATTTCTATTATCAACCAGGCGAACTGACAATTTACCTCAGCAACGTTTCAAAGTAGCTAATAAACGATTATTATAGTTGTAACCTACTTATTGCATAAAAATTTTGAAAACCAGTATCTATGTAAAATTGAAACTGCAATTGACACATACGACATTGTTGGATAGCAAATATTATCAATTTGTACACGATCACATAATGTTTAACTGAACAAGGTATTAACACTAGATATTTACAGGCGTTTGGTGACCACTTAATTTTAAATTGAAAATAAAGTTGAAAAATAAATAAAAATGATACGTAAAAAAATTTACAAACATTTTTTACCTCATTAAAAATGAATACATATTTTGCCAAAAGCTTTTTAATAATTCTTGTAATTTAAAACAAGAAATCCATCATTTTGACGGATTCTGTAAATCACTTAATTACGTAACTAATTAACGTAAATTAGTATTATAAATTTCTTAGTAAATGTGATCGTTTCTAAAAATGATAAAAATATGTAGATTTTATTTTTAAAGTGGATCCTATAGCACCAATATTCCTTTCAAGTTTCAACTTTTGAACTCCATACAGTTGAATCTGCTATCGCTCAACCGATATAGAACACAATTCCTAGTTACCACATGATACACATGGAGAAGCGGATTACTAGCTGATTTGTAGCGGTATAGGCTGATTAATAGTAGGGATGAAGACTATTTGGTACCGAGGACCATGTAACTGCTGGCAGGGATACACGTGACCATGCTCGCTGTATTGTATGACAAATATAAACAAGCAGCCACTCGATAATTTCTTATTTTGTAGAAGTTTCTTATTTAGCACATCAGGTACAACGTATTAAAAAATTCACATTAGAACGACCAGCATTAAATACACACTTACTTATAAATTGAAATAAAATGGAAAAGTAAATAAGTAAATACTGACGCGTCAATTAACGCATACAACCATTCATTATCTCAACGAAATATAAGACATTTCGATAACAGCACGATGATAAAGTTTTGCAACATAAAATATGAAACCTGAAACCATGTTTTCGACTGGTTGGTAATTCAAGTATTAAATTGTTATAACACCACACTCATAGTATAACGGGCAACATAATGTAATATTTCTTAACTTTGGCATACTTGATAACGTACTATACTTTGCTTTTAAAACAATTTATTATTTCCTAAGTTGCTTTTGATATCATAGTACATCATTCGCAACCTCGGTCACGGTATTTAACATATCAAAGACACGCACGTTGATGTCAACGATTATGTATTAGGTTGTTGCATATCAAACGGCGAATTTCGTAACAGTGTCTGACATGATTTAATGACATAATGGTATCGTGAGACGAGTACTATGCTATATTAATTTGAAACTTAAAGTTTGGTGCAAGTGATTACACAAACGTTGTGTTAAAGTTAAATAAACTAGATATGGGTTATATCAAACAATAGTCGATCTTGATAGAACATATATAAAGTTTGAGACAATATAATAATATATAAATAGTAATAATGCCATATTAATATAAAACTTAAGGGGGTATTTGTAATTGAAACCGTTGATTTCGAACGATTTATAAGACTAAAAATTATCACATTATTATTGCTCGCGGATTTTTTGCAAGATGGCATTATATAATTTTTAGACAATTATCTTTAGTATTTTTAAAATTTTTACAGTTTAATAGTCTATCTGAACGAATGTTTATTGAATTAATATGAATAGTGTATCGAATATCTCATTAAGTATCAAAAATGTTCGAGCAATTGTCATTCATTGTTAGGTAAGGAAAATCATTGAAATAAAAATAAAAATATTTTACAAACATAAAGCTGGATATACTATATAAAACATATTTGATATAGTTTTTAACGTCGTTTTATTTATTTACTTTTCCTTTATGTAATAACTTCTTTTAGTAATTTTTTATTTTATTATATAATAATATTTTATGAAAAATATATAAAAAAGTTATTGCATGAAAAGTTATTATATAAAAGAAAGATAGACAAAGAAAACGACGTTAAAGATGAATTTAAATTATTCTTTAGTAGAGATGTATATGCAAAAAGAGCAGTACAGCTCGTACAGATTGGAAGTCCATATTCTTCGTAAACTTTATTTGTTTTTCTCGCCTTCGACCTTGGACAAAGAAGACATCTCCTTCTATTCCTTTAGCAGCGAAGAATTAATTAAAAAATTAATATCTCTCACAAAAGTATTTCATATTCACATATCCTTATTCAAGATCATTTAACTAGAGGGGGCTTTTGTTAAAAAAGATTTGAAAAGTTCGCATTTCGCACATCCAAAGCTTTCGTCCCAAGAGTCCGTCTCGGGCAGCGACATTAAATTTTCATGTAATGCGGTCCACCGCCCCTACGCTTTATGATAATTCTCAAAACCAGACCCTTCTTTCGCACAAAGTGATCATTTTACTCTAATAACGGGCAAGTATCGCGAAATCCTCTTTTTACTCTTTGTCCACGGCAAGTCATGCAATTTAATTAAAGAAGCTTGGCTGAAAATGAGTGATAATAGAATGGAAAGACTACAAAGAGCATGGGCTAGCGTATTTTTAAGGATTAAGCCGGGGAAGCTCGAAAGGGCCGAACGAAATTGAACCGGACGGACGTTTTCATGGATTAATGTACGCTTTAACGCGCAGGGAAGATAATGATAATAAAATCTCGGTATCCCTACGATACGAGGAATCCAAACGTCGATAGTAATCAAGCAGAAGCTACGCGCACGCCAACGGTGCTAATAAACGGCCGTATGATTTGAATTCTCGTGCGGCTGACTCGGTGGTGGCTTGTGCCTTGCGGTTTCCAATTACAGTACGGCCACGAAGGCCGGTGACGTTTCAGTGACCTCTAAGACTGTATGCCCTGCACGATGTGTGCAGGAAGGACAGGAAAGGAGGAGAAGGGAAAGACGGGAGAGCCAAGGATGTAATTAACACGACCAGCTTGCTGCGAGACACTGACGTATCTATCTTCCAGCCCTCTGACTGCTGGGGTGGTTATCCCTTCACGGTTACGTAACGCGCAGGCCTACGTAAGACGTACTTACGTACGTCTCTCCTTGGTTTGCACGCGTATATTCACCCTGGCCATCCAACCCACGATTCTATTTCCTTGGAAGCCGCAATGCAGTTCCTGCTCGACCAAGATCAACTCTGTGACCCTAACAGTAGTTATTCGTTCAATTACCGACTCGAATTTCGTGGCTCGTTTCAATTAAGACTGTAAACCAAATTCAAATAATCGAATATCGATGAAACTCGTGTCTGGTATTCCAATACCTCGAATATTTTGCATGCTTCAAATACTTTCAATACTTTTGATATCCGAACAACAGGGGATTCGAGTATTTGGGTATTCAATGATACGGATTTATTTAATCTTGTTTCTTAATAACCCTTTCCCGTGCCATTTATTTATCAGATGCGTCAGTCAAGACTAACTATTCAGGGCTATAACATTAAAACGGACAAAGAAAATGAAAATGTTGTGAGTATTTTATATTCAGGGATCCTTGATAATGCAACTACAGTTGGGTCTAAATTTCAAGTTGAAGAGTATTCAAAATTTGAGTAAGGTTTGTCACATTTCAGCTGTAAGTGCGTCATGAGTGAGACTCGCCAAAGCACGGGAAGGGGTTAGGTTTGTTTGAATATTGAAATTAAGTGTTGTATTTTTCAGCAGTACGTGATAACATCAACACTGACGCGATTTCACGTGAGATAGAATTGCAAAAAGGAATTGACCTTAGTGAATTTATTACACTATTAATATTTATTATATTAAAGTATATTTTGTAATCTATACATTTATATTAATAATAACTATAGAAAAATATAATTCTGCTTATCACTAAACTCGTCATAATCTCAATATACTTCTACATCAACATAACATAATATCAACATAAACTAAAATTTTATAAGGTATTTTTTAATCATTTTTCTTACATTATATCACATCAATTCTTTAGAATGCCGAATGAAAAAAAGCGAAAAGGTTATACACAAAAAGATGTTTGTGCAGAAATATAAGCCTTTAAAAATTTGTAAATTTTAAAACTTACCTATCAAAAAATAATGAATTAGTAGTTAACAATGTTGACATAACAGAATCAAATAGTACTTATATAATTATTTGAATAAGTATTTGTTGAAACAAAACGTAAAACGGAAAATTGTTTCAAAAAGTATAAAGAAAAATTATTTGATCTGTTCAAAGTTATTAATGCGTGAATATTTCAAATAGTATGCGGCATAAAATAATACATTACCATAACCGTACTTGTCAGATAGTTTATTTGCATACTGTACAAATCTACTAGTGTGCATAATATCACCATGTACCAGAAAGCGTTTAATTTCTAAATTATGTTTCTATATTTAAATTTATCAAAATTAATTTCATCAAAGTTTGATACCCTCTTGATATACCACTGATGGCAACAAAATCACTCCGTGAAATTAATTGAATTGGACCATTTTTCTTCTGGACATTACTTTGAGCAATGCTACGTGTTTTGCTATCGACCACGTAACACAGTCGCCACTCGGTGAATTGCAAACTGGAATCGTTACGCGACACAGAATTGCATTCCTTAATGAACAAGTTCGCGCAGGATTATTCCCTAAGGGGTTTGTTCACAATCTCCTCGTATCTTACTCTTAAAATGCAAAACTGTCCCTGTGTATAATGTAACCCCCAAATTTTCCGTACGACATCGAGTTACGTTGAAGATGGAAGATCAAGTCAAAATGTAACGAAATTACACACTTGAAATAAAAGCTACAGTAGAATATCTTGTCACGAACAAGTGGTACGATGAATGCTTTTATTTGTAAAACTAAAATATTATGTCATAACAATAATATCAGAATTCAAACACATAGCGAATTTACAAGGAGTAAGAGAATAGCTTGTGTTAGGTAAAAACATGCGGTTGAAAGATAATTTTTTGTTTCTCACAGATAAATACAGTTTGCTCGAATACCAGTTTTCGGTTCAATGAGTTTTTCATCTAACGAGTGGGACGCGATGAAGTATGAAGCCAGATTTGAATTACAGTAAATATTCTATATATGCAAATCTTTCAGGTCTGAAGTTTTGCGTAAATCGTACAGGTCTTACATTGATTGATGTCTTGCCGAACGTAGAAAAGGACAGAAAAGAAAAATAACACGATCGCCGTTTGCGTATATCGTAAAGGTACTACATTTCGAGTGAAGGAGACCGAACTTAAGCAAACAGTGACATTTCGGTCGGACAATCCTAATGCAAGAAAAAAACTTTTATTTTTTATTTTATTTTTTGAAACTTTTTTCCATCATATTTATAACATTTTCCTCATTAAAATGAGACCAAACAGGACGTAATTCGAGATATATTTATTAATAATTTTAAATGTTACGCGTACAACGATGACTTTTCTCAAATAAGATATTGCAACTAAATATAGCTCGAATTATGTCGTGTTTGGTCTCATTTTAATCAGGAAGATGTCACGAATATGATGGAGAAAGTTGTATAAAAACGGATGAACAATACAAAAATTAGCAACGCATTAGCATTGTAAACAATTGAACAGACTTTTGCTCTTTGCCGACTGCCACGATCGCAGCACCCTTTCTTTTTCACTCGCTATCCTTCTCTGCGTTAAAAACTTTTATCGTCAATTAAACCAATAAATATAGTTCAAATTATACCGTGTTTGGTCTCATTTTAATCAGAAAAATGTAAAAAATCTATTGGTAAAAGTTTGATAACGAAAAAATAAGAAATAAAAAAAGTTTTATATTTGCATTGGTGTTGTCTCACGGATATACCAGAACCCGGATATTGTTACATTTCTCGGTGAGTGAACTTCGCGCGTCTCGAGGGGTCTTCCCTTCAGTGGTGGGGATAACATTTATGCTTACATCGTAAAGGACATTTTTGCGTATATAGAATGATTACTGTATTCCAAAATGACTGAATGAAAAATGATATATTACAATTTTTAACTGTAACTGGTATTGTCATTTTTATTTTAATTGTTATATTTTAAAATTTCTTTAAAACCATACTCTTTAACTTGGAAAAATGAAATCTCTGCATCCAGAAGTCCGATTTTTTTCAAAATGGAAATAATCTGTAAAAACTTTTGTAACTTTACTCATTTTTGCACGTTTCAAGGCAATGTATCTTCTTTAAAAAATCCATATTTTTGTCAATTAATACAGAAAACATCGAAGAAAATTGTTATACAAAAATTGTTAGGATCAGGTTGTTACAGCTTTGTTGGATACTGCACTGTCACGATAAAAAGTTTTCGATAATAATAACACTGTCACTAACAATGGTGATGATAATGATAATAATAATTTATGATAACAAAAATACTAAAATTTTCGAGATACAAACTATTACTGCCTAAGTATAAAAAGATACAAACTAGTTTAATTAGTCTATGAAACAAATGAGTTTATTACAATAAATATATTAAAGTTTTGAGATGCAAAATATTATTACATATATAGAAAATACATGAATCAATTTAATTAGTTTGATATAAAGCAAATAACAAATAATATTAAAAATAACTGTTTACTATCAAAATCAAATTGACGAAGAATGTACATAAATGTTACATGGAAGAATGTATTTGCTTGACGGAAATCAACATCAATTCACAAAGGGATAAATATTATTTTATAATATTTTATGAACAGAAATAATTCTTTTTATTTATTGTGGCTGTCATAATATTAGATCTTCACAATATACTGATGGTATTTCCACTCATAATCATTTTACATATTAATTAATTCTGAAAATTCATTATTATTTTGTAACTTTTTCTCGTTCATTAATTTTTTCTATAAATTGAATTTAAGTCTACACTATTTACTTGCAATTCTTTTGTTTTGCATTTATATGCTTTGTTACTTTCAAACTACTTTGCTATAATGGCAATAGAATGGTCAATATTTAACTAATCCAATGTTATATAAAATAAGTACGGTTTATTGTAATTTGTTTTTATTGTGCGTTAGTACATATTGACGATTATCAGTATTATCCATATTATTGATAGCAATAATATTACCGCAATTTTTTCAATCAATCTGTTATTTTATATGTTTTAGATTTGGATATATTTAACACTACCGTGTATAATAAAAATTTGAAGAGGACCTAAAAATAGGCGAAAACGTTATTATAACGAAAGTGTAACATTATACAAAATTACTAGATAAGCATAATAATAGGGTAATCGGTATATTAAAATTAAATATTTCTTGTGTTAAATGACAACATTCTGAATATGAAAACATGCAATATGGAACAATTTTTTTTACAACCACAGACGCATTTCCGAACAAACGTGCTGGTGAAATATACGCAGTTTCTCTGATATTTTTTCCACTCAATATTCTCATTCGTATTTTCTATTTGATAATAAAATAAATTGTATCGTTTCTTTTATTTACCCCACACGGAAATAACTGAATTTTGTATTTTACTTTGTATTTGCACAATACTATTTTACAAGTTAAAAAAGTAAATATTTTCAACATTTAGCTTCGTACAGATATGTTCAATCGAAACCTTTTGATCAGTGATAATACACAATTATAGTAAAAATAAACGTCATCTGAGGTTCCGAACATACCCTTCGTTGTATAATTATTTCAATTTTGAGAAAAGATAGCAAGATCTTGCAAGTAACACTAACAAGAAAATTAGAATAAGCAAAAATATTTTTTAGTGAAAAATGTATTTCAATGAAAATAATATAATACTGGAAATTTGCAACGTTTCAAGAAGGGCCAAATATTTAAATTATGACAGACAAGAAATAATTCCTTCAAATTATTCTTCCAGTAACCTCTTTAATTATGAAATTTTCTATCTTCTTTAAATATAAAAATTGTTACTTATTAATGTTCGACAAAATAAAAGAATTTCGCAGTGTATTGTTCCCCCCAGCGTATTTACAGCAGAATGTATGTCGTGTCTGTGAAGAAATTAAGCTAATAGAAGATGATCGTCTGCAACAGCTGGTTTAAAGATTTTCCGGTAATAATAAAATAAGAGAGAATGTTCGTTCGGATCCTTTCAGGCCGTAAATTCGACGTCAGACGCTGAGCTACAAATTAGAGGGGCGGAATTATATTAAGCGGAAGGTTCGTAAACTCGGGAACAATGAATGTAAGATGTTCCCGGCGAATAGGTAGGAACCGCAGGAACTAAAATTTGCTTCGACGTATGTTCTAAGTTACAGCTTACCAGTATGTGTAAGGTGATGCACATAAGGGTCACGTTAAGAGTTACGATTACGAGAAGAGTCCGTAGTTCGTTCTCCATTTAGGTGGCTACACGTTCCTACAGAGTTTTCCGTGGTGAAAAACGTCGGGTCAACTGATCCACCAAGAAGGAAACCGGGACTAGTTTTAGCGAGGTTGTAAGAACGCTCTTTGGGGAAAGCGATAAAGATGAAAGGGGTAAAAATGTCACGGACGCGAGAAGCTCATCTTTCCTGGATAGCAGTTGGGAAACCCGAGAAAGCTCGATAACGAGTTTCAAATAAATTAACAGCGATCACGAGGATACCGGTGGGTTTCGTCGATCCAAGACGAAGGATGTGCACGTCCAACAAGTGGATTTTATTAGCTTGTCGTATATCAAATTTTGAAACGTGGAAAGTCTAATACGATATGATGACTTAAAAATACTGTTAGATTTATTTAACAGAAACTAAGTGTTTCCTTCTTCAAAAATTATCGGGTCATAAACTTTCTTTAACGTTGAAGGTTCGAGTCAAGAGGATGCAGCTGTGATCTTTTGCTGTTTATTTCAATTATAGGACCCATAGGGTCTATAGAGTCGTAATGAATTTTCCTCGACGACTTTCCTTATTCTTAAGGTTCTCCTTGAACAGTAAAGACGTGCCTTTCTGTGTTTCCAGTTTTAAATTAAAGTTTCTTTTTCTGAATTATATTCAGCATATTATTTTATTTCACCACCTATTTTCTATAAATACTATAAAATAACGCTTGTAGTGTATTCGTTTGGAACTTAAAGTTCGATGAAAATGGCTATATAAATTTTTCATCGACATTCCCAAGTGTTTGCACTTGCATAGCTATTTCAATTTTGGAAACTCTGAGCAATATAGGATATTGTAAAAACTTTCTTCGTCGTATTCAGTCGTGTGACTTTTCTTGATATTTGAACTTTCATTAAGTTTTAGTATTACAAACATTTCAATTATGGCAGATTATGATGATGAAGAATTTTTCAGTGAATTATGTGTAGATACTGTATCATCCATACAGTTTATTATACCAAAAAAGCAGTATCAAAAGTTATATGGAAGATATATACGAAGTTTTATTTCAATTTGTTATGTATAATTGAAGTATATTAAAACTTGTTTGGGTTGTTTCATTTTCAAAGTCAATTACGAGATAATACCCGTTGACATGAGGTAATTTCTGTTTAAAATTGCCTATCAATACCGAATGGTTTATTTTTTGGTAGAACACACGACGGGTTGAACAATTTACAACCACGGATTAATTTCCAGCTCTTGTTAGTATTGGCCATCAGTGAATATCCATTTTTCAATTGTTTAGTATGACCTATGATATCTTATACCTTTTCATCGTATACACATACATTCTGCTGTGTCAAGAAGGACGTTAGGCGTCTGTGCATTTTCTGTTCAATGCGAATAAATTGTCAGAATTCATGCGAAATTTGCGACATCATCTACTGAGTAAAAAAATTGGACTTTTCAAGAGAGTTGTAACTCCAAATGATGAAGTTGTAGTATACTGAAAATAGCACTGATGTTTCGGGCTCGGTGCAGCGATGATGAAGTAAGTTCTTCTTCACTGCGAAGTACAAGAATTTTGTAAATTTAGCAATTCGAAAATAGAATATAGAAACATAAAAAGTGGAATATAGATATTTGAAAAATTAGTAATTGTAGAATTCAACAATATGCAAAATTGGGTATTTGGAAATTTTTTAATTTAAATGATTGATAATTTTAATTTCAGTTACTTCCAAATTTAAAAGAAAGGTATAATTTAAAAATTCAAATGCCTGGTAATTCAAATATGTTGAATTTTTAGAATTTAAAAGGTTTGAGATTCGAAAATTTAAAAGTATTGAAGTTTCAGAATTTTGGAACTTGAGGATTCGAAAAGTTATAATCCTAAAATATTATAATTTTAGAATTTTATAAATCCAGGAATTTTACAATTTTAGAATTTAAAAAATTCAGAAATTTTAGAACTATCAAATTATAGAGTTGCAGAATTGTAGTATTGTGGAATTGTGGAACTGTGGAATTGTGGAATTGTGGAATTGTAGAATTTGAAAAATTTGAGAAATTTAGAAATTTAGAATTTTTGAGTTCTCAAATTTCAGAATTTCCAAATTTTAGAAATTCAACATTGTAATACATTTAAAATACCCTTCAAGTTCTTGATTATAGATTAGTTTACACAACCCCGCAATTTGCAATGATTTTGGCTTGCTATCGTAATTCAATTGAAAATCAGTGCACATATACCGGTGCAGAACTTTGAAGAAGTGAAATGACATAACTTGTCGAGAAATGCTTATACATTGGTCTGATCTCTTTCTCGAGAATATAGTCATAGTCTGGTAGAAGACCCGTCTTTAGAAATGTGAGATGACTATAAATTAGAATGCTTGAATTCAATGTTAAGAGAATTATATAGCATATCAAGTTATAATACAGATTTCCTAAGAGTTTTATTGGACAAGGTTCCACTACTGCATAGGTTCCTGTTACGGCACACTGGATTTTTGCCAAAGCTATAATACCTGTAGCTGCAAACCATAATGTTACAGTATCTCGAATCACATTCCTATTTAAAAAGCAAACAACGATGTCTCCTTTAATCGCCGCATGAGCTTTATAGTCTAACTGGTAAATTTACATTTTTTTCAAGTTTTATGCATGTGAAGTAAGTATAAACTTTCGATATTACCATATAATTTGCAATGTAAAGGGACCAGATTATTGGCTGTACAGATAGAATTTTAATTTTTCTATATTAAAAGTTGATGCATATTTTTATAATCTACATGGACAAAGTTTTCCAATATCGTACACCAACCTAACTGTAACTTCCAATTATACAGTATTAGAATAATTCTTTGAATAATTCGTTTAACTGTTTTCCTCTATAAAAGTAATTACATAGGTTGTCAAGCAATGCGTAGAATATGCAACAGAGATATGTCTAAAAGAACATTTCAAAATACGTTAAAAGTATCCCTCAAAGCTTGAATACTTGGTAAAAGACACTTCTCTAAGAATAAATGAGTAAGTAGATTAACCTGAAAATGCAATCGGTAATTAATGTTAAATATTTTAATTGTCGTTGAATTTACAGTAGTTATTGTTATCCTAATTGATTATTTATTTTTGACAAACAATAAAGCCACATTTTTGCAGTGTGTTCTTTTATTTTATAAATCCATAACAAGGTACTTTGTAGTAATTTGTTTTACATTTACTAAAAATAATAAAAACCGAGTTAAGAATTTTTCCACTTTCTTATAAAAATCATTTATAGAAAAGTTTTTCTGAAGTAAAAAGTTAATTTAACAGAAATTAATATAAGGTAAATAATCCTATTATTAGACACATTAGAATGTAATAGTTTAGAAATAGTAAATTTTTATTAATGTACACATATTTTTATATAAAATAACGATCATTAATGTTGATTGCTGTAAGTTCATAAGTAAATCAGTTTTTAAGTGTAACATCGAATATTTATTAAAAAATTGTTAATAAAAGTTACATTTCCTTTGAAGCTTTTATTTATTTATGTATTTTATATTACTCTTCTAATATCATTAGTTTAGTTGCTTTTTATTTCATTCGATTGACGTTTTTTCGATAAAAAGTGCCTAGAAACTTTATCCCCAGTTGTATGTTTCAGTCCCCAGCCTATGAAATTATTGATAAAAACACGACATTCATGATAGTAGCGACGTAACCTCTTTCACATTATTAATAAGTACAGAGTGAAGTTAGCATGCGTTCCACGTTTTACGCTTTGGTAGCTGTGGTTCCTTAAAACACCCCATAGAATACGATCCAGTCAACTTCTCAGTTTTCTGGAATATATTATATTTCAAATTTATCACTTTTACAAAGTTTTATTGTACACATGGTACAGCACTTTCTTTTTAATATCCGGATGAAATATTTGTTACAATATTTTTAATAGTTAACTTTAAAATTCTCAGATCTCTGGTCATAGTTCTTGTGCAGAAATGTGACAAATGACATTTTTTCTCCTCTTTTTGTAATCGCAATATCTTAGATGCATTTACAGTTCCTTGTAAATAAATTCTTTATAAAAATACTGGTAAAATTATACTTATTTATTTCACTAACTACTATTGCAACAATTATCAAATGTCAAATGAATATTAAAAATTGTGCAACAAAATGATGACGCTTATTGTTAAAAAGAGAAATTATTGATAAAAATGATCCACAAAAAATTGAAAGATGTTATGCTATTTTAGAAAATATACTATGAGTGTTATGGTTCTGTTATGTAGCTCCTCTACATAATTATTTCTATAAATATTACAAAGAAAAAATAAACAACTCCGTGCTACATTTCCTGGCGCGAACCTCAGCCACTTGTATGCAGAAAGGAAAAATATTATCATGCAACACACGAGTGTACAATTTTATACAATATTTTTAATTTTATCGTGATTTAACGCAATTGTTCAAGGTTTTGATTATCATCTTGCAATACAAGTATACCCGCCCTTGAATTTACACGGATTATCCGTTCCACGCGAATTCGTTTTACACAAATGAAAATCACATAAATAAAGTCAGTACAAAAGAAAAAATATTAACAACAGAAGCTAGTACACATAAATTTGACAAATACTACATTTACTTCAAATAGCTTAACACAAAAATAATGACGTTTCAGAAAACAAAAGTAAATTTTATTTGATGTAACTATCTGTTACTGTAATACGAAACAGTCAACCTTTTTTTGAATTGGTATAGACGAATCTTCATCGTTTGAAATATTCCTAAAAATATTCCTTCATCGTTTGAAATATTCCTCGTCGTTTTCGTTGTTAATGTTAATTTCTTTGGACGATTTATTCTCAATCTTTCTTTTTACTAAGTCTTCATAAATTTGTTAATACATATGTATTCGTTATAGTACTGACGCATTTCAGCTTCGCCGATAAGTTACTGCGTACACAAGACACATAAAATTTCTAAGAAAATTTCTTTCTGAACACGTAAATTAGTACTAGGTTTATAGAACGCCAAAAGATGGCGCATCATTCCTTATTTATATTACAGAAATTATTAGGATATTTTTGTCGAAATACATATTAACACTAAATTTATGACATCCGTAAAAATGACGGATTCTAGATTCCTTATTTTCAGTTAAGAAAATTAATAAGACGCTTTTATCAAAATATATGTTAACCTTCATCAAAATAAAAAATCATTACATAAACTAGTTTACGTATTATTCATTATTTATTTATTTTTATAATTTAGTTGCAATGTAAATACAAGTGGTCATTGAACATCCGTAAATCTAGTCGAGATGAAGACAATTGTACAAATTATGTTTCATCCCTTATATATTTATCGCTGTACTTTCTTTTTCATCTAAAAGTAACTACATGGTCATCTGTAAACCTAGTGTTAAAATTGTGCATAAAAACTGTGGCAAAAATAGCGTTGCAACAGTACGATTTAAAGAAAACACAACGTAATTGTTAAAAATAAACGTTTATGTATATCTTGCTAAAATTGTAATATAATTGCCTTGCTCACGCCAAGACGTCTACAACAAGAATGCCCCGAAAAGGACACTTCTAGCCTTAGGACTCCGTTCGCCAGTCTAGCCTGCGAACTGTTTATAGCTTTAACGGTTCCCTTCAAGGGCCATTGACAAAACATCGATGGTCTACGTTCAACTTTATAATATACGAAATGCGAGCTTTCGAATTTTCTTACAAACAAAATAATTTAAAGAAAAAACAACGTAATTAACGTAAAAGAGAAAGATTTTGTAAGATAAGGGTTAAAATGACCGAAACGAACATTAAGTCCCTTTTTAAGAATACGATATATTCATGTAAAGTTGCGTTCTCGAAGACAAAGCTATGTCTTCCAGTGCTCTCTGCAGAATGCCCTCTTCCTGTTTCGAGAGGTTTCCTTATCCTTCGCGAAACTCAGGGGCCTCGGGGTTGTTTTATGGCCCTGACGTCGCAGCGTCGGGCCTCGTGGTAGTCGTCGTTAGACGGCCACGTGCCCTTCACCCTGATTTATTGGGGTGGATCGTTGGAAATTTTCCAACAATTTATTGTATGAAAAAAAAAAGAAAGAATAACATAGTTATTCGCAGATTTTTAGTATTAATTCACAGTTGTTTGCGTTCATAGTCCACCAAATGTCCGCAGTCTCTCAGGTCACGCTTTACAGTCTACAAAAAAACGACACTGTCGCGTTCGAGAAAGAACAAGTAAACAAAAACCGATCTCGCGCGTGTCACGTCTCGATCGACGCAACCGACATGTTCGTACAGGAAAATCCTACACAATTCATCATGTAAAAAAGTGTCGTGTAAATTGAAGGACGGTATATCGAAGCAGCATCGCAGAATTTAATTCGTGTCCTGTGCAAGACAATTTGATGCTAGTTGCGCACAAATTAAGCTGGCTTCTAGCGTATTTCGACAAACGGGACGAACAACAAGTATCCTTGGCCGTGTCTGGCAGCGCGGAGTGGAATTCGGTATATCAGCATTCTTGGAAACTCGTCTGGTCAAAATAATTTCCCGGATCGTTCGGAAGTTCGAAGAAATTCCTTAGTAGAAGCGAATCGTAGCTGTTTCGCAAGTGGATACGCAAAAGGAGAAGAGAGAGAGAGAGAGAGAGATGAGGAGAGAAAGAGAGGGTAGCGTTACGTAGCCAACGTATGCAAACGCGGTCGAAGGTTTGCGAGCCGTGGCACCTGTCGTAGCCGGCTAATCTTGAACACGTGTTTCCTTGTGTTAGCTGGCCCTGTGCCAATGCTCGGAGAATGGTCATTGTACAGTATTCCGGTGCTCTACACGAACATTTCTCTCGAACGGTGGCTGTATCGTACGGCTAACAGTCACGCCTATATCGGTCCTCCATCGAATCGTCCAGTTTCGACTGACCATCGAAGCACACTGCCACATTTTCTCAAACTCGCGGATAAAAGGCAAACACAAAAACGGTTTACGGTCTATTTATACAGAACCGGAACGGTAACGATACGATAAAAATGCTTCCCCATTCTGCCTTCATTTCTGTCATCTGTTTTAAGGTGCTTTTCCCATTCGCGAACGGCCATTTTAGACGACATGGTCAGCAAAATTTCTGTAGTAGCATTTATTTGAAACTTTGGATGATTTGTGAAAACTAAATAAGTAATACTCATTGTCGTGTATTAAGTAGATTGCGAAGATATACGAGATAATTAATTTAAAAATTACGCGATTTAAAAAAAATATGCGAAATTTCTATGGTTCCATTCAATAAAAAAACATACATATTAAGTTTCATCTATTGTTATCATTATCTTCAGTTTTTTAGAAATGGACTTGACTCACTTTCAAAATAAACGGCTCAAATATTACAATAATGGAAATAAAGTACAAAATTCAGATACCAATAAGACAAGTCCAGTCGAAGTAGAAATTCAATATCTCATACTCACAGCCGATAGCAATTAAAAACTTAATAATAATAAAGAATGTGTGACAAGTGAAATTAAAGAAATTCTGTTGCCCTTATGAGATAAAAATTACAAGATCAGTATAGCTTGAACACTCGGAAACATTGTATACATCTTTGCTCGTTTTTCAAAACACGATGTAATTTTTAGAAGGTTTTCTTTATTACTTTTTAAATTATGGTAGCTTTTTTCGCAGTATTTCACTTTTAATGGCTGCTACGATTTATACAATTGTATTCATCTAACAAAAGAAACTGTGGGATGATTTTAATCTACATATAAAAGTGGCTACCTTTAAAATTAAAATAGAGAAAAAAATAATTACATGTTCCAACAAAATTGCAGTTATGTAAAGTTTCACTCGTGTGAGATTCATAAAATTTCTGACTTCTACAGGAAATTAAACAAAACTGTTGTTCATAATGTTATAAATTTTTGGTAACAATTTATTTTATGTATGTAGAGCGAAAATAATTAAACAATTCATTATTGAAATACGAGGGCCGACAATTTAAGAAATATGATTAAAGGAAAAAATGTTCAAAATGTTATGTTAGAAAATCTAACTGTCATCAGGAAAATATAACAACGAAAGAGGAAAAGATCTCTCACGTATTGATTCTAACAATAAGTTAGTAAATTTGCAAACTCAGAACTTCAGTAACTTTGAGGACTTAGAAACCTAGAAATTTGAAGATTTGAAAATTCGGTAACTTGAAAACGTAAAAAATCTTATTATTTCTAAATTTGAGGATTTAAAAATTTAGGAACTTATTTATAAATTTAAGAAATTAGAAAGTTTAATATGAAAATGGGATATTTATATAATTTAGAAAACTTTAATGTTAGGGCATTTAAAAATTAAGGAATTTAAGAATTTGGAAATATGAGTATTTGTGAATTTGGAAATTTGAGAACTTAGAAATTTGAAGATTTTAAGCATTTTTATTGTATCGTTATCGTTTCAGTATTATATAAATGATATACCTCTTAATTCTACAAATCTATTTAATGTTATTAATTTATAAATAATCTTTCAATAGTTCGAAGTTAGATTATAGGTCCTTTGAATATATAGTCGGGAACAGAGGTGACTGGACAGATACCATAAACTGGAATAACTTCATCAAATTAACGTAACTTCGGAACGCAGATAGTGATCATTTTTAATTTCATTGCATTGCAAATTGATAAAGCACGAAGACGTAAATGATAACGTCCGTTAAAATATACGGATGAGTTAATTTAACAATTTGTAAAAAAGTAAAACTGAGAATGATCATTTTTATATTGTGAAACAAAATAAACTCTAATGATCAAAGTTGCCACAACTTATTGTATATTCTTAAGAAAATATGAAAGAAAATATATTAAATATGTGTATTCTTAAGAAAAATAAGTACGAAAATGAGATTAAAATTGCAAAAATTCATTTTCATGTTCTTAAGGAAGATTAAATAAATTCTAGGGTAAAGTTTATTCTGTGAACACTTTTTACTTTGCTCAACATCATACTATAATATCACATTTTATGATCCGCCATTATAGAATGTTAAACAAAATGTCATTACTATTATCATCTGATGTGTTGAATGTATTTCTGCAATATGTAATCGAACAAATAATATTGTTTTATGTGAAATATTAAAGTTGACTTTAAAAAAATAGTATATTACATACTGATGCTACTTTGCAATATTTAAATTTAAATATTTCCCAAACCAATTATTTCTTACCACAAAAAGTTTCATACCTTCTCATAAAAAATTAATGTCGATTAACACGTTTAAAAATGTATGACTATCTTAGAAAATTAAGATCTACTTTTTCCAATAAAAAGAATATTTTGAAAATCTTAAATTTTGCAATTTATAGCTAACTGAGAACTAATTTTGTTAAAAATTTATCAAAAGTACTTCAAAAACTGTGAATGATGTAACACGTCACATTTTGTATGTTCACAGAAATATAGGTATTAAGAAAATTTATTCTGTTTGCCGAAAGTAATGAATAGTATTCGATAGTCAATAGTTCACATATATGTAATGAAGTTAGTAGAACAATAATTTACTGCGAGTCTAGTATAAACATGTTAGTCTTATTAATACGATGTGAATACGTAACCGCACCGTTAAATCAATAGTTTATTGTGACATAAAGACATCCCTCGAAAGATGTTCGTGATTCTGGTTTGAAAATTGGCCATCACTATTCTCATCAATTCTTAGAACTGTCTTCATAAAATTAGCTTTCGACGTAACATACGTATTTAAAATACAGTGTACCTTAGATTTTGCCCACCAAACTTTGCAACATATGCTATATGCAAAAATAAGAAAAAGATGTTATATTAACATACAGTTTTAGATACTTTGTTGTTTTCGATCGCTGAGGAGATCTCCACTCCCTAGATTCTCCGTTTACCACCTTTCAGCACTTTTGAGGTCCATTTTAAGGAAGCTTGATTCTCTAACAAAACATAGAATCTGGTACGGTTCCGTCTGCACATTTCTATACGTGAGTGACTGGTCAAGATGGGGTTTGATAGTACTTTAATTAAAAAGTTATAACGAAAGTAAAAGATAACTTTGGACTGTTTTCTTTTTCAACGCCACATTATACACTCTGTCTCAATTTCGTACATGAAATTTTACCAACATGTCCTGTAGATAAAAATGATAAAAATCTATTATACATATAAGCATAGGTTCGTAAATATTTCAATTAAAAGATTATAAAGGATATACCACATGGTAATGCACAATTTTCTCCTTCAACACTACGTACGAATAACTATCGTCTTTCATAGTTTCTTAAATAACTTTTAATAATATATTCAAAAACCTACGTTCACATAAATATTTATGCTAGTAAAGTTATACAGACAAAACTGCAACACTGTATGTGATATCGAACAAGAAAACAGGTCGCTGATATTTCGTATTTTTTTCATAACTTAAAAAGTTTGGCATAACATTATACAAAATTATAATGTTTGTTTACCTTTATACTGATATAATATTCCTCTTTTATTTTTATGAATAAAATATGTTATTAAAGTTTGGTGGTAAGAAATTGAGATACCCTGTGTATACATAAACAAACATATAACAAGCAGATACTTAAACATCAATTGTTACTGTTTTTTGAAAGCTATGTCTCGTTTGTTTGCAATAAAGAAGGCACATACTCTTAAAACTTCAGAAGACTTTACAGTATATTCAGTTTATTTACTTATATGTGCTTTATTATGTCTTGTAATTATTTGCTGTTTATGCAAAAGGGCTTTATATATTATTCGTCATTTATTATTTCTTAAATTTTTTCAAACGATAACATTATTGTTAAAAATGCTATCTGTAAGTTTATATTTTGTAATAAATATTACACTGCTCTTTATCTTTAATGAAACAAATAAGCGCAATCTGCTTTTTTCCTTATGAAACAATCTTTAACTGTCCCTTAATTGTTCCAAAGAAATATGGTCACCGTATTTGTAGAAAAATTCAAACTTACTCGAATATAAACAAAAAAGATAATATACAGTCTCATCACTGATTGAAACGATTGCATTTATTAATTAACTCAAATAGCACCACATCACAAAGGAAGCGAATGGTATCGAGATTTACTAGGACGGAGACATAAGGGTACATATTGTAGCCATTTCCAAATAATAACCATTAATACTTGAAACGCATCAGACATGAACATTGGGATCCTACACTATGTCAACGTGTGCTGTTTCGAACGCATCAAAAGTAAGATCAGAAGGAGGGAACAGAGTAATTCCTTTGGCAGAGTTAGCGTGAACTATGTGGAATGTGTAGAGTATTCCAAGCCTAAAATTCTGCTGTGTGCAGAATTTCACACTCGGAGATTCATAAGGCATTTTATCATTTTATATTTTTTGCCTGCGTATGAATGTTTCATTGGTTCCTCTCGCTAAGATCTTTTTAACCCCCTCAGAACGGATGACGTTCTCCGTATCGCTTTATTCTACGAAACACGAGGAAAATGCATTTTCCACCACTGACTTGGCACATTCTTCAGGAGATTTAAAACATGTGTTCTTCGATGAAGTCAAAACAGATAAAATATGTACATTTCCAACAACAATTCAATTGAACATTATCATCATTAATAAGCTTCGTAAATGTTAATACGTTAAGAACTGACAACGGAATCCTGAAATCGGTTTTATTGAAACTTTGCACAATTATTCATTAGATGTGTCGAAGAATATCATCGTAATTTGTTGGTGTTCGTTTTTTATTTTAAGGGAAAAATAAATCGTTTTATCCGAGTTGAGTCGTCTATGTCACTACCTATAAATCGTAAACAACGGGAAATAATTAAAAAATGGTTGAAACAAATGTTATACTGCTTCTTTCGATCCAAAAATCTGTGTAAAATATTTTTCGAAAAAATAATATTTTTACAAAAATTAAGTTGCCTCACCCCCCATTTTTTTGAAATTCTTTTTGTTATAGATAAAAGCGTCTATTCTTTAAAAATTCATCGGTGTATTGCAATATTTGTTTACTGTAATTATTCTATATATGCACTTGCTACTTTAGGTTAGCGATAGCAGATTTATGCCATACATTTGGTATCTAATATCTTTTAACGTTATACAAAAGAATTTGTAAATACACAACGTCACTAAAAATATATTTACCGTTTATTGATCCATCACAAACAGGTGGATAATTTACACGCACGAACGTATAAATTTGCGGAAAAGACTAATCAACTCAATAACTCGTTAATATACTCTATAAGACTTGTAAATATGCGAATAAGCACCTTAATCAGGGTTAAATATATGTATAATAACCAGTTAAAGTGTGAGTACATTTTTCTGGGACATTCTATATTGCACTGAGTTAGAGGTACATTTTCTAGCTTGTATAGCACGAAAGTACTATGAGATAACATCACAAATCGCTGTAGTACTAAGCACCAACTGCACCTTACCACACAGAAGAAAGTGCTAATGGTTCAGCAGAATGCAGATCCAGCTTTTATAAAAAATTTGAGAAATATATACACTTTACACTAATATATACTAATGTGCCTATTCAAATTCGAAGGAGGAACACGTGTAGCAGTAATGACAACATCTATAAGTATTCTAAAAGATAATTGTACCTAATATGAAACATCACCTGATACGGAATATTGTATTTTATAATGTGAGTACTTTTTTTTTAGATAAAGTATGATATTTGTTTGTAATTATGATTGTAATCAAGAATAAAAGTTAAACATTTTTCGAGGCATTTTGTTAGAATATATCTCAATATTTTATGCGAAAATCAAAGACATTAAATTCTATTTAGAACTGTGGGAAATGCGCCAGTGTGAAACAAGTTTTCTATTTTTTGAACCACTGACAATGAACAAATGAACGACGTTCGAAGCTGTCACTCTTATCGCCTACATCTTCATTTATGTTGTACCGGGACGGTCTCGATGCCAGAGTGATCGAACGATTTTGGCACAGGTTGGCAAACGCTCAATATTTTGAGGAGGTTTGATATTTTATAGCTTGGAACGGAAGCTGTCTATACGACCCACTTCAATCAGTTAAAGTGAAGAATTTTGTAGTATGATATGCACCCTATACAAATTCCAATACAATCGGTCAAATTATTTTTTTATGCCTTGAAAAAGCTTTTAATAAAGTGGTGCCAGAATCTTGTTTGGACTAGTGGTTGAAAAGTTTTCAATAATAAAAAGATCAAAATAAATGCATTTAACTTTGATTTCAATTTCGAAGACTCGAAATTATTCAAGTCTAAAACAAGTGAATGTGAAAGATGCTGAATTACTATCATATTTTTAAATTCCAAAAAATTATTTGCAGTTACTCTGACTCCAAACTATCTTTGATTTTGCTCCTTCGTACAAAAAAGAATTATTTAACACTAGGTTTACGGACGTTTATGGTCATTTATATTTGAATTTGAATTGAAAGTAGAAAAACAAATAAGTTGAGGGTGATATGTGAACTGCCTAAGACATGGATTCGTTAGCTTGACGAAAGTTAACATACATTTTTACAAAAATTTCTTAATAAGTTTTATCATTTAAATTAAAAGACGTATGACCCGTCAAAATGACGGGTTCCGTAAATCTAGTGTTAAATATCGTACTGTTTACGTTAGAAAAGCATGAACTAATAATTGTTTAGTTTGGAAGTATGCACACAAATAATTTCTTCTTACAAGTATTTCCGAAACTACTGAGAAACAAAAGAATGAAAACATTTATAATTAAAATGAAATTATGTATCTATGGAATTCGTGAATATTTTTGTAAAATATACTAATATCTGAAATTTACTTCATTTTGGATATTTACAATTAAAGCAATCAAACTGAATTGAGAATTCCTATCAAATTTTCAGTACCAATATTATAATTTTTCATTGAGATAAACAGTATATACAAAAAAATTGGCAAATATAAACATGTATGAATATAAAAATTGGAAAATATATAAATTGAAAAATACGAAGATTCGGAAATATATAAATTGGAAAATATAAGGATTTAGAAATACAGAGATCCGGGAATAGAGAAATTGGAAAATATCGAGATTTAGCAATATAGTAGAGATTTGGGAATACAGAAATTGGAAAGCACAAAGAGTAGGAAATGTAGAAATTAGAAATTGTTGAAAACTGGGTATATAAAAATTGGGAAGTACGAATATTTAACAATACAGAGATTTGAGAATATATAAATTGGAAAATATAAAGCTCTGCGAATATAGAAATTATAAAATACAAGGAGTTAGCAATATTTAAATTTGTGAATATAGAAATTTAAAAATCTGTCTTGCAAAGAAATGTTTAGTTACAAATATCGCAAACAAATATAAATGCACTGTTCTATTTATAGGAGATCCTAAAAATTACTAACGTTACAGTTAGTGTTTATACGCTCCAAATTCCAGAGGTCCTGCAACTTCAATAACAAACAGAAAATTGTCAGTCACGCTTTTCTTTTATTCAGAAGTCGCAGACGTTCTAGACGCGTTATACTCCTCTACAAAATATCGGGCACGATAATCGTAAAGCTCGAAATGGGTTAGCTCGCGTTTTACGGTTCTCAAATTTCGCAGCTCGTAAAGCTTTCGATTTAAATTCCAATGGGACAGACCTCGAACCGACGGAAACCGTACGCAATACGATAGACGCGTTATTGATGTTTTCGAGCCGTACCAGAGCGTACTTAGTGTTAAATTTAACTGGTTCACCGAGAACTGTCAGACTTCCGTTGACATGCCATACCCGCATAACGAAAGCTCGGATTTCGGACCATGTAAAATAATTGTGTTGCTGAAAAGTACGAGTAAATCCATCAATAAAGCCGGAACAAGAAATTCTTGAAATATCTTACAGAAATAATTCTACTTTTTTAATTCCTTATAATTTTATTCGGCACATTTAAAATAATTCCTTTGGCGCATGATTTGCATAACTTGACAAATATATTCATAGCAACTTCTAACGCCGCCTATACATTTTTAACTCAAATCATATTACTCTCTCAAAGTTACTTCTACATTAAGGTACTGTAGAACTAATAAAGGTAAACGCGATGAAAGAATTTTAACATCTTATTATACGTGTAATTAAAATTTTAATTATATATAGATATCGAATACAATTACCAAGATTATTCATTTGCAAGTAAATTATTTTAAAAATTGTACATCTGTATACATTTTATTTTTGGAACGCACAAATGTGTTGATTGTTTGTATGTTTGTGAAGCACCATCGTGATGTGTGTTTGTATAATTTGTAACGTATCAACATGTAAATTGTTAAAACAAAAATTGTTTAAAAAAATAATTTTCAAGGATAGACACTTTTACAACTCCATATCTGCCTGCAAGGGCACATCTGCACTCTTGAAACGGAAATAAATCATAGGAGCAGTAATTAAAACAGAAAGATAAACAATGAATATGTCTACTCAATCATATTTTATCATTTGTTTATTTGTTCTTTTACTTTATTCTTAATTTCAAATTATGTGTGTATTGATACGGATACATATTATTATTCTTTTCAATAAACTTCTTACATTTCATAAAAAATTAAATTGCACAGTATAGAGACACGAAAAATCATAAATTAAAGACTCCAAATTAATGCGTATATTTACTCATGTTTTATCGTATGTTTGTTTTTAATTTCAAACTTCATTTTTAATTTTAAAGTATGTATACATTATACACCGATAAAGTTATTGTTGACATAAAAAGAAAATACCTCAAAAAAAATTTATAGTACTAAAATAAATTCGAAGCAAACAGAATCAAAACCGAAAAATGTAATGCAAATGACACAATAATGGAAACACTTACCCTATTTGTCAGCTAGGAAAGAATATAAAACTCCTTGAGAACTCTGTTATATTCGATGGCATTGTTGCAGAACGAGAAGAAAGAAATTAATTTTAGCAGACACGCGCACCGGTTAAACTCAGTTTCCGATTCTTCCGCAAGTCGTGAAGGAAGTTCACTCGCGACTGCATTAGAAATTCTGGAAATGTAATTCGAGCAACAACAAGAACACCTCTTTGCGGGCGCACGTTTCGCGCCACCATATGAAGAGTATGCAGAACTTGTCGTCTCTCGCGCTCGCGTTCCGCCTCGCAAACTGTTCCACGCAAAATTGCCGATGAATGCGCTTTCAGCAGCAGCCAAGGATGCACAACTTCGCAAATACGTGTCGATACGCTTCCTGCGCGCGAAACCACGTCGAAACTTGCGGGACAAAGCGTTTTTAATGAGCATTTCAATGCTCTGAGTTATAACCATATTACTTTGAACCTCCACTTTTTATTTAAATAAAAAGATACGCGAATAAAAAGTAGGGTAATTATACAGAATGGGTACTTTTGCGAATTTTTATAGTTTTTCGTAACTTTCTTGACAAATAGCTTTATTCTGGATCTGACAATGATAATAAATCGGGGAAACTCGAAGAATATGTAACCTCCGCAGATTTTTCACAGAACAATTATGGACTTCTTTTCAAGCCATAAGCACAGGAAGGAGCGAAGTGGATCCCGCTTCCTATGAGAGTCGAAAACCCACGTGGAGCAGAACAATTATAGATCTTGTTTCAAGCCAATAATAAGCACAAGGAGGAGGAGTCTGGGTGGAATGGTGCTAATTACAGCACTGACTGGCTGCTGCAAATGTACCCTTGAAAAATAACCTATTTTTTTCGACATACTTTCTAGATCTTCTAAGGTAACAAACGTATGCTGGCCCTTAAAATGACCGATTTTGGTTATGTTAGGTTAAGTTAGAGATCTGAAAAAAATATAAAAATTTGGAGAAATATCTATTCTGCATAATTACCAAAAGTAGTATTAGCTCAATAGTTAATATTCTTAAAGTTATGGACCACGGTGAAAAGCAAAGGAGATGTAACTTCATCGATCTATTAACAGCTCAGATGACGCGTCTATTTTAAAAACGGGACATTTTTTATAGGTATATCGAAGAATTTTTCAGTTGCACTTTTTCGAATACGAAGCCAAGTATAAAAAAATATTATTTTATTTTTTCGACCACTTTTACATGTAGAATCATTAGTCGGCTGCTTGTGCTACGATTTTTGGAACATCCAGTATATTCTCTAGTTCTTTAAGTTACATATACGAAGAAAATGAATTTCTTTAATTTAAATTTGGCGGCACTCCTCCAAGTAGAGTAGGGACGGTGAGGAACGGTAGATGGAGAGATAGAGAGAAGATAAAGTGTGGAGACTGAGAAAGGAGTTTAACCAAAGTAATTGCTAAAGAAAGGAGTTTAAAGGAAAATTGTCACTTGAAGGATAACTTTAAACGTCGTTTCTGTATTTCAAGTAGACGTTTGTATACTCGATAATGTAAATAATATTTATTTTAACCAAATTAAAATCTCTATTTCAGAGCAACGTGCACGTATTAATTTTGTTTGCAAATTTCCTAAGATAACAATAGAAAGATCTTATAGATATCAAACGAAATCAAATTTGTACCATCTTTTTTTAAAAGGATGCTTAAATAGGAGCTTAAAGTTTATTACATAAATTTAAGTAACAATTGCTATAAGATGCTATCTTGTCATTTATTAAAATTCTTTTGCGGACATGTATTCATATAAGTTTACATTTGTTCAGTTTTATTGATATGAAAATTAAACATTGCAGGTTAAAAATATTTAATTCTTAGTACAAACTATCATGGCGTATGAAAAAATAATATAACCTATTTACGTTATATTTTATTAATTATTTCAACGTGTCTTTAATAAAAATAGAACCTATCTGAAGTTATTGTTTTGAAAATTTGAAAATGTTCTAAAACAATGGACATGAAGAGCACTTCTAATTATCTATTAATGTTTAACTATTCCACTATTAGAATCCTAAAATGAAATATTTCGCATCTCCTATTCATCAATCAAAAACGGATAATGCTCAGTAAAGTGTTAGCAGTTTAAAGTTTCTTGTGATTTATTAGGTGAATTAATTTTCTACATGACTTAACCACTGCTTGACGGATCACCTGAAATCGACCATACAGCGAACATATGGTTTATTTGAACCTATTTTAAAGCGTTTCAATCAAATGTTTTTTTTTTTTACTATTTCTGAAATTTTTAACTACAAAGAATTATAAAATACGTACTATAAACATATATGTATTATGAACAAGGTGAAAAACAAGTAAATTATTGTTATATCTTAACGTGTACCACTAGTACGTACTCTCAAAATAATATTTCATTGGGTATATTTTATTTTGCCATTAATACATTTTATCAGTCGATACACATTGTAAAATATCTGTTGAAGTTAAATACAAAGTTAATACGACAATAATTTTTTAACTACAAAAATATATGGTACAAAAAAATAACTATCAGAAATAAATTAAACAAAGTTATACATACGCAAAATATATAAATAAAATTTTAAAAGGATAAACTCACTTCTTATTATACACAAAATCTTACATAGTGTTAAGGTTTATGCATTGACATGTACATTTATCATACATAACAATACCAAGTTAAAAGTAATAAAAAAACACATTACTATTAAATTTTTACCTGATGTAAATAACTACTTCTATATACCATATAAAATTATTAATTTTTTTAAGCAAGTTAAGTAAATTCTGAGCACTGTATTTAATCATTTTGTGAAGATTAAACGACAAAAAGATTATAGACAGTAAGATTAGAAAAAAAATAAAAAATTGTAAACAGTAAGATTTGAAAAAATGAAAAAATTATAAACAGTGAAATTGATATATAAACATAAATAATTACGAAATCTATATCCAATTTACGCACCCTTAATAAGCTTTCAAACAGCAGCAAGACAAAATGTCCCTGCCACGTCACCAACATTCACTCGACTGACGTATCACAACATACATACGTATTATCTAAGTGAGTTAACCAGATAGCCTATATCTACCCGTTTAACAGACGTATTTGTCAAATTTCAAAAAATGGTCCTATTACTTATTCGATCACATCCTCTACATTTATTCATAATTTGTAAAAAACGTACTAGTGTGGAATGATTTTCCCTAGTGATTTTTCCTGACGTACAGATGAGGTATTGACTGTTGATTACATTCCCTACCAACTGTTGTATAACATGGAAAAAAAGACTGGAAAGAACTCGTACCAGTAACAAACGGTGTAAAAATTGCGTGAAGCGAGCTCGTTTCTTCATCTTTGCTTGCTAGTGACGTAAACATATTTCCTGATAAGATTGTCGTCGCGGAATTTCTTAGTCGATTGCAGGTCTCCAGACCGCGATTCTCAGCTGTGCAAGGTGTTCGCGACCAACGAGAATACCATTACCAGAGAATAAAGAACCGAAGCTAGACGTTATAACGGCATTGCTAGAACCGCGCCTCCTGTTTCTTCAAGGGCTCTCCAGGGAGCTCTAACGATGTTGCGACGCGAAGAAATTCGAACGGTTTCAGCACTGACGTATACAGCAGGTACACATAGACACGTAACCATGGTGGAAATACCGAGCCAAATATGCTTTTAAGAATGCAGATGGTCTTGCATAGCAAGGATATTCTTAATGCCTTTGTAAGGGCATGTCTCCTTTGCATCTATTTTTATTTGTGCTCATCCTTCGCCTTCTTCCCTCGTTTCTTCCAGTTTATTCCAACGTTACCCCGCTGCTTTCGTGTCAAGATCGATCGATCGTTCGGTTAGAATTCTATGAGACATTTATAAGGAAGAACGATTGATGGATTTCTTCGAATAATACATATTCCACGAACGAGGAAAAACTGTATGAAATAACTGACTGTCTGAAATACACTGTTATTTCTCGTTTAAATTACTGGATATGTTGAATGTTTTTTTTATTTAAAGGAGTAAAATAAGGTATCATAATTTCAATAATTCCTTGATAAAATATTATGAAAAAGAAATTTCAAACAATTCGTGTTCATTTTCACGTAAGTAAATAAAAAATAAAGCAAATATTGTTAAATAAGTAAAATTATTTCAAGAGCAGAATTAATTTTTGTAGCTTAAGAACATAATAATCAGATTAAACAGTGCACTGATTTTTGCAGATTAAAAGTATAATGCTATTTAGAAAACACAAGTAAATTTTAGTTTTGTTCTTGGAAAAAGATATTGCTAATGGCTTCTTTTACATCAACAAATTCTTCGCTTAATATCTTAATACTGAATATTTGTCTGAAAAAGTTCCCTATTAAAATATAAGATACAAGACACGTTAATATAAAATTCTGAGTTATGTATGTTTCATTTTTTTTTATATTTTTTAGCAGTAGTCTAAATATTATATCCTGGCGAAGCGCCTGAGGCACTGTAAAGGCAAAATCCGTCACTGTGTTCAAATGTAATTTTCCAAGATATAGTTATCAGTAATCAAACATGGATAAAAGTCAACCTTGCACGATGTCGTTGATCATCCAGGTTGACAGCGAAACTACACGTATCGCTCTTCAGGTAATAAAGGTTGTTTTTACATGAATGCAAATTATGGGATAATAAAATGAAGCGGCGAGCAGCGCTTTCATCAAAAGCAGAATTATAATCGATGTTTCTTGATGATGTTATGTATTTCTTCTATAAAGCATACTAATGAAATTATTAAAAGATATATTGCCGTGATTTATCTACTTAAAAATATTACCGTATTTTATATTACCTTAATGATATTGTTCATAAATTGTATGTACAATGTCGAACATATTAATTTGTTGGGTAACATATTTTTGTTTTGAATAAATTTCCGTAAGTCACAGTTGCGAAGATATGAAGATAATTTTTACAATCTTTCTCATATGAAATTTTTATGAAAGTTTGGAAAGTAATTTTGTACACCTAAATAACCTACATATACGTATGCTGAAAATTTCGTTGTGACGCGATGAATATAAAATATTTCGAAAATCGCTTGTTATGGAAAATTGTCAAAACATTTATAAGTAAAAGTATGATTGTTTATTTATCAGGCGAATTAAAAAAAAAGCAGTTAATATAAAAATGAATAAAAAGTGGATGCTCCAAAATATATACTTTAAATAACTTTAAATGATAAATTAAATCATACAATTGTAATTGGTAAATCACACATTTTGTAAATAAATATCACTTTTACTTAAAACCTGTACTTTCATCGAAGTTAGTAAAATTTTTGTTCTTGCGCCATTTCAGCAAACAACTCATCCTCTAGCACAGAAAACATGATGGCGGTGATATTATTTGATTTTGGCTGACGTAGCGTAAACAAATATACACGCTAGTAATATCAATTTATTGAACATATGAAATGCTGCATCCACGCTGTTTTTTGATTTATAGAAATTATATTTCTACATCAAATAGTGCAATGTACATACTTTTAAATGTATCATCTTGCGCTACAAATCAATTTATAGATAAGCATAGTCGGACCGTCTAAAATATTTATAAAATAAAATATATTACTGTTGTAATGTATACTTAGATACCTTCTCTATATTTTTAGTCAATTTTTTTATTACAAAAATGAAGATGAATAATTTCAGTATTTGGAATCGACGTATTATACAAGCTATTTCTAACCTCATGAACGTAAGAAATACATAATTCCAACATAAGAGATTAACGAAATATAGTTAACACTACTGTCACGAACAAAATAAACAGCGGATCAATTAGATATAACAATAATTAGTAATTACTAGAAATCGCATAAATTTTGACGACTTTGAAATATATAATCAAAATTAAGATTTTAAATATCTACATGCTGTAAATTTAAGATAAGTTTATGTTGAATTTGTTACGTTTAGCTTTGTTTGCTTAATTTCTTACCATTCAGCATTCTCATTGCAGAACATCGTAAAATAAATTTAAGCAGTTACGGTTTAATTCGATCATTGGTAAGTGACCGGCAGTAACTAACCTGGTCATTATTTAAGTAAATATCCATTTTGGAGAAGTTCAAAACTCGATATCTCCCTGCTTGGTTAACTGACGGCCGGGATATTTATCTACCCTAACTTAACGTAATCTAATCAGTAGATTAGGTTAGGTTAGGTTCATATCTCGGTCGCCGTAAAGTGACCGGTCATACATATCCAAACTCAAAATCATGGAAATCGCATAACTTTGATTTTTAAGTTTATATATTGTTTTTCGTAGAAATAAAATGATGTTTTTAACAAAATATCATAAAGTCTAAAAAAGGAAGAAAATAGAATAAAATAGGTAAAGTCGGAAAAAATCACTAAACTGTCAAATTACCACATATTTTTACCGGTATCTCAAAAACTAATTGAGTCTAACTATAATTTATATGCAGAAAAGTTATTTGAATTGTTCAAAACATATTTGAAAGTTACGATACCTGAAATTTATTTCAAAGTTATTTTAACAGCATTTAAACAGCCTTGTTTTTATATATGTGTTGTGCAAAATGGAATAATGGAAAACAAATGAAAAAAATACGAGTACACCAAAATTTATAAAAATATTTTTAGTTGTGGAAATATTTCAGTAACATCACGTATTTCATTTTATGTTTACAACGTATACCAGTTGTATAACGAAGCATATTATTCAATAATAATAATAACGGAAATTATAAAGAAATAACGAAAATGTAATGAGACTGAGAATATTCTCATCAACGCGGTAACAGGATATTCCAAATAGTCGCAATGGAAACTTTCAAATATGATTTAAGGTATTCGTTACCAAATGTAAATTAATATTTCATCCTTCAATTGTACACGAGTGTTTTACGAATCTTGCTTTTATATTTTATCGCAATTTTCGTAGTGGATTAGTGTTATGACATTTAGTATTATCTTATACACGAAGGTTGAATTTATTTCAATATTTTCAAAGTGGTAAAATAATACTGAAGATGATGTCCGAAGTAGGCAGTCAAGAACGTAATAATATCAGTTCATAAGAAAATTAAACGATTTATTTTGGTTCGTCCGATTACTTTCTCATTACATTGTGCACTTTTATATTTCGACCAAAACGGGCTGAAAGAGTAAATGCGAAACACGAATACGATAAAAATGTTTTATCATTTTTTACAACTACAAAATTATACGAAAAAATGGATGAAAAACGAACAAAATGTGAGTAAAATGTCAATCAGCTTCATTTGTACACCGTGAGAGCAATGACAATCAGTGCGATAAATGCATAAAAAGTACAATAATAGAATACAATTTAATAATTTCATATAATATTATGTCAATATATATCGCATACAAAAAATTGTATTCCAAACTGACACAGCATTCAATGCTTCGAATAACAAACAAGTTTATCACAAAATTAAGTTTTACATAATTAAATCAGCATCAGACAGGATATGAAAATAAAAATTGATAATTTCGTGTGGGACACAACTATTATTCCATTATTGCTGCAATTTCGTGTCTTTAAAGCGCTTACTCCATAAATGATAACTGGCATGAAAATGAGATAGCAATATCGTAACAAACCCATTATAGAAGATGGCAATGTATAGACTTCACAGTGACAGCTGGTGACGGATATTAATTTTTAATTAATTCTCAACGGTACGTCATTAACGTAAATTAAACGTTTCGTTTGCCGTGTCGCTGACTCACTCTTTATTGAAAGATCGTTAAATCCTCTATGAATTATCGTTCCGGAAATTTTATCGGACGAATGGGGGTCTGTACCGACGAAAGTGCCGCCCTAAATCATTAATGGAATATTCGGTGACCACTGGGCGGTACGAGTAAATGGCAATTACTGCTTTACGCTTCGTGGCCTGGCTTCGAGTAATTTTACTCCCTGGAAATTGGACGTGATACGATCCAACTATGTGTACACCGGCCTTGCCCGAACACATTTGCAAGAATTGCCCGCGAGTTTCTACTTTTTCCCACTTTTTTCTCCTCTCACTTCTACTAGTAATTTCAGAAATTAAGCTAGCACGCTAACCTGGCTGTAACGGTGCAGTTCAAATTTTCTCGTCTTTTACGCGGGCTTACCGATTCAAGTGAGACTAGAAATTGGACGAGGATATAAAAGATTGTGAACAAAATTGTTGAACATTATAAGAGCAATTTAGAAGCAATTCAGGTGCTTTGAAACTATCAGCACTCTTTCATTTGTATAATCGCATTATGAGAAGCTTATAAGACAATAGTAAACAAAGACAGGTATCACTGACCTAAGAAAATCGGTTACGTTTAAAAAGGGATAAAGTCATTTATACAGGGTGTTCCAAAGAAAATGTACTTACTATTTATTAATTTGAACATTTGCAAAGACAGATAATTGTGTAAACAACTTGCGAGAATGAATAATCTACTTAATAAGTCAATACCTTTTGTTAATTCATCCTATTTGACGTGGAAATATGTCAATATAAATCTTGATCAAAATTAAATATATATATGTGTAACAGTTAGTTAAAATATGAGTATTTTTTTTTAACATCGTGTATTTATATCTACTGAACTTGTATTTGTGAAATGCGTATTCTTTCTTATAAAATTAATTTAGTTCAATTTCTACAGAATAATGAGAAGTACTATAACGGCGACAAAACAATGATTTTGTATTACGAATATTTATGTAATTTTACAATTCGGAGCATTTTATTTTCAAAACTATTTATTGTCGCGAATATTGTTATCAATCGAACAGTACTTATAAGATAAGACACATATACTACTGTATACCAACACCATCAAGTGTAGGTTATGTAGGTTCCTGCATATCAAATAGCTGATGCCAACATTATTTGATGATATAATGGTAGCATAAAACAGCATTAATACCATATAAACTTGAGACCTAAAATGTTATGAAAATGACTACACAGCGATTCCAATAATACTCATCAATGTTAATTAAAAAAAAAAAATACGTGAATTTTTTGTAATATTACAACAATGTTTATGTACATAAAAAATCATAAACTAGTAATGACCGTAAGTTTGACATTTTTTAATCGTTTTTGGCAAAAAATGAGTTCCAGTGAAAATTTTGCAAGCATTATTACTTCAACTTCAACATTATATAAAAGGTACACGGAATTCATGTTATATATAGTACTTCAAAAAGAAATAATATATTATCATTTTATATAGAGTCTGATAGTACAATCAGGAAGTAAATCTACATGTAAAGACAAGCCAAAAACTATAGATTTAAATCCGTTTTTGAGAAAAGTAAATTTGGAAATATTTTCAATATACATGTTTCACGAGTTGTTTATAATAAAAGAATGACAATTTCAACAAATTGTTTATTTATTCAACAATTAATCGATGTTCTAAACTGCCAAATTTAATTATTAGCATCAGTATAAAATTTATTTAACCATATCCTCCACCATTTATAGTACACGTTACTTACGTGTGTTCTTATCGTCGACTAATTCATCATGTTATATCCCTTTGCGAACGAAACATTCCGAAGCACACATGTTTTTCGGTGGCTATTTTCCGACACTCGTCCGCAAAGGGTTAAATTATGGAAAATAATGACTGAGTATAAACTTTTGTAATATTATTGACTTATTCATTTATGACATTCCTTAATCATTAAAATAATGAAAAGTTGCATTTGTCGTTTTCTGTTTGACAAGCAAATTCTTTTTAGAAATACTTAGCAAATTTTCAATTTTAATTTGCTCAAAAACTAAATCTCCTATGAGTAAATTTAATTCCTACATTCTTGCTTTCTCTCTCCGTGTAGATTCAATCCGTTCTCGGCTCTCTCGACAGATCTGAAATATCCTGTATAACTTAATTCTATCTCTTAGAATTCTATAACTTGTAGATTTCAAAATAGATCTATTTATTCCAAATTTACTTTTATCCATCGACATTCAATTAATATTCAATTTAGTCCTGAAATGGATTGTAGGATAATTTTAGTTTTAAAATAATTTCGAAAATAATCCAATTTATGTAAATGTGTTTTCGTAGTTATAAATTGAATGTGCTCCACATCTTGCTTCAAATTATGCAGATATTGAGTTCAATAAAGCACGTCTAAAAGGAAGATTTCTCTTTATTTCTATCTACAATAAATGCACTTTTGCAATACAGATTTACAGACATTTATATTTAAGTCCATCAAATTTTCAGATGTAATAAGTGCATATTCCAGAAAAAGAGTATATTTCCTAAAAGAAGCATATCGAAATTTCTCAGTTCTATTATTTGAAATTTGACGGTATCATTAAAAGAGCCTCAATCAAGGTAAACTATATTTTATTTTATGATTATTTGTTATTCTTTTTTGACAATAATTTCATTCTGTATCAAACATTTGTATTAGTCATTGTTCTTCTGTATTAAAAGAAGGTATTGGTTTCATATTATTTTAAAGATTTTTTTTTATTTTTATATCTTTCTTTACTTTTTCACAAAATTGCCGTGTGTACATTTTTCTCTTTATACGAACTTTGATCCTTTTCTCTCTCACTCCATTGAAAATCAATAAAGGATGCAATTAGAAAGGCAAATATTTTAAAAATTACAAAAACACTATTGTAAATGTGTATAAGTTAAAAATATTGTTTGGATAATGTATACCTACAGATTCAGTTTTTTTTTATTTTGCTTATTTCGGTATCTACGTTAGTTTTGCCGATATAAAACAATATTTGACCAACAAATACTGCGGATCACAGAGTCATTCCTTTTTTAATTCTTTTTTGAACTTCTTTTACGAAAAAGTATGAAACGTTTGATAAAATGCAAACATTTCGCAAAACGTTGTTTTTATATAACATATGTAGAAAGCAATGTAGTGAAAGGTTAGAACGTAAATAAACAAAAAATGAAAATTGAATTACTTGTATCTATACACCGATAAACATCAATACGTATTTCAATCAATTTGAGTAATTACAGATACTAATTTTTAAATTTGTCGTTTTACTGAAAATGATTATATAAATATTGCATCTATATTTTTTCAATATCTAAAATTTGACCAGTTCATTACAAATCTTTTGTACCTACTAATCCAATATCGAATTATTTGGCCATTTTATTTTACATAATATTTTACATAGTACTAATGAGAAAAAGATAACTATGCGTAAAAGGAAATCGAAAATGCATGTTAAAATTTGTCCATTCTTCGTTTTCGAAAAGAACTGAATTTATGTATTTTTGAAAATATCTGCAAGAGAAACGATAATTTTAACAAAGTCTTCGATTAATTCAACAGTTAACGAATATCTTAAATTAATAAATGTAATTATTAATATTGCTAAAATTATTATGATTGCTTTGCACCCTTTATAATATTGCTATTCATGTATTTGTCACATTTTCGATTAATTTTACCGCTGTTTATACTATAACATGTCAACAGTATTATGAAGGACAATTATTGGTAATACATTTTAGTGATATTAATAATTGCATTTGTTAATTTAATTTCAAACAAATCGTATACTATGCTTTATTTTTGCGTGTGAAATTACTTGTTTCATCATTAAATGATCAAAATAACAGGATATGTTGTATATTCAAATAAAGAAGTTTTATATACTCTGCTGTTATAAAGAATCTACAACTTTTTAATCCTACAGAATTTTTTAAAATACTCTTTATATGTCGGAAAAGTTCGATTACCCATACTTGTCCTTCACATACAAAGTGTTTCAAAGGAGGACTCTATAATATACTGCATATTCGTCATAAAATGAAAAATTTGAATGTTTATTGTCATTGTAGGATATAAGCAACAAAAAACTGGATATTTACTAATGAACACTAATGAATTACAAATTAATTGAATTGCTACTTTTTCCAACAAAAAGTTACCATTTTGTAACAAAATTTAAAAAATTCAAAGCAATATGACATAAATCCGCTATATTTCCATATTACAAATAATGACGAATTTCCTGTGTTTCAGATTTGGCCACTTGATACGATATAACTTAATGCATATATTTAAAACCGATGTTACAACACTTATGGATCTTGATTAAATTTACATACATATATGCTGATTAATATTACTGTGACTGCATTCAATTATATTTTATTTTATTTGACGTCTGGTGTGACAAAATTTTATGTAACAATTAGTATAGAAGAAAAAATTTAACAAACTGATATGTACGTTTATTAAATTATTTACTCAAGTATTCGATACTGGAAAAATTCGCGTGGATTAATAAAGCAACAAATACCTTGAAATACAATTCTACGTAATAAAATAACTATAATTCATTTGTAAAACTCATTTCTAATTTTTTTAGATTTGCAGATAAGCTTGGTCTAAAAAACTTGAGTTTTATTTACAAGAAGTGAATACATTGTCATTTCAATTTTGTCACAGTTTCCTAGGTATTATTCATTTCCAAGAAACTTGTCAAGGACAAAAACTACTGGTAGTCACAGAAAAACAAGTTGGAACTGCGAAAGAGAAATGTGGAAGAACTTTTAATCAAAATTTTTTCTATTTCTTTCCGATGAGGTTGAATAGTACTATGAGATTACTTGTTGTTAGGTAACAGTACACTTTTCTTGTTAGCTCTTTTCACTTCTTATTTTTTCCTTCTCTACCAACAATTCCTTAATTAATTTACAAAGTGGGTAAAGAAAGGAGGGCTCAATAAAATGTATTTCAACAATGTGGAATGTAACAAATACATTTTTCATTTATATTAATAAATAAAAATAGATATTCAACTCATTCCTTTATCTAAATTATTTATAATTTTATTTGTTCAATATGTTTAACAATAATTTCAATAATGTCGTTCCTCTTTCCCATTTCTGACCTTCCGATTGGGACATACCATACAGTCCTTCCATTTTTGAGAAAAGCTAAAATGTCTGTTTCTATTTTTATTTATGATGCACTGCTAATGACTGTAATAATAATAACAACAGTAAAATTGTGTGGATAAACGAAATATAACAAATTCAGTTTTTGTTTACGTATTACAAAGTATTTGAAAAAAAAATTAGATTTAAACTTTTTAAATTATAATATTTCAGAAATTATTTTGTATAATGTTGATTCTATTCCAATATTGTAGGTGGTGTAAGAAATGTGTTGTCGAGCTATACCCTATATAGGAGTGACAAGGGTTAAAAAATTTAGAATAAACCTAATCAATTTCTTTAGAGTACTTACCATTTTGGTCTCTAAAGATAAACTTATCTCTGATCGAAGAAAGGCTGCATAACTTTTTCGGGTATCTATATTACCTAAAATATTTCTCCTGTACAATATTTAATACCTATAATATTTTGATATTTGTTAAAAATCGTTACATTTTCTTACTTTACATTGAAACATTTTAACCACATATTAAGGTGTACGTGTACATTTCTACGGTGAATCTTTCTCGCTTATAGGTTGAAATGTAATATAGGTCCAATGTTAGAATCGTGCAGGGAAATGATGATTAATCGATTCGTGGAAAAGCCAAGATGTTAAATATGAAAATAGTACCACGGCCGAGTATCGTGCCAAAAATGTCGTTCATTCGATCGATACAACCTGCAATACTCAGAATTTCAATCGGCAGAATCGAAAGGACAGACCGTCGGGGGTATTTGCGACTCGTCTATTTCAGCATCTCTGAACGCACCGGCCAAATTTTTTCTTTCGTTTCGTATACCTTGTTCCGTTTGCTTTTCTACCGATTGTAATGATTACTTATCGACAGCATATTTTTCGAAACCATCAATTCTTAGCAAGCAAAATTAGTCCTTTACATTCTAACGAATTTTTATCATAAGAAGGAAGCAACTCGAACCTAAGTAAAAAGTAAACAACAGAGTTACTGGCGATAAATGCACACTTACTTTTGAGTTGAAAATTAAGTGGAAAAATAAATAAGTAACTACTGGAGCATCAACTAACGTATACAGTCATTCTATGTATATCTCACCAAAATATGATGAACATTTCGATAAAAGCACGGCAAAAAGATTTAGTAATATTAAATGTGAAACTTGGAACCAGTCGTTTTGACTGGCGAACTGGTATTAATGAAATTAGTTGAAATTATTAGTTATTTATTAATGATTACTGCTATTATTTGGTTCTCTATATTTAAACATGTCATTCAGAAGATTATAAATTTAGTAAAAAAATATGTATTTAAATTATTTTATTAATGGGAATGTCGAATGTAAATGTCAAATGCATTTGAGTTCCATAAAGAAGAATAACAGTGAATTGTTGACAGCTATATAACAACTGAACAACAGTGAATAGCTGATACGTGCATATAACAGTTCAATAACAGTGAATAGTTGTATAAGCGATGTACAAATACGTATTCAAATGCAAAAAGTCGTCATGGTTTTGGATTTTTGAATATGCTCGTATTCCCTATTCATTATTTCTAACTCCTCTTGTAAATACAACTATTATTGTTATAACGTCTAGTGGTTAAAGATACTCAAAGTTCATAAACATATAATGTACATAACATTTACACCACTGTTACGACTGCCAATGCCTACTTTAGCCACAACGACGACTATCGTCCAGTTATAGAAAAGCATAGCTTGCAGTTTGTAATTAAAGACTCGAATATTATTCTAAGGAAGACCGATGTTATAAGTGGTCACCTTAATATTAAATAAAGTTAGAGTCTGCCACCTAAAAGTGTACCACGTTTCATTAAATGTGTCTATTACTTTTAAACTGCAATACATATTGGAATATTTACCTGAATTAACTAAACTAATTAATTTACATCATATATTAATATCGATGGGCAGTACTCAATATCTAGTTTTCTTTTTTATTCAGTCGGAAATAATCGTCACACCACCTAACAATATTCAACAAATAATGGATTAGGCATGAACAGCAAGTAAATATCGAATTAGTGTATTTGTTGGCACTATAAAACTTCCAATCAGAAGGCAAGCATCAGAAGGACTCATAATCACATCCGAACAAAGTACGTTTCATTCTTCAGTTCCTCAAGGATATATGTATAATTAAACTACACTTAAATAGTGGGCCACAAGACTGCTCTTCATGCCACGTAATTATATCCACACCATCCTAATAGTATATCTGTCCCACGAACCTAGAAACAGGAAAAGGGGACTGTGGATTTCATGGGCAACTTAAACGAGGGGTGTGAATTCATGAAAGGGAAGAAACACTATATCTGTTTTTCCCTAATTTAGCAGGACATTTAAATGAGAATTACCTTTGAATCCAAATAAAATGAAACTCATAAGACACATAGATTAAATATTTTTAAAATAAGTGTTTAAATAAACCTGTATATTTTTATATTAATTAACTGAATAAATATAACAAAATGTTATTAACCTTACATAAAGCAGGTTGCAGGTTGTAAAGGTGATTATAAAAATTTAATATAAATGAAGATTGAAATAAAAATTTATAACTTATGTAATAAATAGTACAGATGAGGATATCCAACTGAATATTCTAATCTGAAAGATTAGAAACATCAAACGTCCGTAAACTGAGAGTTAAACGCTTAACTGCAAATCAAAAGGTCTACGGAGTTATCTAAAATTTATTAAAATTTCATATAAATATATGGAAAGGGAGGATATTAATGTCTAAATTTAATTAGGTAAATTTCTAACTATATAGACTGTAAATGAAATTTTATGAGAGAAGGGAATTTCAATTAGAATCTTAAGAGTATTCAAAGTTTACTTAAACTAATTTTTGGTTTATGTATGTAATAAGAAAGAAGTAACATAGAAAAGTTTCAGTTCCCTATTTTTCTTTTCCCGCCAGATATTTGATTATATCAAAGTTATCATTATTAAAGATGTAAGAAATTATGCTATAACTGCTGTTCCTGTTAATAGTTTATTAATTACCTTGCATTCATTCTACCGTTCAAATTACCTTTATTCTGCATTATGTACATTAATACCGTACAACATTGCATAATTGAACGCTCTTTATACAACCTTTTATAACTTTTAACGATTTGTGATCACTTCAAATTCAATTATATCTAACTGTAGTAATGTACATTATTAGTAACAAAGATACTTTGAACAATTTAATAAGCACAATATATTAAATAAATTACTACTGGAATTACTACCAGCAGTTATAGTATAATTCTTTGCAATTTTTATAACGATACAGCAATATAATCAAACATTTAAAGAAAAAAAGAAAAATAGGTAACTGGTGTTGGAATCGTAGATCTTTTGATCTACTGTCAAGCATTTAACAGTGCAACTAACGGTTTGCACGTGTTAATATTTCAGAATTTAAAGAGCATCTTCAAATTGTTAATATCTTGTAAGTAATTAGACGCGGCAAAGTTTTATAAATAAGCGAACATTACACTTAGAGAATTTCCCTCGTGAGGTTAATAATACCATATTCGTGTTCATAATTATGCAAATAGTTTAAATTATCTAATTCAAATCGAATTTAAATTCATTTCATTTCGATAAGTTTTGTGTAATTTTGCTGGACTTAGGACGAAGGATGTTGTCACATTGTTCAAGGCTGGAAAGAATGCGATTCAATTAGTAGCTTTGATCGCTTCAGCCAATAATACTATTCGGCCGAAAGTTCGTATGTAACTGTAATCGCTGTAATGATTAGAACCAATCAGATCCAAGCGTATTCTTTCCAGCTTTTAACAGTACACGGGTAAAACCAATATTTGGAACTAAATAGAAAGATTCAATTACAAAATTATAACAAACCATGACAATAACTAACAAACCTCCATCGAAACAACAAACAGTAAGATAAATTTGTAGCATATTTTAAATGTAATGTATCAAATTAATTGCAAGGATCGTTGTGTAGACACAAATACGATCAAAAACTATATACTAAATAAAATTACTATTTCGATCTCGAAAGTAGTTAAAACCTCTCTCAACGGAAAGACCTATCAAAACACATACGGGTCATTCCACGCCAAATCGATCACTTTTGGAAGTCACCATCTCCGATTTTGCTTTAATCGAAATATGTTGTAGTCCATGTGAAATTAAAGGGGGTTTAAGTCATCATTTTGCCGGTTTCGAATTTGTTAAGGAATAACAAGTGTTAACGCTCGTGATTGAAATAAATTCGTTCGAGCCTTGTTGAATATTGCACGTGGTGTGCCGACTAAATTTGTTCTAAGTATGCAAATCTATAACTATTTCCTTACTCGAAGGACCACTCCAAACTTGGAGACTATACAAAACTAATACTAGTTGTTGCTGTTGCGAGTGCTAAGTGTCGAATGTCTATTTCTTACAAAAATGAAAGCACGGTGTACGCGTACAGTTTTTACGAAATAAGGGTGAGGGAAACAAATCTTAATTTCTATTGGCTGTACAAAATGGAATGGAAATGGAAACTTGGGTGACGTATGATGGGTCTGGGTTTTTCCCAAAAAATGACCATAGCAAGTAATAAAACCAAGCAGTACCTCGACATGAATAGAAACTGGAAATAACGGACTCTACAGCTAAAATTAAGGTCTCTGGCAATCAGAGGTAAAAAGTAATAAACTAAAATACTCGACAGGATGTACCGACTCCTTGGGTGTTATTGCTGCTACAGGTAAAGAAACTAACCGAAGGTCTAATCCCTCGCTATGGGACTATATTCTAAAACTTAATAATGGGCCTAAACAACAAGCCTTCAAAGTTTGCAATTTTTGCCCATTTTTGCAAAAATAGGCTTCACTTACGAATTTTTTTCTCAGAAACTGCTCAACCAATTTAGCTACATTTTTCTTTGTTTTATTCGGGAAGGATCGGGCTATTTTAAAATATTTTTTTTAACTTTGTCAATTTGTTATAAATTATCGAAAAATTTAAACAAATTCTTTTTTTGCGTTTTTCTCAATGAGGGGCGTAAAGGGCTAAAATTTGAAAAAAATATGGTCATATTCTTTGAAGCTTCCCGTTTAAAATGAGCCCTTCAGAACGATGGAGCCACGAAAATTGACGTCACTACAAGCTGGAAAAGGACGCGGGGTACCCCCGTTTCAGGTAGACGAGTCGCGCGCTCAGCTATTATGATCGGTTGTTTTATACCACCGGTTCCAAAGCAATACAAGAAGACTTCGTACACGACTTAATGACTCTGTTTATACCTCGGAAAGTATATCAATAACCACTCTTGGTCAATGACACATATTTAGTTATGCTAGACTTAACTCTGAAGTGATATGAGTGTGATCCGTTTGTTCGGTCATGGGTTTGACAATATTAAAATCGTAAAAGTTGTTAGGTTCTAGAAAACATGACTGACAGGGCAGCTGGGCAATGAAAGCAAAAGGAATTAATATTAATTCAACTCATCCTTTTAATAATTTCAATGTTTCTGCAGAATGGCAATCTTTTGCGACAACTCATGGTAAGGGATAGTATTGGAGGGAGCATTGAAAGACTTGCAATGCGCATTAGCTTACAAAGACTGTTAGAAAATCTGTTAGAAAATTTATCTTTTTCAAACGTAGCATTTAATTATGTAACACAAAATGAATACATTATACATGCTGATTGTTTACAAGCTCACTTTTTACACGCACTAGAACACTGTTACTACAGGCACTAGAAGTTTTCACAGCTTTGCGCTATTATCAAATAAAAAAATGTTATGTAAGACTTGCCAGTACGATAATGATAATTCTGTGTTTAGTGTAATGAAATAGCTTCCATTATATTTGTTCCACGATTCTGAAGTCCACCCCACACAATGATACTCTCCATACTTTTGATCATAACCCCGCTTATCCCATCCCGATAAGAGGAAAGAACCCTTTTCTCGCGGTTTCCGTCGAACAATCACGCCTTTTTGTAGACCATAAACAATGAATGTAGAAACCAATATCTATAAATTAAGTTATGATTAAAAAATGTGTCATTGGCCAAGAGTTGTTACTAATATACTTTCCGAGGTATGAACAAGGTCATTTAGTTGTGATATAAAGCCAGTGATATAAAACAACCGATCATAATAGCTGAGCGCGCGACTCGTCTCCCTGAAACGGGGGTACCCCGCGTCCTTTTCCAGCTTGTAGTGACGTCAATTTTCGTGGCTCCATCGTTCTGAAGGGCTCATTTTAAACGGGAAGCTTCAAAGAATATGACCATATTTTTTTCAAATTTTAGCCCTTTACGCCCCTCATTGAGAAAAACGCAAAAAAAGAATTTGTTTAAATTTTTCGATAATTTATAACAAATTGACAAAGTTAAAAAAAATATTTTAAAATAGCCCGATCCTTCCCGAATAAAACAAAGAAAAATGTAGCTAAATTGGTTGAGCAGTTTCTGAGAAAAAAATTCGTAAGTGAAGCCTATTTTTGCAAAAATGGGCAAAAATTGCAAACTTTGAAGGCTTGTTATTCCTTAACAAATTCGAAACCGGCAAAATGATGACTTAAACCCCCTTTAATTTCACATGGACTACAACATATTTCGATTAAAGCAAAATCGGAGATGGTGACTTCCAAAAGTGATCGATTTGGCGTGGAATGACCCATACTCTAAACCTGAATCAGTGGAAACTTCACTTCATTCAGTTGGATTTAACTGCTCTAAATCAGTAAATTCTCCGTTGCATCAGTCACAACCATGATATCATCGACAAATCAGTGAATTCAATATTGCAAGCAACTGCCACGTGGTTTGTATAATCTAACCTGTCTTCATTTTGAACGCAATTGACGGATACTACTTACTTTAAGAATGTTTTACAGAAAATGAGTGAGAAAAAGGTTCAATTTGTCTGAGGTTATCGTAATAAGTCTTTCATAACATTATTTGTAATTTTTGCAAAGTATATGAAGTGTATTTGGTATGTCATCTCCACTGATAGCTGTAACTTGTTTTAAAGTTTTCATAGTAAAAACAGAGAAAATATCATTTAAATCAGACGAAAATAATACAGACTGTTGAAGTGAAACTAATAAAATAAAATACAAAATTGTAGTTTTGATCGATCGAGCTATTTCAAGTAAATACTAAGATTAAAATTTGACACGGCATAAATCAATGAAATCCACTTTAGCAGTTGAGATGAACTGATTGAATTAGTGGAACTAATTTTATCAGTGATTCACTGATTAAAATTAATGAACTTCCAGTTCACTTTAGTTCACTAATTCAATCACTAACTTTTCACTGTTTGGAAATGGCATATCTACTTATAACTGATTGGAACAGTGATTATTCATTGATGATGAATGGATTTTCACCAATTTAGACTTAAAAGAAACGGCTCGAGGTGACATTGCTGATATCTCTGTTCCGATTTAAATCTTCCTTATTATTAGATATTTTATTTGAATTTCATTTATTTTTAAAAAATACTCGTTAAAAAATACACTTCTCGTTCATAGCTTATATAACAAGATTGGTATATTTATTATACCAATTACATTACACGTATTTATTATCATAACTTTCATTATTATACACATACAGATAATTGGCAATGCATATGACACAAATTGTTTTGTTAGTACAAAAATAATACCGCCACAGTGATACTCAAAAACGTTTGAGATCTGTGTAATGCAATTTTCTGGTTCGTTTTCAAATAAATTATAGATTAATCATCTGATCTTTTTACTACAAAAATTGAATACAAATTTTTAGCTCAGTTTCTTAAGTTCTTACTTTATACCAACGAAATTTGACAAACTTTGTACACATTTCCTGATTATACGTAAAAACTTATGAATTTTTCACTACAAAAATTTCCTGTATTCTCCATAATTTGTTAGACAGCATTCTACAGTAGTAACCTGTTACTAATTACAGCTTAAAAAAAGGAATTTATTAAAATTGCAAGAGCATACTTCGATACGTTTCCATATCAGTACATGGGAATAAAAATGAAATATTTCAGACACTGTTCGTTTCCAAGTATTCAATTCTGCTTCATTTTTTTTTTCCCTCGAATGAGTTTCATCAACCTTTAAAGCTTATATCTATATAGTTGATTTATCTCAGCATAATTTCAAGCGTCAAAGTCGTTCAATCATTTCAAGACTCTTTCCTAGATGTATCTACGTTGATGTTCATCGAACGAAACGAGCTTTCATTTCCCCCTCAACGGAAGAACGAAAATGGAAGAAAAATTGATAGGTTTCCCATTGCTGGCTTCAGTGAAAAAACCACGCTTTATCACCGGTCGATGTAGTCATTGCTGATAACAGCAGTGCGTTATCTTAACGTTCCGAACTACGTTTACTCTATTTTAACTGAACATGTAACAGAACATGTAGGTCATCTGGATTCTCTTGCACAATAATATATCAATATAACACTAACGAAGTAGTCCAACAGAGAATGTTTATAAATTATAAGTAACGAACTGTAATATTTAAACTTCCGTTGTATAAACAGCACTTGCAATTTAACTTAATCCCTTGGCCTATAACATCGAGTCAGACTCGTGACGCACGTTACAGTGAAAATATGACAAAACTAAATCGTATTTGCATAAAGATCGAGTTTTGAGTATGATGCCAATTGCAGTTTGTATAATTAAAGATCGCTAAATCCAAAATATACCTAACATTTCAACATTTTTTATTTACCTTAACGCTGCAGTAATAATTAGGCAGCTCTGACTGACGCACCTGTCAAAAAACTTGTAGGCTAAGGGGTTAAATTAATAAGTCAAATTAAATTTAGGTTAAATCGCCAATATTACTAGGTACACACATGGTGTGCACTATGAATATTATTATAAATTGAATTAAATTTAAGTTAAATCAGTAACATTACTGTGTACAAACTTTGTAAATGAACTGTAAATAATGTCACCAGATCTTTAAATATTTTCAATTCTCGGAAGAGCAATAACTTTCTGTATACATTTAGACTTCCTGCCATCTCTCATTCATAATCACATTAACTGGTTATATGGATTGTGAGCGTTTATGAACTGAATAATTCACTGTATAATTTAGAATGCTTTAAATAATTTAATCCTTTCAAAAATTTCCTATAGAGGTAGAGGTTATTGACCAGTGAACTTTATTAAATTTATTTTGCGTTATTTTAACCGCTAGTTACCATTTTCTTCCATTATTTTTAAATACTGAATGTAAAGAAAGAATTGAAAGAATTTACAACAGAAATGTTGAAAAAATTTATAACAAAATGCGGCTGTAAGAAATTTATAAAAGACGTTATTTCGAATTTGAAGAATAAATAGATTTTATTAAAGTTTCATAATATTTTTCAACAATACAATTATTAGTAACTTGAAGAACGTGTCTTTCAAAAATCATTTCCAAACAATTAAAAATAATGGTAGTTATTAAGCACAATAATGGCTATCTATCAAGTATTAAATTATTTTTGCTTAAAGTTTTGTTTCTATTCACCTCATTTTATAGCACATCAACACCGAAAATTCCAGCGTTATTTTCATACTTCTATCCATACTTCTCCCCTTATTCGAGCAACAGATCGGATCATTGTTGTGGATTTTATAGCGGATTTGCGTTAAATGCAACTTCTATTTTATGAGAAATATATGCGAATCGATCGTTCAATTTTCGAATATTATGATGGACAATCATAATATAATAAGAATTTCCTGACAATAAAATTTTATTGTAATAACTATACTGGCATATGTGACGACGAAATATGAAGAATCAGATTATTTGATAAAAATATTCGAACTACAGATAACATCGTTCCTTTCGAATAATTCACGGAAATTCGGTGCGTATATGTTAATAATTGTAGTACATATATAAAATATTAAATGTAATGTAATATATGATATCACATATACTATAATATATATCATGTGTAATACGTAATATAAAATGTTAAATAATAAAGTGACAAATGATAAAATCGTACTTTATTTAATCATTCTGGTGCAATAAATGCATGTATCAAGAATTTTTATTTGCGAAGTGTCCACTATTGCTATAATCGAAAAAGCAAGAATAATGTAAACCTAAGTCATTATTTCTTTCTCTTTGCTTTCGAAAAGACTGAATGATCTTTTATCAAATATTTGTTGGAAAAATTTCTAGCTAGGAAGTTAATAATTTTAATAATTATTTCGTTAATTTAACAATCAATGAATGTTGTAACTAATATCGCTAAACTGAATTAATAACCAGTATTCCTTAATACATTATTAATACAGCATATATTTAATCACAATTTTAACTAAATCATGTTATGTATATTTTAACAGTATACTTTTTATATTTTTTATTTACAAAAGACAATATATTTTTTAATTTGCGAAAGAAAGTATATTTTTTGATTTACAAAAGAGTTGTTGAAAATATCAATTTCTTTGCCATAAATAAATTTCGTTTCATATATTTTGAACAATTTTCAAATTCAGTTTTCTCAGAAACGAAGATACGTGTAAAAACATTTCATTCTACAGTTTTTATTCATTTTTTCACGCAGCACGAGCTCTCATACCGGTTGTATCAACAGTTACCTGAATATTCTGTATATTTATTACTTAAGAAATGAAGCATAAAGTGAAAATAAATAAAAAGGTACGTGTAAAAGGTATAAATAAAACTTAGTAAGGAATGTAAAATTTATAGTTAAGAACGAATGAGATTTAGTGTATAGTTTGTAACAAAAAAACTGAATAACAGTCGTAAAATACACAGATAATAAATTATAACTTAACTCAAAGTTGTGCTAAATAAGAGGATTTGTTCACAGAAATCTTTCTCCTGAAGATTCTCTACTAAATTTTTAGAATTATATGAATAATAAAATACTGAATGTACAATGAACATATACAATTGCCTACAATTATGTATCAACAAAATTTCTTAATTAAATTCATATTTTTCTAGGAAACATTTTTTGATACATTCTATCAGTTATAAATCAAAATATCCCCGAAGATATAATTTCTACAATTAAAATATAATATGTGTTCCGTTACTCAAGAATATATTGATTTTAAAAAAGATGAAAAAAACTTTCAAAGTAATAGGAGAATAATGAGCCATCTTAATTGCAATAAAATAGACTACAATTACTATTATTATTTATATTAACACAACCCGTAGAATTTATTTAAAAATATCCCCAACAACACTCGAATACATGTTGCAATCCATTAAACTAGGACCTGTAAATCAATTTTTAGATTCAAAATCATTAATACATTTAACGATTTTTTTATTATTGCAACGAAGTTATTTTTACAGTCCCAAACTAATAAATCGGGTTATTTAAAAAAAAAAGTGTTAAAATGAAAATATTGACTTGTATTATTTGTTATAATAAAAATTTAATAAAAAAATATTTAGATCAGCAACTTTTTAACACATATTTTTTAAATAAATTTTTTTCCTCAATTTACCGATTAAAATACTTTTTAGAATAGTAAAAATGTATAATATAATATTGTCAGTAGTAACGAGCAATTATTAGTGTTTTACCTTATTTTTTTCATAAATTTCTTTCGTACAAAAATATTGATGCAATTGAAAGAAAAAAGAAAGAAAAGAGTTATTAGAAAATAATATAACTGACAACAAGTTTTCTATAATAAAGTATGTAATTTTTTGAAACGTTTATTCCTAAAGGATTATCGAGTTCTCAGATCAAATAACGTTCACTATTGTGCACATATGATATAGCTATCATGTTGATTATTGAATAACCTTGTCTACTATAATCTCTTTTGCCGATAAGATATTTGAATCGTTTTTCAAATAATTATCAAAAACTGGCAAGTTGTTTGAAACGAAACACAGGTAAAATTTAAACTTCCGATAATACACTTATCACAGTTTTCGATTTGACTATTTTTCATCCAGAGGAAACGATAACAAACCAAAAATTTGAACAAGGATTTAAATACGTTTCAAAGATATCAGAATACATGTTCGATCGAACGCCTGATCGTATAGCCTAGTTTATATTGGCAAAGTAAATATTATACAGGGTGGAGCTCTTGAATCGGAACATCTAAATGTCTCGATGATTAATCACTTTATGCGTAAATCGGTGACAGAAATAATGACAGTGTCTTACAATGACAGAAATGATTTTTCTTCAAAATCTCTTGCTTAAAAGATTTCAGTCATTCCGATTTTTTCCAACGGTATCGTATATTTTCTTTTACATAATTATAGTCTCTGTAACAATTTGCGTAAAAATGTATTAAAGTACAACGTCAAGAAAATCAATAGTTTGTGAAATATTTTAAATTGAAACGAAATATTTCATATAAAAGTAAAATTGCAGAGTCTCAGGTATTGATTTTCTTTAATGTTTTACTCTCAGATTTCTGCATGCAGAATGTTTCCAAGAATCGATTAATGTAATAAATAGTATCTCTTTATAATAATCTGTGTATAATAATCAATATCGATAAAAGCAGTTTCGTCTTATGCATTTAGTATACCAATTGACTGTAAAAACAGATTTGAAAATTGCAATATATCCATGTTTTTGAACGACGCTAAAGGTGAATTTGTGATTCCAGACACCAAAGATGTCCGTTATGGAAATAGATAAGAATAATAAGAAAACAATCAAAGAAAGCTATTTTCATCTTTTCAGAATGAATTAACGTGTTATGCATTTTTAATATTTCACCTTCAAAGGATATAAATATTATATAGATAAAACTCCTTAAGAGATTAAGATCTAATTGCAGACCAATCAGGTCACAAATTGATCAATAATTAGTATCAGTAACTATACCAATTATCCAGACTCTATACAACATAATACTATCCCATTTGGTATATTAACGACTGACCGATTTTAGTGCTCTATCAATCGTGTGCTCCATTACTGACACGAATATAATAAATCTGTTATAGTATATTTTTTAATAAATGAGCTGTTTATTTTGGAGGTGGGGCAAGCCCATTTCTGAAAAAATGAAGATAATGATAATTTTTAGAATTTCATAGAATTTTATTGCTATTATTATGTTTATAGAAATTAGATCTATGAAAATTGGTAATAAAAGAAGAATCTTGGAATCGTGATCTGAATATTAAGACAATTCGACGCAAAATAATTCGAAATGAAAAAGAAGAATAACAGAACAACTGAAATATTATCCGTTTAATTAACGATTACAATAATTGATTAATTTTGAAAACGAAACAAGCTCATTTAGGTATAACGAAACATTTATTTTTTTAATCAGTATTTTAAACACTATTGGATAATAAACATACATTATCTAACACCACAGAATATCAAAAATTCTCCTATTAGTACTTACCAAAATTTGTAAATTTATTAAAGTGGACCCTAAATATTTCGCAGTAACAAAGAAGGGATTTGCCCTATTTTCAAAATAAACGGCTCAAACGTTAATGTAAAATTAATGAAAGAAATTCCACTATTTAAAGTAAAAAATCTTCGTGCTCTATGACTATTTTAAAATGAATAGTAAGATTTTTCTTACGAGCCTTCCTGACTCTGCCATTTACTTCGCCGCTGTGAACCGAGCTTGCTACATATGTGCATAGTGAAGAGAACTTAACTTCGTGGCGGGTGTGTGACAAAAAGTTAGCTCGTCGGGCAAACTGCAGCGGTGAAACTAGAAAATCTGACAGAACAGAAGAGAGTCTGATACTCTGTTATCTCGAATGACAAACTCATTTTTCATGACCCGTCCTCACTGCACGTGATAGATCAAGGTTTGTTCGGCCAAGACAAATTTAAATTTAATCATCTATCAGGGAGCCGTAGATCCGGCTTGGACGTGGGATCACATGTGCTTGAATGATTACGCATTTCAGGGGCATACCGACGTATAGGGATGTTTGCAGAGGTACCCTGCTATCTGGTGATCATTATGTTTCACTTAAGTGATTCACATCCGCGTCTATGTAACTCAATTTCTCAACATTTAATATCGACATAAACTTTATGGTTCTTCATAGTCATTTCGAAGATAACTTCATCGCCCAAATATTTGACAGTTTCAGTTATATTGATTGGCTATAGTTTGCTTATAGATAGACATATCATATTAAGTTTTATCTATTGTTATCTTCATTTTTTTTTTAAATGGACTTGCCCCACTGTGTAATATGAACTGTTCTACTATCTACAACATATTCTATTTTTATGCGGCCACTACAAGAACCATAAAATGGTAACAACTAACAAAAGCTGAAACTCATATGTCATAACATACAGAATATATTAAGTCGCCGTCAAAACGAGTGTTTTGATGAAAGAGCAATTTAAGAAGGATCTCTTTGCAAAGATACGACACAAAAATAAATAGTACTTCATCTTTCTGCCAGTAAAATTTTCTCAGTTACTTGAAAGGCACTTATTTCTTTTTTAAGAGAATCCTACTTTTTTAAATACATGTATGCACGATTACAAACTTTTGATAGGTAATTTAATTTCTTTTAAATAAAAGTTACCGATTTTAATTAAAATTATAGTTGCATATTTTATTTTTATTTCAGTTAGCTCCTCAATTAAAAATTCGATCGACTATTCAATTATCGGGTGTGCAACATAAAAAGTATACACAGAATGTTCGAAAGTTTTTATACAAAATTTTCCAATTTATGACAAAGTTGGAAACGGTACTAAAATGCCACATAATCAAAAGACCGCAAATACTTGTGTTATTAAAAAAAATGAAATATAAAAAGCACGATAATACTCTTTCCTTTGCTGTTACTTCAGTACACGAGACAAGATATGAAATGTTATCTGTTGATACGAATTTACTTATACCTGATTCAATACGACAATAAATCGCATATTAGCTGGTGATTCGATAATTTGCAATCATTACAGTATGCCGTATTACATCACCATAGTCAACTGTTGGCGATAATAAGTTGAAAAAGTAGCAAAGTTTCGGTAAGTGCAAGAAAATTAATTTACTAATGGTGTTCCGAAGGTAAAAGTTACCTACGAATTGCGAAATTAGTGAGAGGGAACAGATCAATGGTGCAGTATGTAATAAAGAATATTAAATCAAGCGGAATCAATAAACAACGCAAAGGAAGTCCGAGAAAACTCGCTGCTTCAGAGGAAAGAGCAGTTGTTAATGAAATAAAGAGGAATCCAATAGTATTCCTTTTAAAATGTTTTAATAAACAAGCGTCTGCAGAAACCCGTAAAAGAATTTTAAGAAGGGAAGACTTTAATGGTAGAGTAGCTAGGAAAAGCCATTTATTAATAAGAGAAATCGGACGAAGCAATCAGAATTCGCAAGAACGTTCACTGACAAAGACAGTAAACTTTTGGAAACGAGTAACACTTTCAAGCGAGAGTAAATTTAATATATTTAATTCATATGACAAACAGTGGTGTGGAGAAAACCAAATACTAAGTACAAATAGAATAATTTAAGAGAAACAATCAAACACGGAGGAGTTCCTCATAATATGGAGCTATATGTCCACTAATGATGTCGCTGATTTGGTTTTTGTGGATGGAATTATAAACACGAAGCAGCACTTAAATATTCTACAGAAATGCAATTAAATTGTAGTTGGAAAATAATTACTATTTCCTACAAGACAATGACCCGAAACATACAGTTCATATTGTAAAGCAATGCGTCTTGCATAATATACCACATGTCTTAATAACTCCGTACTAAAGTTCAAATATAAATCCTATCGTTCACTTATAGAAGATGATAAAAGGCTAAGAAATATAAGAAATCAGAAAAAAAAGGACTGACAGGGCGTGATACAGTATTGCCTCGAAACAAGCAACAGTTTCGAGCTTCGAAATTAGCAAATTTTTATCCCCACTTCTTTGATTGAAGTCCGCCGCCAAGTGAGAGATCGGTGACGGAGTGAGACGTCCGTAATACAGAAGTTATGGAACGAGTCGTGGAAAGAGGACAGAACATGTATATTGTTTTCTCACTCTAACACATAGCGATTTAAAAAACAAAAGCAAGCCGAATAGCATACCACCTTCGAAATAAGCAACTGGCCGGTCCCGAGCGTGTTGCTTATTTCGAGGCAATACTGTACTACGAAATAAGACTGAACGACAAAATTCAGCGACATCAGCGCTCCAAGTGACGGCACACACGATATTAAAAGTAGCTTCAAGTTTTCAAGAGCATAGTTTGGAGGCTCTACTTATCTGTCAATCTTGCTTATCTTACTTATTTGTTTGTTCATTTATTCTGTTTCTCCTTAACACGTGAATTGTCACAGTGAAAACTAACCTCTGTGGTCCGATACACTATAATACAGATTATTAAGAACAAGGGTTCTTAATCTTTCAATTTGGATGGTCCCGTTTGACGAGTCGATTTCGTAAATTCGACTATGATTGCAAAAATGAAGTTTTTACGAGTACAGCACTCATCAGTAGATTTCATCACGGGGTTGTCATGTATTTTTGGACAGTAATAAATACCGTATGTTTAATAAAATCGAACTTTCGAAGGTGCAGGATTGAGACAGATGGCGCGGGGGCCCCAGTTGTGTTCTTCGAAAGTTCCTCGAGCCCCTAATGCGTCTTGGAAGGATCACCGTGGGGGTTTTAGTGGGGAAGAATCCCACATAACTCCGCGCCCTCCCTCAGGGGTGTGGGGTATCTTGTTGAAGATTTTCCCCACGTAAAAAAAAAAAAGGATTGAGACAGATGCTAATGTAAACAAAGCATTCACTTAATGTATATCACTATCTCGAAATTAAGAACCTTCAAAAGTACCTTTCGTATGTTTTTCCTATAAATAATTAGCAGCGTCGGTTACATATGTCAGCCATGGCGATCAACGTGCTTAAACGTAATAAATCTTCTGCTTTTTATATCTAATATACTGTTTTTGTCAGCAATTTCCTACACTATTAATACATTAATTGTGTTTTTAGTATAACTTATATAGGTACGAGTATTTACAGCAATTTTGTCACGTAAAGTTACATTTTTGCAATGCTGATAGCTTTGCAATGAAGTTTATATACGTTTGAAAGCTTCGTAAGTCCAACATACATTCCTGTCGATAAGAACTCCGAAACTTGCATTGCAAACAAATATCAATAGTTTAAAGTCGGAAGTTCAGGGAGTACGAATACTCTTGTGACTTACTGTAGCTGCACACATACATTTCGTAAACGATTTGGATGCCGAAAGTTTTAAAACTACAGTTAGAGAATATCGCCAAATGGTTCCCAATACAGGAGTTACACATGTCACACAATGTTTACTATTATGTATTGTTCTTTTCGTTCAATTTCTGAAGAGATCCAATTTTCAGCTTTATGTAGATTTTGGCGATTTAAAAGAATCCTAAAATATCTCGGATATTTCGATACTGCCAGAGTTGATTGTGCCAACGGTGCAATTTTTTTTGCAAAAAAGTTATCGGAATTTTTCGCAAAGCACATATAATCTAAAGTTAAGTGCTAAAATGATTACCGCTATGTTAACTTTCATTTTTTATATTTTATCAATATCTTAAAAATAGATGGCACATATATAATGGCAGTTGATTATTAAAAAAATATATTAATGCGTATAAAGTCTTTTATTTCATTGAAATTTAATAAAAATGTAACTGTACTAATTTATCTGACGAAGAAAACATAATGCTGTATTTTAATTTTTGACGTTTTATCAATTAACGCGTTGTAGGGAGAATTGTATTATATAGAAACTTAAATTTTCTAATTTTCAAGTTTCCGAATTTTCAAATTTTTTAATTTTCAAATTTCTAAAATTCCAAATTTTCGAAATTTTGTCTAACCTCCTTGTTTCCAAATTTTGAAATCCCAAAATTCCGAGATGTCTAAATATCCAACTCCTAAGTTCTCAGATTTCTAAATCTTCAAATTTTAAAAACTTCCAAATCCGCACATTTTCAAGTCACAACATTCTAATTAATAAAAATCTCTTTCCTCTTGGTGATTATATTTTTTCAAGGGTTATCTAATATTTTTTTGACTGTACGTTCATTTAAAATAAAGAATTAAATAATGAACGTCAAATATTTTGTTCTGTTCGAGCTACATATAGAGTGTCTAAAAAATTTCATCATATTAAATTGCCTTACTTTGCCTTACTACGTATGTATGTACGTCAATATTAGATTTGTATCGATCAAGACGAAGGCAACTGCAAAATGCAAACGTAGATACAGTTTCACATTTCATATATTCATTACTTTTGAATAAATTATTTACGGATCTTTTGTCGCATAACGTTATACTTTTATATTTATATATTAAATGCAAGGCAAATATGCCCTGCATATTCTGATACATAGTATCGACATCAGTATATGTATTTATAGATCCCTGATATAAGTAGATACAATATTAAACAAGTCTGGCTGAAAAAGTCGTACTGGATACATTTTACAGTCCCTGATCATTGAATGAGGTCAACAAATGAAAATTTCACTTTTTTTAACTGTAACATTATGTCAAGAAGGGCAAACCGTTTTTAGTTGCCCTAATTATTAAGAAATACATGGTCGACAATGTATGAGTATCATCGGCATTATTATTATTATATGATATCTAATTATTTGTTGTTATTGATGTATTATTGTAGGAACGATACAATTTTCGTAACTGACTAGAATGCGGTTAAAAATGTCTCGGATTTATTCAAACCGATTGTCACGAACAAAAATTATAGATATTAAACAAAATAACAAATCATTATAAGAGCAGTATACCGAAAAATGTATTCATCAATATAGAGAGGGAGAACACAAATTATTGATGTGTATGGAATATTTTAAAAGGTAATAAACTTTATTAGTACAGTTTGCTGAAGTCTTTAAATTGAACTAAAAATGTTGAAAACATCAAGTAGTTTTAATTCAAAGCCAGGGACTGTACACCCTTAAATCTCAGACGTCAAGTAACACTATATTATAACAAACTGAAGGTGAAATCGCAAAAGGAAGTCTTGATACGTTTCTGTGCGTGCGCTGTGCCCGAAGACACAGCGGAAATAGCAGGTATACGCAGAAAAGGGTGGTGAATTTCGTGATCGTTGGCAATAAAATGTCTCTGGCCCCGATTGCCATCTAAATGAATGCAAAAACATACTGGCAATCGTACTGGTTGTCAAGGGACTGGCAATAAACGTTGGTCACGAAAAATCCATTTGCTTCTTTTACATTTGTATTAATCATATGTTCGAAAGAAATAATCAGTTGTTACAAGAATAATTTTGTACTCCCTCAATGCTTTTGCCTTTTCATTTGACGCCACGAGAATTATAAAGACAGATGAGGTAGTGGCGATCAATAGATAATATCGATTTTCTCGATTTAACTACATGTAGAAATACGTATTAAGAAGTTTAATTAACAATGCCGTATGCCGTGTAAAATCATTAAAATGTTTATATGTATATGAATAAAGTGAGACATTTCGCTTATCTTTAAAATTAAATCTGGTTTCAACTCATCATTCGGTTAAAACTAACAAGGGAACATGTCCAACCGGGACACACCGATTTTAATGAAACTTATGTGAAAGATAGTTCTCAAAAAAATATTTGACACGTATTTTTTTATATCGGCAATCGTGCACATTGAAGGGGTGATAATAGCCCTCAAAGTTAAGGGCTGAAATCATATTTTTGGGAATATCTCAGGAATTAAAGGAGATAATTGGAATCTTTTTTTTTTCAATTGTTGGTCTTTCAATAGGGAATTTTTCTGCAGAAAAATATGTTTATGGCGAGTGAAAGAATGCGACAGTATGAAGAAATTAATAAACTGTCACATTTCAAACTTTCAATAATAATTAAAAATAAAAATGATCTGAAATTCATTTAATTGAAAAATGGAACAAAATAACGATTTTGTTACAACGTAGATAAATTGAATATCGATCTTCTAACGTATCTTCACTTTATGAAATTAAAAACCCAAGTAGATAATAAAATTATTTTCTCTCGTTATTTAATCGGGATTGAAAATCATGATATGAAAACAATTATCTAGGTAAATATTGAATTCTAAGTTAGAGTTTGAGGGTAAATTTTGGGGACTTTGTAATTTAAGTATCTATGACGATGGAAAACTAAAAATTTTGCGGTTTAGAAATTTAGAGACACAGGAATTTATGGACGTAAAAATTTGACGACTTAGAATTTGTGGATTTCGGGAAACGGAGACATAAGAATTTAAGCAATTAAAAATGTTTTGATGCAGGTATTTAGATACTTAGAGATTTGCAGATCTAGTAACTTGAGGACCTAGGAATTGGGGAATATAAGGATTTGGAGATAGAAGGCATTTGGGAATCTAGAGATATGAGGTGAGGGATTTGGAAATCTAGAGATATAGTGATTTAGTGTTCAGTGACCTAGGAATTTGGTGCACTAGAAAAAGAAAATATATAATTTCCTGTCGTAATGACAGGTGTAACTTCTGAATTTGTAATGAGTACATTAAGGATTGCCTCGTATGTCACATATGAAACATTGTATTCATCCTTATTCGACGTTAGCTCTTACTCATGAAACAGAAACATGGACACACTTCGGAATATTCCTAATTACATTGAAACTTGAAATTTTGTCACATATATTTTCAACATGTTCACATAACTATGACGAAACTACAAAATTAATATGGAAAGAAATATCAAATAATTTATTCTAAAATTTTTGCATGTTTTAATCGCAATTGTAACGATTGAATGCTTGAGAAAAAAATGTTGCAACTTTGTTTTATGTTTTATTTCTCTGCAGATTCAGCTGAAAATACTGAAATTATTAGAAGTTAGTAGAGTTTCAGAAACTTCAGTGTTTCAAATTAGCAACAATATTCCAAGTGTACTACACTTTCACCGTCGTACGAATAGTAAGCAATCAACAAAATTCTATCGATTTTCCGATTATCAAATTAAAACTTCGAAAACAAGCAAAGACACAAGGAACACAGATAAATCAAATATTAAACAGACAACATGATTATATACTTCGAACAACTGTGACATTCTTTTATTGTATGATAATACAAGACCATGTGCCCGTTAAGTGATCCATGAGATTATTAACCTTGTTTGGGAAACTTTGAAGCATCCATCATATTTCTCAAATATTGCACTACTATATTATTACCTGTTAGACAACCATTAATGATGGTATTTCCGAACTCTTGACGATATGAAAATTGCTATGAATAAATTTGTTGTTTCCCGATCGAAGAAATTCCATCATAAACAAGTTTTAGTGAATTCTATCATAAATAAGATTTTTCATGTCAATAGCTATAACCATTTTTGAGACAACGGATATTAATGTCTTTAATGTGTTATGAATATCTAGTTCGTTTCTGATCAAACTTCTCTTGTTATTTAATGCACCATTGATAATATGATTTACAAGCAGAAATTGCGCAATAAAATAGAATCATTCGCAATTAATGATTAGTATTGGAACAAGTGATTGATTTCACATCATTCTCTTACCAGATATTTTATTGAATCAATGATTTAAAGAGCAGTACTTGACAAAAATTGGGAAAAAAAGAAATAAGTAATGGTTTTGATGCTATCAATGACTATATTTATAATTATTATATAACTAATTAATTTTTAAAAACAGGTAAAAATGTAATAAAATAACGCAACAACGATATAAAATATTTTTATTGGAATCTAATTTTCCTTATGATAAATTTCACTTTGTAAATTCATATTTCCACTTATCTCACATACTATTTTTTTTATTAACGTGTTTTGTACCAACTTTTTCATAACGGATTAAACATCGTCCAGTTTCCATTAAGATGACCACATCTCTACCTACAAAGTAGGACAATCGAAGAAAGATAATTTCTTGATCGAAAAGTAAATTAAGAGTTCGATTTTATTCTAGACTCTGAGTGTGTTTTTCTCGGCCGGTTCATAGTTGAAATGCATTGGAAAAACTGGTCGATGTTTCCTGAAATAATTTCTACCAACCAATCAATCATACTATTCTTTTCATCGCGTGATAACGATCGGAGCCAGAAAGCATTCTAAACCAATATTCGCTTCATAATATATTCATAAGTTACCAACATCGAATGAAAGACTCTAAGATGGTGAAAAAGTGGTTAATGATATCAGTTAACATATAGAACGTCTTAAATTTCTTAAAATAATGACACTGTTGTGCTACATAGTGACTGTCAGCTAGTATCACTTGTGAGTGATAGATCTGAACATAAAACAAGTGAATTAATATGGCATATATACCTTATTAGAACATTCAAACTGTTATGGTCGAAGTAATTACTATGGTTGTTATGGCTAATGTTCACCACATTTGGTTGGGAAATTGTAATTGACGACCTATATCTAGTCAAACATTATAAATACCCATTAATGGTTTGACCCGTAGCATATACACTGGAACTCAAAATATCAGGTCATTCTTATTGATTGCCTTATTACCCTTAACCTTATTAACTGAAAGGTCTCTGATTTTGTACAAAATTTCTTATGCATCAATATGGAAAAAATTATGCAAAAACGTGATTTTTTAATTTTATTCTCTATTAGTCTCTATTACAAATACAAAATTGAAACTATTTAAGAAAAAGTAACTGAAAACGTTATGAGATAATAAAATATCTCGACAGAGGAATATCGACAAACTTCTATTCTATATTTTTGGTTTAATGTGTCGTGCAGATTCACCCTCTTCTCGTACCACCCTCTCGAAAACAGTCTGTATAAAAATATAATGATGGTATATTTAGAACAAGTAAAAGTGGTAAAGTTATACCTTTTGCGTCTATTAAACACCACCGTCTTACGTAACAGATAATGTGTTCTAAATTGAAATATTGTTAAATACTTGAAAGAATTGACCCGATCGCATCAACCTAATGAAAAAGGTATTATCAAATCGGTCCAATCATTTCGTTCCCGTCAAAACGTCCTGCTTCGTATCGAAACATGTTGCGATTCATGCATCGACTCTTAGGTTTCATGATTAAAGTTACAGTGTGTGTAGATTCGTATCTGCGTATCAGATTCGGGAGCGGCTTGCATCAATGCAGGAATCAGAATAGCATCACAGTTGATGAGCAGGGCTCAGTTCTGCAGGTTTCATCGAATAGTACACTACATCGACATCATATCGATTGTTTATGTCTATTGTGCTGAGTTAGCATCAGATTACAAACTGTCAAGAATCAGTAATCTGGAGATGATCTGATACTGATGCAGTTTTATACGACTGCATCGTGATTCAGAGAATCGATACAGGCATCACAACATGTTCTGGGGTGTATAACAGCCTACGGATACGTAACTTCCCGAAACCAGTTGTAAGAACTGGTGGAAATAACGACGGTCAACTTTCGGGAAACACGGTCAACTTCCGCAACAGTCTTGTAACTAATTTACAAATGCTCAGCATATACATTTCGAATTTGTGATCACATACATTTTAGATGCTACCCTGATTTACATCTTATGCTTCTAGCTTTGTATGTGTACCTATGATACTTACGAATATACAGAGCTTAATCCTTTTTGTCGAACATAAATGAATAGCAAATTTCATAATCTACACGTTTATATGTATATAATACGTTGTCTGTCCGTTGCTACTTTCAATCTCGATAAGGGTAAAAGGTAGAAACTTGATATTTTGCACACATATAGAACTCGCCGAGATAGAGTCATAGCCTTTTAAATTTTTCTGATTGGTAACCTATGACCTAAACAACAAGGTGTCATAGGTAACGCAGTAAGTGATTGAAAATATTTTCGCAAAATTTTTAAAATCGCAAAATTTTATAAGCGCGCGCATAGGTAACAATCTAAAAAGATTAATTGATCATGGGGATTGCTAGTGAACTAAATTATTGGAAGCATTTAATTTTCATAATTATAATTTTTTGTTGTATCTTCTTAAAATTCTACAAATTTGCAATAAAATATCATTTTTTAATAAATAAATTTTGTTCACTAAAAAATATTTATTATTCTTTTGTTTATTCATATTATTCGTGGGAGTTCAAAACTATCGTTATTTGATAAATATAAACAATAATCCGTTACACCGCAGTTTATTTTATTTCAAGAATACATATATGTAGCAAGTGATCGAATCTCTCAAATCTCCAAATCCCCAAATTTGCAATTTTCAACTTTACTAAATGCCCAAATTTCCATATCAGCAAATCTCCGGATTACAACATTTCCAAACTACTGAATAATCGAAGCCAGAAATTTGAAAATTCCCACAAAAATCAGACTTTCAAATTTGCGATTTTCCAAGTCCCCAAATTTTCTGAAATTTCTGAAATTTCCAAATTTTCAAATTTTTAAATTCCTAAATCCTTAGATTCCCAGATTCCTAGATTCCTAGATTCCTAGGTTCCTAGGTTCTAAGATTCCTAGATTTCTAGATTTCTAGATTCCAAGATTTCTGTATTTCTAAATTTTACAAATTTCTAACTTCCCAGGTTTCTAACTTCCTAAATTCCTGAATTTGTAAATCTCTAAATCTCTAAACTCCAAAATTACTAAATCCCTAAATAAAAGTTTCAAGTTCCAAATATCCTATTGTCAAATTCTTAAATTTTGTAAATTTCTAAATTCCAAATATCAAATTGCCAAATTCTTAAATTTGGTAAATTTCTAAATTCCAAATATCAAATTGTCAAATTCTTAAATTTTGAAAATTTCCAAATTCCAAATACCTGGAGTTCACATTCAATATGAGTTACTTCTGTAAACTCTGGTTATGCGATGTCTGAGATTTTTGGAAGTAGAAGAAATCCGGTGCTGCGAGTGTCATTTAAAATGTCTGTCACAAGGTCGAGCGTGCAAGCCGCTGACAATTCTGTGTTCATTAGCATTCGATTCGCATTGATACGACTGTCTCGAAGCCAGTACTTTTGACTACGGCGTGTATATGTATGCATGTGGTGGTTGTTGGCTGTTTCGGGGTAGAAGAAGGTACCTCCTAGTGGAAGTTGAACCGAAACCACCGAGGGAATTGCCCCCTAATTTCAGAACCTCCTCGCCAGCTTTCGCTTATACCACAAAGCTCTTCTAACGACTACACCTCACGCCATGTGATTACTATGGGACTTTTGGAGGTGCACGAGATGTCGACGGTCTTATCGATTTTCTTCGATTTGTGGACAATTTTCTGCGAACTGCGTAGACGCGTGAACAGATGTACAGTACCTAACAAATGTAAGTAAGCGAAAATGTTTTCAATGTTTGAGCAGATGTTTCTGAAATTTAAAACTAAGGATACTTATAATGAAAATAGCAAATGCACGAGCAACTTTCCTATATTTCACATATGCATTACAAGATCCAGAACTTCTTCACAAGAATTTCTTATGAAATATACATGAACATACATATGTACATACACAGATATACACTTTTGAAGTCTCTAGTTAGTATAGTTATGAAGTCTAGTTAGTATATCTACTATAATGTGTACAATACTTGAATGTGTTTCATGGAAATTACAAATAAATACTAAAAAATGAATGTATGTTATGTTATTTTAAAAGACATTATATTTTACAATAACTTTAAATAACTAAAAATATTCAAATATTTAGGTACGCATAAGCTAATATAAAAATTATACATGCAATGTGCAAAGATTGATTATATTCAACTCAAATGAATACATATGCAATATGATTAAAATTATTTTTAGACCATAATCTCCTAATATGCATTTCAAACAGTCATCAAATAATAAGATATTTGCGATTGAATTCTTGCACATGGTAACTAAAAACTACATAACACAACTGGAAGTGTTTTAGAAAACATAAACAATATAAACTTATAAACATATAATCTTGTTAAAATATTTACTAAATGTCAATAGTGAATAAACTGAAAAATTTCTTGAAGACATTAAAAATGCAAAAGACATCATATTGATCTGAACTTTAGAAAATATGATTCTTAATCTTTTAATTACATATTCTAATTATTTTGTGTCCCAAAATTTCCTTATCTACCACGATACTGCACGTCTAATTTTCTCATCCTACTTTCATAAGAATCGAATTTACATAATATCAAACTTCATCTTGTTATTGCCTCTGATCTTCAGTTCCAATTTATTTTGGGGTACTGAAGTAAATACAGTCGAAAGGCTTTAAATTAAACAATTTTAATCATGTATACCACAAAATTAAAATATTAATAGAGGATTTTTCAACAACCAGGGTGCAGTTCCATCTTTAACAGTTTGCTGGCACTGTCGTGTAATATGTAAAAAAAGATTTCAATAATAAATAAAACAATTTACTGCAATTTTGGACTAAAAATGAGGATATATTCATAGATAATGGTGATGAGCCAATTGAAGAATATTATTTCTGATGTCTACAAATAATATTTATACGTGATTTGAATAATAATTTAATAAATTGTGTTATTTATTATAGGTAGTTGACAAAAACAACCATGTTTTGTGTACTTTGATACAAGCTTAAAATTCTGATGAAGGGTACATTCCACGGTTACGCTCATTTATTTATGGAACTTGCTACTTTATAGAGAGCATCTACCTCGCTGTAGTTACATTTTACTAACTGAAGTAACCAAATTCGTATACTTCATTTTGAATGTAAACGACTTACTGTTTAGAAGATATCAATAATTAAACACGTATAAACTATTAGTTATGTGGTTAGGTTAGGTTAGGTTAGACCTAATAGACTTGTATAGACCTTTCGATATACAGTTCGAAATTTAACCGTGCAGCTAATGGTTTATACGTGTAGTAATATTAGTATGTATTAGTAATTTATTAATTATATTGTATTTATTGTAATAATTAAATTATATTTATATTATAACTTTATATAAAATTATACGCACTTGCTTTATACATTCCGTTTATAACTGTAATGATTTTTAACAATTATATTTAGCAGTATTAATGTATATTATGAATAACAAAAATAATTTGGATATTGTAATAAATGCAACATAATTAATAAATTACTAATAATAACAGCAGTCATAGTATAATTCTTTGCAACTTCAATAATGATACTTCAATGTAATTAAATATAGTTAAATAATTAAATGAAAAAGGACAGGTAACTGGTATTTCAAAATATTGAACTTCATCTTTTTTTGTTGTATAAAAAAAATAAAAAATTAATTTAGGTAAAATTTCTATCCTTTATGATTCCAAACGATATTTCCTTGCCTCATAAAATTTCAAATACAATTTGTATAGCTAAAAATTTATCTAATTGAATTTTGATGCAAATACCTTTTCTTCACCAATATTTAGTATTCTTTAATATTTTTTCCCGTAAAGTTTTCAATTGACAGTCAGACGTTTCACCGTGCAATTACTGTTGGTACGTACATATCACAATGCATTGTAAGTAAAAATTTAAAGAATAACTGCTTTTAATTGTTAATATCTGTTAAGCAATTAACTATCTGCCTCGAAACTGCGGTATACGAACGTTCCCTATATTTAGCAAAGTTTTATAAATGAGTGAGCGTACTTAGAGTTCTTGTCAGTAACAGCACATGTCCATTGTAATTACTTTCAAATTGCCATACGAATACGAACTTTAGAAAAAGGAATGATTTAAAAATAAAAAATCAAATGGAATATTTAAATAACAAACGTATGCATATCCAGGTCTATCAATGTCTATCGAGCGGAGCTAACTATAGTCCTCGTTCACGGGGTCATCCGTCACTTGAAATTGGCAGATCACAATCGTAGTCGCAATAGCAGTCACAGTCGTGTTTTCTACAACCAATTACGTAAGCGGGCCGACAAAGCTCAGTGGCGTCGTGACGGAAATATTTGGCCGATAATAACGCAGCATGCTTTCTCGTTGGCACACAGTGGAGAATTTTTATAGAACAATTGGTCGAAAATCGATTTCCAACATTTTATACAACGTAGAGTTCGGTAAAAATTGTTTAACACTAAGTTTACGGTACCCGTAAAAATGACGGATCTTAGATTTCTTATTTTCGGTTACGAACATTATTCAGATTTTATTAAAATGTGTTAACTTTCATCGAGATAAAGAATCATTACATAAACTGGTTTACGCATTATCCGTTATTAGTTTTATTTCAATTTAAATATAAGTCACTAAAAGTGTGCAAATCTAAGATTAAAATACTGAATAGAGAGAGCATTAATAAATTTGATGTATTTGTAATTCATGTACAACAAATTCGTTAATAAAAACGAATTAAATTTATTTGTCATTTTATAACCGTTATTCGAGTACTCAAATATACGAACATTTCAGTATTGAAATTTCAAATATAAGTAAGGAATGATTGATTTATTCTGTTGTTTCCGCCCTTGCATGATCTTGAAGGTCATGGTCATGCACATGACTCAATTCGTTCCGACACATGCTCTCATATAACGTTTTGAATATACATTTGTATAGTAAACAAATATGTACCGAAATATGCAACAAATGAATATACAAATATTGAAATATATATTCATTTTAAAAACTCAAGGTCACCTTAGTTTCTTGGAAAACAATTTATAACACATTGTAACTGCATTGACTCGTATTAATGTTTAAATACTATAACATTTAAATAATTATTGCTCCACATTCCCATTTATAATCATGAATGTTGTCTATAGCGCATAATCAAAAGTATTATGTAATTACAAGATTGATAATTTCCTGATTCACTTCATATCATATTTCGAACAAAAATGTCCTTTTCATGCTACTTTCTCTTATTTATATTGCTTACTTGTATTTTTATATATTTTCACATTATATTTATTTTGATCTTGAAAAAAGATATACATATTTTACATATTTAAACAAATTTTACATCTGGACAGTTATTAAAAATGGATACACATTTTTTTTATAACCGCTTGTATTTTTGTATAGCTACTTGTCAAAATTTATTTATATACGAAAAATGCAAATTTTTTCTTCAAAATCGAATTTCTTAGTAATTTCAGTTATTTCAATATGTGGTTAAACTAAAAAAATAATTTTGGACATATTTTTACGTAAATATTCAGCTATGACATTTTCAATCTGTCGCTGAGTGTGATAATAGCTTTCCCAACTACATGAACACAGGGAGAAATACCACGCGTGCCATGGGATCTTGAAATCAGTCCAACGCTCCTTCGCTAAAGGAAGTGAAATAAGACCGGAATATATCGCTTTCATTGCTTCGATAACTCTTAATGAGACAATAATTAGGAAATTCACATCTTTTCATTCATCATTTACGAAGTGCAGACCAATGGAATTCAAGTACAGTCAACGATAAAATTCTAACACATCCAATTGTATATCTATTTTTCATTAAATTGTCGTAGATAACAGATACTATGTAGCATGTTATCCTTCAATATAAAAATATGTTATTTTCATAAAAATTTGATTACTTATATCATCAATTTAAGTGGTGAAATCGTCGAAACGAATCGTGGTAAATTCGTAGAAATAAATTTTCAAGAGTTGTGAAGCTCGTTCGGTCATTAATTTTTCTTTAAAAACAGCTGTGATGGTAGTAAATGCATGCAATATACCATGAAGTTATACTGCTGAATAGCGGTACGTGGTTGCTAATGAGCACGTTTTTCGAATAAAATTTGAATTGATAAATATTAAATAAAATTTTATTACTTCGATATTCTAATTCTTATCGACTTACGATAAGGAATAATTTTTTAAAATACAGTTTTCCTTGTGCGAATTTTCTATTTTTTAATTAAACGATCAAAATACAACGTCGTGTGATAGATAACTAGGAATTATTTAATAATCTATTATTCAAAGTTTGTTTAGGAAACTTGATCAGTTACACCATCCAACTGTAAATGATATATTATAAGCAAATAACAAAAAGATTTGTACATACTATTTATACAAGTCTCTGTTTTCATTGAAAATCTTTGACTGAAAAATTGCTCCTAACATTCAAAAATAGATTTTCAAAATCACGATATTTGTTTGATTGATTAAATTAAAAGAATGTTCTATGGAATAACAATTGAAAATAAAACAACTGTTAGCAACCTAAGTACTATTTAAAACGTGAAATAATTTACAGTTTATTAAAAATTCTCAAATACATGGCAGTGCGAAGACATCAAGGTATTTACCTATTCTGTTGTCTTGTATGCTACATTACACGAACACTGACAATTGTCATTTATTTATTTATAAAAAATGACACTTTGTGTACTCTTCAATGTAATTACTACAATGAGTATAATGAATGTCTAAGTAAAACAAACTATAATTATAAGTGTCAGAAGAAACTATACAGAAGTTAAATATTATAATAAATCTGACAATGTAAAATTAAACTGGAATAAGGTGATTGCAATTCTAAAATTCTAAAATGAGGTTTATTACTTTTTACATTTTCCGTTAGAAAATAAAATAATTATGTTGGACTTTCTCTATTTAGGAAATGTGACATATCTATAATGCAATGACCAGATTATACAAGAAGGTGTATAATCAGTATTCCAGGAGAGCCGTGCTCAGTAAACAGTACAGGTTTATTAGTCCTTTACAGTCCTATGTTGAATATGACTCGACATCATCTTTCGTTTCAGCAAACCTTATGTCGAATGGACTTGACATCGCATTTCCAAAGCGATACTAGTTACTCCAAGAATACCTCAGTGTTACAATTATACCGGGGATCTCGGTAGATTCTAAAGGAAGTGTCGTCAAATGTATCGCTTGACTGCTCTTCCTTCCTTGCTCTAAGATATCTCGTATACACCAGTCGCCTCTATTACGGTAGCCACATCTGACACAGGCCAATGTCGACCTTTTATAGCACAGCTACTGGTAGTCGGGTGGTCTATTTGGCGGCACTTCCTTTGGAGTGTACTAACGAGAGAATCTTGTACATTCTTGAATTGTATATTAAGACTTACGTAATTTGGTGCGAATAATGAATGAAATTGCCAGCATAGTAATCAGTTGAAACGAAAATATTCCAGGTCGTAAAAGAATTATATATTACAATTATTTGATTGTTTTGAGACACTGTTAATAAGATCAGAGATTCTTAATTATAAATATTAATGAGGATATTAAATATAATGTTCAAGAAATAATGTCTACATTGTGAATACTACTAAAAGTAAAATTATCTTATTAACACGTTCAATCCGGCGTGGACCACCGATGGTCCACAAGCACTGCATTCATCTGTCGGCGTGAACGATGGCCCGCATCTAATTTTTCTTATTATTGTTTTTAATATTAGCAGTGATTCAAAGAACAGCTGCCAGAAGAATAAACAAACTTTCTGTGGTAAATGCAAGCCAGTAATAAAACAAGCAGTGAGCCAAGCAAGGCAGATGACTTCGAAAAAGTGCGCTGGGTTGAACGTGTTAAACATATAATCACAGACGAAATTAATATTTTCGTGATTAACAATAAGTCTAATAACGTAGTACTTCTTGAAAGTGAAACATAAATTTTACATGCATGAATACTAAAGTCAAAAAATTATAATTTACATTTTCCTTGTGAATATTTGTACTGCAGAAGGATTCGTTGAATGTTACTCTACTTTTGGCTTCCATATATTCATTTTGCTAACTTATGTTTGATTTAAATACAAATATGCATTTAACGCTGATTATTCTAGTCTAGTGTTAAAGTGATCTGGTTGGCGAAAAAAGCAAAGTGATTAAAGAAAGGGTTTGCGCGTTCAAATAAGAGAAGCAAACACCATCACAAGCCATCTAAAGCCATTTTCATTGGCGTGTAACATCGGCAAACGCAAGTATGTACGGTCGACGATCGTTTATGCACTCAGTATATATTCGGGGGATGATAATTTCTAGTAGTCTGGCAAACGATTAACATCGTGCGCGTATTCGTCGTGTACTGAGCAAACTCGGTTGATTCCCAGCGGGAACGAGGGCGACAGAGAAGAGAAGGTTTACGTTGATACAGGTCGTCAAATAACAGTTTCATCGTCTGTCGCATTTGCGCGACAGGTCACTTAACGTCCCAGAACGCGAAGGCACGAAAAAATACAATTGATAGATCAGTTTTCAATCCTCTTAAATATACACTTTCAATTAAATGTCATATACGACATCTGGATTGAAATTTATAGTCCGACACCGAAATAAAACATGAGAGCATTTTACTAAATATGACATTCAGACAAAGAATCATTTCAAGCTGAGTGATAACTCACAGTTATTAAATAAAATAAAATTCCTCACAATAGACATTATGATACCACTCATTTCATCTTCATTGTATTAACTAGTAAAAACGTAAAATACACGCGTAAATTGCAGGAAAAATTGGAGGTATAAACATGTCAAATTGCAGTAGTGATAAGTTTGGCACAAATTGTTTACCCACCTCTCATCTTAGAACATTTATTTGCAGTTATTTCAAAAGATAAATTCTGTAGATAAAATTTGCAATTAAACAATAATAGAAAAGCAATTAAACTTATGAACATATTAATAAGTGTATTACTGGTGAAATAAGGAGATCACGATTATAGTTGCCTTTGTGAATGTAAAACGGGTTTTGTTCATCACGAATATGACATTCTCCTACGCATACCGTAACGTATATCGTATGTACATGTATTATTATTACTTTTATCATTACTTAATTTCAATTAATTGTCAAAATTAATATTATCTATAATAAAATTTTATAGTTTACAATTAGAAATATAAATAACAATATTTTATAATTTATAAACAAATAAAAATATTAATTTAATTTCAAATTAATTCGCGTCAAATTCTGCCATAAATTAAGAATCGATTTGATTTGAGAAAATTTGTCGCATAAACAATCTTTTAAAACTTCAATGATCCAATTGACATTAGTTGTTAATCAATACTGAAAATAGTAAATTGGTTTAAAATAACATATTCTGTTATATTTCGTTTCAAAATTATGTGCATGTGTTTGACGTGTCACAATTCATACATAATTTAAATATAGCATAGAAAATATACCAATCGATTTTAAACAAGATTTCATAAAATTGTTGTTTATTGAATAATTTTCTATAAACAAAGAGTATGTACACACATATTCTGGGAAATCTCTAAAATAGATATAGTGTAAGAAAAATTAGTTAAGTAACTTATAAAATTAACAAGAAGAAATAAAAATCGACAGAAGTATACGAGCAATAAGTATTCGTTCAGTTCTTAAATTTTCAAAAACTCATAGAAAAATCGCAATTGAAATTAATTTGATACTAAAAAACTAATGTACACAGTTAATCAATATTTTGTAGCATATCCTTTTGATTTAATAATTGTTCCAATTCCTTCAAGTATTGAATTAACTAAATTCGATCTTATGCGTGTCGGGATCTTGTTCCGTTCCACCGCGAAAGCGTTTTTTAAGTCCACCCTTGAGGAAATTTCGTGGTTTTGTAATCTGACGTTCTAAATAATCCCATAAATGTTCTATAGGATTAATACCAGGAGACTGCGAGGGAGTTTTTAAACATGCAGGTGTATTATAAGTATCCACATTTTGGTACTATACGCAGTATGTTTTGGATCGCTATCGTACATAGTATTATCTTAATGCTACAAAAAAGATATTTATACTGAAAAAAGATTGCGTTTTAAAATGTCAATATAAACCTTGTGGTTCATTATTTCATCGACGAAGTGTAATGTGCCAACACCAGTTGCATTCATGCATCACCAAACAATTACGGAACCTGCACCTTATTTCACTGTAAACTGTAAGATTTCTGATATTACTTCTGCATTTATTTTTCTTCAAATAGTATAATGTCCATCAGACTCGAAAATATTAAGTTTACTCTATCTGAAAAAATCACTTTATTCCAATAGTCCATTGCCATCATAATATTATTTGCGAATTGTTACCTTTTCTTTCTGTTTGTTTCACGTACAAAATATTTTCTTTGAGCTACTCGACCGTGATACGATGGACTTCGTATAAAACTAACACGATGCTAACAGATATATTAAGATCTAAATTATTTTAATGTGTTCAACTACTTTTATCGTACTTATTCTTAGATTTTGCTTTATCATTCTAATAATAACTTGGGCAGTATACTAATTAATTTTCTATATACATTTTCTACAGTAGATCGTGGTCTGTTTACAATCTATGAAATTCTTACCGAACTTTCAGACTGATTATGTAAATTAATAATAATTTGTCTTTCTTCTATCGTAGTTTCAGCACGTTTTCGTCCTATTTTTCAACGATAAATTTAAATAATTCGAAATTTTGAATACTACTGGTGCCGACAACGTTCTTAAATGTACTGACGATATGAATTATAACTACGAATATTGTCATGTTTACGACACAAAATCTCTTGAAAACAGATCGAAATAGCACCTGTACGAATTCTTAGTGCTTGTATATTTCTGTCGATTTTTTCTTTCTACCATATCTATTCTAGAGTTTCTCATAATATGTACACATATCGTTTATACAAAATTACTTAGCAAACAACAATTTCACGAAGTCATGCTTGAAATTAATTGGTGTACGAATACTTTCTGCAGCCACTGTATAAGCAGTTATAAAAGTATTTATACTCAATCATTTTCAATTTTATACAATTCATATTTATTTGAGTAGGATGTTCTAGGATTTTTATCGTGGAAGATGAACAAAATATCTCACGTTAATAGTGTCGTGAAATTTCAAGTTCGTTCATGAGTTTCACTAAAACTTGTGACAAACAAAAGTTGAACTATATTCTATATAACCCTTGCAAATTACAGTTTATATGTTCATTCTTTTTTCAGAGACATAAATCTAGTCAGGTATATTCTTTCAGGCGTTATGAAAGTGATAATTTTACACATAATCATAATTACTCAATCGTTTCATTCTGCAATTTAAGTTCTTTAAAATAATAACAAAAAAATTAAATAGAAATCTGAAATGATTAAATATATAATAGTTCAACTGTTGTCCAACACAGTTTTTTGTAACATTCAAGGAATGTTGTGAAATTGCAAAATAACATTATATAGGACATTATGAATATACTATGAAAATAAAGAAAAAACTTGTGCAAAAAACTTGAAATTTTTATATGTCTATTCCTAATAATAGCAATTATAAAAACAATTAATTATCCAGACATTAAAAATGTATAATAGAGTTCCGAAATTTTTTGTTACATCATTAATAATTTAACGCGATAAGTGAATACTTTTCAATTGAGAATTAAAATGTTAATGTGAACTGGATGATGTTTTAAATAAATTTTCTTTAATTCAAAGTTCTGAAATTAAAGATTAAAAGATGCTTTTAATTATAATAATCAATAATTTGAATCTTCAGATAGGTACGACTGATTTAAAATTATATTTTCATTTTTAATTAGAAGAAGCTGCTGTTAACGATTGACAGTTAATCGTTAATTGATAAAGTCCTTAATTAAAATCAACTGTCAATCCTTAAAGTGATCAAATTAAATTAAAAATTCAACACGAATTTTTAGGTAGAAACTCATTAAAGTAATGGTTATAGTTTATTTCTTAATTGGAAGAAATTTAATTATGAGCCAAATGTTAATTGATAATTAGTGCTGAATTAAGTCGACAACTTCATTTTTTGAAACTTTAATAATAAACATGTGCTGAATATACACATGAGATTGATGGCTTTGTGCACATTTATTGTGCATTTCTTTATGCCATTTGTGTTTTTGCTAAAACAGATTTAAACTGTGTAATGTGTCAAAACATTATTTTATTTTATCACGTACCAAGTCATGTTCATACCTACTTTATAAATTTGTCAAAAATAATATTTTCATTTAGTGTAGATCAATCTATTATTTCCACAAACGTTCATAATTTTGCAGGTTCTAACATTTCTTGTATTGCATGTAATATTTATTTAATATTTATTTAACGTTATATAAAATACCATTAAATCTTTACATTTTTGTTCTTGGAAACGTTGTAAGTGAAAATGGAATAGTTATGCATTAAATCACTTATGCAGGAACATAACACCCATGTCATGCTAACGCTGTGAAGGCTTCAGATCTTCAAATTGGCCATTTATTTTTCACGAATCTGATAAAAGTTCGTTCGATTCCACTTACCGTCACGCCACTAGATTGTAAAAGAGCCAAGGACTTGTATTGCTACTTACCTGAAACAGAAACATTTTGTAATTAAAATTAATATTCAAAAAATACACGTATCTCACTTATCAATACTGTTCATTCAGCAAAATTTAATTTCTTAAACGATTCATAACGTGGAATTATCACGACTAAATAAGTCTTCAAACGAAAGTAATTGAAAGCGAAATCATGTCTTAATAGTTTAGTTTCTTGTCTGCCTTACGTAGAACAGTGTCAACGTACCGAAATACTTACAATGAGATAAAAGTGACGTAAACGTAAAATGAAGAAAAGGGACGTTGCAATTCTAAGTACAGTCTTCATGCTTGAAGTTTATGAAGTCGACATAATTTACACCCTAAATTAATTCAATCAATTAAACTGTTAATCTAGTCACTTGTCCAACAGAGTGTAAGGGAACATGAGTTGAATTTAATACGAAGTGGAAATTAGTAATAGAGTTCAAATGTATCTAATTTTAATTAATATATGTAATTGAAATAAATTATACTTATATGAAAATACGTAACAATTGATAATTAATGTTTATTAATTAATTCTCCCACAATGTTAACTTTCATACTACTATTTCGCAAATGTAGAAAATTTATACTACGTGAGATTTTACTTCTTCCTTCATCTTCATTGTTTGACTAAATTAAATCAGATAAGTTTTGTCCACGTGAAACTAGAACAATGATTATATAGTAGTTCATTCACTGGGTCCAATTTGGACCTACAGCAAAAAGAATGATTATGTTATTTAGAAAAAAATCTCCATAACAATCAATTGATTTGTTCTATAATTACCGCTAGAATTACCGCCATTAATTGCACACTTACTTTCAAATTGGAAAATAAATATAAATAAATAAATTGAAAATAAAGTGTAAAAATAAATAAATACTGAAACATCGATTAATATACATTCTCTGCATCAACAAAATATTACAGATATTTCGACGAATATGAAATCTGAAACCAGCCATTTTGGCTAGTAATTCTATTATTAATATAAATTGCACAAAATTACAACCGATGTTCCTATAATGTCAACGTTCACAATATTCTTCCGTTAATATAGAAACCCTGTGTTGTAAATGCTTAAAACTATTTAAATTTCATTCATTAAATGAAAACAAATTAGAGACGGAAGGTAGTAATTAATCTTATCCAAAGATAATTTTGTCAAATTCTCGGTACATTCGTCAAACAAGCCGAAGGAATCGGTGGAGCGTAGCGAAGTAGCTGCGAAGAAATTGATGGGCAATTTATAAAACACGAATCCCGGGTGAGACGCATAAAGTTCGCACGTGGTAAATGCGCCGCGACATTTTCACGGGAGTGTGAAGTACGAGCATGCAACTAATTGTTCTGATTTATGCTCGTCGCGCGTGTCGTCTCGCCGGGTACGAGACACTGGAGGAACAAGCTGAGGGGAATGCGATGCTCAATTATATAACCAGCTGGCCACGGTCCAATCATACTTTCGTTGCTTTGATTCCATTCGGATGATCATCGTTGCATGGCTCTTCTATGTACGTCGAGTTGGTAAGGGTGACCAAGGGTGACCACCCATGGAACAAACTGGGAGTTCCTGCCTGTCGTTCCACCGGCAGTCATTCATTCTTTCCACGAACGCGTTCAATCGTGCTTTATCGACGAAGGAATTTCATGTCAAGGTGACCCTGTTATACGTGATCTACAAGCGGAAGGAGACTGTTGCTTCTTCCTTTTCCCAGATGGACTGTTCGAATATCGCTACCTCATAAAAATTTGTAGCCAAGCCAATACTCTTTTTCTCATCATATAGGACGTCTCGAATAAAACAGGACATTTTATTACTTTTTACAATCATAATCAATTATTTATCAGTAGAACTAGTACGCCAGTCACAATGGTCTTACAATTTTATTATAAAATTCCTACTGTATGTAACATTTTTGTCCGCCATGATGTAGTGATTTTTGCAGCGATAATTAGTAAATACAATTAATACAAATAATGTTATAAGTAGAATTTCATTTTTTATTAAAATGAATTTATTCAAGATAAAAATAATTTTGTATTGCGACTACGTAATCGATAGCAATCAAAATACCAAGTACTTGTCAAAGTGTAAAAGGATCTCACAGTCTTTATCGAATACGAATTAACCAGTTTCTTTGTTTTATACAACTTTTTGTGCGTTTTTAGAATTTTTACTACGTATCATTCAGTACAATCGTGATAATAATAATTATCAACAATTATATTAATGGAAAAACAAAGCACTTATTTGAAAATTGGTCTTTAGCCATTCATTTAGATTTGGAAACGTAGAATGTGAATTAAATATTCTGTTACAAATATTGTTATGAATGTTTTTCTACAAACGTTGTTAGAAATGTTTTATTATCAGTGCTGTTGAGAATATTTTGTTATGAAATTTTGTTATGAAATTGTAAACCAGAGATGCAATCATGAGAGGCTAATATGCAAAGAACTTCAAAGAGCACACTTTATTCGTGCAAACGATGTCATATAAGGTACTGTAATAACAACAGAACTACCACCATTTGTGATACGTGTAAATATATTAAACATGTACGTTATATGTAATGCTCTATGTGGAAAATGCATTTAGACAAAAATGACGTTTATAAGAAATGTAAGAAATTATAACCTTTTATATCTAATATATAATTTTATGCTATAAGAGTAACTTAACTTTGGAAAGAAAATTTATTTGCATATTTTTGTTATCAAAGCATACATTCTTTATTATACTTATTTTTTTTATGTATGTGGCAAACTGCTTCCTCATTTAGAAAATCAATGAATATAAATATATTTATAAAATTTGTTCTGCTATAAGGAGGGATATTTTCACCTCTGTCAAGATGGTAGTTTTCTAATTTCTACGTTTTTAAGAGGAATCATATGTTCTCATTTAGTCATTTCGAAATAAATTCATTGATTATGATATGTTAATCTTAATATAATCTATAGAATTTAAACAGTTTGAAAGGTTGCAACAGTTTGAAATAATAAATAGGAAAAGAATCTGTTATAATTGTATATTTAAGATTACTAATGTTCTTAATTGTACGTAAATGTACGTTTTCTATTTGAAAGCGATGTGAAATGTTTTCTCAAATGTCTAGGCTGAGGATTTTACATTCTAACAAAACAACGTATCTATTCATACTCGCATAACCGCACGGTGGTTCGAAGAACATCAAATAAATAAAGTGGGCTGGCCAGCTCGTTCACCTGACACGAACATAACAGAAAATGTATGACGACTACTTGTAATAAGTGCAGTATTCAACAGTAAATAAATTAAAACCCGTAACTCAAGAACATTCACAGAACATCGACCATAAGATTGAAAAATTGTATGACAGTCTTACAAATCAAATTTTCGACCTGTTAGACAATGCGGTAAGTGTACAAAATATTAAAATAAAGAAGATTAAATCTCTCTTTCTGAATTCATCTTTCTGTTGCGTTCAACAGGACTAATATTTACATAATACATTTTTGAGATAAGATCTAAAAATAAATTATTTCTGTTAAATATCATGAGTGTGGTCATAACTAATAACTATAGAAAAAAAACTCAAAGGCGATTAAGAACTGTGGAATGAGTAAAAATAGTGATCTTATGTTTTTGTTCCGGACTATACATATACCAGTACATTGCAAAATACTAGTACTAAAAAACTTATCGGTATACTCTTTATTGAAACTATCAGTTTGCTATCTTTCACGATTAATATAATGTTAATGTCGTTTAAAGTGTGTCTGTTATTTCCATTTGCTAATTGCTATAAAATAAAGTTAATAAAAATAAATATACGTTGAGAAATTATTGCTTAATAAATATTACCTATTTTTATGTATACACAATACTTTAAGAATGTTCTGCAAAAAATATGTGTGAAACATTCTTAGAATATAACTTGTCTACTACAAGTATAACACAGAAAATTTGTGATAAAGCAGAAGATAAAAATGAAGCTGTAATACAGTATTACATAGATTATTTCGAAAACGATTATTTCTTCAATTATTAAATTTGGTGAGTGCTTCATTAAGCACTATTCTGCAAACACCATCGTGTGATTATGATACAAATATCATGTTTGCTGCTTCTATAAGCGTGTATGGAATATACCTTAAACACTGTCAAATATTTTATGAGTAAGTATTGTTGTACTACATGCTATTCTCAGTTCACAATGTTTTAGTATACTGAGCAACAGTTATTGCTTTCGTTCTTTTAACAATAGGACAGATGTCAGAAGCACAGGAAGCTAGAAATATGGATACATAGTGCTTCCGCGAACATCACGGAAGAAAAATATCCAGAGAAACGGCAAACAAGGATATATTCTTCAGATCTTTACTCGCATCCGATCCTATTCTTTCATTCTTACGAAAATTAATAATCTGCAGGATTCACATCTTGTGATATAATTTCGAGTCCTGTCAAATTTGTAATTATCCGATGACTGAATAACTAAAAATAAATTTTCTACGAATAGTTCATTTAAGACTTTAAATAAAATTCTAATTTGAAAATTTGCTTGAATGTGTACAGGAAAAATTTTATTGCTGAATGTTTGAGCTAACAGAACGTCACGCTTACGACTGTCGGGCCATCTGCTGTCTGGGTGTTCATTGATCTCAAAGATCATAGAATTTAACATTGTTGGATTATTTTCATTGAAGCTGTTTAAAAAATACGATATATAGCCTATAAATTATTTCCACTTTTAAACACGCGAACTTACACAAAAGTTGTAAAAAGGACAGCTGACAGACGAACTGTAATAGCTAATTTGTCGAAATTAGTTTTCACGTACAATTATAATCAGTCAAAATTTATATCGAAATAGAGAAATTAAAAATTTCATAATTTAGAGTGTTCTGTTATTGAAAAACATAAAGACCTTAGCGAAAAGACCTATACATTCTATCTAGACAATATAACAAAATATCTAAATGAATGCTCTTTTCTGTACACTTTGAGTGATTTTGCAGAAATTAAGAAACAAATCTTTAATATGCAAAGTGGATATAGATTATAGTAAATTAGTTTCGAAGAACAAAAGCTAGATGATACTACCATATCTTAGGAGCTTATGTCTCTACATTGTAGAAGCTGGCATTTCTATCATTGTCACCGAAAAACCACCATGGTTGGATGTTAAACTAACATCATCAAGCGTCTGTTCATCATAGAATCCAACTGATCTTTCTCCGCAACGTACCACAACGAGCATATTCACTAAATCATGAGTGAAAGTCAAAACCAAAATGGTTTAATTCTTCGATTTTGTTTAATGGAATCAGTGTATGAATTGTTTGTGTATAATTGTTTTAATAGTTTCAATATTTAGCTCATAGTCTTTTGAAAACAAATAGACCAGTGGAAGTTGTTAATTTTATAAAATGAAATTTTATCACAGTTAATGTTACGACTACCAGCGTTAAATGCAAACTTACTTTTAAATGAAAAATAAAGCGGAAAAATAAATAAGTAATATACTGAAACATCGGGTAACAAATACAACTATCCTTTATCACTAGCTTAGCTAACTTTTCTTTATCAAAATAAGTAAATACTGAAGCATCAGATAACAAATACAACCATCCTTTATCACTAGCTTAGCTAACTTTCGTTATCACTTAATTGGCAGGTATGTCGACAAAAGCATGATAACAAAATTTTGTAACACTGAATGTGAAGCCTCATACCAATCATTTTTACTAGAAAATAGTTCTAGTCGAAGAGAATTTTATGATTTATTTTTAAAGTACGTTTATCAATACTGGTAGTTTTTAAACCTTGCCACGATCTTCACTTCAACTATATTTTCAAACGTTTATAAAGACGTAGTGTATAACAATGTTTAATACTGACATACTGTACAAACCCAGATAATAAACATTTATTATAACGTCAAAATCAGGATAGAATAATATTTCTTAATATTTAATAATTCGATACATTAGACTACATAAATTTTGTGAATAAAAATCAAGACTGCTTACAGCGTTCTTCACTTAATCAATACATGTCTGACTTATCCCTACGAATTTTTGAAATTGTCACTATTTTATTGGGGAAGTTTTTACAACTTATAATATTTTATGATCTTATACTACATTCTTATCTTTGATGTACAGATACCAGTCACCAATTTTTTAAAAACCTACCTCCCTCATTGATAGACACATACACAGTATGTCTGAAAAGTAACGGAACTTTTTAAATTCAAGGAAAACTACTAGCACCATCTATTAAAACAATATGCTATTTGAAAACAGTATTCCTCCCCTACAAAACAAAACAATCATTATTAGAATCGAGCAACGAATTGCAAACTTATAGCGTTTAAAGCGACAGAACCTTTCGTCACCGTGTCACAAAATCACGATGGAGCAAAGAGCAAATATTAAATTCTGCTCGGTAAAGCTCGGTAAAACTTTTACAGAAACATTTGAATTAATGAAAAATGTTTATGGCGACGATTGTTTATCCCGTACACGTGTGTTCGAGTGGTATAAACGATTCCAGAATGGTCAAGATACTTTGGAAGACGACCCAAAGCCAGGTTTTGGGTTTTTCTAAATTCTAAACAATTTTAAAGGTATTATACTTCGGAAATTCGTTCCACAGGGACAAAATGTTAATGGCGAATATTATCTGGGTGTTATGGAACGTTTGTGGAAAACAATCGTTCGTGTGACGCCCGAATATCGAGCGCCAGGGAGTTGGTTTCTGTTGCATGATAATGCACCATGTCACAGAACTGTCGCAGTTCGTGAATTTTTGGCGAAAAAACAAGTCTGTGTGTTCCAAACCCTCCATATTCGCCTGACTTATCTCCATGCGATTACTTCCTTTTTCCAAAATTGAAATTAGCCATGAAAGGAACGCTTTATGGCACTGTTACACAAGTCCAAGCAGCTGTGACGAGGGTGATTGAAACGATTCCGCAAAACGACATAAAAAAATCTATGTTAACATTGCCTGAGCGTGCCCAGCGGTGTATTGATGCGGAAGGGATGTATTTTGAATAAAAAAAATTAATTTTCGCAACATAACTAATACTTTTTTTTTATTTAAAAATTTCCGTTACTTTTCAGACATAGTGTGTATACTTATTAAAGCAGTGTATTGCATTCCCTAAACGAACTGCTTAAGTAGTATTGTGATTAACGTTTGCTGTTTTTCTATTTTTAATTTAATTTTATAGTCTAAAATAAACAGAAAGGAAAGTGCAAATGAATCACCAGAATATCAAAATTTAAAATAACAAAAGTCGTAATTATTTTTCCATCAACCTGATATAAAATGAAAGTATGGCCGGTTTTTGCACCAAACTTTTCAATCATTTCAAGTATTTTTTACTGTCGTTGTCGTGAAACTAAATGCTCGTTCGCCAGATTGATTGTATTACTAGAAATTTATGCTCTTCCTTTGATCGTAAAATTTCGCATAAATCAAGCACTCTCTATTTTAGGAACACGTTTCACTGTTTTACTCCACTTCTACATAATCCGATTATCCAGGAAGTTACGAGGAACGGAGTCGTATCTGGCTCTCTATAATATGACTTTCATCCGTTTATGTTTCCGTTTACGTCTTGCTCTTTCCTCGTACCGACCTGGCAATTTTCCGAACGTCAAACCACAGTATAAACGTAGAAATGTAACCGTTCCGTTTCGTCGAGTTTGGTGAGTCGAGTAAACTTTCTCCGGATCTAAGAGGAAATGAATATTTTCAATTTTCAAATAAAGTACTGTAGCATACCTGTCCCTCGATTTACACGATTTTTAAAATAACCGATTTAAGAAGAACTGGTAAAAGTGAATACGTTAGAACTTTTATATTTTTGACCTTTTTTGTTATGAAATTGTCATTAATAGATTTTGGACATGTTAATTATTAAAAGGAGGCTAAACACGATTTCGTCTGGATTATATTTACTGGTTTAATTGACGATAATTTGGATTTACACAATTTCGATTCACACGGTATTCTGAGGAAATTAACTTCAGGTGTATTATATCACTGCTTAACGAGAATAGGATAGAGCTCAAAAATATCAAATTTGCTTTTATTGCATTCAAGCCTAAATCATGTAGGACGGAATATTTATATTTAATTGATAACTAATATTGTACTTTCTTTGAAAAATATTATTATTTATATACATATAAATAATGCTCCCATATTAATGTGCTTAATTGGAAATTATAAATGAATTTGAAAAATAAATAAATAAACGAGTAAACATAAATTAGTATAAACGTTAATCCTTCATCTTGATTAAATCCAACGCACATTATAATAAAAAAAGTTGTCAGCTTTTCATTTGATCGATTTGGTAATTTTAGTATTAAAGGAGTAAATATTACACAGGATAGAAATATATGATACCTTGATCCCATCACTAATAAGCACAATTTAATTTTCTCTGTATACCATTGTTTGCTTATTCTATGATGTATTATGAAAATATATCTCGTAAGGGAACCTGCATATAAATGACGTAAAGACAGATAAAACGGAAGGGAGGTGGGTCAAGAAACTAATAACGCGAGAGGAAAATTGACAGGGAAAAATTGAAATTCCTCGGGTTAAAAAGTTTCCAGGGGATGATATCCATCAAAGATGACAGAGAAACGGCGAGCGATCGTACGAGATGAAAACCGTCTTCTATAGAAATTGCTGAAATATTTAATCGACGACTCGTAACAGAACATCGATAACTCGTACAGCGATTCATTGTCACGTATCATGCTTCAAAATGATGCATAAAGCCCGCTGTCAATTCTGACACGGGTTATTTTTTTTAACTAGTGACGATTTACTGAAAACAGTGATTGCACCCTCCGTTATGTATGTATGGAATGAACGAATAACTATTAGCACCTCAAATATCTCCAGTATTATTGATGTCAGAGATCAATTTTTAACCCCCGACACCAAAAGGAAGGCTTTTATGTTTTCGTTGCATTTATCAAAATAAAAGTTACACGATAAAAAAAGGATCATCATATGACGTTAAACATTTTTTTTATAACATCGCTCTGAATATTTGAAAGTCATCTCTGTTTTTTTCAATGCAAATGACATGATAATAGTTATTGATCCACGCTGTATATACTGATGTTTACTCACAGAGAATTTACATTAAACGCTTTTCGATGCAAAGTGATCCTGCTTTTGCACGCATGTTCTTGGATTTTTGTGAAACATTATAGACTTGTGAAATTCGGTGCGCGAACTAAAAATCGATATTCTGTGCTCTGTAAAACCGGTACTCTATTTTAGAGAAACGAACGCTGAAAATTTGAAGCCAACTTTTTAACAGAAGGTCATTGAAAATAATCCTAAACGAAGTAATGTGTGGACTTTAAATTTTCTCCATAGTTTTGGCGAAGAGTCTTTTTAATACCCTCTAAATTTCATGATTGAACCAGTAGAATTGCCAAAGTTATAAAATTTTATTGCCGCAAATGGCCTACAGCCGGGTCGTCATATGCTGCCTCTGCGCACTGCTGCGTTTGTGCCACCGCTCTTCGAATCGTTCGCTTAGAAAAACCAATTAGAGTAAGCAATTGTTTTTAATACGTATCTGCTTATACCAGTTTAGGTATAGGAAAATGGATTCTCTGATTGGTTAAAAACAGTATTGTGTACTTGATGGTAATATCATTGTTATTGCAAGCAATATCGTTTGTCAGTTTCTCCATGAGAGAGGAAAAGTCATCCGTTATGACATATAAGAAATTACAAAAATATTTACGTTATATACGTATTCAATGTACGTCACTACTTCTAGCAATAATGCATGAATATTCCGAATAAAATAAAGATAATTTAAAATTAACTGAATATTTCCAAATAAAGCTTCATTATTTTCGATATCTTTCAAGTAAAATTTTTAAATATTATTTTAAGAATTTATTGCAACAAATAAAATACTTTACCTTTTTCGTTCCATGGATAACTTGAAATAGAATAGACTATATATTTATTATTTATCACTTGAAACGATATTTTGGCTAAAAATGGACAATGTTTATAATCTCTTTATCGTGAAGGTGTACTTCAAATAATAAATTAAAATACAAACAATAGTTTTATTAAACTATTTGTCAAACACAGTTTTATCAATATAGTTGTTGAGATTTGTAAGAAATAATTTCATTTTCACGTTGTATCCCTTGAGTATCATGCATTAATCCTCCGTTAAACTAATTAACTTACCCTTGGGTGAGTAACTGGTTACCTTACCCTTTCAGACTTAAGACATTTTGTATATTTAAGAAAAAATATCTTATAATATCTTAATAATCTTTACTTATTTCACTATTGAAGCTTAAATGTATTTTTGTCGAAAAATATGACGATAAACTCAATTGTGTAGCAGAATCAATAAAACATTATTTATTTTAATTTTCACGACGTTTATTCTGCAAAAATACGAATTTCTCCCAGTTTGCTTTATATGTATATACACCCGTTCAATATCAGTTGCTTTATTGTTACAGATAATGATATGAAAATTGATACAAAATGAATTAACATATTTTAATTTACATCGCGTTATCTTTCACAGCAATATCTCTATGTCCACAAACACGTTCAAATAACTTGTTTGTTTTTGATTGAGTGCTCTTTCGTATTAAAGGTACAAATCAGTTATATTTTACAAGTAAAACACTACCTCACTCGTTTCGATTTCGATGAAAGGATCATTCCTCGTCAAACGATCTAATAATTTTATTCGATTTATTCCGAGACAATTTCAGTTTACGATGGCAAGAATATCGTCGTGAAGACGAGAAGAAAATCCTGTTATAAATAGCCCGAGGGAAAATCAAACGTAGACGCGTGACGATCGATAATGCTTTGCACTAGTCTTTCGTGTACCTAGAACAAGACTTCATCGTTGAACTTTCTTCACGGAATCTTTTCTTTTTAATGACGAACTTTACGTCTGTTCGCACAGCACAAGCGCCTACAACCACGATTTCTCCCTTAAATTCTCAAGGAAGAGAACTCTTGCCTCGGATCGGTGGCTACCCAACTTCTGTACGTTTGTTCGATATCGAGCTTAATCTCGTCGAAAGGTTTTGAACGGATGAAAAATTTTACCTTTGAGACCGATCCCAAATTCCTGTTAAAAAACTTTTCTCGACAGATTTGCACTATCGATGTATATATACGGTTATATGAACTCGTTAGTATGATTAAGAAGGCGAAACGATTTACATCAATTTATATCAATGTAATAAGGGGCAAAGCTGAAGGTACCAACTTCTGATTTATCTTGAAGAACTATGTCGAAAATATACAATACAATGTTTTAATATTTGGCTATGTTTTTGAAAAAAAAAACAAGTTTAATCATTTTTCAAAATATTTATATTTATAAATATTTATAAAAATAAAAAATAAAAAAATAATTTGAGTGATTTTCAAATTATGATTGGTTTACGGAAATATTACAAGATTTTCAATTTTTACAGTAATGATATTAATATTAACAATCGGCAGTAATCGCTAATAGACGTTAAAACAATATAAAATAAACTCACACAATTGATCCACCTCCATTTTGCTGATTAATGAGAAAGTGAATTTTAGAAAATATTAATATCTTTGTTTAAAACTTTTTTCGACCCGTTTAAACAACTGATAAAACTTTCACTATTTAGTAGATCTGATTAAGAGAAGTAACTTTTGTCTTGAAACTTTCTTTTTATCTCTTACACATTGCAAGTTACAAAATAACATTGAAAAATAGCTGAATTTTTACAGGTTGATTTTAACCTTGTAATTTGGGCATTGAATGAAAATTATATAATAAATGCCTATACGTATATGCTTTACATACACTCCCAAAGATTCATAATCTTCTTAATTTTCGGATTAGGGTTGTTTCCTTGTTAGTTCATGCGAGTTTAGAATTAAATCATCGATACGTTAATGTGATAATATAAAGAGTTGCTATTTATAGTTAGATAAGCATCTTGACTTTGGGTGCCACAGAAAAATTCTGATATCCAAAGAGCACAGAGAGCATGAAAAATTTAGAAACTAGTGAGTGAAGATGATTTTATTACAAAAAAGTATTTAGTCCTGTAACATTCCTGGTAATGGTCCTGTTAATATATATAACGCTATAAATGGTTACATTAATTGAATATTGTAGATGTATAAATGTAGATTCCCAATCAAAATTTATTGCACAGAACCGCATGAAATATTTATTTATCGCGATAACGAATTGAAATGTTTGAATTGCTTTCAACACGATTATTCACTGCAATAATATCCTCAGTTAAATAACCATTACAAGTTAACCTAACCACTTTATTAATAAATGAACCACTGTCTCTGTATTTCTTAACTACAATACGAAAATCAGTTTTATATAAAAAATATCTTATGTCAAATATTTACAGAACTTTGATTTTCGCTAGTGTAAATGATCGATTATTTTCATAATATGTTTGTACAACATAATTGTACAAACCTAATTGAACTGTTTATAGAAGATCACTGAAAAAGAACGAAAGTGCAATGTTCGATAAAATAAAAATAACGTATAATTAAATCCTCCAGCTCCTATTGAATCCTTTTACATTCATAAAATACTCTGCCAATTATATTATATTACAGATTATTAATGGTCCTCCGAATGGTGAAAATCAATACGAGAGGTGAAAATGTCTGGTAAGATAATCCCTGGTGAAAAAAGTGTACAGAACGTCGACTACGACCGTTCAAAACGTTATTTTATTAGCCGTTATATTTAAAAAATGTATACAAATGTATTAATTTTTAACACAATTTTTAGAATATTTGCTTGTATTTTAATGCAAGCAGAAATGATACTTTAAAATTGTTCCCAACGTATAGTTAGTACCTGAGGTATTCAATAAAATATATTTTTAAACCATACTTCTGTGGACTGTATTGACTCCTCTATAATGGATATTCGCCGATGTAAAAAATAATATTAAACATTTTTTCAAGTTCACAACCGACGTGTATCAATTAGACAATGCGCTTTCAACTGTACATTTGTTGTTGATTTCAATGAAAGATTTAGTGGCTTTGTATTAATAATGATGCTTGAATCTGATATTTTGCCGCAATTTCATGGTATTGTATTGTGTAGATTTCATATGTTTTGTAATTAGCGAATTACAATTAGTAGTAATTGGTTTGCTGTAATTAGCAAGCAGTAGCTTTATACTAACAAATCTGAAGGGTTTCTACCGTCAATTTCATCAACTTTAATGTCAATATGACATAATGTTGCAATACCTATATGTCATTAAATCATATGGAATAAGCTACGATTTAGAACATAAGGTATTTTTATTATATATACGTATCTGTTCATGTAACAATTACAAGAAAGATAGTACAATCTAACTGTAGCAGAGACATTCAGCCAATCAGATTGCTCGACTGGGAATCAAATCATAATGTTCAGTTTGTAGGGCGAATGTTCCCCCAACTGAGCTATTCAGGACATCAACGAATGTTATCTCTCTAACTCTTAAGACTCAAATATAGCTGCCATCTACATAACAATCCTTCCACTAGAGAAATGTAGGTAGTTATAGTTTGTACTGAGTCTTCGATGACCTATATAGAGTTAGAGATACCGAAAGTTTCGGCAAATTTGAATCAGTTACTATAATTTTGCTCCGAAACTAAAAATTGATCATTTTCGATCTTACTACATTACTAAATTGTTAAATTAATTGATCGACATACATATCTTTTTATATTTTAACTATTTATAAGATAAAAAACAAAATCAAAAATGATTTTAGAGTAAAGTTACGTTAACACTATTTCCAGATGACGTATGAATCTCTACATACATCTGTTATTTATTTTACTAGAAATCATTTCACTAATTTTGTTAAATGCACGAGAATTTGCTAAAGTGAAATTTATATGAAATAGATATTGCCAAAGGGAAAAATGGTTAAATATCATAAAAATTCTTTACGAAATTCGTTAAAAATAAAATTACCAACGGAAAGGATTTTTCATGATTTTAGAGTGTTGCTCGAAGTGTTAACTGAGTTATAATTGTCTCAACGTGTACACCGAAATACACTCAGAAACAGAGGTTTACTCTGGAGAAAATTTTGATATTATAGGATATTCAAGAACATCCGAATTTAACACTAGATTTACGGAACCCGTCAAAATGACGGATCATAGATCTCTTATTTTAAATAACAAAATTTATTAAGAAATTTTTGTAAAAATGTATGTCAACTTTCGTCAAGCTAAAGAATCAATGTTTTATACAGTTCACATATCATCCCCAATTTATTTATTTTTCTACTTTAGTTCAAATTTAAATATAAGTGACCACCAAACATCCGTAAACCTAGTGTTAAGAAATATAAGAATTTGGGAATGAAAAATGTAAAATTTGGGAATGTGGGATTTACGAATGTAAGGATTTGGGAAAGTAGGAATTTGAGAAAGTAGGGAAGTTCGGAAGTTGGACAGTTGAGAACTTACCGAGTTAGGAACTTAGGGATTTGGGAAGGTGGGGAGTTGAAAAGATAGGGATTTGGGAAGGTAGGGATTTGGAAAGGTAGAAAAGTGGGAATTTAGGAATATGGCGATTAGGGAATGTAAAACTTTGGGATGATAGAAATATAGAAATTTAGAAATGTGCGAGTTTGGAAATATGACAATTTGGAAATTTGGAAATTTGGAAATTTGTAGTGCGATTTGAAAATGTGACATCTGGAAATGTATAAACGTGTAAAGGTCAGAATATAAAATTTGAGAATTTAGGATTTGAGAACATGATGATTTGGAAAGGTAAAAATTGGGAAATATAGAAATTTGGGGATGCGAGTTCGGGAATGTAAAAATGTGAGTATTCGTGAAATACAAAATTTGATAATACAAGAGTACAAAAAACTGAACATTTGGAAATTTGGAAATTTAAGAACTTAAGAGTACAAAACTTCAGAATTTTGTGAGTTTTCAAATTTAGAAATTAGAAGCTTACAGTTCTCGCAAATTGAAACGGATAAATTTTAAGAGATTCCTCCGTCGACACTCATTCGTATTGAAAGGAATCGCAGCAACTGAGTGTAAGTGTAACTAGGGAATGTTTTTTATTGTTATTGGTCACCAAAATTTATTTTCAAACTTTTCCCAAGCTAAACTATTTTCAGTATTCGCACAACGTGATCAGAGATCGAAACAATTAGATTCAAATTCACCATTCGAATGTCAGGTGGATCGGAGAATGGCAGCAAGTTCCAGGCCATTACAACTCTTGAATATTTCACCGTTGAGATGGTTGTTGAGGGGTGACTGAGAAACGGACGACCCCGCTTCTATTATTTATTGCGTTACCCTCGCGCACCGAACTAAAGTTCTCCACCCACTCACCCACCGTTCCCCAGCTCCCCTGCATCATTGCACATTATTCATACCACGAAATTTGAATTATACATTCAATAGAACGACGCGACGTCTGGTGCAGACGCTGCGACTGCAACCGCAACGTTGCTAAAGACGTTCGTGGCTCGTGCCATTTCGAACGATCATTGGAAAAATATAAATTCGCTTCAACGAATAATGGGGATAAAATCGTAGAAACGAACGACTATGTAAATTACTCTACAACCGCATTTTTGATTATTCGAAAAATATAAGTTTGCATTAATGATTGTTTTATTTGGCAATGACAATGTATATTGTTACAGAGATTGGTATTTTATATTATATTGTTACAGCAATTCTGTTTTATACTATGTTGTTATAGTAACGGTATTTTGTGCTAGATTGTTATAGCATTTGCGTTTCATACTACCTAGTTATAGTAATAATGTTCCTTAATGGGTTGTAGCGATTCTCACCGAAAACAGGGTGCTAATGAACATCGGGTAGTAATTTAACATTTAAGGAGACTTATCTTAAAATTTTTCTGGCTATCTTGTTTCAGAAAAAGTAATTTACACATAAGAAGACAAAACAATATGAGATACTAATTTTCAATTTTTATCCTATATAAAACAGATCCTCCTCAAAAACTGACACTAGTATCAAATAAAAATGTAGGATATTTTCCTATATCATTATCTATTTAAAATTTCAATATAAACAAATATTTATTCCATAACTTTCAAGGCTAATGATTGTAAGTCTAATATTCAGAATTGAAAATTCAAATTGACCAATTCAATACTCTAGTGCAATTTGTAAAATTTCAATGAAGCTGTATAAAAATTACAAGCATGTTATCGGCATCGCTCATTTTGAATCTGAAAGCTAAAAATTGAAAACTCAAATCGGATCCTTAACAGCTGCTAAAATTTTAACGGATATGCATGAAAACCTTAGTTAAGAGTTTTTAAGATCAATATTTTTTTACAATTCGACTGAATTTCTAAACTTCAGTTTAATTTTCAATTTTTTACAGCAAGATCAGAATCAGCGAACCAAAAACATCACACGCAACACATGGAAGTGTTTAAACCACAACTCGAAGCGCGGAACAACGTGGAACAATGAATGGATTTCATGTTTAGTGCGTAAAAAAAATTGCAATGTTTTTACACAATATTCTACATCCGAAATTAATGTTAATTTCTGAATATTACTAATCGATTTGGTGATTTTTACTGTGGATGACAAATCAAATATAAAACATACATGAAACATTTAATCAAAGATTGGGCAATATGAATTATTTTTCTGAAAATAGATTTACTGGTCTCTGCTTGCAACCTTTTTCAAAACCATATTATCGTTATTAGCATATCGACTCTCCGTGAAGTGAAAGAACGTTTTGCAAACACCTTCTTTAGAATAGTAACAGCTGTATATTTACCTTATGCAAACTTGAAATCTTATTTTTGGCTACGTTTACGGACATAAATGTTTGATACGTAAAATATCGCCTTAATATATTGACGATCGTATTCCAAAATACTAGTATATTGTAGAAATGTGTACAAACATAAACATTTAAAAAATAGACATAAATTAATTTTTAATACATTGAATGCCATGGGTATTATCAGTGATCGACGTCACTAAAGTTATATTAAAACATAACGTAATTACACAACCAAGGGAAATAATTGAAGCAAATTCAAAGTAGTATTGATATTAAAGGTACGAATTTCAAAAGATAGTAAATAAAAGATTTAAGTTGCAAAAAAGAAACAATCACATTCTGAAAAAAATTGAAATTATAAGATGTACTATATGCGAACGTTTTTACTGAAGCTCATAACGTATTATATAATTGGACATTTAAGTCTTAATAGTTTACAATCTTGCAGATTTAAACAAATGAATGGAGAGATTTTTATATACAGTTCATGTTAAAATATTTCTACACGGAGAGAAGGATGGTACAGTAAATTCAAATAAAAGTGCACTTTGATTATAAAAGTATAGTTTATATCATTATTTAATTGCTGTGTATTACTACTGTTTGCATGTGCTACATTTAATAATAAAGGTCATGCAATAAAAAAAGATTTTTTGCTAAATAATTTCTTTCATTACTGTAAAGATTATTAATTTTTGTTAATTTTTGTTTTTGTTAATTTCACCAATACATTTGTTAAAAATAGAATTTGTACCAAACAAATATCCGATATCAATTTATTTTAAAATAAAAGTATCATCAAACCTCTTTAATTCGAAAACTTCCACAAGACTGAAATTTTCTTCACCTTTTTTCGTTTCGCTGCGATAAGTTTTTGAAGTCGACATAAAATTTACATTAAATCAAATTACTTGCCACGTATCCAAATGTATTATTTCATCTTTGCAATTCGAATTTAGTCTAGTCAGACTTCTACAAGTCGAAGTTTACCTCTGTAAGTCGAACTTTCGTCGCTGCTACCTCTGCAACTCGAAGTTTGTAGTTATACAGTAGATAGCCAGTAATCGGTGGTACGAACGGAAAGAAAGTAAATTTAAAAGAATAAATAAGTAAAAACTACAGAATATAATTATCTCATACAAGGCTTGTTTTTCGAGAAAACTGAATTCGAAAATTGCTTAAAATATTTGTAAGAAAATTTGTCTATGACTAGAAAAATGACAATTTTAACAATTCTTTCGATAATTCATCTATTAATGGATAGTATAAACTAGTACATGTAACTATTAATATCGATAAAAGTATCACTATTTCTTTATGCTAATATTACTTATATATTTATCATACTTTCGACTAAATTCATGATGCTAAAATTACATTAATACGAATATCAACAATATGATTAATAATAACTGATATTACATTCTGGCGGGATCCATAATTACATTTATTAATTCAATAATGACCAAATCGTTAAATTAATGAAATACTTGTCAAAATTGTTATTCTTCTTGCTCTAAATAAATTTTCTTACAAATATTTTAACAAATAATTTAATTCAATTTTCTCAAAAACCAAGGGCAATATGAATAAATTTTATTCCACATTTTCAACCTACTTCATTCATGTAAAATCACCTCTTTTTCGGTTGTACCAATAACTGACCATGCTGTATATCAAAAGATATTATAAACTAATTGTTTGATATCTTCTTTCATGATAATTCATGTTTCAAAATTGAATTTTTCTTTAAGTGATTACGTCGAGAAAATTATTAACCACTGTTAATAAAATTTTTACATGGTAAATTTTCGATTATTAAATCTCTTTTGAAAACTGAATTCAAAACACTGAGTTAATTGAAACCTCTATAACTCGAAGATTTTTACGCATACCCAGAGATTCGAATTACCGAAATTCGACTATACAAAAGTATCACTGATTTAATGACAAATGTCATTATATTTTCAATTTATAATTTCGTATAAATTCACCACCTTTTCAGTTACACCACTAGATCGGAAACATCGTGTATAAAGAAAATTGTTGTTCCTTATTGCAATTCTTTTAATTGAAATGAACCACGGAAAAACAGTTCTCGGTAATAAAGGACACAGATATTAAACGCAGTAAAATCGTGTCGCGGGCGCATTAAAAATTGCAGCAAATGTAATTGCTGGCCCGGATAAAATAATAGAGACCGCGAAGAGTATTTCATTTCAGCCACAGTGTGGAAATGTTAATCTGGCAAATATTTAGCGCTCCAACGTGACACAGGAAGGCTTGGCTTCGTTTTAATTCGAAGTATTTTCATTTTTGCACCGGTGGCGGGCGCGGACGGTCGGCTTGCGAACGCTTTAGAAAGTCGCGTTCCACCGCGCCGTACATTTTGATAAGGAGAGTTAATACAGCGCGATGACTTTTCCTCGTGCCGGGCTCGCGCATTCGGTCTCTCTTTATATTACGCGAGTTTAAATTCGTTCCGTCTCCGCTGACAGAAAATAGAGATTTGTAGAGTTAAAGTCTGCGAGCTGAGAGTGGAGGTAAAATTAAAGAGCCGCGGACGAGCGGTATCGTGGCCACGCGAAACGCACGCGACGACGACGCGACGGCTTCTCATATCCGTCGTGGAACGAAATTCTGTCGGGTCGCTCGACACGCACCCTGAACGAGAAACCCCTAGCCACGCATTAACCCTCAGCTATTCGTTCGGAAATTAGATTCCCTGACGAATGCCAAGATTTCTCCTCTCAACTGCTTTCCAACTCCTACATAAACGAACAAAATCATACCGCATTTTATACAAAGCCTTCGGTATTTTCAATTTGTTTTTTATTGTTTTTTACACAAATTGAATTAGAAATATACTGTTGTATTTAAAATATATAAAATGTCCTCCAAATTTTTTTTCACTTTGAGTTGAAGTATTTGCAATCAAATCCTGGTATGGAATTATAAATAAAGGATATAACTGAATAAGATAATTTAATGTGCACTTAAACCAAATGAAACTTGCAATACGTTATTCGATAAGATATTAAAAAAACACATAGAAAGTTTCAGCACCCTATCTCAACCGCTGGGGTAGTAAAAGGGGAAAAATTTAATGTAACCAATATTATAGTATATTGGAATGTAACAGCTTGTTGTAACAACATCTTGTATCCATCTCGCGAAGGACAGCAGTCGAAATTCATATAGATGGAACAATATTTGAACAATTTAATGGATAATTTAAATATAAGTATAGATACGGCAACGCTTAACTCGTTTTAGAGTATACAGACAAGATACAGTGAAAAATCTATTAATTTTAAAAGAAATGTGGAAGGGACTGATTTCAATTTGCCCAATAATAATTAAACTGGTCAGTAACCGATTGGTTCAATGTGGTTTTTAGTGACGAAAGTCGGTTTAAATTATTTGGATCTGATGCAATTTAATGGTATTGCAGACAGAAGGTAAAACATTCAACGTTCGTTACCACATATCGACAACAAAACATGAAGGAGGAAGAAACCTTATAATGGTGTGAGGGTTTCTCCACATATGGAATTGATTTTACAGAATTTATTAGTTACTAGCAGAGCTTGCTATTATTATATAAGTTTATTCAATTTATGCGTCACATTGCGTGACGTTAAGCATAAATAAGAAATAATCCAACTTATCGATATAAGGGTCATTCCACGCCAAATCGATCACTTTTGGAAGTCACCATCTCCGATTTTGCTCTAATCGAAATATGTTGTAGTCCATGTTAAATTAGGGGGGGTTTAAGTCAGAACCTAACAACTTTTACGATTTTAATATTGTCAAATCCATGACCGAACAAACGGATCACACTCATATCACTTCAGAGTTAAGTCTAGCATAATTAAATATGTGTCATTGACCAAGAGTCTAATATCTTATGTCTTAAACTACACAATTTGGAAATGTTTTTGGAAGTTTTAAATCTGTAACGTAAAATAGAAAAGAATGCATATTACGCTTAATAAAATGAATAATCTCACATGTACTGAAGCAATGTAACTATTATTTATAAATAATTTGTAAAGCTGACCTACTTTTAAGTGCTCTAGCTTGGAATTACCCTCTAACTCTTTAGAAAGAATAAACGTAGATCAAGGAAACACGTACATACTCTTCTTCTCTCTTTTTTCTGGATTCGGATTATTTACGGAGCAAGGAGCACTTTAAAAATTCATAGGGAAACAAGCACGTTCGCCTCTCATATTCGTCATGAAACGAATACCGTATACACGTGGCCGACGAAAAACACGATTCGATCGTCGTGCAAACAACACCGACTATCTACCGTTGATCCGGAAATTGGATCTGCCAATAAACTACCTGTGGAAATAATTTTTCTTCCGCCTCCCCCTTTTTTTCATACTCACCAATGTCACTCAGGATTGTTTGCAATTCGCGAGCTTCAGTTTGTTCGAACTTGATTTAATTCTATCTCTCGGGAGATTGTTTCAGGCTGTCGAAATATTTCTTTAACCATATGTTTTAATCATAATCTGATTTTAATCCTGCTGTTCTATTAAAATCCATTTAATTTGATTTCACTTTTATATCTTTGTTATATGCTTAAGTGGTGAATGGGCATAATGACGTTATATGTCTTTATTTTATACTTGAAAACCTTTTAATTTGATTTAAAACGTTTTAATCATTTTTTCATTTTCCTATATCGTAGGTTTGTTATATGTTTATTTGGATTATTATGACACCATAGAAGAATATTTTAAAAAGTAAGAATTATTGTATTAGTTACAGATTAACTTCAAACTTGGAGATAAATAAAATATATAGCTTGTAGGATATTTTATAATTCATCTTGGGCACAAGGGCTCGAGTGTCTTCGGACATGTTCGGCATTGTATTCGTATATCTTCGTATCGGTCACTATTACTGCCAATCGAGGCACGTGGAACAGTAACCCTGGTTTTATTGTTTATCACATATTGTATAAAATTATCCAATTATAACAATACATTATCAAAAAACGAAACAAGTGAAGTCATTTCTGCGACCACAGGATTGCCTAAGCGTGAAAGATGGAAACATCAATTTTATACACAGTTGTAAAAAGAAAATAAATCTCAGCCCTCTGGCCGTTTTACAATGCTGTCGATAGCTTTGCGTACAATGTACATTTTGCAGCCTGTAGAGAAATAAACGTTGATTAGAAAAGAAACAAATTTAATAAAAGCAGATCGAATTTGAAAAAGGTTAACAAAGATGAAACATCAAGAAAATAGTTGTTAAGAATTAAAACTTCAGGTAATATTATCGTAACAATGATAGAAATGAAAATTATCGTGACAATGTACGTTGTAAATTTTTTCCATCGAACAATGACAACAAAGCAAATACAGGGAGCGGACGAATAATTTTTGAGTCTTTAAACATTGATGAAAAAGGTATGGTGTACGCTTTTAAGAATTTTATTGTTTAACATAAAATTGTACGAACTATCATTTAGTTTTACTTGGTTTTGAAAATTTCGTTCATTTGATGGGCTTCACTTACGATGCGCTGTTCTAGTCGATCTAGTAAATTTTGCATCACTCGGGTAGCTCATTCCAGACGGTATTGCTGCAATTTTTTGGGTATAGCAGCCTTTAGTTCATCAATAATTCGTTTTAACGCCGAACCTGCGGCCCTGAAGTTTTTAACCCATAGCAACATGGTTTTTCAATCCGACACAGCTGCATTTCGATCAAGCGTGCACGAATACGAAAAGCTCCCAGCACCGTGATTATAAATTCGATGTTTTTTACCATTTTCTTACAAACAAATGCACATATTCAATTCAGAATAGAGTACTGAAAGTTGTTAAGTCATATGTAACTAAAAAGACAATTACTACAACCTTTCCAACATTATTCGAACTCAAACAATGACAAATAAAAACCTGGAACAGCTTTATTACAAAACACATATTTGAAACTTACATTCAAGGCTTTTTTATCCACATTGTATGAAAACGAATATTTATTGTTATTTGTCTTTGACTTTTCAACGGTAAATATTTATGATGACCTGTTCCATTTTTATATCTCCAAAAATGCATAAAATAATAACTGTACAATTCCATTGTACTAGTAAACTGAAACTGGAAAGGAGAAAAATTCAAACACAATGGCAGAATTAATACGTTTCAGTAAGCCGAAAACTGTATACTTTATAACGCTTAACAATTGTGAAAAAATTATTTATTCCGTGGTATTTTAAAAAGTAATTTTAAACAGTAGTATCACATTTGGCGGAGATAATAAAAATAAAAGATTAACAAACACAATATTAGTTTTATATTTAAATTGTTATTATTGTTATAAAAATTTAATAAATTCATTAATTAGATTTGCTTTTATTACATTTCTATTTTCGTATAACCATACTAAATTCAAAATGCAAACTTAGATATTAAAGTATACTGATGTATACATAGATTTCCATAGAAAAAAATGATGTAGAAAACGGTATATCGATTCGTTAATTTTTAGTTGCTGAATTTTAAAAATTTCAAAATGACAAATATTCAAATTTACAAACTTCCAAAATGAAAAATTTTAATATTCAGGAATTTGAATTTTGAAAATTTGGAAAATACGAAGTTTCAAGATTTGAAAAATTGAGAAATATAAAATTTGCGAATGTGGAGATTTATCAAATACAAACTTCGAGGATTTGGAGATTTGGAAATTTAAGAATTTAGCAATTTTGGAATCTGAGGATTTTAAAATTTTTAAATTTGCGGACTTGAAAATTTGAAAATTGGAAGATTTTGAAATTTTGGAATTTCAGAATTTAAAAATCTGAATTTACGGAAATTTGAAAATTTGGAGATACTGGAAATTTGTTTAACTATAGCTTTGAAATTTTCACATATTTGATGTTTTAAATTCTAATGCAAGTGGTAGACATGTCTTCTGCATATAAACTAATTTTTATCCAAAAGAAATCTGCTATAGGTACGTATCTAGGTAGGATACTTGTGTTATGAGTAGATAAAATATCTCTAGTCAACAATTTAAAAAAGTCTGATCTGACAGCTGTTTCGTTAAAAACAATGAAACAAAAATTTGCTCCTGATGATTTGGGACAAATTTTAAATTGTATATTGCATTTACAATTCCTGATAAATTTTGTTACATATACAATTAATAATCGTAAAATATTGGCAGATGAGAATTTTTAGACTCAATGGAGATAAAGCATGAAAGTATTATTAAGAAGAAACGTATTAACACAACGTAGGTACTTAACATAGTCAGCTATTAGTATTGTATAAGGTCCTGAAGGGAAAATCTGCTAATTTTCCATCAATATAATATAAAATACTTTTAACTACTGGCTAATAAATTATAATATTGCAAATTAATGATATCAATTTAAATATGAAACAAAAATTAATGAAATATTATTCGAGGACCTTTTGTATAACTCTTTCTTTGGAGCATAGAATATTAATTCCGCTTGAAAGTGCAACAATGTCGTGAACAACGGACAAAAGCAAGAGTTTCTTAAATTAAATCAAAATTAAAACTGGTTCGCGATCAAGTTTTGAAAGAATTGTTTTCAAAGCAACAAGGATGAAAACATCGGAACGCTCTTAAGAAATCAGGTCTATCGAGGCTGACGCGATTGCACTTTCTTATTCTGTCAGGGCGTTAATGCCCATCGGAGCCGCTTGAAAGCTCTGTCGCTAATATAAGCACGGAAGCTCGGACAGATTTTACAACGACTGAAGAGACGGAACCACTCGTTTGACAATAATTTACGACGAAACACGTTACAAGGAATAATTATAGGCTCTCCAGGCGACTAAAGCGTTGCGTTTTAAAAGTGAATAGCACACCTGCGACAACAATTCTAAATCTAACAATTTAATTTTCATGTATTTCATTGTTTCAATTTCTATAGTTTATAACTGAAAGTGAACTTTACGTACATATACTCGCATCAATGGTGGGACATGATACTCCAAACCATACAACGTATAAAGCCATATGTTACAATATTTTCATATAGGTACAGTAAAACTCCATTTATTTCAACGTGTTAAAAAATGTTAAATAACAAGTGCATTTGACTCTGTCGATAATGTTTCGTCCAAATAACAAGGATGCGAAAAGTGCAATTCCATGTTTCAGTTAAATGTGCAAATAAAATTTCTATAATTACATAACTTGCTAATATGTCATAAGTTAATTAAATATTTGCACCGATTGAAGCTGCAGGAAAATTTGTCACGAAAAATCTCGGTACAGTTAAATGAATTTCATTGCTTTTATTTAATATACTTAAAGTATTATCTATTTAATATATTTAACACATTGAAATTATTATATATTATATATTTATATATTGAAATCTTTTTTAGCTCTTATAGTTAATGAAATCTATTGACAAAGTTTCGAATAGTTTCAGATTCATATAGTTATTTACATCAATATTTGGGTACTGCGTCATTTTTAAATTTTTTATTGAAAAATTGCTTGAATACCGTGGAATATATGTTATACAAATATTAAACGATGAATTATGGTACACAAGTATATAAGCAATCTTTTCATAAACCTTTGGCTGGAATTCTTCGCTAGTATGTTGCTACTATACGAGACCGCTGAACCGCGAATCTATATTCTGTTGCAGAATGTAATATCCGCTACATTATCGAAATAATAAAATAAGAAAACGATACGAAAGTATCATTTAAAATAATATATTGTATGTTTATTACTGTTATTTAAATGAGTATCAAAATAACTGAAGAATAATTGAAAAAATATAATTTAGAAATACTATGTGTAATAAAAATATTATATTCTGAATAGTTTAATAATACTGAATTATATTATGCCAAGTCATAATAATTAGCCGTCGAAAAATTTAAATTACTGTTACTCTAAATACACTACCCAAAAGAATTAAGGGAACAGAAAAATTGCTTAAATTTTTAGATCATATTCAAATTGCTCTGCCTCCGCTAAACGTCATCGTAGCAAACAACTAGGATAGTCATTTTGAAGCTTCAAGTCTCTAGTTTTTGACCCTTTATCTCAATATTTTTTTTACCTCTTTTTATTAATGAAACAAACGAAAAATCACGATGGAAAAATTTTCGAAAATTCTTTTCTTCTTTAAAATTTTCTACAGTCGCAGGAAAATGTTTTTTATTAATGGCTCTTCGAGATTATTTTTCCTTGTTTCTTCCCCTACAATTTGCACTTCGATGGGGTTCGTTTCGATGATTGGTTGCAAAGTTACGAGCTACTAAAGCCAAAATGACATTTTTTCCTTTGACAGTCTTTATCTCATGAACTCACCATCGAACAGAAATTATAAAGGCTGTTTTGGAAACCTAAGAGTATACCCTCCAAGATAGGTACACCAGTTCTACATTAGATATTTTTCTTTGATGTGTGACATTGATGCAAAGAAACGTCAAAATATGGCGTTTTCCCCCTAAATTACAAAAGTTACAATATCTTTGTAAATATCCATCACAAAGATTAAGCCTAGGAATTTTCTTTAAGTTTATACTGTCCACAAAAAGTGTGCAAAGTTTTAAATCGCTCTGATTTTTTGTTCCTTATGGCCCGAATGATCAAACTTTGAAATTTGTGTGAAAAAGTTAAAGGAACATCATTATTGTTTCTAACCTTCACTATTCCGGTTACTGGGTAAACAAATTTGTTCCTCTACATTATCCGTACAATTTTGGTTTGAAAAAAAATGTAAAGAAATTTTTTGCTGTCCACTATCAGCATTAGAATTGCCTAAAGTGTACTCACACACAGAAAAAAGTGTAAATCCATCCATGCAACTTCTATGTGGTATACTTTAGGTAATTAATTAGGTAATTAGTTCTTGATTTATATATATCGTTCTTCATTTTTATACATTAATTTCATTAAAATTAAAATTAAATAAATAGTACTTGTAAGAAATAATTACTAATTATTCTTTCGAGATAAAACGATGTTCATTTTAATGTAAAAAGTGAGATTTGCAAATCGCTATAAACAAGCTTATTTGTTATGAAAAACTGATGTATATAATGTTACTCTGTTGAATCATAGAAATAAAATATTTAAATCTTAAAAAATACAAACATGTAAGTAATAAATATATAAATAAAATTAATATACTTTATGTTAACAAATTTTTAATTATTAAATTTTAATAAATGCAGAACTTAATAGTTAATAATATTTTTATGAACAAAATTTGCAATCATTTACTTTCTATATTTATAAAAAAATATATTGCCAATATTTTTCAATTTTTTGTTATTTTATATTATCTAACAATACCTGATGAGGACCACAAAATGGGGTCGAAACGTCGTTCTCTCATAATCGAAATTGATGGCTAATGCTCTGACCCATCATCTCTATTCATTATTAAAGATTGATAAAAGCACATAAATATTTTGCAAAAATTTCATATGTTTAAATATTCCGATTGATATCCGAGGGTAAATGAGAGGTTTTTCAAAAATAATGCTCCAACACATCACTATGTGATCCATTGTGGATGCAAAAACAATTATTCCTCTTAAAGAAAAGATATTTTTTTAAGAAATATTACATGAAGTATTGATGAACAAGGATATGTACTGAATTAACTTCAAGTTCAGTATAATGAGGTCATGAAATCATTTATTCAATTTTTCCGACATTGTCTTCGATTACGTAGTCATTATTTCTTCAAAAGTTCTTGTCGTCATCGCAGAGAATGATCAATTTTGACCTCTTAAATCAAGAACAAAGCATTACAGTAGTCACATTTGTAACAATTTTGTATACCTAAAACATATGAAAAATTCTAAGCAAAGGATTCAACTAATTAACAAAAAGTCTTATACACGGAGAATATCTGTCCTTACAAATCACCTAACAGATGGTCACAAAATTGAACTGACACCACCCCAACAAATTAATGTCACTTCCATGATATAACAAAAAAGTGTGCGATAGCAAAGTGTCAATAATCGATAGATTCCTGGATACGTACTGCCTACGTATTTTGAGGTTAAGTCGATATAATTTGACACGAAAGGCATCTATGACATAAGCTCATAGAACAAGGTTGTCGAATGTAATAGAATCTACACTGGCGTACAAAATTTATGGAACACTAAATTGCTGATATTTGAAGTATCACAACTTCGTAACAAAACATTCTACAATTATTCTGCACTCGTTTTAAAGTTTGGAGCGTCTATTTTCAAAATCCTTTCGCATTTTACTCCAAGGCCATTTCTGCATGATGTGGGAGAATCAGGAAGCAAGGGTGTTTCTTTTTTGAAAATTGTTCAAGTTTAAACGACATCGCAAAATTTGTTTACTCGCTGCAATCATCACAGATTTGAGGTCAGAAGTCTCCACTTTATAATGACCCACAGTTATTGCATGCATTTTTTCGTTATTTTATTGTACTTTGAATGAAAAATGAGCCGTCAGCACTGGAATAATCCAAGGTGCACCACGTGGTGGTGACAAAGAGAAGGAAATACACGATTTTGAATGTTTAGTCACTTACATTAAATCACACACCACATGCAAGCATTAATCACACAATAAACACATACTAATGAGGTACAAGTCCGTCTGTGCAACCTCTACGTGGTATACGTTGGGTTATTCTAGTGCCGACGGCACACTTCTCATTCAAAGTACTATAAAATGGACAAAAAAAATCGAACATTAACTTTTGGGGGGTCATTATGAAGTGAAGGCTCCTGATCTCAAATCCGTGATGATTACAGCGCTTAAAAAATTTTTCAGTGTCTGTAGTATCGTTTGAATTCGCACAATTTTTTAAAAAAAAAGCACCTTCACTTCTTCTCCCCCTCACATCACGCAAAAATGACCCTGGAAAAAACTGCTTTAAAATGGGTGCAGAATGATTGTTGTACGATGTTTTGTTACGAAGTTTTCATCCTTAAAATATCAGCAATTCTTCGGTGAAAATGTAGTGTTCGCTAAATTTTGTACGCCAGTGTATTTTGGTACATGTAGATTATTTTCCATTCAAACTGTTGCGTTTTTTTAGTAGCATGAGAAACGGCATTACTTTCCATTTGAGAATAGAAAATTCATCTGTATTTCAAATATTACGATTTTATGTTACAATACGTTTTGGGCAACATGTTAGTATGTGTATGTAATACAAAGAACTAGAACTTAATGAAAAAGAGTTATGTTCAAAGAAAGCATGTGGTTGCGAGCATTTTATGTATTCAAAAATGAAAAAATGATTTCGACATACTCATCATGGATTGATGCACTTCCAACATAATTTCGACACGCGAAAAATTTGATTTCAAACTTTGGCAATAAGAAGTGGTTCTTAAGAACATTTGTGTAATGAGAGGTATAGATTTATTGTAACACGAGAAAATAAATTGAAAGTAAACTAAAATGAATTAAATTAAATGAATGAACTAAAGCGAATTAAATTAAAGACTAATTTAACGAACTAATGTCAATTAAAGATTGTACAATAATATATTTAAGAAGCTGTATGCGATTTACTATTTACCTACTTGGGTATAAAAGCGACTCTTCTTTAATAGCTAACATTATATAAGATGCTTAACAGTGAAAAAATCTCGAAGTTTATCTATGTGGGTGACAAACACTTGGAAATGGAAACTGAGATCAACAGCGATCTCTTGAAAATTTTATTGTGTACTATATTTCTTAGCATAGCCGCGTGATTAAATCAAGAGGTGAGTCGTCAAAGCCGGAAACTATAAAAATAAAAACTTCCGAGAAAAGTGACACAGGACTTTCGAAGATGTAGGAATCCTTACCCAGCCCATGGAAAGAAGTCATCGTGTGCAGGAAAAAGGTAAATAGCGAAAGATTAACTCTGAAATCAGTTCAGGACGGAAATAATATTTCCGTCCAAATGCAGGGAAATGAACGTACAGGATCTGAATGCAGTAAGAAATCAACATAAAAGCAGCGAGAGTACATCAGAAACGTGTAATGACGAATAAAAATTCTTGTCTAAAGAAAAATGCTGTGATACTCTTGAATTAAAATTGCTGAAAGGGAATCGACTGAAACTAGAAAGTCATCCTTTCAGAGAATTAATAGGACCCTTAATGTAACCGGACGTGGCATATGTGGAGAATTCGTTGAGTCACTTCAACAACTATTACGAGAAGGATCGCAGAATTGCGGGGAAGAAAATTCTGTGCTATTTAAGAGGAATCCCGGGGCTTAAAATTAGGTTTGTAGAAATAGGGCAAACACTGCAAGGATTCAGGATGCTGATTGGGGAGCCTGACTGAAATAGCGGACCGTGGCTTTGGCTAGATGAGCTTTACAAAAGCTATTAAGGAAGCGATTCATATACGAAGATCCCTTGAAAATATAGGATTAAAACCGCTGAAAAGTGTCCAAATTTACAATGAAAATCTAGTAAAGAATAGATTCTTTAAAATTTTTAGTGAAGTATTTTATTTTCGAGTAAAACACATATCAATGTATTTCTTTAATTTTATGAGTGATGCACTGTCTTATGAATTAATCGCCGCACGTTACGTATACTAATTACGAATAGTAAAAGACGATCTAATAAAAAAGAACTAGTAGAAAGTAATTTAGTAGACCCTAAGTCAGGAATTTGCAGAGGAAATGTATGCAAAGACTCGATTAAACCTACTAAGTAACAGTTTGAAAGGAAGTATTGTTTCAGAAATACATTGTGGATAATCTATTTCATATGTGACGTAAACTGATGATCCCACAAGCACTCGTGGTGATATGTAGTTAGTTATTTTTGGATACTGTCCATTAGATACTGCACTTGCAGGTATAAGTGTAAACGAGTATTATACCTTTCTAACAACTGCCATTTGTTGTATTATCATAGAACCAACTTTTCTTTGAGTTGATAATTTTTATGATGACTCATGTACTTCTAACATTTGTCGAAATGGTTACGTCTACTTATAAACTTGTATCTTAAAACAGTTAAAATATTGACTACCACATTGAAGCAGTAGAAAATTGCATTAGATAGTATTTTTATTTTCAATAAATCTTACGCAGTATTTTCACAATACATATATTGTTATACTTATTTTCTATAGTTTCAGAAAGTTAATGCCAGTATTTTCAATTGGGTAAGTGAATAAATTCTTAATAATATAGACGTTAGATCTTCATGGAAATTTAAGTGCCACCCACATATGAATAACATGGCAGTCAAAGCGTTAAACGATGTACTGTGATACGAAAGGAATCGTCGCGATTAAAAATCGATTTTCGTTATTTAGTATGTTGAAGAAATCTTAAAGCCTCTTAATAGAGAATCGTTCGTAGTTTAATGAAGTGAATCCTTCTTGTTCTTATTTTTGTTTTCTTGTGGTCATTGGTTAAAATCAGCAGCATTAGATAAACTAAAATGCTTATTATATTTCCTACAGTTTCAATACATTATTCTGAAAAATTTTGCCATGGAAGACGTAATTTAAATTAATCACAACGTTTCTTATATTGATCTGAAATCTTTCCAATTTATAAACTAGATTAAAATATTAACAATTATTTAATTAATGACACAAGGAGATATATTTAATAAACAGTTTAATGTTACATAAACTTTTAAACAGTTGAAATTACACGTAATGTTTATAATTAGCAGTTTATGAGAGAATTAACATCTGCTAGAAATAAAAGGAAACGGGTGCTATGCACACTGTGCTATCTTTAATGGAAATAACGATTAAATCAAACTCTACCTCGGTTGTCCGTTGCAGTTGATATTGAAAAATGAGTACCTGCTACACGGGAATATTAATTGTCATAGAAATTTCTAAATAGATATTATTATTTAACTGTAATATCTCATAACCCCGAAGCATACAATTCATTAACTTAAGTATGTTAATTTTAAGTTAATTTAACTTAATATGTTAAATTATATTTATATCATAAATTAACGAAATAAATTAAAAGAAAGTCGTTATTCTTGCAATAAACAAATTTTCTTCTAAATATTTCGGAGAATCTCAAAATTCCATTTTTTCGTATAATCTTAATTTTCAATTCTTGAAAAATGGAGTTGTATGTGAGATAATTTTATTTTATATTTTCAACTTGTTTTTTCACGTACAATCAACTGTTTCTTTCTGTACCATGATTACTAGAACACCCTGTATTTACATCATATGCAGTGAAAGGCAAATCTAACTTCTCTACGACAAATATAGCAACAGGAGGAAAGAGGTTTACCAGTCACGCATTTTAAAGGATTTTTAGGGATTTGTCAATTTGAAGATGTGGGAATCTAGGAAGGTGGCGGTCTAAGAATTTTGGGAATCGAGGGATTTAGGTATCCAGAGACGTGGAATCTAAAGGTTTAAGGATATCGAGATTTGAAGATTTAAAGATTTGAGGATTTAGAGATTTGGTGACCTAAAAATTTTGGGTATTAAGATTTGCAAATTTAGAGATTTGGAGATCGACATATTTGGGAATGTAGAAATGGTGAAATTTAATAATTTTGCTATCTACAAATCTAAAAATTATAAAAAAAATGATAAATTTAATAAATTTAAGAATTTTCAAATTTACATATTCCTCATCTAAAGGGAGCCTATATTTTACTCGAGTGTACATGGCGTCACATTTCTCAATCCACGCAACGATCAGATTATCAATCAGTTCGTATATTATTGCTGTAAATGGTAATCTTTGTATTATGGCAACATCTGTCCCATCCGACAGAACACTTTCAAGCACAGAAAGCGTCATGCACAATGTTGACACAACTACAGCTAATATTTTCTTTTTAACATAAACGTCGGGTATGATCTCGTAATTCGGTTTACGTAATCCTAACACGTTGGCGTGCGACGTTCGAGTGAAAATAACTTTACGACCGTACGAGTGTAAAAGCTAAAACGGGGACGCGAAACAGACAAGATTGTTTCCTGCTTGTTGCTTTGTCGGGGAGAAATTTGAAGGTTTGCTGCGACACGGCTGCCACGAATTACCCTTCATAAAGCAAACGCGTCCCCTTTATCTTTCTTTTACTTCTGCTTATTCATTCTAATGGCCGAGCATTTTTCCACGTTGAAACCAGTAGCAGAGATCTGTTGCGATAGAACGCCAGCTTGGAGATACACGTTAAACAGAAGGGAACGCGAACGATCGAAGAAACAATTTTCTTGCTTTTCTTTCCTTTAAATCGTTTAAACAGAGATTGAGTCTTTAATGCGTCACATCTGCCATGAATTGCTTCTTATGTAACAATACGTATCCCTTTCCTACGTTTGTCCTTTTCATTAATTGATCAGTTAACTGCGTTTGACGTGTGTACACGTCAATCCAGAAGTACATTTCAGTACGGTCGACGTTAACGAATTACTAATTTTTTATCGAATACAAATTTTCCTTCCTCGTTTTACTTTACTTTTATCGTGAGATTTATAATAGGAGTATTTTTTTTGCGTGCGACCTGTATGCTCGTTATTGCTTGATTTTTCAGTAAGGGATATTACCCTTAATAGGGCAATAAGGGATGAGTAAATAAACTATGCAGTTGCCTGTTTAAAAAGTTTTTGCTTCGAAGAACTTTGTTTTCATTATTATGGAAAATATATAACGAGAATCGGTTCGAAAACGACATGATTTGTCGCTGGTAGCAGTAAAACGGTTAAATATGATGTCGTATTATCGTTACATAAACAACACGCTACATAAATTGCTGTACGAATCGCATTCACATAGCTGGAAGTAGTTTGCGGAGAATATATAGCTCCAAATCAAAAAGTTCTTACTGTTTTATGTGTAACCACCTAAATGACATTTCAATTACTGTACTTCGCTTTCATTTCATGTTAGGACATTGATTTACGATTGTGCCAATAAAACAAACAGTTTCTTATGTTAGCTTTCTCAGAAAATTTAATACTTAAAAGTTTAGAAATTCAAAGAATTAAAACTATAAAAAATTGAATATTTTTTAATTTGAAAGTTAGAAAATCCAATTTCAGAAATTGGAAAATTTCGAATGTTGTGAAACTGCGATATGAAAATTGGAGAATTTGCGGTTTTGAAATTTAAAGATCTGCAAATTCGAAAATATGGAAATATGAACATATGAAAGTTTAAAACTTTAGAAATTTGAGAAGTTAAAAATTTGAAAACTTGAAAACTTAAAAATTTTTAATATAAAAAATTTAAAGAACTGGAGACTTGGCAATATGAACATTTCGAAATCTAAAAACTGACAAACCTAACGACTTGAGAATGTAGAAATTAGACACTTAAATTGAAATATATATATTGTTTTAATCTAAAGACGATGGAAGACTTCTCTGTCAAAATTACTTTATTCTAAGAAAGGCTGTATGGTATTCGACTGTTCAATTTCATATAATAGATAAAATATTATTCCAATGTATACTTATGTACAGGTTGGAGATGCAGAAGTACGTAGTTCCTTGTGGATACGAAGGTTCTACCGCGTGCGTTTGTTTTCTCAAATTCGTTTATTGCGTAATTTACTACCACGTCTCAGTGTCGCGCAAATAAACATACAAATTGATAGATCTAGTGTTAAACGCACAATTTGATGCGCTGGCTAAAAACAGCGAACCCACGCATAGGACAAATTAAGGTAAATTAGATTGGGGACAGCGAGAGGATTATCCGGTGGCAAAAATAGGTAGAGCCTCTGATGAAGCTGGTAGCTGGAAGTACCGTTAATTTGTTTTGGTAGAGTGAACTATTAATTCTTAATTAAGCGGGCGTACAACTCCCGCCCTTTTGGCAGCTCGTACTGGCTGGCTTCACCTCATTGAGAGGACCCGTTGATATATCGAAACTTGGCCAAGCTTCAACTGCAAATGATTGGGACGACCGAACAGCGTTATAATAGCAGTGCTTGCGTTCGCTCTCGACCCATTTTGGATCGAAGCACGGCTGCACGACAAAGATGACACGCTGGGACCATTTTGCGGACGATAAAAAAAGCTCAATAAAATAAAATAAAAAAAGAGAAGAATGCACGCCGACGGATGATGTATACGTGTATATCTGTACAGAGAGTTCGAACAGTACGCGCAAAAATCGAGGTCGTCATGCCGATTGTACGCCTCTCATGGAATGTTTGTATTTCGCGTTTTATAGCGGCGGTTGAGCGACCTTTCGAAAAAAAAAAGAACGGAAAAATTTCATTCCCTTCCCGCTTCCCTACCTAACCGTTCGTGGCATATACCCAGAACGCGCTATTTTTTGTGCGGAAAATTTTATATTTTTCGCGGTGAATGTAAATCCATCGGACGGTATTAACGTTACAGCCGCTCGTAACACGTCTGCACGCTTGTTTGGAAATAATCGAATATCGGATTCCAGCAGCGTGTATTTATCCTGTGAGAGAATCAGATATAATTTTGTCAAATTGAGAATAATATCTTTGCGTCGACGCGGCACCGAACATCCCGAATCAAAATTTATACGAATTTTTCTCGCTCACTACGAAATCTATGTTTTCTGGTAAAAAAAACTTGAGGAAAATAGTAAAATCGTGATCTATCAGATGATGAGGCATCTCGAAATATAGATTAATGACATGAAAGTAAGGTATAAATGCACTCACAAAATGTATGGGTCTTAATATTTTAAAAAATAGTTCAAGTTTTCCAAATATTTCCATGTTTTCTTGGAATGGTGACAATATATGGAATTAGAAAATATCAAATTTTCAGCATTATGTACAATAGATTTTTATTAGAAGATTTGTATGTATTTGAATTACATAAAGTTTTACTTGCAATGCCATGAAAACGCTAAATATTTGAGCAACAAGAAAATGAAGAATAACAAATTTATTAACTAAGAATTTGTCTGTTTTACCAAGCAATTCAAATATTCGTGTATACTCTATTAAAAACACCAGATTCATTACTTGCAATAAACAAAATGCGCAAAAATTGAAAATTGGACTCCTTGTTTAAAACTGTACATCTAGTGACCAAATTATCAAAAATGCTAAAACGAAACAATCATATTTATGAAAGGTCAGTTCGCGCTTAGACGCAAATAATGATCGATTTTCAATGCAATGAAGCTTCAAATATAAAGCTGACAGCAATTTGGCACAAACAATATTGGAGTTATTTTAGATTATTTGATTTATAGCCCAGTCTGCAATTTTGGCCATTTATTTTGATATAACTATTGAGTTTAAGTCCAAAATATTTTTGATGAATTTTCATGTCCTGAATATCTAAATATATCATGCAATATAAACAATTATTATTCTTACATTTATAACCAATTCTTGAATATGTTACCATATAGAAACATTGGAATGAGATTAATAACGTTATCAATAAGAATTAAACTTGTAGATATAGAATTATACAATTCTATATACAATAGACATAAAAATAAGAATTTTAAATAAGTTAACAAATTATATATCGAACTAAAATATTTAAGTTAATTAGTATCTGAAGAAGGAAAAACTATCAATTACTAAATTTGTTTGCTTTTATTACTGGTGTTATTTAAAAGCGTAATTATATAGGTAAATACCGTAGTACTTGATATGAAATTACAGTAATATTTCTGTCGACGTAGTTCTCATTACTCGCGAATACAATCGCATGTCCAATAATGTCCCGTTGAAGTGGGCGAATAAAATCACTTTTGTTGTAAACGTGTGAACAAGTTCTTTCTGTACCAACACAAAAAACTAATCCATAGGCAATAAACAAGTAACAAGAATATACTCTGTGACTATTGACAACTGGCTGCCAAGAAAGCAGTAATCTCCAGTACTGCTTTTATGTTATGTGTATCTCCAACTAAATAAAGAAACAAATAAACACAAAGCAATCCTTTGTGTGTACGCTTACTTAAGTTCAGCAAACATTTGCCTACCCCGATTCCAATTCGGTTTCGATTTCGCGTGCTACCATAACACATGGCGGAGCAGGCTCTGTACTAGTAGTCGCTTTTTCCACGAAATCGCAGTACAACGTCGCAATTGCCAGTATTTCTATTTTCACCCTCTTGTATTACGTCCGGACTATGAGAGCCGATGCCGAACGTTCGATAAAATAACTTGCTCGAAATCAAAGGGAGAAAATAAAGTTTTATGCAATTTACTTTTATGACGTTCGAATTCTTCGGAGAACTGCATTACTGTAGTCAGAAATACATACACGCCAATATGCAATAATTATGTGCCTGGTTCTCTATTTGTTTCTACAGCCGGATTATCACGTTCAAAATCAAGGAGACACAAATTCGTTCAAATAAACTCATTAGTTCAGTTGGTTTATTTTCAGTTAACCAGTTTGCTGACTAATTTTGATTGGATGAGGTCTAAATATAAAAGGCACGAATTCTAACTGAAGGTAGATGTTATCTACACCTGCCATCAACAATGAAAAATAGCTAATGATTCATCGAAATGCCAATAATCAAGGTTTTAGATTTCTTGAACTATAAATATGAGATTGTCATAATTGATCTAACTAACAAGGAAACCATTACAAGTGTCTGCCATATGAAATTTTAATGAACTTTGGCGAGTTAACTAATGTTGTTACGAAACTCCTTATATGTATACATACGGCTTTAGGAGTAGATAATTAATAGATCTCTACTGTAAAACAAAATTTTTACAAAATAATTATGGATTAATTGGATGGACGCTAGAGAACTATAAAAAGGTTATTTTTGAGAGCGACTTAATATCTACATTGATTAATGTAGTTTTCTTTTTGTTTAAATTATACAACTCTGTAACTTGTATATAGTACATTGTTATAAGTTTATTGTTAATGTTTCCTAGATTTAATAAAAAAATTGATTTTAAATGCCTTTTTGTATTGAATACTGTTTTTTATACATCTTTATAAATAACAAGTACAAAACGATTATTTCTCATTTATTTTAGACTTTCATAAACATGTGGTATACAATTGTTTTGCTGGAAAATGTAAGGAAATTGCAGAATTTGTGCAGATGCGATTATATTTGAAATTTTTCTGATATTTTGTTTATTTTTTGTGAAACTTGAATGTCTCTTATTAAAACCATCAACTAACAAGTTATAACAATACACCATATTAAATAATTATTAACATAATTATATAATTAAAAAAAATTATTGAAATTAATCAGTGAAGAATTCGTTTGAGAGATTTTTAGATTCTTATTTGAAGATTTTTAACGTTTAACTACTACAACACAATTCTTTTATGAAAAGTACGCTTTATTATAACAAACATAAATTTAACTGAAACACGAATATTCAATATGTTGTAGACTATTGATTGTCTATTCTTTAACTTACATGTAGGGAAATCTATAGCATCATGATTTAATAACTTGCAAAAGCTGATTAAAAGCTGAGGGAAACATTTGAGGTGTGATCCGCACAATAAATATGCTTCCAATTTCCTACCATTTTTAGTTAAATGTGGATACAACTAATGAAAAGCTAAAAAGGGGGTGTAAAATATATGTTGTAATATATATCTATTAGAAAAAAAACAACAATGTATAATAATAAATGAAACACAGAAAGCTTAAAATACGAAATAAAATGGAAAAAATACAAAATAAAGAAAAAGATAAATTATAACTGACAGAATATGGTGGATTGTAAAAAAGAAAATAGAATTGTTATGTAACAAATTAGTATATTTAAATAAATAAGACTTTTATAAAATACTAAAAACGCATACTATTAATCAAATATGAAAATCAGAATGAACAAAAGATATGTGAAGCACATTTTTTTTTAAATACCGTCACCTATATTCCGAACGTAGATCGATCCTACAATATCGATTATCGATCTTCAACACAAATAAAATACAAAAAATATAATCTACAATACAAAACAATAAATATTCTAATAATATATAATAATATAATAAACAATTCAACATTTATTACTTTACCAATTACTAAAGTTGCTCATCTCAGCTGTTATTAGCTGTTGCAATTTGTCCAATAAAAAAAGTTACAAAAAATAAACATAAAAAATGGTGTAAAAATTGTCTGCTAAAAATAAACAATGAATATTCCTCATACAAATTTAATTGAAATATCACACAATGAATCAAATAACTTCCGGAAGATTGAATACTGATACAAATTAATTAAAAAAACTGATTCAGTTGTAAAACCATGAAAACTGAATGGATAAAATAACTTCAATAAATTCAATAGAGAATTGTTTTCCAGTCATCAATATCGTTGAAAATACATGTAGGCGATGGAACGTCATCGTTAGCAAAACTCTGTTAATTAACGTACTTTGTCAATATCTACCAAAAATGATAATCCGTCAGTGAAATAATTGATTGAAAAAATGGGGAAATAAGTCCATCATTGATTCATATCGAGTAAATATATTCAGTGAACAATTTAATATTTTATTTTTTAATATTTTTAATATTAAAATTGATTCTATATGTAATAAAAAAGAATAATGATATTAAAAGAAACGAAAAAAAGAATAAAACTAAAAAATAACGAATAAAAGGACTATAAGAATGTTTACTGAATGTGGTTCTTCAAAGGTGGAAGAAAGTTGACGTAAATATTATGAATATTATTCAATATGCAAAGTATAATATGATAAAGGCATTATATACTCCTTACAGTTAAACCGTCGGAAGTGTCATTCACCGATTTTGCTGAAATTTGGATATGTTATAGTACATAGAAAATTAAGGGACACGTATTTTTTTTATTTGCGGTAAAACATATTTAGGGTATGAAACAACCCCCCAAAATGTGAGGGTAAAATGGAAAAATTGCGATATGTTTGAGACCAGTGAAGCAATTTTGATGATTTTTGGTATGGAAGTATCTTTCGATAGAAGACAAAAATTGGCCTAGGTAAAAATTGCAAGGGGAGTGAAAATTGGGGGGTGAAGTACCCCTAAAGTGACCAATTTCTTGCTGCAAAAAATCAATTTTGATCTAATCAAAGTAAAATCTATTAAAACTTCAAGAGGAAAGCTAACTAGGGAACACGTATTTTTTTCTTTTTTTTTATATAAATATTTGGGCGATAAACAACTTCTAAATTGCCGCGCTCGCTTGGCACTACGCATGAAATACCTTGTAAAACTATATTTTTTAACTCTTCGATCTTTCTAATATATCGGTTTTTTACGCTGCTGAATGCAAATCTGAAATCAAAATTCAATATGGCCGATCCATTATGGCGGACGAAAATTCGAAAACTTACTTAAATAGACTGTATCTGTGACATGCGACTTTCAAAATATAATACAATTTCTGACATTTATTGTTAGTTATGTGAGGTGAATTAAGCGTGTTAAAAATATATTATATATTGTTTATAATAAAATTGTTTAAACAATATAAAATATCTAAAAGTACCTTATCTTATTGCACAGTTATTTCGAAATGTGTGTAGTAATGAACGATAATTACCGAATGATAGGAAAATAAACTGATGAATAACTGTGCAAACACGCAGGCGTGGTAATAGTAAATGAAGTAACTATAGTCTTCTTACTGTCGCTGAATTACAGCGTTTATCTGCGATTACGTAGTGCTAGTACTGTGTTTACTTTGCTTGCCCTGATGACTTCTTGGAGAGGATTTACATAGAAACGCGTCGGAGTCTGTTCAGATACAAGTTCGATGTTGAAAACATCTTGTAACTCCGCAATTAATGATATTTGAACACATATTAATTAAGACTTTCTTCTTGATTTTAATTCGAACTGCATATCTTTCAAATTTGATCCCAACTGTTTGGTACACCTTGTGCAGAGAGCAAACGTTCTCAAATGTTTATACCTTCAAATTGTCTAATTTCAAAATTTATAACTTCTCAATTCCTCAAATTTTTTGAATTCTCAAATTCTCAAATAACCACGTTTATACATATTCAAATTCTTGAGTTCCCTAAGTGTTCAAATGTCTAGTATTTCAAATCGCTTTACTACCAAATATTTTAATTTTCAAATTTTCATATCGACAAATCCTTAGGTTCCCAATCTTCGAATTCACAAATTCCTATGTTCCTAAATTTCTAAATCCCCATATCCCTAGATTCTCAAAGCGTAAAGTTTCCAAACTTCTATCACCACAGATAATCCAGCCCTAAATGTTCAAATCCTCCTAAATCCCTCAAAATCAGTAAACGAGAGACTACTATACATACTATCCCTAGGGAAGCTAGATTTGCTCCAAAATGTATATTGAGCATAAACATTAAGGGACTAAAATCTGTAGAAATATATACCGTTTAAATTTTCCCATGGACTCGAGATCTGAAACTGATTAATTACCATTATAATACATAACGAAACATATTGACATCGGTAGATATGCTAGTGAAGTCAGTTTCACAGCTGGCTATTGTTCTTATGGCCCAGGTTCAAATTCCAATGAGCACCACTGTTTTTCACAGATTCATTTTTTTTTTTCACAGAAAGTCAAGTAAACATTTCGATATGTTTTTTTAGTAAGAACTTCTATCAAAATCATTAAAAGTGCAATGTGCATTCTTTGATAAATATTTACAACAGAGAAATACATTAACTTTCATTACGATTATTAAATAAATACATATTTTGCAACACCGTTTGTGTAGTCAAATTTACGAAAAACAAATTTGTAAATAAAACAAAATTGTTAACCTCGATTATTTATATTGGGAAAGCTTTTCTTGTAAGTATATTTTCTTGACGTATAATGTGTTTAATAAATAATATTAACTAGTTAACTGTGGTTGTCACGGCAATCTACAACTGTATTTTGGTGCTGTTGACATGTGTTCACGTCTTGTAAAATAAAAACTCGAAATTTCAATAAAATAAAATAATAGAATCGTTTGCTAGTATAGTTTCTTTTATATTACCAATAGAACTGCAATGTATTTTGCATGTATTTTATAGAAAAAAGGTTGATTATTCTTTATGATATACTGGATATTCCCCGAACAATGTATTACTTTTTACAATCTGAGTTGATTATTTTTTCTAATGTATCTGGTATGCTCAGAATCGTTTTGTATATTTTACTGTGTATATCGGGTATTTCACAAAAAATCACATTTTTAAAAAACATTACCCTGAAATCAACTGAATTTCTTAATATTATTTGTTTTCCTTAATTTTTCTTCTTCATAAATTTTATTATTTTTTAACAATTTTTAAGTTTTTAATAACAATAACCTTTTGAAGTGTGTGTTGTTAATTTTATATCAGATAAACATGTAATCTTTCCTCATTTTACTTTGCAATTTATAGTAGGAGCATTTGGCCTGCGGTGGACGTGTACATATACAGTCTCATTGCTTGATCTTAACTCCGCATACCGCAAGGGATTTTCAAAACTACACTCTGCTGTTAATTGATTAATATACATTTTGCAATGTAAAATATGATTAATATACGCGTATATTACATATATTGTAATATTTTCTCATAAATAATTCCTAAACCTGCTTTTAAACGTAATAAACCGGAACCTTCCCTTAAAACGTGTCGAATGAATACCAAGTCGGTAATTCGACTCTATCCGAAGCTACCATGCTAACTTTCGCGAGTAGTGGGTGGTAGGAGTGACATGTGCATTCCGCAATCTTCTAAACATACTCTCTTCTCCTAGAAGAGAACGAACGACCACGGCCGAAGAGAGGGAAAGTGAGAAAGTTCTTCAACGCGACGACGTGTGTCTCGTGTTTCGAATGAGTCACGGATCTCAAGCACCAAAATAGCAAAGTCCAAGTGTTTATGAGAATATTTTTCACGAATCATTGAACGTGCGAATAAAATTGCGTTAGCCCGTTTCCAGCAGATGAGGATACCGAGCTGTCGCTCCTGATAAATTAATGCCCCAGTAATAATGTGTTCGCTGATTAGTGTACGATCGTGTCACAAATTTTCACAGATTTAATTCATCATGTCGCGATCGAGCATCGTTAAACATTTTAACATTTTCCACATGATACTGACGATAATTACTCAATCATTTATCAAATAAATCAATTTGACAGGTGGTGCTTTTGGTTCTCTATTTATTTATGCTAGCAATCGAGAAAACGACCAAATCGAGTTTAGTTATTGCATCATATTTTTCGTTGCCATTTTCATTTCCGGTAATACACAACTATCTTGTACATGCGAAAATTTATTGCCGTTTGGACTACAATAATTACAATACACTTAATTTTTATACATTAGTACGTAGTGATTCTTTGATATTGCATGTGGTGATATGGTTAATCGTATTTGCCACTCAAAAACTATACTGTGATCAAATTTCGGGAAACGATTTTGAAAGTATGTACAGTTAAGAGCAAATTTAGCTTCTCTAGGGAATACATGTTAACTATGGCTGAAAAAGTTTACCATTCGTGTATTTTTAGGAATATTTGAGAAATTGATAATTTTTGGATATGGGAATGTAGGAATTTAAAGCCTTAGAAATTTGTGGAATCTAAGGATTTGGAAGTTTGGGCAGTTTAGGAATTGTTGAATCTAGGAATCGAGGATTCTAAGGATTGAAATATGTAGAAATTGGGGAATATAGGGATTAGAGAATTTGGGAATTAGGAGATCTAGGAATTGAGGATCTAATGATTGGTGGTCTAGAAATCAGAAGATCCAGGGATTGAGAGATCAAGGAATTGATGACTCTAAGAACTGGAAGATTGGATGATATAGGGATAGAAGGATCTAGAAAGTGAGGAATCTAAAAATTGAGAAAACTAAGGATTGAAGGATTTAGGGATTATGAATCTTGAATTTTCAAATCTAAGGATTTTGGGACCTAAGGATTTTTACGTCTAGAGACTTTGGAATCTAGAGTTTTAGGAATGGTGAAATTTGAGAATTTTTATATTTAGAAATCGGCAAATTTGAAAATTTGAAACTTTAAAAATTTGGAAACAAAAATTAAAAAATTAGTGAATTCAAGAGTTTGAAACATGTCTCTTTATCTAAAGGAAATCTACGCTACACCCGAGTGTATATAAGCATATATGTATATATCTGTGAGCATGAATATTTACTTGAGTGATTCCTGAGGGAGCGACAGGAAAATGTTCACCATATTGACCTAAGCTTGATGTAACCTCAAATGGCGGTAAAATTCAAATTTATTTGTATGCAAAATTTCCATGATAAAATAAGCAAAACAAATGTTCTTATCGATTTAATATATGAAGTACTAAAATCTAATATGTTACAAAATCAATTGCAATGAACATAGAAGAAAAAAAGATGCGAGTATTGCTAAATATATTCATTCTATAAAAAGAAATACCAAAAGGAAAGCAAGAAGATACTTCTAACGAAGTGGTTACAAAATCAATATTATAAAAACTGGCTTCAATATTAACATTTTATGTTTAAAAATAAATATCGTTTTCAAATATGCACTTTAATCCCATTCCTTAAACCAATGGTTAATCTCTATTATTATAAAATATAAATTAAGATAGTAATAATTTCTGTTTTCTATAAAATTAATGGAGAAAATAATATTACAATCGTATAAATTTTAATACTACATATCAAATCGATGAAAACATTTATCCTATTATTATTTTATAGAAATTCGTTTTCATATAAACAGATTTGAGTTTTGCAGTCACTTGACGTCACTACTGCGCTCTTTTTCTAAATAAATCATTTTTTTTTCTTTCTTCCGATTTAAATCAGTATGACGGCAACCAATCAAAAACACGGATACGATTTCCTAGTATTTTTTCGTGGTTCACTAATATGTTTAAATATCAGACATCAAATATGAAATAAATTTATTATTGATTAATAATGCTTATATTTTATGTTACACTATGTAATCAACGTTAACAGTGAGAAGATTAAAATTGACAAGATTAAGATATTGGTATTTCAACGTGTTTATTTAGGTTTCCAGATATCATGTTCTTGCCTCGGTACTTATCCCTGATATAAAACTCTTTCGATAAAACGATTTTTATGCTCAAGATGCGGTTTTATTTACACACCGACGATCTCCCTTCTAGATATTTGTGGATTCTGTTAGACGTTATCCGCCAGATTTCGATCTGGTCACTTTATTTGACATCTTCTTCCCATTCTGTAATCCAGAAATGGCTATTCAAAGCAAAATCTGGATTTTTGTGTACGTTCATTGTGACTAGAATATTAAGCGATATTTTAAAATAATAATTTAGTTACAAAAAATTATGACTTAACTTAAACATGTATTATTAACTGAAAATAAATAAAATTACTAAAAGTTGCGACTTTTCAATTTGAAAATTGAAACGAAAAGTGAATTGTTTACATGAAGAAACTGACGTTCATAGACAGTACATTACCATTGCTATTCTTATATCTAATTATGATTAAACTATGTTTTGATCAAAATATGTTATAAAAAAGATGCGCTTATTGAACAACGTTTGGTTTACTTTATAAAAAATGATCAAACTTTATGCATCTGTCAAAATTGCAAGAACTGTTAATAAGATCACAGTTATAAAAAATATCAAGAAATATTTACAATTTGTCAACTGCTGCTATAAGCCAGCATTTTCGTCGTTGAGCACTGATTTCAAAGCTATTAGACGAGAGATTTGTAAAGAAAAATTTGAAATATGAAACGTTTTATTATAACAACTTTAAATGATTTTTAGTACATGTATGAAAATTTATAATTTCATAATTGTTTCGTCACTTTTAGTGACTCTAATTTCTGTGAACAATGAGAGAAACAACAAACGGCGAGGTAACAATGATTTCGTTTTAAAATTTCTATACACGGATATTTTCCATATGTACGTGCACATACATATGTATGAATACCATTCACAGGTAATCCTTAATACACAATCGAGTAACATATCAAGTTAGTATACATCGTAGTGTGTAAAAATGGTTTGTGGAGTATTTGAGAACTAAAAAATTAAATTATTCAAAAGGTACTGTTTTCCTGTTTAAAACTGGAAAAATTGAATTTAATACTGTTTAATACTGTTTTAAAAGGTAACGTTTCATTTTGTAAACTATTCAAAACACGTGTCGTACTTCACGGTTAATATTATCGTTTAGAGGAAAAAAATATTAACTGTTAAATGATATTTCTGAGAAAAGTAAAGATAACAGATATTTGTGCACATTCTAAAACACTTCTTGCTGCCAAATAATATATTATATAAGAATGAGAAATAAATAATAAAAGTCAACATTCGTACTCATAATTGATATAATTCATATCCTCAATTTAACCTAATAATATTTTCCGAAGCTTCTGAACAGTTTCAAAAATTTATCCTAAGAATAAACTGTACTTATCCGGTATTAAATTCCCGAGTTAATAAACATAAATTTTGACAAAATTTAGCTACCCGTATACGTTATACATATATCAAGGGTATTTCAAAATTCGTGGTACAAACGACAGAATACTGAGTGTACATGCAGAAATAAGTCGAAAAGAAAGAAAAAACATTTCTGCACATCCGATTTCGTTTTTAAAACAATTCAGTTTGAAAATTTTTGAAATCATATTTTCAACTAAATCTATATGTTACACATTCGTACATCATCATTACGATAAAAAGTAATGACTAATAAAATAGTTTAATGCTAATAATATTTACAATTATTGATTTAGAGCATTCATTAATTATTGACTTAATGAAAAAGTTATAGAAATCATTTTTTTCTAGCTGTAAACATATTTTTGACAAATATTTTAATGAATGTTGAAATTCATTTCTGAGGAAAATAAATGAGATCATGAAAAGATATAATGTAAAATATTGTTTAAAATATACTAATTTAGCATACAAAATCACCATTTGTCGACTTAATCTAGCATGTAGAATCCCCACTTGGCTACTTATACCATGATTTTTTGGAGACCTTGCATATAAGGTCATGTTAGTCCAAAAATATCCTTTTTTCATATTTTGGTTCAATTATGAGACAACTGAATTTGTAAATTTTTCAATGTAGGTGTATTTCTAAGAAAATTTATATACTGTAAAAAAATTAATCACTATTTATTTGCAGATAAATCTATGTTTTTCGAATGTGTTTATGTATTTTTTAAAATGACAGTTTTATAAATGCTTATTGCCGCTAAATTACAGTATACAAACTAAACTATGTATCATTCTTATAACAAACTGGTGCAAAAGTCATGGAGGAAATTTAAAGTAATTATAGTCACTTTATTTTTATCTTGTAGGTGACTGCCATTTTTGGCCACACAAAGTCGAGCTCTTGAAATCATGGTACCAATTTAGCATATAAAAATAACAACGATGAACTAGTTCAATATGGATTAACGATGGAGTGTTCAAAATAAAATTCTATAACTTTAGTCAGCTGTAAAACCGTATAATCTGTCAAAAAAAATCCTTAAAATGTATTTTAACTAATGACAAATCATTTCTAAGTTATAAACAAAAATTTAATAATTTGTAAAGTGTTATGTTTGTAATAATCTTACGATATACCTTTTAAATATAAAGTTAAGATTACCGGAGAAAATATTTGACGAGTGTGGGGTTCAGAAATTTAGAAATGTAAAGATTTGGAAATTTGAAAATTTACAATTTTGAAGATTTGGAAATTTGGTAGTTTAGAGATTTAGGTATTTGAAAACTTGGAAATAAAATTAGAAAATTAAAAAATTTAACATTTTGAAAATTTAGAAATTCTTATATTTCGAAATGTTGGAATGTGGAAGCTAGGAAATCTGAACATTCAGAAATGAAAATTTTCAAATAAAAAGTAATCAAACAATTTCTAAATTTTTATGTAAAAAATTCCACAAATTGCAAAGTCTCAAGTGTAGAATACATTACACGTTCCACAAAATTCATTCCCGCTCTGTGTAAAACGATACAAGAAATCAATGTATGCAAAGCCGCAGTAATTCATTTAAAAAAATAAATGCAACTGGCTTTCACAAATGTATCGCATTCTAAAAGGTACGATACAATTGGATTATAAAGCTTGTTAAACGAGGTAAAATATTTTTTGAACAACATGCTTGCAACAGAGTTTCATTTACAGAAACGGCATTTTGATTCAAATGTTCTTTCGGTACAGTTAGTAATTTACAAATTATAACCGTATAAAGAAAACGAACGATTCAGATAAAAAGGTAGGTTGCTTTTTTGAAGTACAAAAGAAGCAGCAACAAAAATATGGGAAAATTTGTAGGTTAGTTCGATAAAACAATCGTGGCGAAGTTACAGAAAACTCGGTGTGTGTTACTCGCTAAACGTCCCTTGTGAATCGAGTTTCAAAGATTCCAGTTCTGTTTCCTCCAACCCATTTTTGCGATAGCTTGAAATTCGTTTGAAAGACAACCCGCGGCGACCTATTCGCACGGCTGGAAATTAGGTCGCATTGATGGTTTCACGGATTTTTAATTGTGTATTCGGCAGCTTGCCGAATCACTATTATTCGGGCCCGTTTCACGAAACTCTCTCACCGCGAGTTTCGTTAAATCTCGAGATGCCAGCTTCCTTCCTTTTCTTGCCGGCCTGATTCGTCTCTGTTCAACTCGCTATACGGCCACGGTATGAATCACAAAACGGTTCAAGACTGAAATTCTGCCGTAACGAGTCTTTCAATAAAGCGACTGCTTTATCCCTTAAAACTTTTAACGACCCAGCGAACGTAAACTTTGCTTAGATTTAACTTTTACCGAACTCCACAGCCACCCCCAAACTCCTCTTTCTCTCGTCTTTCCTCTTTCTGTTCGATTCTCTTCCTCTCTCCGTTCATAAGACAATCACTGTGTGTAGTGGTTCGTTGATTCGACGCTTATTTCTGATTCGCATTTAGCAAGCACTCGCAAGAAATTTACCAGGTAAATTGCTGTGCGGCGAGTTGACTTGGAATCGTACCTAATTTATTGAACCGCCTATGAAATTCTGCTTGTTGGTGAGAAAGGGAAGAAGGCTTAATCGCCGTTTAATAATCGCTTCGCGTTTTGACTCTGCTTTCCGTTTACATCCGCCATTTTCTATTGTTCTCAAACAACCATAAACTGTGCGGTATACTATGTTCACGGTTACCTGTCTTTCTTAATTTCCTTAACTTAATACAATTCACGGTAGAAACAATGAGCAATAAATTACCTTTCTGCACAATTACTGACTAACATTTTTTTTTACATACATGAATAGAAAACAATAAAATATATGATAAGTAAAAAAATGAAAATGGAAAAAGATTTACAATTTATATGTTTCTAATATTTTTTTATCAAATTCTTAAAGTAAAGGTTAAGTTCTTTATCGCATAAAAGTATGTACCAAAACAACGTTAATCGTTAAAAGAAGCAGTTTAGATATTTTGAACAGTTATTTTATATAATTATATTTTATATTTTGAATATTTCCTTATATTTCTTATTATTTCTTGTTATTTATTGTCAGTATTTGATTACGTTATTAATTTTACAAGATGGATTCAAGGGATATTACTTGGTATATGTTTATTACGAATTTAAATAAAAGACAAAATAAATTAAAATAGTGGGAATACTGGTTCAGTGATACATAAAATTGAAATCATTTCATTTTCACCTTATACAGTCTCATTAACAAGAAATACTAATGACTACGATTCAAAATATGTATATCATTCTTAATCTTTTAAAACGTTTAAGCTTATTATGCAACATACAATGGAATTTGTTTTTAACACGCTTTCGTGTAAAATTAAAAAATTACAATTTAACGTAAAATTAAGATTAAGTAAGCTTTTCATTTAAATAAAATTAAAGATCACCTTTGGTTTTGCAAAAAATGATACAAACACGAGAAATTTGTACATGCTATCCTGATGGTTCTAAAACGCGGTAAAACGTTTTCTTCTTTCATTTTTTCCATATGCTTGCCACATACTTTTTACATATTTATGAGAGAAATGCTGGCTATTTACTGCGACAGCGCTATGTAGGTATAATTTTGTTTAAGAAATGCTTCGTTGAATAACATCCTTTTGTCGAACAATAATTTGAAAAATCTTTATTCTATAAGTACGAGAAAGAATAAATCTTCCAATTTGAATAAATTTATCTCATTTATCGTTGATGGTAATTAAATAATTTAAACTGGCCACCGTGGTTAATGTAACAATTTTAAATTATTCTATTGTTCGCATAACAATTAAGAAACTCTCTCTTTGCGTAACATAATTTCGAAACTTCTTCAGGATAATTATATGAGCCGTTAATTTTGAAAATGCAGGAAGTCCATTTCTTGTCATAGGTCTGTGATTATTTATACAACATTTTAAACGTAGTTTAAAAATATTAGTAAACACTAATAGACAAATGTTGTATATTTTACGACGTTAAACAATGTACATATATTATTCAATAATGTTTATCAGTGATGTCTGAAAAAATTAAAATTTTGTTGAATAAGTGAATTTGTCTCAATCCAGAAATAGTTAATCTTGTCTAATGTCAATTAAGTGGTTAATATTTCAATTAAATCTACGTAGTTACCTATAATAACGAGATTTAATGCTACTTTGCTGAAGTATTTAATCGTTCCACAGAATGATTGTTGATTTATAAAAGAAGATATAATGCAACGAAAAGTAATTTATTTTCATATAAAAAATATCCTCATATAAAGAATCTCACAAAAATTGTACAGTTTCGTTAATAAATTTTATTAACTTATATTTATAATTTGAATTTTGATCAGGGTCTAACATTTTAAATTATTCGTGATGAATACGCGGTAACTTAAATATTGGAGATTTTTAACTATTTTAACTAAACTGTACACAAATAAAAATATCAAATTAAATTCTAGTTATTATTATCACTAACTTTATTTTTCTTTAACGGACTTCCTCAGTTCTTAAAATGAACGATTCATATTACATTTTTTACCACTTTTCATTTATCAGCACAAACAAAATTTGACTTTGTTTACTAACAACGAAATTAATTAAGAATTAATAAGGTATACCTTGCTTATTACATTATATTTGTAGATCATATGTATACAACCAATGATAACATGATATATTCTGATGGAATATCTCATGGAGGATGGAACGCAATAACGAATAAAATATTATACAAATAATTATTTTAATATAAATATATTCAAATAATGCTCGCTTCTAAAGGAGAAACAATGAAAAAAGCAGAATTTTTCAAACAGAGAGAAGAAGGCAAGAGAATGATGAAAGATAAAACGATAAGACGGATTGAATAAGATTAGTATAAGAGCAGAGTAAGAAATAATTAGTAGATAATTACGTGATAATTTTTAAAACTGATATAAGCCTTAAGACATGCGATAAAGAAGTAAGTACATTTCTAATGTCCAATTCTGACATACAGAGTATTCCAAACTTTTACCGCCAAATATTACTGACATATTGCATATGAAAAAATAAGTAAAATATTATATTAACATGGGATTTTCAACATTTTTTAAAAAAGTTATAACAAAAGTATAAAATGACTTCGGACTGTTTTGTACTTTTATGGCACATACAGTGTCCAACTTTATGCGTAAAATTATACTAGATTATTTTATAATTAAAAATGATACAAAAGTGTTATATAAACATATGTAGGCACTTAAATGGTTCATTGAAAGATTATAAGAAATGTACAAAATAGACGATTTTCTACTTTAATACCAGACACAAATAATTGCCGATTTTCACATTTTTTAAATAACTGAATAATGCATTCAAGAGCCTATGTTCACATAAACATTCGTCTTATTTTTATTTATAGAATATGCTAGTGAAGTTATGCAGATAAAATTAAAACACTGTATATGATATCGAAAAAAAGGCCGCTGTCATTTCATATTTTTGTTATAACTTCTTAATAAAGTTTTCGAAACCTTATGTTGGTATAAGATTCTGTATTTATTACTATGAATAGAATATGTTAAAAATATTTGGCGGTAAAAAAGTGGAACACTCTGTATATTAAATAATTAATTAACATCATTTCCCCTGAAAATACCAGTACCTCTGAACGTTATATAGCGATGTAATAATTAAAAACACAATAGAAATTTTCAAATGACCGAAGTTTTTATGTTCGCATAGCTTGTCGGTTTCTAACTGAAAAGTTCTCCAGATTATCGTTGAAAGCGAAAATAAAGAAGCGGAAAAGAGGAAAAAGAACACGCGAAAGCCTCTACAGAGACGGTTGAAGTACAGTCGAAAACCGTGGTGACCCCAGGTTGTAATTACCGTGACGTCCGTGGTCACGTTCTCCCAAAGTGTTTCCGCCCGAAGCGTTTCCGAACCACGGGAAAAGAGGATTTGCCTGGTTAGCCAGATTTTCAGTCGTGTTTTAAACAAAGAATTGCTACCGACCAGAGTCTCCGGAAAGAAGGTTACGTATGCGTGAATGCTCTAACAATGAGTGTATTTACCCTGCCTCGTGTATAGCGGTATGTTTTGTCTGACTAGTTCGAGTTACGGAGTCGTGGAATTCCGAGTTCAAAACAGTTCTTTCCAACTTTTTCACCTTGATCAGTTTTAACGCTAAACCTACCGGCACAGTTCCGTTAAAACTAAAAATATAGTTGAAAAATGAAAAAACAAACAATAAAACATAAATTAATTTTCTATCTTGATGAAAATCAACACAGATTTAAAAAAAAAAACTAGCTTAATAAATTTTTTAACGTAGAATAAGAACTTGTAGAACGATCATTTAATTGCTTTGGTAGTTTCAGTGTTAAACTATATTGAACACTCATAAAAAATGCTGGAAATACTTATTAAAGCATACAGCGATAAATATTACGTATATTGAAAATATTTATTTGAAGCATACTAATAAGTGAAGTTATCAATTGTAATCCTTTTTCTAAGAGATGTTAACAATCATTATTTCAAATAACACTTTATAGTTTCAAACTTGAACTTATCATTTCGAATAATACTTTTCCTTATTAATCACAATAAACCAAAAAAAATAAATGTATATGAAGCATTCTTTACCAATCTAATTAGTCTCTATACCAAAAAATTAGACTAACTAAAACATTTTTGTGGGCATTTCAAATAAATCTTTGATGTATCTTCAAATATTGCTCTATTTAGACAAAACTATTCCAACAGATTTTTTTAATTGTTTTTGTTCGAAATATACTCAGTTTTACAAAAAGACAGCCGTAAATCGAATTAGCAATACGGAGATTCCTTAGTAATTCATTTTCTTAGCACTTTTTCTTCATTAACCGATAAACAGTATGAATCTTTTCAAGGATTACTTTTTTCATTGAAAATGTGTTATTGAAACAAAGTACTTTAAAATTCTATTGTATTATCACATATATAATGATAAATTAAAGAGCATCATAGATTTGTTTAAATATAACAGGATTACTTTCCTTATTCTTACGTTTCTAACACTATCACTGAATTTTAGTTCAACATTTAGACGATGAGATTGCGTGAAAATTACGTAGGAAAAAAAAGTAAAAATATTTGATAATTTGCATACAGTTATGAGAAAGAATGACCCACGGTGTGAAAAATGTTACTGTTATTAGAAAATTGAATAATATCATATGTACACGACATTACACAATGTTATATCTACACGAAGCAATTAATCTGTGACATAAATTTTTTGTTTGTTTGTATTTCACCAGTTAGCTGTGATTGACGAGTACATTCATCATGGAGCTATGACATTCGTCACGCGTAAAAAGTGCTTTCCATTGGCTAGTTAAATTGTAATTTTAGTCGAAAATAAAACATATTTGTAAATTCCAAAATATTTGAAATATTTTAAGGCCAAGATAAAATAAAACGAACAAATAAAAAATGTAAATTATTATTATGAAAGAATTTTATACGCTGTGAACGAAGTAATTGCTTTTTTATTTATAAATGTTTTATTCCGTTTTTGTAATCATCACTGAAACCATTTAAGACTCATGTTTTGTTTTAGCCTAAACTTATATTAATAAATGGCGTACCGTGCTCATTATACAAATGTCTTATTAAACAATATCACCTATCCATTAGTATTTTTACTATTATTTGTGCCTGATGTCCGTTTTCATGCACACAAAACTAAATGAGTTGATAAATTCGAGTGTGTAATAAAAATAGTTTTATATCCTTGCAAGGACAGTTTTGTCCTAGATCATTTGGAAGATCACTCAAATTATGTCAACAGGTTTTTTCTAGTTTTACACATTGTTGTGAGATTCGCAGTCAAACGACTAATCAGTTTGTACGTATGTCTATGCGATGATTATGTTTTTCAGAAGACATTTTTTCATTATCGAAGAAAGTGAATCAGTCCCAGTCAAAAATAGAACAGTTATTTAATTACAACTTAATTCAATATTATGACAGCTATGCATACTCTACGTTTGATGAGTATATTCGTCATCGCTTCATTTTTCGACATTATTCAAGTACACACCTTATAAAGAAGTCACCACAACTAACTGGTTAAATGCGAATAGTACTGTAATAAGTTCTCTAATATAGGCGACTTTAGAATTTCGTTTATCGAAAAAAAAAAAAAAATAAGAAACGATTAAGTTAATATTGCGTATAATAATTTTCTTACATTTATTAGTTTTTAAACAAATTTTGCGCTATTTTGAAGACAAGAAAACAAGATTTAAAAAAGTTCATATTCTTAATTAATTAACACAAAAAAATGTTAAAAAAATCGATCGTCAAAAAATGGTTACGATCAACTTGTTATAGATTTGTTGAGTGCGGTATATTGGAGCATCGTTGCTTCGTTATTTTTAAAATACGGCGCATGCGACGAAATAGGCCCTTACACTGAGTCCTCCATTGTTTTAAGCATTTTTTATTGGCTTTTTCGTTGAGCGACCAGTTATCCCGATAGATAAAGCGGAGGCACGAATTGGATGGAGCTGATAAAGCTAATGATTTACGCACAACAGCCTGAACCGAGCCCTCGTTCCATTTTCACGTCGAGATGAAACTAACGACGACCGACAGTGAATTTACGAGGTGATAGATATTACACAGCTGCCAGTTTTCTTGCTGGTCGAACTTCATTTTATACGTCAATTGCTGGTAAAAACTGTTTTAATTGATACGAATGCATGTACATCGACTTACCGCCACGCCACCGGTGTTTAAACAATTATAGAACTGTTACGAATTACTCACCTGAAACAGAAATACGCAATAATCAAAATTAACATTCAAAAAATAGAAATATATTTTAGGATATTTTTGTTACATTTTCTAAACTATGTATAGTAATAATTCTTAATTTAACTGGTGAATACGCATTACAAATTTTATACTTATAATAGATGTTAAGTTTTCAACTTAAGGTGTTAAGCCACAGAAATTAAAACAATATTCCATTTTCTGGCATTCAATTTTATGTAACACAAATATTTTCTTGAATCCAAATATTATAATAAAGAGACTTGTATGACAGTTTAACAAATTTCTTCTGCAATTTTTATTAAAAAAAAAATATGGCGTTGTTAACTATAGTACAAGACGAGTAGGACTGAATGTAGATACGTAATTTTTAACGATAAGATTTCTAAAGCAAAACTTAAATAAAGTAATATTAAATAAAATTAAGTTTTCTCGTACCACATTATTCGTAAGTAGAGTTATTTTCTTAAAAACAAGATAAACTTTATGTTATAATCTCTCGTTTACTATATTTTAATCAAATTAAAAATTCTTGCGTTGTATCAGATGCTAAATTAAATTTATTTAATATTTCGTTGTTTAAATTTTCAAAAATCTGTTCAAGGGACACGTTCAGTCACTATACTTATTTTTAAAGAGAAATTGGAAAAGAAACATTTGTGTATAAAATTTATGCATGTATTTTTGAACAATTATAATAAATTTAATTATAATAAACAGAAAAGGTTTTTTATTATTTAGAAACAGGGGTCGCATTAATAAATTATTATATACTAGTACAATAATATGAATCACAATGATAGGGTTATCTTTCCAATAATAAAAGTTACCCTGTACTGTTACCTACGTCTACTATAATTATTATTATTATCAAATAATGCTACTAAAAAAGTTTAAAATTTAATCAACAGGAATTAATAACATTTACGAACGTGTACTTGACTATGCTTCACCATCTAAAGAATAGCTTTTTCCTTAATTTTGCAGTAAAACGGACTCCTTTAGAAGTTACCGTCAATCACCGTCAAGCGAATGAATAAATAACAGCGGGGGGTGATTTTTTAATTAACAAGTCCGTCTATAAAACCAACACCAGCGACGTGTTCTTCTCCGTTGCTCCGAACGGGGCGTAAAAAGGGAACGCGAAAACAATAACAGTGAGAAAATTAAGAGGACGGAAGAAGGAAGGGGATCGCGGAACATCGCACGGTGCAGGAAGAAGGTAAAAGGATGAATTAGAGTGCAGAAGGGGTGGTGATGGAACAGAATATATATGTATACACGTATATTTGCCGAGCGACATCCTCGAAAGAGGAACGCGAAATTGTCCTATTCTCCCTGTTCCCTTTACAACCGCTCGTGGAGCCTTTGTTACGTTATTTATTCGTTTAATTAACTCTCCATCCTTCCAATAAACTTCCCGGTAAAGTTGCTCTCTGGTTCTACAGATTTTGACACCGAAAGAGACACGCGACACTCGCTGCCAGAATTAAAACTGACGGCGTTGTTATTTTGAACCGGTTGTCGCGTTTATTAAGCAACCCTTCAGGTAACATTTTTAAGACGAACCCTGAACTCGTTTGTTCTAGTTTCCGTCTCTCGGTAATGTCCCGGCTCGCTTTTTATCCTTCATTCGGTCCACTATAAGGATTATTAAATCCACAAAGTAAAAACTCTACTGGTATAACAGTCTGTGGAACAATTAACCCTGCTTGGCATTGTGTTGCAAATATGCTACGTAAAATAATGTGCTGCGAAATTCTTGTATTTTACCACTCTAAGTAAATTTTGCATTTTATCGTCAATGTTGGAAGAATATATGTATGTACATTTAGAGTGCCGCATACTGATATTGACCCCTATACAATATTTGATCCCTTTATTAGAAGAATAAGAAATATAGTGTAATGCAGTTCTTGGATAGTAAAATGTATTTACATGTATTTCCACGACTTAAATATTTCTGTTTCGAATACAATCATATTTTCTCATAATTTTCATCTTGTATTCCACATGAAATCCAAATTCCATTTTTACCGAATCGATGTAACTTAATCTAAAATGTGTAACGTTGTAACAAATATTATTTGTACATATTTTTAATTAATGGGAACTGTAACCGTAATGAGTGCCACAAAATTTATGCACTGCACAGTGATTGATAAGGAAATAAACAACTAATTCGAGGTTATGGCTTTATGACAACTGACATACAAATTGTTATGATCAACTGTAAAAATGACTGTACTGTGAAAATCAATCATTATAAAAATTTTACTAATAATTAGTGAGCTTTTAGTTTTTGTTTGTGCAGTTGAAGAATGTAAACATTGTTTTGTTATTTCTAATTATTTTAACGGTAATAACGTAAAATTCTGTTTGAGAAATACTTTTGTTCGACAAATTATATAATATTAATCATTAAACAGCCATTTTCGTCCTACTGTTAAAAAAATCATCGAAAACATGTTCTAACTTTTGTAATTACAACTTTCCATTGTATTTTTATAGAGTGTAGTAAGGGGACTAAAACCGAATAAACTTGTTTATTGTTATCATATTATTATCACTCGTGAGAAAATAAAAATACATTCCTTTGTTCAAATTTTAAAAGATCGTGAATAATAATAATTTGCACTGTAATTGAAAAATGCAATATACCACATTATTTGCAACATCACAGCATATCTTTTAAAATCTATCTCAAGAATCGTGATTAATTACAAGCTTGTATAAATGAATATTTTAATAATTAAAATGATTTATTATTTGATAAAATTCTAAATTTAAAGTGAATAAGCGCATTTACTGCTGTTAGTTTGAAGTAAAAACTACCGGACAGGTCACTTTGTGAGTTGCATAGTTGGATAAGGTAAATGTCCCTACAAAGCATTAAGATAACTGCAGTTTCTTTTATATTTACACAATGTAAAATTATGACTAAATGTGTTTAGCTGAGAGGGTAAAACTTCTATTTTCAGATGAAATAATAAAAATTTGTGAAAGAAAAAGTTTTAAATTAATTAAAATCCAAAAATGTTCATATCTTCCAGTAATTAAACAATATTAATATGTTCTAGCCATTAATCATTACTATCCCAAACTTTAAGTATGTATTACCGTAATTATTTGCATCATTTAATAAAAGAAATTTGAATGATAATACTATATAAAATAAAAATTTTATTTATAATAAATTCAATGAATCTATTACAATGGATTCCTTTCTCTTAAATTAATTTTGCCACATGGAACTTTTTGCTAGCAACTTGTAACAAAGTGCCAGTTTTAAAGGCTTTTACTTTTTTGGGTAATCTTTCTCCTTTCCCTTTTCTCTTTTCCTCCGCCACTCTGAAGAATTTATGTGACTTTATAATTCACGAGTAATTATAAAACAAGTTAAAAGTCGTTGAATCCTGGAGTGTTGCATAATATGTAATATGTTTGCATGACACAAGAATTGAATTATAGAAACTTATAATTATATCTATGTACAGCTAATACATTTTGCTTTTTCATTTTTATCAGTTTAAACGTTAAAAATAAGCAGAAATATTACTATTAACAAAATTAACAATTAATTGTTAATTATCAGGACTGGTCTGAGCTCTAGGATATCTACCAAAGCACTCAAAAGACCTGGGTGCGGATATCGGAGGGGTTCGGTATATGTATTTTCACGGTTTTCGGCAGCCTAGAGTCACCTTTGAGTCGATCGGTGGAAACACATTGTGTGGATAGTGGCTGAACCGCGACATGGCGATGTTACACGGCTGTGATGGCCGTAGTCAGGACGCTGACACTTAATTTACTCCTCCTGAAGTAATACCTAACAGCGCTACCGAGTACAGTAAGGTATGTTGGTGGTGGAAAAAGAAATTTCAAATATAAACTATTTTAATATAAAGAAATTTAAATATAAACTATATATTTGTAATAACACCGTTTAATAAATTATAATTATGCAGTATAACGGATCACCCTCCGATTTTTATAACTTTCACATATGTTGTCAATGACATCTCCCTAAGTAATGTTTGGCGGGTTTTAGGTATCGGTCGTTGTTTACTTACAAGTTATACGCAAAAAAAGCATCGATAATACGTAATTTTTGCATACCGTAGGTGCGTGTGTAACTTAACTAACCAGAAAGGTAGAAATTCGTTTTTCGCCTCGATTTTTACTATAAGTCCATTACCACCAATTTGCCCGTGTTCAGTATACCTAGAGTTAGGTGGGTTTAGATAGAATTAGGAAAAAAGAAACTCTTTTAAATTACTGTTTAGATCATAACAGTTAAAATAATAGGCCTACATAAGAAGTGTACATAACTTTTTTATAGAGTTTTTCAAGAGCTTCGTGTTTTATTCGAAACATTTTTTTCTGAAATCAACAGTTTAATAGATATAAAGCAAAAACTTTCAGATACTTTTTTGTAAATAAATCTTTAGTAAACAACGATCGACTTTTAAAACCTTTATAACATTATTATATATACATTGTTATACTGCATAATTACCTATGGTAAATATTTAGAATAAGGGAGCCACCTCTGATTTCGTTCACCTTGAAATATGTTGTCAAGGTCATCATTCTGACCAACTTCTTGTTATACATGTGATAGTCGGACTCTTAGTTTTCGAGATATTTGAAAAAATAGCGCGCTTTACTCAATATTTCCAAAAGTGAATAAATCGCAACTAGGGTTTCCAATAAGCATAAACCCTTTTAGGACGGACTTTTTTAGGTGCTTTGAAAACACACGTAGAAGATGAAATATTAAGTTCTACTTCGAGAAATCTTTGCCTAGGAGTATTTATCATTAAAATATAGCAAATTAATCGACAAGCTACATCAATATTTAAATTTGCTTTTGAGAACCAGATCCCATGTAATGCACTGATTTTAAAATCACATGTTAATCGCTTTCTTTTACGGTTTGTTAATTGTTTATAATAATGATTAGAACAATGAAAACAGAAGACTCTAAACAATTTACTTCTAAAAGACTTTTTCATCGTGGACATTTTATTGTTTGACGAATAACATATTTAGAATACAAATAATTAAATAATTCGTCGCGTTTTGTGGTTATAGCTAGAAACTCGTAGAATTTCATATTAGAGAACTGATATGTATATAACTGTACGTTACAATGGTTAGTCGTATACTGTTCATGAAATACAACAATCAATGACTTGAGTAAGAAACATAAACAAAATATATGTATATATGTATACACACACACGGCATTTCATTGAACGTGAAATGATGTCGAAAATTTATGTAGCCTTACGCTAACTTTTTTCTCCAATATCTCGAAAACTAAAAGACTCCGACTATTACATGTATAACAAAAAGTTGTTCAGAATGATGACCTTGACAACATATTTCAAGGTGAATCAAATCGGAGGTGGTTTCCTTATTTTAAATATTTACCTTACCTATTTTAACTTCTTTATACACCATCTAATTTAGTTTAAGGTCGTAATATAGACCACATTTTTTTAGGCATTTTCTTTTTGCTCATTTATCATTTCTTCTGCCCTTTACTCTTTGTGTGTTCATGGTGATTAAGGTAAGATAAAATTGAAGGAGTACTTATTCTTCTTAAAAGCACAGAGTTCAAAAAAACACGGAAATTAATTAATAGCGCTGGCGTTAGCGCCGATTAAGGGAAGTAATCCAGCGGAGTTTCGAAACTCGAAAGTTTAAGCTTTAAAATGCAGCCTTGTTCGTTAAAATTCGATTATTTCTTACGGTGCTATAGTCATTTAAAAAGGAACCCAAATTATGTATTCACTTCTTCTGAATAAGGAAGCAATCTATTAACTTTACCTAATTCTTTGCAGCTACGAAAACTAATCGAAGGAAGTCTGAGCAACTTTTCGTTTCGTACAGTTTCTTAAAGTATTGTAAACTAACGTTACGTAACGTACATTTGATAATGGTCCAACGATTTTTCTAAAAGTAGCAATAAGTTGGACGAGAAAAGGAAAAAATGCAATTTATTAGATTACTTTGAAAATGAAAAGAATAGCATAAAAAGGTTCTTCATTGATAGGACTTCAATTCAGGCACTCGATAGAGAATAATTTTAGCTTCTCAATAATATCTTTTTGATCGTTTTACAATCATTTGTTCGCAAGTTGTAAAAGTTCAAAATCAAAGGCGACCTTTTTACTTTGTGACGCTAATAACTCAGTTAAAAATAATTTGATAAAAATAGTAAAAAAAATAATTCGGAGCAGAAATCATACGTTTCAATATACCGTATTCCGCTATATCTGATCATTATTTTTAATTTAGGAGATCCTTTGAGAAGTTTAAAGAAATTAAATCTTTTTCATTTTTCTTTGAGCGGCAAAAAAGCGACAAAGATCGATAGATAAAAGTATGAAGGCGTAATTAAAAAATGTCAATGTTTATTGATTTGAATAATTTGAGTGTTTCTTTAGCCCTTTCAGTTCCGAACAACGATATCGTTATTAAGCAACACTTACGAAGTAAGTTCATCATTCTTACTATTCCTTTTACCAAATGATATTTAATCAATCCGGTATTCTTCACTCTTCACTTGTTAGATACAATTCTCTCAGGCGATACTAAAGATATTAATTTTATTCACTAGTAATCTAATTGAATGGATGATTCTAATTTTATGCATATACAGGGTGGTCAGTGCCTTCTGGTACAACCACAAAAAGAGGTGATTTAGCATGAAAAAATGAATGGAAAATGTACAATAAAACTTTTTCATATATGACTTAGTTTTCAACAAAATTGAATTAAAAAATTTGTTAAAATATTAAGTGAGAAAATTTGATTACAATTTCAAGTTTTTCGTTAATTTAACAATTAATGAGTGTTCTAAATTAATACATGTATTTATTAGTACCGATAAGATTATTATTATTCGTTCTTTGTGATGTTGTTACTTATGTGTGCATTTATCAAACTTTCGATTAAACACAATATACCATATCTGCGTCAATACATATATCAAGTATTCATGAAGAATAATAGCTGATAATGTATTCTGATGTTAATAATAGTTTTTATTAATTTATTGTATAATACTTATTAATTGTTAAATGAACGAAAAACTTATCGAAATTGTTATTCCTTACCAATATTTTTACAAATATTCGAACCCAATTTATTCAAATATTAAGCTATGTTTTCAACTTACTTCTTCGTATAGAATTTTCAGTTGTACCACTAATTCTTAATAGTACTTTATAGCAGCCATATACATATGTATAATGTGTAGCCTCCTTATGTTAGATATTTAAAACAGTATGCCATCCTTATTTATTTGAATTACGATATGCAGTTATATTAATATTCGAAGAGAGTACTATTCTTGCGTTTGTTGTTTTTCATGAGGGGAGTTAATTCAGATATTATATTACTTATTTTACAGAAAGATGAATAATTCCTTATACATTCAAAATACACCAACAACTTCTTTTAGCTATAATATTTAATTTGACAAATAATTTTCGACTAAATGTGGTCGTATTTTTACCCCTCATTAATATTCGGATATTGATCGTTTTCTACAAGCTAGCAATACTTAGAAGCTATTTGAACTGGGAAATAAACTTGTTTTGTATGCAAACGTCTGAAATTAAATGGTACTTCACGAAAAGGAAAGAATACTGGTTTTGATAAAAGACAACTTGTAATTTATCGTAGAGAAGGAGGTAAAACTTATTGAGAATTAACACAGTTATTTGTAATGAAGAACAGTACAGTAACAGACATTGTTAAAAGATATAAGAAAGGAGATCGCATAGAATTTAAGAAATGAAAGGGACAACCTCGAATTTTGAATGGAAAAGAAGAGGGAAAATTAATAATACGAAGAGTTAAAAAAATTCGCATTGTAGCGCTGTACAATTGGCTTTAGAGGTTTATAATGAAAGTGGAAAGAAAATCAGTGCTGAAATTGTGCGTAGAACAATGAGAAACAATGGGTATACTGGTTGAATTGAACAAGAAAAATACTGTACATTATTAACAAAAATCGGGTAAAAGACCGATTTTCACCAAAAAATTAGTTGAAAAATCTCAAAATTGGTTGAAGGATGTTGTTTCTGCTGATGAGAGTAAATATTATATTTTAGGTTCAGATAGGAAAAGTATAGTGACATTAAAAGTAAATGAAGATTTAAAACCAAAAAATTTAAAAACCTACTTTAAGATACGAAGGAAGTTCTGTAATTGTATGGGAATGCATTTCCAACGCCAATGAATTTGTCTTTACTGATGATATTTTAGATAAGAACAGACATTTTGGCCTTTTAAAAGAAATTGACTAAAAAGTACAAATAATATGGTCATTCGAAGTACCTCTAAATTTTATCAGAATGACCTACAGCGCAGAATTTAAATAATACGGCAATATTTGTTACATAATTGTACAAAAGTTTTACATGCACCTCCACAATATCCAGACATAAATCCCATAGAGAATCTATGGAATGAATTAGACCAAAGAATTAGAAAAACGCCAATAATATCGGAAGCTGAATACACGAGATTGAAAGAAGAACGGAGTTCTGTTTCTCTACAATGTTTGAAATAAAAAATTAATTTTAATATACCCAACTGATTAAATGCGGTTATTAAACAAAACGGGTAATAAAATATTAAAATTGTTTTTCCTACACTTTATATATAAGTTCTTCATAAAAATGTTCTCTATAAAATTTTTCATAAAATGTCCAAACATTAATGTGGTGTGAAAATATGATAGCCTTTCGTTTAAAATGTATTACACATCGGCATGTTGTAGTTGAAATGAAATTGCTTATATAATTTCAATGTACAATAAATGATACATGTTTCTGTAAAATAAACAAGGATATATAAATCTTCCCTTCCTGTATACAATAACAAATATAGAAGCACTGCAGTGTCCGAATATTAACGTGAGCAACTTGCCTCGAATAATTACTCTCATGCTTGACTATAAATTCCAGAGTTATTTTTCCATCTGGTCTGCATCCTCGCTCGTCATCGAGTTTACGCAAAGTTTAACAAGTAAATCGGGTTCCCAACTAGTCCGATGGCCAATTATCCCTGCCTCTCACTCTGTCCTTCATCCATCCTATTCCTCGTTTCATAGCCAAATCGTTGGCATTCGAGGTGATGATTAACTCGAAGTAAACAACCGCCCAATAACATGCTAATGCGAACGGGTAGCCAAGTCAGGCGGGGAGCGCAGATGGCTGCGAACGAACGAAAGGTAGAGAATCAAAGATGAAATTTGAAACAGATCGTGACTGGATATTTGACTATGACCGAACTTTGCATTAGTCGAGAGAAAAATGTACGCGAAGCATTTAGAGTTGATTGCAGAAAAATTGTCGCACTTTCCTTCGTGGAACGGAATGAAAACTTGAATACACGCAAACGCATTAATTAGCGGATGATTAAACGTTCGTGAAAAGAACGGGTCAAAAGACCATCGGTTAGAGCAGATGACAGTCCGATGACCCAATCATTCATGATTATATGAGCAGAAATGATATTATGGTAGAATGTAGCAGAAAAGTTTTGACAACAATGCATCATGTACGGAACGTCAGCATCATCGTTAATCATGATGTATTAGACGTTGCTAATGATGATTTCTCCCGTCGCATGCTGGCATTTTCCCAAAAACGCGGATGGAAGTCGAAAACAAAGTTCCTGAATCTATTTAGTGTAATTAGTTAATGAGACATCTACGGATATTTTTTGACATTACTAATATTCAAAGCCGATCTCTTTTGATATATTAGTTCTAAATCGATGATTGCGTAATGTTAACCTATATAATCGAAGTAAAGAATTTGCGGCTTTTTTAAATAATATCATGCTATTAATACTTATAGTTTGTAATATATTGTGACATTATATTTACATGAATTCGATTGGTGAAAGTCAAATTTTAAAGCTATTATACGTAGGAATATAAAACCCGATTATTTTCCATTTTCTCGAACTAAGAGTTAAATGAAAGTCAAACGAGATGAAGCACTAATTTTGCATTTAAACTGCGGCTAAAGGGTTATTAAGGAAGTTTTAATAATAATTGATTGTGATAATGTATAAACTTTTCAGCCGTTATCATTTTTGTACATGTGCCTGCATATAATTTCATGCCTGTTTACTATTGGTCTTTTGAAAAATGAAGGTTGTGTGTCCAAAACCACGAGTTCACTTCTGATTATTTTATTATTTTTAAAAATAAAGAGAATTAAGGGAAAAAAATTAGGTTATGAGCGTATGGTTATCCGAAAGTCATTTTCTGAGACTATTTAAACGGAACATTATTTCTTTTTTTAAATAAGTCGATTCTCCGAAAGACTCAGTGTAAATAAGTATTAGGATGTTATATAAAACAGGTCAACAACTCGTCAGATATTTTAAATTTTAAAGCGAGATATTTTATGGAAACATTTTAAATATTTCGAAAGCTATTAATTTGTTTCACATCACATTTTAATATTTTTTATATTGAATATTCATAGGAATCGATTTGTGTAAAAACAATACGGAATATCATGTTAAAAAAGGTGCATTTCGATTTATTTTTTTTTTAAGAAAATTGCATATCTGCCTTTACATGAATCGATTCTGTAGAATACTTTATATGTAAAAATATCGGAGTATAATGTCAAATTAATTTACTATTCGTAAACAATTTTAAATTTAAAAATGAAATATCTAACGAATATATTATTTTTTTAATAGTATGTGTTATTTTAATAATACTGTATTTTCGATATATATTACTATCTTCTTACATAGAATTTTCCAAATAATCGATTTACTTGTAGGAAAACCCCGATGACTGATGCACACCGATTTTTATAAAAGACTGCACAATTGTTCATTAAACCCATCTAAAAACATAATAGTAATTCATTGATGCCCATTTTTTATTTTAAGGGAAAAATCAACTCTTTTATCCAAGCAGGCTGCCCATGTAATTGCTTATTACATCGTAAACGACTGAAGAAATTAAAACATGTTTAAAACAAAGGTATAATGTGTATTTAGATCTACTTTATGTAAAAAGTTTCCTGGAAAAATAATTTTTTCGCAAAAATTAAGTTACCTCTCCCCTATTTCATGGAAATTTTAATTTCTCTTTAACAACGAACAAAATCATTAGACAACGACCTTCAACAAGATGTACGTCAATTATTACAAGGATCAATAACAGGTGTTGTTACGTGTTTGCGAGACATAAGACCACGTACGTTCTTTCTCTAGGTTACATTATGTGCAACTGGTGCCGTTTATTGATAGCACATATATGCCATATGCGATGTACAAGGTTGTAATTACCAGAAGCAATCGACATACAAGATATAAAAGTAAAGTTTACTAACTATGATATTACACACTTTTTTTTATCATCATCGCTTATCAATAAACTTTTGTCAGATATAAGATAAAATTAAATGACTTTTAAGAAAATTTCTGCGTGAAATACTGAAAAAAAGCAAAATAAATGGTAATTCAACAGGCGATAACGTTGAACGCACAGTGACGTATACTACTTTCATAAACCTAATTCTTTAACAGAAAGACAATTAAGCCCATGAAAATCACGAATTTTAGACCTTTTAATTTGCTTTATAAAAATATTTTTTAAAATATACATATATCGATATGCATGGAAATAAATGATAATATGCTAATTTGTTATCGAATTTTATTCATATTTCCAATTTAGAAATAAGTATACGTCAAACGCTGATTATTCTAATACTAAATGCAAATTATATAAGTACCTATACCTAAGTCTTCTTTCGGTTAAGAATAAATGTAGGAACAAGTGCATTTCATCATTTGTCTCCAGTATTAGAGAAATTAAATGTGTGAACTTGACAACTTCTATACATTGAATATTTACAAATTTTAAAACTCAAAGTTTCTGAATCTCTCAATTCCTAAATCCTTGGTCCCTTAATCCCTAAATTCTTGAATTATTAAATCCCATACCAAGTTCGAAATTCTTTGGATAAAAAAAAACTAATATTCTCCGTTCAATAATTTTGACCTTGATAATTACAACTGAAAGCTTACGTACTTAAGTATTTAATTTTAATTAATAAGTGTTTCTTTTTTATTAAATAATTTGTTTTGAAGTTACAATTTTTTTAATGCTAACACTTCATATTACGCGTTTTATATATACTATTTATAGTATGATATAGTTAAACAAACTATTTGATAAAATCTCTGTCATGTTTTCAATTCAGACTGAAAGTGCTATATGAAAATTTTCAGAATTTTTAAAAACTTTTATTTACTGATACGACTCATTAGAAATGTGAAAGCTTAACATTTATAAATTGAGTACACCGTAAATAGATTTACACAGTAAGGGATAAAACTCTGGCTTTTAACTTTCGCACGCAGTTTTAAAAAGTACACCGGTGCGATATCACTTTCTTGATCCAGCGAGAGGAAAGTTTGTTTTTACCTCTGGTTATAAATGTATTAATATTAAATGCGTAGGAACATACTGTTAAGAGCAAACGTGACGAGTTCTTAATCGTTTGATCCAGGGTCGCAACATGCAAGTGTTTATCGATCGAAATAGAGCACCATGTGTACGGGAGTTACGGTGATAAGAAAAATATGTCGTCGCTGTATGCCGTTGTTTGCAATCGTGTCCCGATGTTCCAGCTTCTACATTCGCTGTGAACCCGTTGTCACAAGGAGTTGTATTGTACGAATACTAAAACACCGTCCCTTTACAAGGCGTAAGGGTGACGCGGGGTTGAAGACGAAAGGAAAAGTTTCCCTTTCCAACGACCTACTTTCAACGTCCACGGTGTTTTGTCGCCGACTGCCGTCTCGTGTTCGTGGACGTTGTTTACAGCGTAGGGCCTTTTGCAAACAGCCGGGATGGTCTTTGTGAAAGGGTGATTATAATCGAGCCCCGCTGCTTCTCTTCTCTCAAGTTTTTCTTGGTCGATCAATTTGTAGTCGCTGTTCTCCTTCCGTAGAATTAGTACAGCTCGTCCGCGCGATTAGTTCTCTTATCCCTTATGTCAACACTCGAGTGTTCGATACCCATTTGCGCCTTCTCGCTTAAAAGTTTGGTATCGAACAGCTTTTGAGGACCCTTTTGACACAAAACTAAGACTTCGTGAATAAGGCAAATGTCCCAGACGTCCAACGAGTATCGGTAATTAACAATTAACTGGGAATTTTATTAATTAACTGGTAAGAACATTTCTACTATTTTTTGTCATATTTGATTAGTGCATTCGCATATTCTTTACACACCAGTTTATTGAAGTTTACACATGTTTTTTAAGTTTTTATTCTGAATATGGCTAAATTGCAGTTAACGAATTTATCACACATGATATGTTTGCCATTTTTCAAGCTAATGATCCTTTTTTTCGTACAGTTTTCGATACTTTCAATGCATTTCTGCTCACACGGATAACGGAAATAGGAATTATTATTTATAAACAACATATAACATATAGATTCACTGTATGAATACTTAAATACGCCGAGTGTTGAACAACAATTAAAATAATTTTAGGTATTGACATAATGGTTATACTCGGTATCGTCACAAAAGAAAAACGTAAAATTCTGTAATTTGATTTTCTGTTTTTTCTTTCGTTTCATTGTATACTCATCTCTTTGAAAACTTTTGTAATTATCAAAGAAATATAAGTGATTGACTTGACAGTACAAATAGCACGAAAAATTCAATCTTTTCAACAAGTAAAGATTATTAGTTCATAACTATTTCAAATATACATAAGGATATAAATATGAAAAGAAAAAACAATCCTTTTCGAAACTTCCTTCTTTTTGAAAAAAAGTTTCGAAAAACTGAAATTACTGAAGAATGCTTAGTTCCAACAATATAATAGTCATAAACAGACCGTCAGTATTGTAACAATAGATATGGTACATTGTAAGTACTTTGCGCGTCTGGTAAGGTGGCATGTGGAATAGCACATTTGTAACTTCTCCAGAGTTACATGAATTTATGACTGTTTTCATGAAAATGTGCAAATCATATCTCTGCAGTTATATCACAACGTCATATCTCTGCAATTATGTTATAATGTCGTATATTTGCAGTTATGTAACAAAGTCATATTTCTGCAGTTATGTTATAATGCTAATATCTCTGCAGTTATATAACTAATAGAACCCACATTACTTTCGGTAATCGTCTTATGATAGACGAACAGTTATACTTTCATGTTATACTTTTTAAGATTATTTATTTTGCAACATCTTGAATACAAGGCAACACTATAATTATTTTTTCCATCATATCCTAATTTAAATCGTAATTATTTATATTGTCATGGACACGTTTTAATGACCTTGTTAATTTATGTATTGATGTATTTGCTTTGTAGTAGGATTTGCTTAACGTTTGGGCGTGCGTTTTGTAAATTGTTTTCGTCTAAAATGGATACGTTTCTATGTATCAGTGGACACATGACTGATTGCTTTTGACCTGGATGGTAATGGACGAAGGTACGTCAATATCTGTTGTGTGTACGTAGGTTTTCTGAAAACGCTACACAAATGGATGAAACGAATTGATCAAGAATTGATTTTTATGATTTTACTATAATATGGAAGACCTTGTTCTCTTCGTATATTTGTTGGCAATCGTATGATCAGTATTTAAATTCTTATAAAAATTGAGTTTCATCAGTATTTAAATACTTACAAAAGATTTTCAGATTTTCCATAATCTCTGACATATTTTTTTCAGAAGACATAAGCCAAATTGCCGATAAAATTTATTACATGAATATAGACTTTATTTCATCATCAATTTAGACTTTATTTCAATCGAAGCAGGTACATTTTAACACTTTTTACATATCAGTAAATCCAATTGATACCATATGGAATGAGTTAAGTGCTGATTGGCACTACTTTTAAAGAAAATGACAGTGGAAATATTTTAATAGAAATTAATTAATTTTAAACTTTTATACTATTATATAAAATATTCCAGGCTTTAATAGTCAAACGTTATCAGGAGATACATTTTTTGAATCTAAATGGAAAGAAAATTTTATATAAATATAGGTCGCTCAAAAATTATAATTAAACAATTATAAGAAAAACAAAAATATTAAAAGGAAACAGTAACAATAAGAAAATAGCGTTATGAAAACAATAACAATAAAGTACAAATTAATGCTGCGATACAGTATGGGAATAGATAGGCGACACGGTTTAAATTTGTTATCTTTATATAAGGTGTGCTTATTAGAGATTATTAAAGGTAGTATAATATGAACTTATAGAACTTATAGAACGTCTAAACACTTTCGATTCGAAAATAATTGTAGCATTTCGATATGAAGTCCAAAAATTTTCAAACGGTATTCGAAAAAATTACCTTTCAAATTCTTTTAATAAGTAAATACAGTTTGCATAAACAGTTTAACTGTGCATATTTGCTGATCCATGGCTACATTATATCACAGTAACAAGTATTCACTATTTTCTCCGTATCTAGCATTTTCGTCAGTGACTTTCAATAAAGTTTTAAAGAATTTGTTTGACTATACGTTCGACAAAAACCAATTGACGTAGGATGAACGAAAGTTCTGTAGCATAAACAGTTTACAACCGAGCAAAGGGTCAGGGACTTTTCTATAGATCTTTTGTCACTCGGAGACTAATTTGGGTCTGGTCTTTGAGCCTAGTTTTCCATTACGCCAGTTCGTTGTCAGTTTTCTATGCATTCAAATCTTCCTTGTGCAGTAAAAAATAAAAAGAAACGTTTTATAAATTTAATCCACGGCGTATCCAATTATTTCGAACACCCGTTTCCAACAGAATTGACATTTATATGACTTTTATTCTCATTTAAATCTATAGAATATACTGATAATATTTGGCTATTAAAATTTAAAATGTCATACATATACATTTTTTTCATTTTAAACTGAAATTTTGTAAATCTGAAATACCATGTAATATTTTAATAGCAATAATTAATAAAATAGTAAAGTTATTAATAATTTTCAAAAAGTTTATGACTAAAAAAAAGAGATAATAATATAACAATATTCTATATAGTAATATATTTATAGCAATATGTATTTTATATAACAATATAAAAACAATAAAAAGCATACTAAATTCGCTACTATTTATAATTCAATATTTAGATATATTATTCTTTAATATTACTAAATTATTGCAATTTGAAGATTATAATATAAAAACTTTACTTTTTAAAAAATTTATTATTATATTTTATTATCAAAGGATTGATTTGTTTCGTTAAACCTTGTGACCCAGTGTAATGTTTTATTTTCAGTAAACTAACACATCGAGAGATAACCATCTATAAAGATACTGACAGCAGTAAACGAGATCATGAAACCTACAGCTGTCTATGGAGTCGATTCGTAATGGTTGTTTATGAAGAGGTATATGGTGGATTGGTGTACCGTATTTGTTTGAAATTTCTCCCTAACGATGCTAGTATCGGAAACAATAGGAAACGTTGTAAACGTAGGCAAGAAATCAAATTACCGAGCACGTTAACGTCGTTACATCGAACATGAGCTGGCATAGCTCAGCACAGCAAGTATCAGACAAGCTCGCACGTGATATCGATCCGTTTCTCGTTTCCGTTTAATATTATTCCCGTATACGCAGACGTAAGCACCAGGCTCATGCAGTCCCGTCAGTTATTCGACTTTATGTTGCCACGATGACGATGACAATGGCGATGGCAATGGCGATGGTGATGGTGCCGGGAATGTGTTACGGGTCATATTACCAGGTTCCCCAAGCAGAGCATCCATCAGTGGCTCCACCTACTTCGCGGTCGCTTTATAGATCTGACAAATTGCACTACTATGAATATCTCCTGCTTCTACAATCTTCCCTTCCTCGTTCTGCATGGTACGCCACAGAAAGCTCAAAAGGATTATCGTCGACAGATTACGAGATGTTCAAAGCGTTTTCATCAGGGTTTTCATCGGCCAACTGAACGGAAATTCGTCAACTAATGAACGAATGGACTAACCGTTTCCATTGGTCATTTAAATGAATTTTGTTTCTACGAATCTTTCATATTTGTTCGAGCTTAACGCAGAATATTTCGATAGGTCATATTACAAACTGTTATAAGTTAATTTTTATGAATCGTAATGTGAAGAAAATCGGTGTTGTACAACATAAAACGACGTTGTTTTATGTACTATCATAAAAACCTTTAACGGGTTCTTTATTGTCGGTTCACACTGAATCTTCTACAAATGCAAAGTTATATTTTTGTCATTGAAAAGTCGATCAGGGACGCGATATCCTTGATCGGACTTCTAGCATATGCCAATATCAAGTCGTGTGGCAAGGAATATCTTAAACGAGTTAATACAATCAATATATTTCATATCTTCATTATATCGTATATTTACAAGAAACCAATGATGAATTTATACAGGGTGTCCCGGGTTTTAATGGACAAACTTAAGGAGCATATCCTGCATGCGAAAATAGAAAAAAAATGTTATTTGAAATTTTCTCGAAAATGGTTTATTACAAAGTTATAAGCAAATAAAGGTAGATTTGATAACATCGGATTTTACTTTACTGAACATTGAAAGGACGAACGTGTTTATGTTATTTGTCTATTCGTGTCATGTTTACTATTTCGATATGATTTGCCATTAGTGTTAACGACCAGTTAGATCAAGAATACGTGGTGAGAATGTTTTCAAATAAGGAATACGCTGATATTCATTTCATCTACGGATTTTGTGACGAAAATTCTCGAGCTGCTGTACGAGAGTACCACCGCAGATTTCCTGGAAGAAGAGTACCTCATTCCTCTGTATTTAGTAATACTCATCGGTAATTATGCAATTTGGGTTCATTTAGTAGTAGGAATGAATATCATGATGTTCGGTCAGCCTTAGGACAGCGACGACGCACGGAAAGAATCCTAAATTTGTTTGATAATACTCCTACGCAGAGTATTCGACGTGCTTCATCTCAACTACAGATACCACGAAATACGATTTGGAGAACATTGCGAGCCGACGAAAGGTTCGCATATCATTGTTCACACCTGTTCAAGAATTACTTCCATCTGATTACCGGAAACAAGTTGAATTTTGTAACTGGTATGTAAATGCAGTAGACACGGATGAATTTTTCCCATTAAGGATATTATGGAGAGACGAAGCAACTTTTACAAGACGGGGCATATTCAATTTTCATAATAATCGTGTATAGGCTCACAATAATCCATATTTGACGCGACAAAGAAATTTTCAACACGATTTTCGGTGTAATGTTTGGATGGGTATGCTTAATAATCAGCTTATTGGCCCTTTCTTTCTCCCTGAGAGATGGAATGGACGTCTTTTTCAAAGATTCTTATCGAACGATTTACCAATTGTGATGGAAGACGTGCCACTAATACTTCGACAAAACAGTTGGATACAGTTAGACGGTTGTCCATCACATTATGCCAGACCAGTTAGAAATTGGTTAAATGAAAATCATGGTGACAGGTGGATTGGTCGAGGAGGGCCAGTTCTATGGCCTCCAAGATCCCCCGATTTAACTCCTCTTGATTTTTATTTATGGGGAACTCTAAAAGATAGAGTCTACGGTGCAGAAGTTACTTCGCGTGAAGAATTAAAGCAACGGATTATTATCACCGTAGCTGAAATGCAACAAAATCATGAAGAGATTTATTCTGTAATAAGGTCCATAAAAAATCGATGTCAAGCTTGTATTTCCGCCGAAGGACGACATTTTGAGATAATCCGATAAATACGTTCTACCTTTTAATATTCAGTCAAGTAAATTCCGCCGACATCAATTCTAACATTATTTGTTTATAACTATGTAATAAAGCGTTTCTGAGCAAACTTCAAATAACATTTTTTTCTTATTTTCATTTGTAGGTTATACTCCCAAAGTTTGTCCATTAAATCCCGGGACACCCTGTATATGGATGTATTGTAAAACAGAATGTTAGTATACTGTGTACATTCAGGTGTAACATAGGCTTTCTAATTATGGAGGTCAAACCAAATTCCCTGATTCTCAAATTTCCAAATCCCCGAATCCCCGTATTTAGATTCCTAAATTTCTAACTCCCAAACTTCCACATTATCAAATCCCTACGTTACAGAACCCTTGTATTACCAAATCTCCATATTACTCAATTCCCAAAGTTTCAAAGCCTCACACCAATTGAATATAATAAACGATAATGTAAATTATGTATCTGTAAATGGGAAAATTTTTCACTTTATAAAATTTCTACAAGTAAATTCTAGTAGAATTCTACTAGCATACATTTAGCATTTCCGTTATTAAAGGACTTCATACGATTTTTATGGAAAGGAAATCGTAGATAGGTTGAAATTTTTATACAATGTAGCCTTTGTTTCACTGAATGAAAGTCTCGATTAGCATAAGTCCAGATAATCAGTAGCTCTGAATTATGGCCACTCATATGTTCGAAATTCGCCTTCTTATCATGGTCTGATATTCATCGAGACTTTTGTTTAGTAAGTGAAAATCTACGTTAAAACAAAATTTCAACCAGTTCTATTTAATGAACAGTAAAATAATAAGAAAATATGACTCTTCCTTTATAGTAATTATAAAACCTCATAGTGATTAATAAGGGGACATCACACTAAATATAATTTTTTTGTATATTCAATGTTGCACTTGAAAACTGATTTACTTCGAAATCTTTATGAATCTTATAAATGTAACAATCTCCCAGAACTATTTGCTACCAAAAAATGTTTTAAACGGAATTTGATCTACTTAGAATGGGAAATAATTGAATAGGCTTTTCAATATTGCACCTTCATACTTTTTTTATGAAAAATATTCAAAAAAATCAATGTACGTAAAGAAACCGCAGTTACATTTAAAAAAACATAAATGATTTTCATATGATCCTCATCCACTTATGAAGAAATTATTTAAATTACTTCCTCTTTAAAACAGAACAAACTTCACCTGTTTCATCTGAACAATTTCAAAATATTTTTGAAGTAACGAAAAATTTAAGAACACAATTTCAGTCATAAAGTAAGGCAGTAGCAAGATCGCTGTTAATGTCTACGCTACAGCTGAAACGTTTAGAAACATTACGTAAACTAGGATGCTTTTAAGAAAAGAATGAACGTCTTTAAAGTAGCTAAGAAAGTTTTGCTTGTTAAGAAGTTAATAACCTTTTTCTACATCTTGTACTATCTCTTATTACAAAAATATAACGTTTCTTTTACCTTCCAACTCGCTTTTTCGTCGATAAAGCCATTCATATTAATGATAGTCTGATATATTTTGGAATTATGTTAACGAATTTTGCTATTGTTTTTAATACCATAATGTCCTATGGTTCTTATAACAGTTTTCTTATATGTGTATGTAATGTAGCAACACAACATCCTTTAGGATAGTAAAAATGTTCAGATTAAGTGTTGTTTTAAATTAGTATTATAACTGGTGTTATAATAACGATGGTACAATATTCATTGCACAATTCCATTTTAACAGAACTTATCAAGTGGTCTTAATTTTTTAATTGGTACAGTACATATCTATAATCAAATTTACAAGTACATCGGAGATATTTGTCAGATCTGCTTAATCTAATCATGTTTACAATGCATTTAAAATCATTAAAAGTATTGAATAACGTGTATAGTGAATAAACAACTTCAGAATATATGGAGACTAAGGCAATTTAATGATAAAAAGATATAAAAACATAATAAATGCCACGTCCAGTTGAAGTTAAAAAGTTAATGAAACGAATAAACAAACTTTTCATCAGTTCTAAATAAAATACTTGATTGTCGATTACGATATACCATTGTGCGAAGCGAAATTAATGCTCTGCTTATTAACGGATTTCAATTAGAACATTCCCTGGCGAAAGCTGCTTCTAACTTAATACATTTAGAGAAATTACTGCTAATGAAAGCACAATACAGCGTTGGTTCGATAAATTTCGATCAAAAGATATGAACTTGCAAAGTGAAACGTATAGTTGAGTCAAACAAGCAGCTATGGTCGACTGAAACGTTAATTCCAAACAATTTGTGGCTTAAAAGAAATATAGAATTCAAAGCACGTTCCAGTTATTGAACAGTTTTACAACCAAATTTATAGCAGCTGAAAATTTTATGGATAAATTGACCGTTCTATTCGTAACGATCCGATTGGACTGTGTACTGTTGCGGTCAACTTCGATGAGTGAACGAATTTTTATCAGTTTTGATATATCAGTACATATAATGTACGGTTCCATATAAAATGTACAAAACGTTCTCAAACAATTAATATGCTCATATATTTATAATGTTCCGTTTTTGCAATGAAAATTCTCAAGCTGCTATGAACGAAATACCAACGAAGATTTCATAACATAATGAAACCTTACGATGATGAGCAGACTTTTTAGATTATTCTCCTCTATAAAGTACATAACGAATTTCGCATCAATTATTGATATCTCGATTTACGGGGTAACGTTATAGGCTGAGGACACATACCTGCATTATCTCCGCAATGTAATCAATTATGATAACAGAGCGTTTGCGGACTTTTACGTATATACAAGATGGAACTATAATAATCTGAAGTATTTTCGTTATTTTTATAAATATGAAGAAATTGTATTCATAAATGATGATAAAATTGTATTAACAAACGGTTGACCGATATCAAAATATAAAATATAACGGTAATGATTTTTTTGGAGATGGATGTGTAGAGGAAATGGTCAACTACACATATTTTCGTACACCTCTTTGGAATATTTGGCATAAAATAGTATTAATATATAAAAGTACGAAAAACAACCGTTCACGATAAATTTTACACATAAAAATAAGATATTTCATACAATAATTAGAAACATTTTACAAATTTTATAATTATTCAACATTCCGCGTTAATAGATACTTTTTTTACGCACAATGTTACAAGGAATCGTATGCAAAGAAAAGTATGTATGTTTCTGTGTAAAAGAAAGTATGCATTTTATATAATTATAACTGATTTCACGTAATTACAAATAATTCCCTCTTGAAAAAGAATAAAATCGAAATGCACTTTTTTAAAAATTGAAACTACATATTCTCCAACGTCAAACTATTTTTCGAAACATTATGCTAAAAAAAAATAAGATACAATATTAACGTTCGTTTATCGAGCACCTACTCATCGAACAGCTACTATTCTCCAAAAGATAGTTTCAATGTCTATCGTTGTAGAACCCAAAAACAAGGGTAATGTGTCATTCGAGATATTCGCATGTATGAGACATAAAGGACACACCGAAACGGTCCACTTGTATAAGCTTTAACAAAGCCATTGACATTTATGAATTGAAGCTATGATATCTTATACGGAGATATGTACGTTGCCTTTGCAACACCATCCCTTTGTACGTTGTCCCTTTTCACCCTTACCCTAATATTCCTTTGCATGTACCCGCGAGTATGCAATGGATCCACTACCACGTGGTTCCGGGTAGATATGGCACACATTGGGATAAAACAGGACAATGTGCGCGCATAACTGTTTTTTCTTCATAACTTGGTAGGTATTGGTTAAGAAAACCATCGTAGAAATTGTAAATTGATAATATTATACCATCAAAACATCTTAACTAAATACCACGTAATTTTGCAGTAAAAAACTATAAAAAATTAAAAAACAGCAAATTATACATCAGAACACACATTTTTAAAATATTTTCATTGAGTTAAAAAATTCGTGTTTATTTAAAAATTATCTACTATTAAAGCTAAATCTATTTAATTTTCATTTTGTTATCATGCTTTTATAAAAACTCTGATTCAAACATTTATTTTTGAAGATTTCATGAATTTTACAATTTAAGGATTTATTTCAGTTTTCTAACAAACATCTGTAATTTCCCGTTGCTAAATAATTCCATTTTGAAGCAGGAAATTTATTTGAAATTTTAAAAACATATTCGGTATACGACGAAAATATTTTGCGTTTTAATTACGTGTCTGCTTTTATATTAATAATTAATACAAAATACTGCCTGCGTTATATTAACAACGTGTATTGCTCTCAATTTTAAAGCTTCATGCAAGGTATTTCAATATGCTTTGGTTTTTAGAACATCAATTAAAACTTCCACGAAATTTCACTGCATATATCTGCATTTTCAACAGTAATAAATTTTAATCGAACCTAGAAAAATTTCATATAAGTCCGTCCTTATGTCCATGTTTCATCATATTTTCACTATTCGTGTTCCGGTATTTTAATTATTTTTTCACAACAGTTAGTAATTCTATCTCTTTCGCAATCATTTGATTTGTCGTTCATATGTAGAAAATATGTATAGAAAGATGGCAATGAAAAAAAAAAAATAAATCACATTATGTATTCTCAAATTCTTTCTTGAAATTTAAAAAATTCTTTTCAAATTTTGGACGTTGCTGAACATTTAAAAATAAACAACAGCGTATTAAAAAACTATCGACATATCCACTTCAAAACGAAACACTTTTATGAAGATGTTTGCTCATAAATTTTATTTTTAATGCAAAACTTGTTGGTAGGTACTTGTTTGAAACTATAAAAGTTCGCGAGTTTCAGCACAGACACCGCTGGACAATTTTAGTTTGATATTTGAAGTTTCAAGTTAAGGTCTTGTTTAAAGGAGGTGCATATGTTTAGTCGCGTAATATTTCTGAACGGAAATTAAATATTTAAGTTTCTTTTGGTGCAAATAAAAATAAATGTGTATAGATAATAATACAACATTTAATAATGGATTCAGTAACGTAGGCATAATTTATCACTTAATTAAATAATCACACAAATTTATAAAAATTATCACCAAGAATTCAATTTTGTGAAACTTATCAATACCGTATCTATTAGAATAACAAGAAACGAAGTTTTTAAATTAATGTTTCATCAGTTAAAGACGTCAGTGGGTGAATGTTTTATGTAAAGTTAAAAAGAAATAAATTTCTTGTTATAACAACATTCACAAAATATTGGGTTGGCAAGAAAGTAATTTCGGGTTTTTAGCGTGAAATAAAACTCAATTTTTTGTAAACAAAAAATGAACTTTATTCAGTCAAATATCTTCCATTCTGTTCGATGATCTTTTGCCATCTTTCTGGTAACTTCATAATCCCGCGCTCATAGAATTTCTGGTCCTTAAGAGCAAAAAACTCAACCAAGTGCGATTTGAGGTCATCGTGATTACTGAAATTTTTACCATTTATGAAGTTTTGTAAACTTCGAAATAAATGATAATCTGATGGTGCAAGGTCGGGGCTGTATGGGGGATGAGACATCACTTCCCAACCAAGCTCCAATAATTTCGTACGTGTTGCTAAAGAAGTGTGGGGCCTCGCATTGTCGTGGTGGAACACGATTCCTTTGCGATTTGCCAATTCTGGCCTTTTCTCTTTAATTGCTTCCTCTAATTTCACAAGCTGTTGGCAGTAAACATCTGAGTTGATCGTTCGTTTGTTTGGAAGCAGCTCAAAATATACAACACCTTTGTAATCCCACCAAATTGACAGCATGATCTTTTTTTGATGCAACTCAGCTTTTGATATGGTTTGTGCTGGTTCATCATGCTTGGACCATGATCTTTTTCGATTAATGTTATTGTAGACAATCCATTTTTCATCGCCAGTGATAATTCGTTTCAAAAACGGGTCGATTGCATTACGTTTCAAATGCGTATCACAAATATTGATTCGTTGAGTTAGGTGAATTTCTTTCAATTCGTGCGGAACCCAAATATCGAGCTTCTTAACAAGTCCAAGACGTCTTATATGATTTTCAATTGTTGTATGTGACACATTTAACTCTTTTGCAATCTCTCGCACAGTTATATGACGATTCGATTCAATTATGGCTTTCATTTTGTCATCATCGACTTCAGATGGTCGACCAGAACGTTGGTCATCTTTCAGTGAGAAATCTCCAGAACGAAATTTTTTAAACCAATTCTGACACGTGCGTTCTGTTAAACAATCAACACCATAAACTTCACATATCTCTTTGTGAGCCTCAGCCGCTTTCTTGCCTTTATGAAAATAAAAAAGTAAAATGTGTCGAAAATGACTATTTTTGCACTCCATGTTAAAACTGACCGTGAACTGAGAGTTGTAAACAAAATAACACGGAATTTGTTTCTATAGCAACCTAAAGGCATCGACTACCAAATCTCAAAAGAAAAAAATTCTAACATTGCCAAAAGAACAACGAAACAAACATAACGATATCTACTGATGCAAACCGAAATTACTTTCTTGCCAACCCAATAGTACTATACCTTTTTGGTATTTTTATTTCTTTTCGTTGTTACAAGTTCAAATTTTCAAAAGATAATAGTTAAGCACTATTAGTGACAGGTACTATTACGGATTCCTATGATCTTGAAGTATGTTATTAAGGACTGTTGTCCTTCACATTCAAAACAACTTTTCGTGATATTTATAACATGTGATCCGCCGTAGTTTCAGACATCGTCACAAAAATATTTTTAATGAGACGATTGTTTATAGAAAGGTACAATCTTGCCGATTTCAATAATCTGTAACTATGTTCTTAATAACAACATACTAAACATTTCTTTACAAATCTAACCTACGGTCGATCTTATTATTAGTTTTATTGGCGTTCGCGTAAACTTAAATTAGAGTATTCTACTACTATAAATCCACTACGCTTATCACATTATTTTTTTTTTTATAGTATTTATAGTATAATATATCCAAGTATTATATTTCAATGTGACATATTCAACTATCATATATCCACCGCACTCATGTGGTGGCATACAAATGATAACGACGATATATTAAAATAGGGTATGTTTGGGTATATTAAATTACAAGGAGTATTATTGAAAAAAAAGCTAATAGCATAACGAATATACACATAGCAGTGAAATATGACATACTGGAATAATATGTAATATCTTTTTTCTTTGAAAATTCGTAAAATATTTAATTGGATTTTCATTTCAAAACAAAACACGAATTTTTTCAGCATAGAAAAGGTATAATTCTGTTGTCATTATCGTTATTAAAACAACATAACTTTGTACTTGTTCCAAACAAAATATTTGAATCAGCATTACTTCACATAATGGAACTTGTGACACAACACCTTCAACTACTCCTGTTTTCTATTCTCACGAAATCATCAAGACAATTATAATAATACTCTAAAATAGTGATGAATCGATGAATTTCTTTATCGTCCGATTTGGACGTAATAGTTTCATACTCTCGTGGATAGCATAACTGTATTCGTTTTCAAACAGTTAGTTTTGTAATATTGATCCTTGTAGACTTATTGGATGAATAGCGATAATATATCCACAATCTTTAAATCGATACTTTTTATCCATACCTTCTGTTCCTGAATGACTCACTTTGGATATTAAAAAACACCGAAAAAAAGAAAAATATTAAAAAATGTTTGAACTGTTGTTTTTGAAAGTAACATAGTAAAGCGTTTGCGTCTGAATAAACTTAAAAATATTAGCAAACGTTAATCAATACGTATATGTTTTTTAAACTATAATCTTGTTCAATTTTAAAGAAATTAAATGATCTTTTAGGGACTTATACCATTTTTAACAATAACATATTTTGAAAAATATAAGCAATGTAAAACTTGTATTTTAATTGAAGTTGGATGTACAGAAATTTAATGTAAAAATAATAATTAAAATAAAGATGTGTAAGTAAATGAATAATCGAGGTTATAAAACATAAGTTTAGTTGCATTTTTTTTTATCAATAGAACAAATGTAGAAAATGAGTGTTGCCTATTGAGCAGAGAACAGAGTGCACATGGCAAAGAAGGAATCAAGTTATTTTTAAATATTTCAGCTGTTTCATTATCATTATTGCAAATGGACTTAATTCCACTTTCGACAAAACCATTCTTGCGATAACATGTTACAGTTCAACTCCTTTTTACTAATTTATGATATTGTACATCATTAGCTCTGTAATTATAAATATAAAAAAAGGATATCTATATCTGACCAAAACTACAATTGACTCAATTTTTCTAAAAGCAGGTTATGTTTCAAGATCATACTAAAAGTAAGGAACTGTTCCAAAGTACATAGAAAATCTGACGCCTGCTTCCCGAAAAAAATAACGATCCGTGTTTGCAACGTGTTCGCCCAATTAGCCTTTAGGTATAAATACGACCAAAGACCCAATGACTCTGAAGGCAGAGTTAAATCTTCTCTCTATTATACATCCAATGACTCTCAACACAAACATTTACTTTTGCACATTAATTCAAATGATAATTCAGCACATCCTTTCCTACAATTTCAAGCTTCATACCTAAAATGTTAACTACAAACGTGTAGAACAACTATACTTCCCAAATTTCAATAAAGCTTCTTGGTTTGTTATATCTTCTAAATCTCGTTGTAGAACCCTTCATGCTCAATCGGTAACAGTTTGTCCGACTAATAACCGCGACAGACTTTAATTTCTGAAATGCTGGACGTGCCGTCTCGATCGCGACGGAATAAGTCGGTAAAGCGTAACGCGCTTATAGGTACACGCACATAAGCGGAACACGCGGCGTCAGCTCGGGAAAGAAAAAGGATCGTTCGAGCGTGTTGGGTGTTATTATCGTTGTTGGTATAAGTGGCGGAACGAAGGAGGCGAGAAAGTAGGTGGGGAAATCGGGCAAAGCTGCAAGGGAGGATCGCTGCTGGCACATGCAGCACGCGACGATGATACAATTTGGAGCCTCGCACCAGAGGCATGTGACAATATCACGGCTACGTGGTACGTGCTCCGCGTGTGCCACCGTACGATGCTTACGCCTCCCACAACCAGCACAACGTGATTCACCAATACGCCAACAGACACAGACTCTAACGTTGTACCGTGAGTAAATGCGAAGAAAATGGTCTCTAGTTGCTGGCACAATATGTAAGTCGTGTATCTATATTCACCCAATTAGTAACTGAACCTGCACGATACTTTCTCTACAGAAATTTTGTATGTTCCTGATGAACCTTTTAAGAGATACACGTACAGTCAATATGTTCACACTGAATCGAAATATTCAAAGTCAATTTTTCTAATTAACGCTAGGTTTACGGAACCCGTAAAAATGACGGAACGTAGATCTCTTATTTTAAATTACGAAAATTATTAACCCCTTGGCTTATGACATCGAGTCACACTCGTGACGCACACCACTGTTCAAATATAAAAATAAATCGTATTTACCGAGTTTTGAACATTTTAAGTTATTTTACTTATTTTAGTATTGTAATAGTTATTTGTTAGCTTTGACCAATGCGACTAACAAAAAATCATAGGTTAAGGGTTTAAGAGCTTTTGTCAAAATCTATATTAACTTTTGTCGAGATACAGGATCATTGTGTAAGATAGTTTACGTTTTATTCATTATTTATTTATTTTTATAGATTAATTTCAATTTATATATAAGTGGCTATTAATCGTCTGTAAATCTAGTGTTAACAGAGTGTTTTCTTGCTTCTATCAATCCCGTCGTATATTTTACCTATCATATATGTAGGATGGGAGCAAGAAGGAGAAAACGGATTAAAGCAATAGTAATATTATATTTAATAAATTCGAAGAAAAAAAACAATCGATCTGCTCGTTTGCACGGGTCAGTCGCCACTGCCCTTCTGACGCCTTCGCGCTTTTTTATTTTCGGCTTCACATTCTTTTGTCACATACACACACTCATACATCGTACACAATTATACTACGCGCAATCACACAACGTTCGACCGTTAACGAATCCCACATATATTACGGTGTAAATGGTGCGTAACTATAACATCGCCATATTTTTAAGATTTACCATATGTACAAGAGAATTTACTGGTTAATAGTGTACTTCCTTCCAAATTAAGGATGAAATTGAAAAATAAATAAACGATAACACATAAATTAGTATCTACATCAATTTTTATCTTGATGAAGTCAACGCAGATTTCAAGAAAGGCAAATTTAACAAATATTGTTATTTAAAATAAATATTACAAACACAATTTAACATTAGTTAAAAATACTACAAACATTCGTACTGTTTTAATTAATCCTTTGTTGCATAATTCTTGCGACTTTTAAAATAAAAATAAATTTTTGAACTCTGACAAGTAATAACAAGAAAGCTATATAAATCTGTAATATTTTGACAAGATACAACTAAAACTTGTAATTACAAAGAACCAGAAATGTTTTTGATACTCTAAGTCTCTTTGTATTAAAGAAACTCGTTGCATAGTATGAAAACTCAGTACAAATAATGAACTTTAAATGAAATGTACTGAAATGGTTTACGTGTACATCCAGATAAAGTCGAAAAACATTATGCAACTGGTGCAAAACTATAATAGCATCTTCAGCTTAATTAAACTTCAAGCGTGTTTGTCGTAAAATGTGGATTTAATTTAGATTCTTCTAATTAATTATTACAGTGCCACGTGACAAATACCTTACCAAGGAAACAACAAGGTATCATTTTAGTTTTCAACGAGTAAGAAATGGGAATTATAAAAATTACACGAAAACTCGATCTCGTAGAGTTAAACTTAATTTTAACTCATTATAAATTTAATTTATTTAATAAGATATTAAATTTCTTACGCGAACTGTTGCAATATGAGAAAAACAAGAAACGGAGATCTAATAAGAGACTGTCCCATATCTGAAAAGTAAATTATTAAAGCAATGGTTCATATATTTGTCAGAAAATTACACAGGAATGTGGACTTGACGTATCACGTTGAACTATTCTACATTTTTAAATCAAATCCAAACGTTACTAGACAGAAATAAATTTCAGTATTCATTCTTTCCGAACATCACAAAATAGCGAAAGAAAACGCCTGCAGAAATAATAGAAATTGAGATCACGTAAATTAATCTTAAAGATCGATAAGTTAAGAGATGGCATGATGTTATTTTTTCACATTCAATGTTTTTTATTAGTAATGTTCTCTATTAAGAAAAAGTTTAACCGCGATACTCCAGATTGGTTTAATTTTTACTGTAAAAACTTATAGAAGGAACTAAAATATTTTTCTGAATACAATTTTGATGGAGGAACATTAATAGTGTAGGCTACATTTGTTTGAGTGGCAAATTGTAATTTGTATCTCCTTCGTTCGGAATGAATAATCTAAAGGACACTATAATACTGCAAAACAATTTGTTGTAATTTATCTATCAGAAAAGCCACATTACTTGGATATACCGAGAAGATAGTGCTTCAATTATCTTCATATTATTGAGGTGATCTACGTGAATGAAAATACTCCGTATTTGCTGGACAGATTTTATTTTACAAAGCGCGATGTTTTTGTGACGACGGTCGAGACTGTTATATCCCGAACCTTCTTGAAACATACATTTTTAAACCTATGGGTGACAAAGACTTTCTTTTTGGGAAATCCCGAGTGGAAAGGGACGAGGGCCTCCTAGACCCGCCGAGCCAGCGCAAAACTATTTACAACTTAATGACTCTATTGACTCGACGGGTCAAAAGGTCTTAGACATATTCCAGACCTCGCTTCCCACTCGGAATTTTCCTTGTCACCACAGTACCCCCCTACCAGTGACTTGTTCACGAAAAGAAACAATCAAAACGTTCATCGTTTCCGTCAACATTATTTTCCTATCGGACAGAGGAGGGGCAACGAATTTGCACAGTTAATAACGAACCTAAGTAACCTATAACTACCTAACTTACAACTAATACCTAAATACATAAACCTACTGTTACATTAATACATAAAACTATGACTTACTTTACTAAAAAAAAATGCAAATTCGCCTAATTGAATCCAGCTTGAAAACGAACCGGAAAGCGTACTACTCTACCTGCGCGTGTAGTAAAACGGTTCGGATTATCGTCGCGTCGCGATACATTTTGTTCGGTGCGAGTTTGAATATGTAATTCTGTGCCTTCTTCATTATTGTCGGATTCCGATTCTAATTCGCTGGGTATTAAAAACGCAGGTTTTAATCTGTCTATGGAAACTTTAACATTTTTATCATTGATGCGAATCGTGAAGTTTTTTTCTCCACGCTCAATTACTTCATATGGACCGTCATATGGTGGTTGCAATAAACTTTTAACTGCATCATGTCGCAAGAACACATAAGGTGATTCTGCCAATTCTTTAAATATAAATGTTGTTTTCTGATTATGACATGAAGCTGGACGGGGTTTAATATCTTTTACGCGTTCTTTCAAACGCTTCACAAAACTAGAATTCGCCTCCTGATTTGATGGTAAGAAAAACTCTGCTGGCAGGCGAATTCTAGCTCCGTACAACATTTCCGCCGCTGTTGCCTTCAAATCATCTTTAACTGTAGCGCGTATACCTAACAAAACAATGGGCAAGGTTTCAACCCAATTGTCCGTGTCGTGACATTTTATAGCGCCTTTTAATTGACGGTGTAGTCGTTCGACCATACCGTTAGCTTGCGGATGGTAAGCAGTCGTGCGTATATGATGCGACCCTAACAAACTACACAATTCTTTGAACAACAATGACTCGAATTGACGTCCTTGGTCTGTCGTGATTCGCAAAGGTACCCCAAAACGAGAAACCCATACTGAAAGAAATGCAAAGGCAACAGTTGATGCTTCCATGTCTGCCATGGGTACGGCTTCTGGCCATCGGGAAAACCGATCTACGCAGGTAAGACAGTATTTATAACCCTGCGAATATGGCATCGTTATTATGTCTAGATGGACATGCTCGAAACGACCGGCTAATTTCCCGAATGAACCGTTGGGTACGGACACGTGTCTGGTTATTTTACATTTCTGACACTGTAAACATTGTTGTGCCCACGTCCTACAATCTTTATTTATTGAGGGCCACACAAATCGGTCAACAACTAATTTCTGAGACGCGCGTATACCTGGGTGTGAAAGATTGTGTAAGGAATTAAAAATTTTTCGTCTTAACGGTTTCGGAACGTAGGGTCGTACGACATTATTATCTAAATCACAATAAATTTCTACGTTTTGATCAGGAAAACGGATTTTCTTTAATTTTAACGCTGTTTGGGATTCCAGAAGATCTCGAAGCTCACTATCTGTTTTCTGTGCAGCTTCAAGAGTCTTGTGATCTACAGCTTCCGCAATGGCATCAACGCGGGACAATGCATCGGCAACCTCATTTTCTAACCCTTTGATATACTTGATATTTGTAGTAAATTGACTTATATAATCCAGATATCGAAACTGTCTGGGGGAACATTTATCCAAATTTTGCGAAAAAGCATAAACTAATGGTTTATGATCACTGTAAATTACAAAATCTCTACCCTCTACAGCGTACCTAAATCTTTTTACTGCCGCATAAATAGCAAGCAGCTCGCGATCATAAGCGCTGTACTTCTGTTGTGCAGAGGATAGTGTTTTAGTGAAAAATCCTAATGGTTGCCATGCATTGTCTACGTATTGCTGCAAAACTGCCCCTATCGCGAAATTAGACGCATCCACGGATAAACTAAGCGCGGCGCCAGGTACGGGGTGAGCTAACATAGTCGCGTCGGCTAAAGCACGTTTCGATTCGTTAAACGCTTGCTCCGACTCCTCTGTCCAGGAGATTAACGCATTTCCCTTTTTCGAACCTTTTAATAATGCATTTAACGGACTTAAAATTCTAGCAGCTCCGGGTACAAACCGACGGTAAAAATTAATCATTCCCAGGTACCTGCGGAGCTGTTTTACCGTTTCGGGTTTCGTAAAATTGACAATCGCGTCTACGCGTTCGGCTAAGGGCTTAATTCCCGTCGCTGTTACGGTATACCCGAGAAAAGCTATTTCTTTTACGCCGAAAACACATTTCGCGGGATTGATTACGACGCCGTATTTGCTGAATCGTTTGAACAAGATGTCTAAATGTTCGTAATGCTGCTTCTCGTCATCAGAGGCGATTAAAAAATCATCTATGTACGCGAAAACAAAATCTAGACCGCGTGTAATCTCGTCTACGAACCTCTGGCACGTTTGTGCGGCATTCCGAAGACCAAACATCATGTTCTCAGCCTCGAATAACCCGAAAGGGGTAGTGATTGCCGTTTTTTCGATGTCACCGGGTGCTACCGGTATCTGATGGTAAGCTCTTACCAAATCTATTTTTGAAAATACCTTTTTCCCGAATAAATGGTGGCCGAAATCCTCAATGTGCGGGGGGGAATACCTGTCGGGCACCGTACGCGCGTTCAACGCACGGTAATCGCCACACGGTCGAAGGCTGCCGTCCTTTTTGGGGACTACGTGAAGGGGTGAAGCCCATGGACTCTTCGATGGCCGGATCACTCCTTGCTGCAGCATCAGGTCAAATTCCCTTTTGACCTGCTTCAATCGGTCCGGTGGAAGGCGTCGAGGTTTACTGTATACAGGTGGTCCTGGCGTCGTCTCGATGTGATGCTGCACACTGTGTTTCACGGTCTTTCTTCCAAAAACTGGTGGACGGGTCAGATCAGCGTATTTATTCAAGAGCTGATGAAATTGCGAATCTCCAACAATTGTTTTAATGGAGGCAATGTCCGCAGCGGCTTCGTACCCTATCGTAGACAAATTCGTCATCGGGTCGACGAGTCGCTTATTCCGCGGATCCACCAGCAAACCGTAATACGCTAAAAAATCCATGCCCACAATAGGTGTGCTCACATCGGCGACAATAAAACGCCATTTAAAACTCCGCCGCAGTTTGAAGTTCAGATCCAGCGCAATGGTGCCGTATGTTGGTATCCGTGTACCGTTGGCTGCGAACAATTCATAATCGCACTTTTTCGCCGGTACACGAAGGCGACTTCGAGGAAAAACACATACATCGGCACCTGTATCCACCAGGAAATCGGTCTTTGTCACCTTATCGGTAACAAAGATGCGGCGGGTCGCTGGACCGTCGTTGTGTGCCGCATTCACCGACGGTTCGTCTCGTTTCCCGACGGCGGTACCCATGTACACGGGGCCTGGCATCTCGTGGACCTGTTCCTAAATCGCCAATGATACCAGCACCATCCACGCCTGCTGGAACTTCCATCTCGGCTTCGGCTCCTACTTGCGCTGCGTCTGCGTTGTGGTACGCGAGGACGTCCCTGCCGTTGCGTCACCTCGCTCAATTGTAATCGGAGCTGCTTGATCTCTGCACGCAGCTCATTCACCTCGCTATCCTGTGACACCGGTGCCAGGTGTCCACGTTCTGGGCGAATTTCGTGTATTCTATCCGCCATTTCTGTGAGTGCCGCAATATTGGTTTCCACGGCGGCTGCAAGCACACGCTGGGTATTCGCGGGCAACCGATTTTTCCAAAGCGTCACTATAAAATCGTCTGGCACCGACGGAGTCGCGAGCTTCTTTAAATCACGAAAAAATTGCGACGGCGTACGATCGCCAATTTCCTCGCCTTCGAGCAGTTTACGCACGCGGGTACTGTCCGATTCTGTTAACCTTTTCATAAGCTCTTTTTTTAAAAGTTCATATTGTCCCGTCGCAGGCGGATCGACCACGATATCCTCGACCTGTTCTATATACTTTTCACCTAAGTTCGCGATCGTAATATTAAATTTGGTCTCGTCTTTTGTAATGCGCGCAGACGTAAAGTGAGCCTCTAACAATTTAAACCACAGTGCGACCTTTAAAGGCCAAAATTGTGGAATACGCAGATTCTGCGACACAACACTCACTTCGTCACTCGAACTGGCGCCCGTATCACTTAACTGAGGATTCGTAGCTTCGTTAGCCATTGTCACTATTTATGCTTAAAACTAATCACTGGAAACAGTATCTATTATTCACTCACGGCACCTCTTTTACCGAAATCACGTCGGGGTCACCACTTTGAGGTGATCTACGTGAATGAAAATACTCCGTATTTGCTGGACAGATTTTATTTTACAAAGCGCGATGTTTTTGTGACGACGGTCGAGACTGTTATATCCCGAACCTTCTTGAAACATACATTTTTAAACCTATGGGTGACAAAGACTTTCTTTTTGGGAAATCCCGAGTGGAAAGGGACGAGGGCCTCCTAGACCCGCCGAGCCAGCGCAAAACTATTTACAACTTAATGACTCTATTGACTCGACGGGTCAAAAGGTCTTAGACATATTCCAGACCTCGCTTCCCACTCGGAATTTTCCTTGTCACCACATTATAAACCAATGTTACAAAACCGTTGAAGAACCGGGTGGTTTGAAATACACAACATTTATGATAATATTAATTAAACTTCAATATTAATTAATAGTAATTAATTACTTTAATATTAATTAATGTGGTCAGGCGTATTATGGTACAGCGTATTTATGCACACACTCGACAATTTGCAAATATTTCATAACAAAAAGAAAGAAAGCCCCGCTTGTTATTAAAACTTTCGACTCTGTTTATTGAGGTTATAATTTAATCATTTAATTGTAATTTAATATTGTAGTTATGTGGCAATTTCAGTGGTGCTGTAGTTATGTATTTGTAAAATATCTACATTATTATTATATTTTACTTTAAATAAGTGTTATATTCATCGTCATATCTATATTATAACTTTTAAGCTTCCTTCGCATGATATTGTTAAAAATTGGAAACGATTAAATCAATCTCAAAAAACTTTCGAAAATTGCAGTAGAGTTATGCACCACAGTGTAGTTAATGTTCTCAAAAACTCATCAATAAATTTTGTTAGTAATTATATAGAATCAGATGGTCTACATTAAATAAAAATGATACACATCTTCACTATTTTTCATAACCTACACCCTCTATGTCAATATAGTATTTTTTATATCCTTTTTTTAACTTTAATAATTGTTTTTGATCGTCCAGAAATAATATTAACTATATTTCCAATGTTATTTTACTTCGCACATTCTTACAAACTTACTAAGCTATTGGAAAATGGAATACTATTTGACTTCTTTGTAACTTCCAATAAATATTTATGTGTTTGCTTCGATTTATCTGGCACTTCTTCGTCAAGTACAAATCGAAAATTCAAACATTAGTTTCCTAATAGCCAAGTGAAAAGTTTTATTTCAGTGTCAATGATCAAATCTATCATTTTCTTGGGTTTATGCAGTAGAATGTTTTTTGCCCAAAAATAAAATCGTTCGTGACACTAATTTCTTTTACTGACACTTTCGAAATTTAATTACTAACATCGATTATAGTACAATCAGAATTAGTGATTCCATCAAGAACTGCTAAATTCTGAAAATTTGCACCAAGAAAAGCAGCTTCAGATCACAATAAAACCTTTACTATTTTATCGTCTGTGAGGTAAACTTTTAGTCGAACGCTTCATTCGATTTTGTAGAGGTTCTTGCTTTTCTTTCTTTCCAAACAATTCAAATTTACTCCTGTCACTTCACACAACTCTCAAAACGCTTAAAGTTTGAAGTTTAAGCCTCAAAGTTTCCGCTTATTCATATCGTTGATGAGTAGTTTTCATAACGATATTAAAAAATATTACATTTTTGTTTCCATTTAGATTATTACATTTTCTATCTACAAGGTGTCATGTTCCTTCGAATTCGGATATTTATTTAAACACTACGGGACACTGTTATAAATTTATAGTGCTGCGAAAAAAGGTCTGTAAATATTTAAACATGATCCAGTGAATCTGACCAATATTTTAAGTGATTTTAAAAATATACGAGTTACTGAAAGTTCTTAAAAATTATTGAACGGCTAAATCTATTTAAATTTAAATTATAGTCCATAATTTTCACACACAGTTATTCCTAGTATCAAATAGATTACAATGAAATATAAATAGGTATAAAATAAGTAAAATAGATAGGTTAATAAATAATGATTTAAATTGTAATGTGATGAAGAGCTCTTCGGTTTAACTGTACTCAATACATCATTTTCAACCAATGATATTAAAATGCAGAAAATAAAAAATAAACTTTTAATTATGATGAAGTAAATACATATACTCGGTTGTCTTAACAGAAAGAAAAATTCTGAACAATTGTAATTACCGAAAAAATAATTTTTTTTTTCAAAAAACATTTTTTGTTAAAAAGTGCAAATTATTATATGTATAATTACATTCATTATAGGAAATATCCGCCTCTGAGATGTTTTAAAATGCATCTCACTCATGTTCAAATCCAGTACGCATAACAATACATATTTACTAGATATTAATTTGTTGTATAAAGCACAGCAGAAATGTTCGTTCATTAAAAACTTGTTGAAAATTGATTTAGTCATAGGCGGAATTAATAATCATATTAACATAACCTTTATATAATATTGTTAAATGTTACAATAACCAAAATATATGCAATACGTTGAAAGATATAATCATTATTATAAATAATATACGTGAAATTTGCAGTTTATTGTGCAAAAATACAGAAAGTAAAGCACTCTGGTGGACATTATTCTCCAATCTATTATAGTAGCGGAGGTGTTAAGCGGATATATCAAATGATAGTTGAAAAGTAAGATTCGACAACGAAACTGAATCCGTCAATAGTTGTTTCGATTTCTGCGAATGGTTTCTCTAAAATCTTTCTGAGACTTTCGATAGGATTGCATTGTTGTTACTTCACGCAGATTTTAACCGCTTTTCGTGGCTGCTTTTGACAGCGGCAACGATGGCCGTCGAGCAATTCTGCTTCAACGAACATTTGGAAAAAGGAGCTAAACCTTTATTCGTCGGCGTGACAGCACGGGTTTCATTCTTGTAGAAACGATGAGATCGCTGATCGTCTCAAACTTATCGGCGACGAACATGTCTCGTGTATGAAATCAGAAATAATATTAAAATATGATATTCACTGTTACACAAGCAAACTTAATCCTACACTGTTAACAACCATACATAATACTTTAATGGTAATTGTAATCTTCTTTATCAAGATTACGGAGAAAATAAATTTTACACATGTATTTATTGTGAAATTACTATTAGATGTATTTTAAACAGAAATAAAATAATCAACGATGTACAAGTCTCAACCTGTTTCAACCGACTATCAATTCTTTGATTACGCGTTATTGCGTAACCATACGTCATTGAACAATTGCTGATTTTTTATGTAGAGCCAATTCACTCTCTTACACAATGACAATTAAGAATTGCATACTAATTATTTCTGGTTTACTCTTGTTATCAAAGTAACATACTTCATATAATTATATTCATTAAAAGAAACATTAATTCGTGCTACATTGGTTTCTTTCTTCAAAAAATAATTAATAATAAAAATTAATTACTACAGTAAAAACTATTTTTTTGGGGTCATAACATATAAACATTCAAATATCTATATGAAATGAATAATTCAAACTATAGGAAGAAAGTATATTTTTAAGTATATCTTATAAATTTTCACTTTTAAGATTAATTTCGAAGTATTTAATTAGTATTCTTGCAGGACAGGACAAGTTTTCAAAATTGAACTACATTTTAATTTTCATTTCTGAAAGGTTTAAGTTCGTTGTGAGATTTATCTCTGACACTGTAAAATTACTGATGCGTTCCAAATAGATTGCAATAAATATCTCAATATTTTTCAACAATTTACATGGAAAGTTTTGATACTATACTCCCCAACTGCTTTTTCGCTTAATTCGCTCAACCAACATAACCTAGACTATTCAGAAGAAGCAGGACATTTAAGAACGATGTGAAGTGAGAAATTGAGGCTTGGGGAAAAACTTATTTGTCCCTTGTGCCTATCCCTCGTTGGGATGCCCCCTTGCGTCGATAGCAGCTGAGTTACAATGTTTGAAAGTTACTGTCAAAGTCGGTGTAACCTACTATGTGTGATACGTCAGAAAGTTGGAAAAGACGGAAAAAGTAAAATATATGTAAAACCAATTTAAGTAGATTCTCTGAAGTACGTGTTAAGTTAGTTTAGGTAACTAAGGTACTTGAAATCTATAAAAAAGATAGATTTAGATAGTATGGACTCAATTTTAGAAGAAAATACAGCGATACAGAACTTCATAGGTTACTGTATGTTTAATCTATCTTGTAAATTTAATCTATCTTGAATTAGGTGAACGTAGAATTAACCATCTGAAACGAGGACAGTGGACATATCTACTCAACCAATATAGTACGATTGTATCAAATATTTAATTTCTCGATTCAAGATACATGACTCACGTATTCGAGATAGATCGACCCTTGTTACAATGAAACCTTTATTAACTGAACGAACATAGAAATATGATTATACTGATAAGAAAGTATTTTTTAATAAGAGAACCAATTTACTGATTTTTATTTCTACAGATTTCGTGCAAGACGAAGAATATCCTGATAATATGGACAAAAATTCAATATAAAAATACACAGTAACAATGAAGTATTATATTTCCTTATGCGATTGATTTTTAAGCATTATCCCACGATTGGCACACAGCTCTGCTTCTCACCGAGGAAACAATGATAACGATAAAGAGTTAATCTACTGTGATATGATCTAGAAACATTTCGATTTTGCACGCAAACGATAAGTTTGAATGCCAAGATCTAATTTTTAACGAAGCAAATCAATTTTTGATAAATCCTAGACAAATGATTTGGAATTAGTGCAACTAAGAGAATGCAGGATTATTTTAATTCATCGCGAGAATATTATTATATGCATACGATAAACATTGAATTGTATGCAATTCGATTGAATGGAAATGATCTTGTATCCGCAGTGCGACTAAAATTATTTTATTCATAGTACATCTTGAGATACTGAAGGAAAAATATTCTAGTCGATATCGCTGCTTATTACGTCGAAAACAGAACACATATGCACTGATAAGATAACATGCACTCGATAAATGTGAAATGATGAAACATAGTAAAAATAAAACAGGAAGAGTACTGCATTTAATTAATTGAAACAAATAAACCCTTGCACGGGTAAACATGTACTGTTGAAGTATTGAAGATATACAATTATATTATGTTTGAAAACATTTTGATTACGGTTTTTAATTATAGAATTGTTCCATACATAAATTTGAAATGTCAGAGAAATATTTGTCGTGTATCAAAATGTTTTACCGTTTCTTTAACAATTTGTTGATTTGATATTGGTAATTTTTAAATATTAATTAAACCGGCGTGGTTTGCAAGATTGCCTTCCTTTGATTTTATATTATTCTCAATTTTCAATTTTAACTCTTACTAATGTTGAAATTCCAAACATCATTACATATTAATGAATGAATGAATTTATTTATTTATAAAATTATTTGTTATTAGATTATACGATAATAAAATACAGACGGAAAGCATCATTAAACATATTCGACACACATACTGAATGTAATTCTTTCTACAAACGTAATATTACTTAATTCTGTCTGAATAATATACGTGTGTTCTTTTCCATTATTGTTCATAAGTCAGTGAACACATTAGTTGCAGCTTTACCTTTAAATTAACACTATCAAATATCGGCAATATTAAATTAAATGATTATTTGCTAATTTCTTACACTGCCTGAAATTTTTAGACGATACGTTATATTGAAAATTGTATTATAAAATTTTTAATCTTCTCATAAATATGTACCTATGAGTAAATCATTTGCGCCACTAAAATTTTGTAGGTTTAACAATTCTGTAGTATCGCGTGTGATATTTTTTATTTAAATTCCAAAATTCGATGTCTAAAATTCCACCGATTTAAATTATGATTATTTTCAAACAAACTGACAGCAAAAGATGCTGATGACTCAAAAAGTTCAAACAGCATCAAAGAACAAACGATCAACTTTTAGCTCCTAAGACGAGTTCTAGAAGCCTTTGAAACTTTCCAAAATTCAAATAATATAGGTACATAAATTATATACATTTTCATACCTTGAAAAGAAGTGATGAGTTATGGACAACAATGTATGTAGGTATTTTCGTAATGTATCAAAACAATTACATTTAATAAAGAGTAATATTCATATACTAATTCGACGACGACTATTAATAAACTCGTATAACATAGGAGACTCGGCGATATGAATGAGCTGTCTCGCAAAGCATCTTGTGTGACGCAACCTACACATACACCGCCGTAATGAGAACCGTCTTAAAGTAACTATTCATGACCTGCGTTCTCAAGGGATATGTAGCTTTAGTGCATTGTAATCTATATTTTCAAACTGTCTTCCGTGATCCGCTTTTATAATTATCCTTGCAATGGAAGAGCGCCGTGTTGAGGTCTTATCTTTTATCTTCATTATGCCCTCAAGTGTCTCACGAAGAAAATACACACACGGTGACAACGGCTGACCTAGCCATAGAAGCGACTAAATACATCCTTATAACTAAACCCTTAGACACATACAGTTAATCACACTAACACTTGGACACTTATTTTTCATGTAATCTGAAGATACAGAATGCTATTTTTCTTTCAGTCTCGTTTGTAATTAAACTTTTGAATTTATTCATGACTTTTTCATTTTTTGGTGTAATTTATTCCATAGGTTCCCTACGATATTTATGTCTGGGGATTGTGGAGGAGGATGTAATACTTTTATACAATTATACAACAAATATTCTTGTACTACTTGAGCTGGGTGCTTTAGATTATTATTACACTTCTTAGAAAACTTTTTTTAAAAAGGTGTAAATATCTATTCTTAATAACATTTTATAATAAATACACTGGTCTGTATATAACATACTAAAATTACTGAGATAACCATGTACTCATGTGGAACAATAAAATTAGAAAATTTTACATTGTATTCATTTAGAGACTGAATAGGATCTCAGATAAAGAAAATTAAAGAGACTGAGAATATGAAAACGTAAAGAAACAGAAGAAAAGAGGGTATGAAGAAAGTTAACCGTATCTAAATCTATTAGGATTACCAACCACGGGTTAAACTGATTGTACGGGTTGGTAACCAAACATTTGCGTAATTTGCGACAAAGAGAACAGTAGTCGCCGCTTAAGCATCCCCTAGTACGTTAGAAGATAGAAATCCAACTTGTCGACAAGTAGAAATTAATTTCGATGTAGTTTCCCGACGAAGTAAAGCATTCGAATCTAGATAAGAGAACCCTCGTACGACCTTTAGGGACCACGGTGACCCTTTTGTTAAGCGAATTCCTCCCCCAAGCCATACATATCACTTAACCCTTGCACCTATCGGCCTCCGTACACGCGTTAAATGCCTCTTTGCTAACTTATGCGTTCGCTCAAAGCAGCTCACAAACCTGAACTCAGACCGTGTAACACTTCCCGTAATTAACTACTCATTGCGGTAGTATCTTATTATTCTATGAGCAACCATCGTACCAGCACACCGGCATTAGATATTAAGGAGAATTTACGCGACTACTAAACATAGCATCGCACCCTTAATCGAACGGAAACGCGTGTGTCGAGCCGCGTGAAACCGCGAATATTTCTTTAACGTTACACGGGAAAATGAACAAATTTCGCGGTCGACGTTAGTGAGATTTATGGGGAGAAACTTTGTACGTAGAAGTCTTGTTCTCGTGACTTTTCGAGAAATTCTAACGATTTGTTTGATAAAATAGTAATGCAAATGTATCTGTTAGTAATTTATTTAACCTTACTAAAAATGACAAATGAAACAATCTATTAATCAAAATTCTAAAACATTGAAGTTAATAATATTTTATTCGCTACTTCAAAGATTGTTCTTTTATTAAGGTGCTTATTAACAAACACATTTACGAATTAAAGAAAATATTTTGTACTGAAATCTTAATATGTTAGCCAAACATGACCGCATTCTTATATGTTCGATATTATGGGATTATTTATCTGAATTAAAATTTATTGGTGATTAGTATTGAATAATATAATCGTTGACGCACTACAATGAATATTTTAATGTTTCTTTCGAATAATTTTTTTCTAACCCTTCAATTTTTAAATTCTAACGAAATATGTAAAAATAGTCATGTATCAAAAACGCCCTCAGAAATGAACAGTTTTAAAAATCTAATATTAAAAATTTAGTAACGAAAAATTATTACTTCAAAGGTAGGTTTAATATAATATGTCTGTAAAACATACACGATATATAAACAAAACGGCAAATAATTACTGTGCAAATTTCTAAAACTGTTTTGATTGTAGAGGTTCAATATCACTAGATGAATTTAAATTCATTACAAAGCATGCTCACGAATTAACGTTTATTGCCGAATCAAATATGACTTGATGATATAATACATAGGAGCACAACATGCACTGAACGTGTTTTCATGTTCATGTGTACGCTACATTAAGAAAAGTAGGTACACTGCCAAATGACAACACGATGTATGCAAAGGTTAATTAGTTCCCTTGCTGTTAGATGTCAGTTATATTGTTAGATATTTATTAGGTTGTATCAAATGATTAATTTTGAAACAAAAAATTGTACACCATATAAAGATTTTGTGAAATAGTACTTACTAAAGATCGAGGATTGATAAAAATTAATTGTACGAATGTTTTATCGATCTTCTTAACATTTTGATGGCGGATGTCATACATTCGTGATTTTATTTTTATATTAAAACTTTTATATTGCCAAATAATCGGAAATTTAGACATTTCAAAATGGGCAATAAAATCAGAGATACGTAACAAGTTACATTATTTATTAAATTTCAACGTTGAAATTAGTATTGGACGAATACTTGTTAAAATTAAAATTAAATTAGAAAAACATATACCCAAAGATTGCCAAGTAAATAATCATTTTTTATCTCAACAAAGAACAATTGATGTTTTAACTAAATTTCTATAATTTAAAATAAGAAATCAAAGATTCATGATGTGGTGTAACATGGTTAGGTTAGGTTACTGTTGTTCAACTGTGAAGATTTATACAAATTTCACTGTCCCTTTTCTCGCCATCAGAATTTAATATTCGGAATGTATTTTCAGAATTCTAAAAACTCGATTGAAAAAAGATTTAACGAGATGGGGGAAGAAAATTAATCCCGATACACTGAGAGACGTAGAGAGTTCGTGTACCCTCGAACGTCGTAATGCTGCAGAATTCTCGGTTCCCATACCCTGAACGAGGAATTTCACCCTTAGAATATCGCATTTTACTGTTCGGAGGGTGCATATTTTAGAGGAAGGTGGATGAACAAGATTGCTGGACAAAGGTGAGAATGGGTTGAAAAAGAGAAATAGAGATAGCGATATCTGGAGGCGAGAAGCACTGTTACGCGAGAGAACCGAAGGAATGGCCACCCTCCTTCGCATCGAGGAATGTTGTCAAGTTATTTTGGGCTTTCGCTTCCTTCCCGTTTCATTAAGCCTATCCGCTTACGTTATATAACGAAATAATGAAGAACATAGCGGTGTCGCGTTCTGTACGCTTGTTGAAAGTTTCCTCTCTATCGAAGAGTTATCCTCTTAACGTTTCCAATTTCTGATAGGAATCTGACATTTATTTCTGTAATGTTCCGCGCTAATTCGTTTTATTTTATATGAATACGAGAAAATGGACAAAGTGGCCGTAAAAAGACCTATATGTACAATTTGTTACATAAAAGCATGCTGACAGTATTTGCAAAATGCGATCGCTAAAGCCAAGCGCGGTGAGAATAATTTAAATGTATATACAGAGATCCACGCAATTATTGTGGCTTATAGCTTCATTACTGGTACAGCTGCAGAAAAATGGCAAAAAGAAAAGGTATTTCTTTCAAAGTATTGGTTTAAAGAACGTTACATCGGTTGCAAAGTATTCGTGGAATAATAAAATTACACCGAAATTTATTTGCCTAACTGTATTTAAATAAATTAACGCACAAACTACAGATACATTAAACGAGACATTTATTTTGAAAATGGCCAAAGTCCATTTGTCAGTTGTTTGTTGTTAACAGTAGTAATATGCACCAAGCCAAATGTAATAAAAAACATTTTACGGTTAAGTATATTCAGACTGTACGATAAATTTGGACGTATACATTTTCACAGTTATATTGACAATTGAAAAATTGACTTTGAAAGTGCCTAAGTCTAATCTGTTATTAATAATGTCAGAAACTGCGGATTTATACCATATACTACAATGCTACCGTGACAAATCAGGCTCGTATTTTTACCGCAATTGAGTGTTCAGTTCAACTCTAATTATAATCTGTACATTTAAGAATCGCTAAATACGAAATGTGCTTAATAATGCGCATAATAATTAGTGATCTGCGAATTACATGACTGCTTAGAACATTGTACATTAAACGCTCAATTTTTAATTTTAAATGCACGTGTCAATGTTAAAAAGTACATCGTAACAAAATATACGTTTAAAGTTATAAAATGTGGAATGTTTGTTTGAGTATAATAATTTAGTTACCCGATCTAATTATGGAGATAACATGTATTTAATTGTCGTGTACATATATTTATATCGATTTTATGTTACTTTTCATTATTTTTCTGTGTAAGATTCATACATCAAATTATGTCTACATATTATGAAATGTCCTGTAATTTTCTGCTGTAAATATTATATGATGAACGGCGTTTAATTAACCTAAAAAACCTCATCTCTCGTTTAAATGTTCTGAGAAACGCATCGCTGCGGCTGTTCACCCGACTTTTTCTCTAGAAGAAAGCCACTTGCAACGTGTATTCTCGAGGGACAACCTTTCCATTAAACGAAGTATCTTACTCTCAGCTTTTGCAAATAACACGATAATGGAAAAAACTAGCAGGTGTAGACGGGAAGTGGCCTGTAACGAGCATTAAATTGCATTTTCATTGTTATCGCAACATTGTTTGCTGTAATGCAACTAGAACAGCTGCAAGTGAGTTTTGATTTCCGTATCTTGTTTATCGACCACTCGAGTTCCCAATTTCCGGCCAAAATTATGTTACAGAGAAAATGAAACGAGCAACGTTCTTTTCATTAGCTTTTTCAATATACGTCATTTCGAATTCCGTGACACAATTATCAAAATATTATTTTTCAACGTGACATTGTCAACTGTAAGCGTGACAAATCCAATTATTAAATGTAGATCTACAACGAAACAGTATGAAAATAATAAAAGGGGAAATAATATGTCCTCAATTAAATCCGGATGAAAAATGACGGGTATAAAAAATTAATTTCTAAAAAAAATTCAAAAGAAGAGTGAATTCAGGAAAGCAACATAATTATAGTGGAAAAAAATTTTTAAAACTGTTAGCAAAAAAGTTTGTAACATCAATGTCTATGCGGCTAAAAACAATTACAGACGAACGAGGAAATATGAAGAAACGTTAAATACTATAATTATAAAGCAAACCGTTAAAAATGTTTACAAATCTCATACTTTAAAAAAAGATAAAAAAGATTCTTTAAATAACAATAATCATAATATCATATAATATTACGACAATGTTCTCAAATAGATCTGGTAATGACTACACTACGAATATTTATGCAAGTAAATTATGTCAGATTATGCAAGAAATATGTACGACATGCACGAAACGTACTATGATTCATGTTGTTATTTGTACAATTCGAATTTCAATAAATTATCATAGTCTTTATCAAATTTATTAGCTACAAGTTGATAAATTAATTTATCAGGTAACATTAATTTATGTACATAAATAGATCGTTCTCTATCGCAAAACGTAATTGGAACGTATTTCAATTTGGATCAGTTTCAAATTGATTTGCCTTCCAACAGTCGCAATATAAAATCAGCAATTTTTTATATCATATTAAAATTTCAATTCTTCTTCTTAATTAAAACTTGATTGAAATTAGAGTTTCACAATCGTCAGATATGATTTTTAAGTGTTCGCTTGTTTCAGTAATGAAATCTGCTGACTTAATTATAAATACTGTTATGATAATGTTTCCAACGTTATCACAGTAGTGATATAAGACGTCGTGTGACGAGGAATATACAGGGTGTTAGGTAGGTCGATAGAAAGTTTGCGAGGGATGAGAGAAGAGGTCATTTAGAACATATTTGGCTATATATACCTTTATGCAAAGTATCATGGTTTTTGAGATATTGGTCACTTTGTTAATTTCGCTTATTATCGGACATTTCCGAAGTAAACGATTGTAGAAAATTTATTATGATTGTTATAAACTCCAAATTTGTATATTTTCTTATCTTCAAATAAGATTCTTATCTTCTTACCTTTATCTAAATCACACAATAAAATTTTTCTGAATGTGATTCTAAATATTTGGTACCCGAATGAAATTGGCTACAAACTGTGTCTACAAACTTGTAATTAAAGTAAATTTTTAATCTTTCTTTTCTCAAAAACAGCTAGTTCTTATCAAATGCATACATTTATACATGTATACATTTAAATGAAACAGGTAAAACATGTATATGTATTATGTAAAATCGAAAATACATTTTCAATATATGGAAACAATCTGACACATATGAAATTTTCACACCTTTATATTTCTTTTATAAAAACTTTATGTATTGAAGTTGTAGCGTACTGACACTACAGAAATATAAAGTTAAGGTAAGATATTGAATTAATTCATAAATCGTCGTTTAAAAGGTTAAGCTAGTGGTAATGCATATTTGATTTAAGACTTTAAAGCCGTATCAGATTTTCCCCTATTTATCTTACGTACTTTGCGAAAGGTAATTATTTAACTTCCATTAAAAGAGTTTAGTTTATAAAATCTATTTTTTCGTACTCTCTTCTCCTCAGCTGCGAACTCCAAACTCTAAACTTTTCAGATCGAGATTGCAATAAAGTCAACTAAGTTAATTTCCCTTCTTCTTCATTGCTACAGAAAGTTTCAGAACTTCAAAGGATTGGAAATGTTTAATAAACACATTAATATACACGAAATATTTGAAACTACGCGTTCTCTCCTGTACTGTAATAGAACAAGTAATTATCTTGCAATCTGAGATATAAGAGTGTTATAATGATTCTGTTACTCTTTATCTTTCTTACTCTGCCTCCTTCATTCATTTAATTCCAAGTTCCAAGAAGCTCGTTTCAGTTAGCGCGCCTGGTACTCTTTGTAACTTTAATACGTTGTACTTAAAGTTGATTCAAAACAAAGAATAACGCTAACACCTCGCAACAAACTAGCCAGCTCATAACAGATTTTTAGGGCTTCTATCTAATAAGAGAACATTCCAAACCATTATTTAAATTTTTTTATGAGCCTTTGCAAAATGGTAGAACTTTAAAAATTGAGGTTAATAGCACCTTTTTTGGACGCAAAAGACTATTAATTTATAAATTTTTTAACGTTAAAGTTACTATCTTTCTTTATTTTTCGAAACATAAGTAATATATTATGTCACTCGAAATAGATTTTGTAATTGATTATGAACCAAAGAATTTTTAATTACCTATCTAGTGAAATTGCAGCTTCTGGTTTATCTTTTATGGCAAATCAAATAATTAATATTTAATCAGGTTTACATAGCAGTTATTAAATCAAATTAGTATAAAAAATATTGAAAGATTAGATTCCTATAGTAAATAAAAAAGTGGACAAATTTTTCTAATGGAATTCCAACTCGCTATAAAAGAAGGAATAATCTGGTGACTAGATCAAGGCTGTAACGACTACTCACACTTTAGAAAATAATGAAAGGTAATTGTTTCGCAAAATGTTATACTAATCGTTTGTCACTAAAATCAAATATCGTTAGCTTTAGTTTTACAAACTATTATGCAAGGTATAATACTCTAATATATTCTATTAAAGAAACTTTATTTTACTGATTTTTAACACAAAAAGTCAGGATAGCACCTCAGAACCTCTCAATATGTCATTCAATTTTTCCATATCACTAAACTACACTGTCATTTTAGTTGATTTTGATAGTTTCAGGCGGTTATGTCGTGGCAATCAAGTTGATAAGTTAGGACATTAATAAATATAACAAATTAAGTAATCTTAGTCAATAATTTTGATTGTAGAACATATAACTTGTAACATAACACTGATGCAACGCAAATAAAATACTCCAACAAAATACAACAAACAGAAAATAAATATTGTTCTCTTCAAGAGAAGTGCACCTACCTTTTACGTAAAATTTTATCTCTGAAACTGTACGGTAAGTAATTTATAATTTATGTCAGAGTAATTGATACTATATCCTTCTATAATCTTTTAGTTTTTAAGCAAATTTAAGATAACACTTTCGCGTTATATCTGAAAATATACTTCCAGCAACCCTTTTTAAAATTTGTTTAGTATTTAGAATATTACCATTTATACACAACTAAATTTGAAAAACATTTTATAATAAAAGGTGTTTGTGATACAACCACCATAAGTGATGGGTTTATTATTGTAAAAACAACCTTTGGAAATAACTATCTTTGCCCCATCAGAAAATGGAATCAACTAGAGTTTATCAAAATAAAATCCTCATTTAAGAAAACATGGGAGTAATTAAATTAATATTAAAAAAAGGTATGAAGAAATGGTTTGTATCATGCATTAACCTCTGAAAATATTCTACAGATATGAAGAAACATGAGCTGAAAGCAGTAAGAAAGCATCATGGAACTCACGTGTTTTCCTTCTGGTCGCTGTTGCTCGACTGCGACGATGGAGATGGTTGCTGAGTCTGTTGTTTCGAATACGGATGATGGTGGTGCACGACGTTGTTGTTGTTATTGTTGTTGTTGTTGTGCATGTGCACCTTGTTTGCGTTGCTGTCGGTAGGCGAGCCCGGCGAGATTTTCCCCGCCAAAGCGTTCAACGACTGAAGCATTTTCATAGGAGTCCTCCTGGCGACCGGCTCTCGATGACTCCTTCCCTCAGCCTCGTTTATCCTTGAGGAAGACAGGATTATTCTTCGTTTCCGGTTTGAAGGTGTCAACCCTCAAACTCTACCGTACGTGTAACAATAAACCGGCGTAACCAACGCGAAACAAAACCGTTACTAGGAACGACGCACTTTTGCCCGGGCAATTGCACGAGTTACCGAATATGATCACGAGTTTCTCCAATAGTCGACACAGAAATTACACTGTTCACGAAATACGAATGCACAACTATAGACACTGATTCGTTTCTAACGAGCGTTCACTTTTAGGACAGATTTTAAGGAAAACTTGGTTGATGAAACGTCCGAATCGAGATCGTAGAATCCCAATAATCGACGACACGATTCCTCGAATCGCTAAAAAAAAAAGATAAATAAATATAGTTGCGTTTTCCGGTAAATCTAGAAAAATTTAATTTATATTTTAGTCATGCAACGCAAGTGTTAGAAACGAACGGATAGTTGTATTTTTTTTGTGATTGTTTGGTTCTCAAATACGAGGAAACTATAATTTTAAATAATGTTCAACAATTCTAGATTTAAATGTAACTAACAGATTCGCAATTGGATACGTTTTTTCATAAATTGCAGTTGACTACCACTGACATATTAAGTTATATATCAATTGCAGGATTTTAAAAACAAAATGTCTGATATGATCAAATCACATAATGATACTACTTGTGGCATATCAATTGGAAACGTGGAAATCACGTCACCTTGATAGGATTTAAATTTAGTTCAACAAACAATACAAATTACTGGAACTTAGAGTATCTGAGAGGGGAAAATGCTACTCTGCAAATTAATTAATTTAATATTATGTTATATTACACAACTATTTTCGACAATTTTCTTAACTGTATACTATTTAAGTTATATTTTTGACCAATTTTAAACTTCAAATTGATACGGTGCAAGTTCTATTTTGCGATGTTTTTATGTCATTAAATCGTGTCAGTGTTTCTATGTTTCGAAATCAGTCATTGTTTGCTGTAACTGGCAATCAGCCATTTTACATATATCAACCGGGTGCTGTTCAGCTGAGGTGTCTCGCTAATCAAATTAAATCACATGCAGTTTATCTTTTAATGTAATAGATATTTTTGTAGTTACCTTTAAAGCAAGAATTATTTACAAATATTATTTATAAAATTATTATATGTAAAAGAAAGTTCTGGTTTTAATATTCTCTACATTTATTTGTGGCATTTTAACAGGCAAATTTGTTCAATTTTCAATAATTGAAAATTGTGCAATAACCAGTTATAGATATAAATTTGTGACAGTCGGTTTTCAATTTTAGGAAATAGAAAAATGAGCTGCGAAAATGTAATAATGTTTGAAATATTACCAACTATAACAAATATTTCAACATCTTAATCACTTTTCTAGTACGTACGAACATGCTGTCAAACTACAGTTTTATTTATATAGAACATAAATTATTTCAATTGACCAAGATGGTTGTAAATATACTTTCATTCAAATTTAATTGTAATATACTCAAAAATGACGCATACACCGATTGTGAAAATAAATGCTACGAATATCCTTGTTAATGATCATGATAAATTTTAAATATCTACATGTTATTAATTTAAAAATGATCAATTTTTTATTATAAATAAATGATAGAACATGCACAAAATGTTATCTGAATTTTTTTCTTAAGTGAAATACAGCTAGGTACTAAGTTTGGAGAAAATAATGCATAAATTAAATACGTCAGATGAGACATATAAACATAAAAGTAAACATTTGAAATAAAACATATTAAGTAATATAATAGTACATGCATTATGATATGTCTTTCCCTGATCTTTTGTGGTGACAGATATTCGTAGAATTATTCAATCGCTACATGAGTCCGTAACATTTTACAAATATTTCAAATAAATTAGTTATACTTCTCACGAAAGAGGAAGTAATCAATGAATTATTTATCCGATCTTCTTTCAACGTTTAAACAGTTATTTGATTTCACGAGTCCTTTTGAATGTGGAAGAATTCCTTTAATTATGATGCGATAAATTCGTTGAGTAAAATTATTAAGAAGACATTGGATGTAATTGTAGCCTGATGAAACTAGGTTTGAAGAGTAGATGAAATAAGTAAAAATTTTCCGATGCAGTTCCTGAATGAATGTTTCAATGAAGTTTATAATGTGTAGTCAAGTGTTGGGTTGTAAAATCACTCTCTGCCATTGGAAACTGATATATCTCACATTCAAATAAACATTAAAAATATGATCGTAATACGTAAAAGTTTAAATCCAACGCTAGAATGTATAATCCAGATGTAGTTCTTGTTGCAAAAAATACTTGAATGGAAAAACAGCAACACAAATTTGTTCATGAACCATTCTACCGCTCATATAAACTTTAAGGAGATTAAATAAGTACCAGAAATTAATCTTCAAAAAATAATAGGTACTTCACAAAATACATTCACTAATCTAAAGCTTTAATAAGACGACGAAGAGCCCTAAATTAACTTGCAGCGATTATAACAATAACCAGGGAAAAATACGAGTAGAACCTGTGCATTCCCGAATCCGGCGAAAAACCTAAGATCACGGAACAATAAATTAAAAGGTTGCGTTCAGAACGTAACGAGCAAGACAGTAATTTTCATGTAGCTTAGTCACCGCATATTTACGCGAATCCTGTTCCCAGAGAGCACTCTTTTTTTATCCCTAATTAAGACGGTGGCGAAGTGGCCGTAAAGAAAATCCATGGACAACGAAGCTTTCGAGGAAAGAGAGAGGACACCGTCTAGAGAGGACGAGACTTACGCAAGACAGAATATGCCGAAACGAGCGAAATCGGAGGAACGTAGATAGCTGAACGCGTACGTGGAACACCGTCTCTTGCACGGAACGGTTTCGCAACGAGTCAATTAAAAGTTTAAGTTTAATTAGAAACTCGGCTCGTATACGCTAGGCCAGGACGAAGTCTCTCTGCCCGATCTCCCTTAACGTTGTGCTGTTCGTTCGCCGTTCTCTCCTCCTTAAGTATCTCCTTCTGCATCGTGTCTTTCGTTTTCCCGCTCGAGTTGCTTCTTCGTTCGCCTTCGGTTCACCTGGTTTCAGCTTCAGCCATTCCAACCGTGCTTATACACACTCTCTCTCTCCTTTTGCCTTCGTTTGTCGTGTCTCTTCAGAGGTCAAGTCGCCGGTGGTATTTACCGGAAGCAGAAGCGTTAGAAAATGGGACAGAAATGAGAAACTGCGACATTTCGTCGTTTGGCCAAGAGAATCTGAACTTCTCTTCGAGTATTTCTCGAGTGCGTCTCTTTGTTTAGAACGGTATCGCACTTCCAGCTCGAAAGATGCCTCAATGGAGAGAAGCTGTCTGTCGACTGTTATTTACGAGAAACGCGAGAAAACCGAAGAGAATGATTGAACGTAACGAACATTGGCGAAGAGAAAAGATACAACGAAAACTGTGGCATTTTAACTTATATTTGATAAATGAGAGAAAGAAACAACAGTTGAGGACTCTTGTGAATGTGACCCTTTCTTGAAACAAACTTTCGATTATCGAAGTTTTAGAAAATACAGATGAATTGCAAATCTACTTTGTAATTTACTTACAAATACTACAAAGTTATTTTTGTATAGGGTTAAAGCGAAGCACCTAATTATCACTTGAACAATTCGTTACTGAAAAAAAGTTTTAAAAGAACATAAAATGTCTTTGAAACAGAATAAATTTGACTCGACAAATGTTTTCAATGACGAATAGTTTAGGAGATAATTGCGTGCTTCATTTTAAATGAGACACCCTGTATGGATAACGATGTTTATTTTTGAAATAAAGTGCATTTTCTATTTTGCATAGATTCTAGAGAGCAATTCTCAACATCCTCATAAATGTGTATGACTACGGTCAAAATTAATGAATTCCAGTACAGCAAAAAATAGGGAGTTGATCAAATCCGCAAGGTATATGATCAATTCACGGAAAACGTTAAAATAACACTCTTCTACCCTTTCGCGAGTTCACGAAGGTTTTTCTTTTTCATGTCGCGTGTTCAAAAACCTCAGGATAGTTTCATTAAACTGTTCTTCAGGTATAAATTCGATCATAGTTCGGTCAGTTATAAAATGATCACCCCATAGAGGTGTTATTTTAACATCTTCCGTGAATTTATCATATGGGTTTTGATCAAATCGCTACTTTTATCATCTGCCTGCAACATATATGTATAAGAAGTATCGAAATATTGTGTGCCTAATTACATGTTTGTTGTATTTCTAATTGTATAACTGTGCAACAAAAAATAAATTAACACACACGATTAACAAACAATATGATTATGAATAAACAAAATGATTTAATGAAATGTGATGCCTGAACGTGTCCGATAGAAATCAGTTTCTATGTGTTTCAATCCATTTTATTTAACTTTAAACGAAAATTTCATTTGAACTCAAGTTTCTTTCTCTACATTTCTTTTTTAGTAATGAAATTAAACTTTTGAACGATAAAATTGTTATACTGTATATTCCACTAAGTATCCATATACCATCTAACAGCTTATCATGTACTGTCAAAACACAGAAAGGAATGTTCGAATTAATCTGTAGTTAATTTCACTCTTTTCGTAAAAAAACTAATTCATTTTGTATTGATGAGGATTAAATTTGTAGTAAGTTTGAGCTAAATTTATAATTAAAGAATGACCCCTATAGATACTGGAGGTTCGTGTTATTAAGTATATATATATATATATATATTATAGTTTGGTATAGCGATACTAGTACAGGTATCAGTTAATTCTTTTTTTCAATCCGTACGGTAAAGATAATGTTATCTAATCGCTACAGATAAGATATTAGATCGAAATAGAAAAAATTATAACACAAGTTATTTACGTTAATAAGACTTTATTTAGGATTAAAGGAATGCCATTAATGTTGATATTCCAAATATAAATATGCATCAAAGGAATATAGGCTGTCACTTCAAAATATGAACAAGTACCAAACTGTACTCAGTTTTGTATCGTTTAACTTTATTAACACATTACATTTATAAAAATAAAAAGAGAATGTTATATCAACATAAATCAATATCAATATAAATTTTTAATAAAATATGAATCACTTTATTAAACAATAATAACAAAAATTTGAAATGACAACAGACTACTTTTTTGTTCATTATTGCATAGTATTCCAAAAATTAAGATAAAAACAATGAAATATTAAAAAAAAAAGAAAGTGCGGTTTTTGTAAACGAAATCAACTTATATTGTTTTTTTAATGGTTTCATATCTGAATTACATGTATCGTCATCATTTTGTATGTCATACTGGAAGTTAATATTGCAATTTCCCATTGCAAAATGATGAATGAATTTTCGACTTATTTTCACATTGAAACTCTTTAATATTCTTAATTGTATGCTATTTTTTATATCGAGGATTCTTCTTTTATTATTAAATATTTTTTATATATAAGAACATTTTCTCGATACCTTCAATTTCTATACAGATATTTCTTTGTACTTTTACAGCTATATACATTAGTTTCAAAACCTTCAATTAACGGAATCAATGTAGTAAATGGATAAATGAATACAGCATTTCTCAAGTATTTATTTATTTATTTCTCAGGTATCTACTTGTAATTTATCTTGCTATCTAATCGAAAAAGTTTATTTCATAAAATATTCAATATGGTTATAATCAGAATATTGGAACTAACAAAAATATTAACGATGAATAATCCACAAACTAATTAGACTAAACAGATTCGAGGAATTAAATTATTGTAGTATTTGGTTTTTGTCCATGATTAGTAAAATGCGTCATCATGAGATGTTATTTTTTAGTTTAAGTTTTATAGAATTTTTAAACGCAGACTAATTTGCTCAGTGACAATTAAAAACTTCATGAGGCAGGAGAAGATGACACAGATTTCTAAATAATTATATCAACATAAGTTAATATAAGTTAACTATATGAAGTCGTATGAAGTTACTACAGTCTCCACAATTACAAAAAGAAGATCAAAGTCGCAATTCGATCCAAAATCAACAACTACTCGTCCCACAGACCTACTTGTTCGTAGATTCATTTAAAAATCGAAGAGATGCAATCGCATAACTAGAGAAAAGACGAAGAAACAACGATCAGTAGAGTGTAGAAGCGAAGACGAAGAAAGTCAAACTCGAGGCTGAAGATAGAGGCACAATTACCGGAACTTGCCACCGCTGCCAAGTGTCAAAGGGGTCACGAATAATTTAGCAGCCGCGTTGGGAAGCTGCGAAGCCTCGCGCTCGGAGCGAGAAAGAGAGCAGGGTACAGAGTAAAAAAAAGCGGCGCCCGCGGGCTGAGAAAAGCTCGCAGGAAAGAGCTTAGTTCTCTCTGTCTCTGTCAGGTTACCCTCTAACGCTTTTGTCCTTAGCGCCGCTTGTTCGCTTTCTTCCTGTCGTCCTTTTTCTTTCCGCTCCCATCGCGTAGGCTCGACCGTGTTCCACGACCAAACTCATCCTCTTTAGCCGCTCTCTTTCCTCCTTGAAGCTCCTTCATTTCGCCACTGACCACTTCGCGCGTTAAAACGTCAAATTAAAATCTCCAGACGCTTTGAAAGCGGAACGATTAGAGAGGAACAAGAGAGGTGTAGTGAACGCGGGAGAACGACATTGTTCGCTAGCGAGATCCTTTTTCCAACCTGTTTTCAACTGCGGCTCGTTCAGGCTCCCACACCGTCACTCTTCCTCGAGATCCTCTCGTGCTTACGTGGTTGGCTTTTAATCCTCGTTCAAGCAACGGGACACGCTCGTGCAATTCGTGGAATAGGCGCGAACTCGCGTAAAGCTAAACGGAACGACGATCTCGTCGACGCCACCTGAGCACTATGACTGGCGTGGAGAGCCGAGCAGGCAGGCGGCCATGGTATCTTCGGATAAGCCTTATCGGTGCCCAAAGACCCCACCCTTCGCCAATGGGCCGCATCCCTCGCGAACGCACCCGACACGTTTTCACCTCACAACAGCTCACTGTACGCTCCTACGCGTTTAAGCTTGCTTAACGCTCGGCTTTCTTCGATGCTTTTTCACCAAACAGCCGATACACCTTTGGATTTCCTCTTCATGCCTTCGACTCTTTTTTCTCTGTTTCACTGTCGATCGAGTACGAAATCCTCCGAATTTCGCTTAGTGTCGGACGAGGATAATTTTAGATGTTATACGATGTATGAACTATGATGACGCGTTTAAGTGTCCGTTCGTGATCATGATGACCGTTTGGCGAGCACGAGGGTGGACGTGGGATGCGTCGACCCTACGACGACGGCATGCCAAGTGTCATCTGCAACCAAGATTCGATCTTAGTTTTCTTCGTTATCCGATAGCGACAGGTGGTTGCGGTCGTTTGTGTTTCATGCAAACTTGAATGTTGCTAGCAAGGAATATCGTTGGACCTTTGTGCAGTATTGACACGACATAGAACTCGACAGAAATATTCGATGCGTTTCTTTTCTATTCGCAAAAGTCCGTGCTGAAGGAGGCGAGGGAGAGGGTATCGGGCAGATGTAAAAGTTGAAGTTGAAAATCGACTTCATGGAATATTTCCGAAGTTTGGAGTTTTATCGAATAAAAATGTGCAATTTTTAAGCTACAAATAGCAGTTTGAAATGTTATTACTTTTGATTTTGTTCGCATATCAGATTTCAAGAAAAAGAAGTTTTTCTGTACAAATTTTTCAAATTTATTGAACGTTTAAGGGTTTAACATCCATAGATTGTGATAGTTTATTGTTATATTTGCGTCAGACTTAATGGAAGTTTGGTCCAAAGGCTAATGTAAATAAGAACGTGTACAAAATAGTCAATTATTTTCAGTTTTCTTTTAAAAAAAAATTTACCAGCTAATTTAGATCAGGTATCAACTTTACTTTTAAATTGAAACTCAAATAAAACAAATAGAGCAAAGTATTAATATTTCTGACTATTAGTATAATCAATAAAAACAGATAGAAAAGTGTTGCACAATTGTTAATAACACATGAACAAATTTTTACGATATATCTACACCTGATACGGAGAACATTGTAACTATTTTATGCTAGGTCTAAAAATGAGCAATTTACAATTTACTGCCTCTGTTTTTTGCATCTGTCGTTTATCTTCGTTAGCGTAATAAACATTTAAATACAACTTTCTTCTTTTTCTTTTGTTTATTACTAATAGGAATATTCGTACACATTTTGTGTATTATTATGAGAATACTCTGCTTTATTGAAAAACAATAAAAAATCTGTTTTTACTTAAATTATAATGCACCAGAATTTAAAGAATTTATAAACGGAAAAACAACATATAATAATAGACGAACAATAAGGAAAATTAAATGTGATAAAAATTACAGTATTTATTGAGATTTTTATTCAATTTTAGAAACTATTAATTTCATCATACTATTTAATATATTAGTATTCAAAATTGTCCTTAAAGTTATAATTTATGTTTCATTACTTCAGCTAAGGTATCAACGTTTCCAGGAAGTTCAGCACGATTTCATGCAGTTGAACAGGCTACATACGGGATCAGTTAATACTGAAGCAACTTCCATTGCACCCGTTAATTATAACAAATGCCATTATATACTTTGGCTGAGATAATTCTTAGCCAAAATACTATAAAACTCTATCTCGATCAGTCGCACACATATACAAATGTACAGGCCAAACTGTGCTAGATACGACTTTTTGTGAGAGAATCAAACTTTCATCAAATGGGTCAAAACTCCCAGAAAAATTATTAAAAGTGCCGAAAGGTGGCTAATGGGAGGACTGACCTCGAGCGAACGAAAGCGAGTAACAGAAATAAACATATCGAAAAAATAAACTAAAACCACACAAACTTCAGTATCATAATCAATCGTTTACTTTATTACGATATGTAAAAATAAAAAAAAAATTAGTTCATTATTAATGCGTGCAAGAATTATACGAAATTATCAGTGAGTGAGGCATATTAATTATGAAAATTATTGTATTGTTTAGAAATTGCACCATTGTTGTATAGCGAGACTGAATTCAGGTAAATGATCTTCACCAACTAACCTCCGCTGAAGTTAAATGTAATGGTATTTTATTATACAATGATATCAATAACAAAATGGACAAGAAATTAGATTTTGTATTTTTTAATCATTAAAAATAGCTTTTATTGTGATAGAAACATGGTTATCATAACTACAAAACGTATTATAGCAATACAAATTATACTGTTTTTCATATGAAATATTGAAACTTGTTTGGCGATTTTATTGATCGAAATATTTTTCCCCAAAGAATTTAAAAAAATATTAATAATTCATGAATTATACAGAACTGAAGTATCTTACAATTTTCTCCCTCTAAGAAAAATAATTTCATTTCGAACATAGTAAATTTACGACCAGTTTTCATTAAATGAATGTTGTAAAAACAAAAATAGACAACAATACATATTATACAAATTGGGCAATAATCGTGTGAAACTTGACTAGGTTTTAGTTTACCATTACTGACCTGTCTTATAACCAATTACCTATTATTTGTAATCTATAAAGAATACAGATTATTAATTATTACTGATTTTCATGCCATAAGCACAATTAATCGAGTTTTTAACTGTGTTAAAAAGTAGTTTGAACTTTTGACGCACAGTTCAAAATATACGGAAGAAAGTTTCGTATTTACAAGACAAATTTGTTACCTTCAATTTATATAGTTGCATTGGCCATTAAAGTTTTAACGTAGTTTCATCGCTTACGCTTTGACTTTTTTCATTCACTACATATTATATCACAATTCACTGGAAATTTTGGTAAATTGCATCGATGATGCCAAAAATAAATAATCTAATTATGTGGCAGATTTACCGGGGGCAGCACCCACAAAATACGGAAGTTCTCGAGAATCGAAGAATCCAATATCGATTCGCGAGTTTATTCGATACGAAACGACCAGACATAACCAATCCGTAAAATACGTAACAAAAATCCAAATTAATAATAAATTATGACGATTACTATAGTAAACAGGCAAATTTATATTAGCCATAACCTCACATAAGGCTGATTATTTAGTTACTAAATTAATTTAGTCAAAGCTTAACTTAGTTTAATTAATAATAATATTTAATTGCAAGATTAATTTTAATATGTTCTTATTACGTATAATAAAAGTTTGTATCGACAAAAAACAAAAAAATAGTGTTACCAAAATAGTGAATTTTAATTGAAAATTTTTTCTTAATCGCATAAATACCTGAATTTTGCATTTATGAACCGCGAACCACTTTTTCGTTATATAATTTTATATTAATATGTGACACGAATTTCCAATCGCGTGTGTTAACATTACTCCACAATTTCACGACAATAAACACACTAATATGTTAAGTAAACTGAAAAATAAACAGTAATAAAACACGTGTAATTTGACATTAACGAGAATCCATATTGATACATATAGTTGACACTCGACCGCCAGATAGTAGTAGTATCGATATAATAAATATCGCGAACCGCGAAATACAAAATAAACATTTCATTTATCGAATACCATTGTAAATAATACAATAATAAAAATATTACATGATTTTCAGACACTTGAAAAGAAAATTGCTTAATCTCACAAATTATTTCATTTTGGAGCAATAAGATAGAAACAAAATTTGATGTATTTAAATAAAAGCAATATATAGTGGTTGATTAACTGCTAGGTAGCAGTAAAGAGTAAACTATAAACCAAATATCTATTAGAAGTTGGCGCTCTACGTGTAAAATTAATGTCTTTAGCACTAAATTTACAACATATATATCGGATAAACAAATAAAATCAATTTTATTATCAACACTCATATAATAAAAAATCTCGATAGTCTAAACGCAACGCTTCTTCTTTAAAAGCATTTTTCTATTAGATAATTCGAAGAATATATCACTTTTTGTACTTTGGTTATCAAAATATGATTAAAGTCAAAAAGTGAAATAAATTTTTATGCTGTATCCATGTAATACTAAAGATAACAAAAATCATTTTGTTTTTCAATGCAAAACTTTTTTGTTTCGTAATATTTATTCTGTCGATAAAAAGTTGTTTCTGATTTACAAAGGTGATTATTCTTAATAAAATTGTTTGAAGTAAAAGATTAAGAAGGTGACTAACATTTAAAATCTAAAATAAGATTGTTTATGAAATTATTTTAATTAATTGTTTATACTGTCACGTAAAAGTTATTGAAATCTTATGCTTTTGCAGACACGGCACGACAAACTGAAAAAACCAGAATGCTTTCGAGGATGAAAACGTTTATTAAAAAAATGATAATTGTAAATAATACCATCTTATAAACTTGATGAATCTTGTAAGATTTTTGATTCCACACGATTTTACAAGTTATCATTTTAGTAAATGAGAAAATTCTTTATTACGTGAGCTATTAATGCCACTTATAGTAAGCAGTATTGCATAAAATATTTGAAACAGAAATGTTAATTGTATTATGTCCAATGACGTCGAAACACAGAATAAAAAATTATTTAATTCCACTTTACTTTCATTTTTTTTTAATTCTATTTTGTACCATTTTATTTTACTGTCAGTTTTGTATTATTTTAAGTTTCTATTTCATTCTTTTTAATTAATATTCTAAAAATGATTTAAATTATTAAAAATGATAAAAGCAAGTGTGTGCTTTAATATATTATAAAAAGTAAGAGTGGTATAAATAACAAGTTATAAATAATAGGGACCGTTATAAATAATGAAAATCTTCTATATCTCCACGAACTGAAGTGAAAGCAACACAAATTTCATACAACATCGTTCTAAAAAAAAACCGATACACGAAATTTGTGTGCTCGGTCACAAGAAGAATTCGACCTAAAACCGGATGCACATATACGTATATATAACGTTAGGTATGTTTGCGAATAAATATTTCTTAACTACTAACATCACACGGCGAGGAAAAGATACGGAGTGGTTTTTCGAGATTAGATAACAGCTGGATCATTTTGTACTGTCGACTTACACAACGTACGACGTCCTCGAGACGTAACTGGATCCGTGGCTTGCCATGGATGAAATGATATAAAAGATATTTGACATTTATTGCACGTGGAAATATTTTACAGCGTACAGAATAGATGTTGGGATCATTAAACAGACGTGAAGAGACATAACTGACGGCATAAATCTCACGCTTGGCACATAAAAACGAAACAATTTTATTTTTCTGGAAGCTTGCAAAATGCATTACTTTAACCACGTCAACAAAATGTAATGTAACTTGTGGTTAGAGTAACACGATTAACCAGAGTTTCAAGATAAGAATTAAATTGATCCAGATAATGTTTTAAGGTGTCACTCGAGAACGAAATTTTTAAAAATGTTATTTTAATAATCGCACTAAATAGTTTAATATTTAAAATATTATTGTGGTGAATATAATAAAATAATAAATGAACCTATCAATGAATGTAATAAAAGCACCTATCAATACGCCTCTGTAAGTAGTGAATATGAACTTACAAAAATAAGTAAACACATTTTTGCAATTAATTTAAATTAGTAATGTAAGTGTTAAAAAAAGAAATTAATCTATTAAAGTACATTAAATATTCTTCGAAAGGTGCATGCTACCGTTTTTTGAGATTTCATTTAAATGCACAGTTAAAAAGAACATGTTAATTATAAAAAACGTTTGAACAATAAAAACGATTCAAGAAATAATTAATATGATATACATCATATTGGGCATACGTACATAGATGTTATATTTCTATCTCCATAAGCAAAAATTCACGTTAACAATATGTAAAGGCACCTATTTAAAAAAAAAAAAAAAAACAAATTTTACTCCTTTTACTCCTGACGAAGGAAATAGCGGGTTAAAACTTGGTGTAAGATGTTTTTTATTGGATATACGATCGACTGACGTATTGGGTGTTTCATTTGGCTCAAGCGCATTTTTGACAACCTCATTCGGCTAGACCCTTTCTTATTTTAAACTATAAAAATTATTAAGATGTATTTTAGTCCGAATGTGTTATTTTTTGTCGAGTAATGTAATCCCTTATTTATATGTTATTATAGGTTAGTTTTAATTGAAGAATAACTAGTCTGTAAATCTAATATTTATAATCCAGTTTCAAGCAACGGTGGTCGTCGGAAGACGTTTCCGTAAGTGAGAGTTTAGAAATCTCAACTAACATTCCTTACATTTTCTATTATTTTTAAATAAAAAATGACTAGAACATTATTGACATGTACTTTTTAAAATAGCAAAGAACTAAGTTGATGGAAAAAGGTTCTATTAGCTTTCCAAGTGTTTTCTAATCTTAAAAATGTATTTTTTTTATTTATTGGTAGAGACATTTCCTTACGTGGTTGGATTGATCGAGTTTCCCCATTTTTTTCCTTTAGAAATTCAACTATAAATCGTACGTATAGTGTACCCGGCTTAAGCGAAAACCGTTAAATATCTTCACAAATATCGGAAAAACGGAAAAATATTTCAAGTGAATGTTATCGGATATCGAAAGGTACAAATTATGTTAACATTTATTGGATATTGCGATAACCTTCAAAGCATTGTAAGTCCTCATAAAGGTCGTGTTTAAATTTTTAAACAGGATAATATGCTTTTTATAATGGCTGATTCTGCTGATAAGTTTAAAAGTGAAATATTTTATATGAAAATTTAAAGTATATGACAAATTATTATTACATCAATATCAGAATATTGTGAACAATTGATCTGTGAAAATACAATTAGGTCGGAAAAAAGAAAATTCGTTTTCTTTTATGTAGTACTGTACAATCTTTTTACTAAATTGAAAGTGCATAAAAAGATACTACGATCATAATCATGTCAAACAATAAATAACTCGTGACATATTTTAAATTTTTGTTTAAAATATCTCACTTTTAAACAATATACCTCATAAACTACTCTGAAGTTACTGTTACTGGCCTGTAATTTAAATCTTCCTACTACAGTATTATTATAACTTTCTACTATTGTTATATAAGTACAATCTTAATAATGATAATAGTATTATACCTATTAAATATAATACATATTAAAGATAATATTATTCCTATTCCTTCTGTTGTCATTATGGAAATTTCATTTTCTCGGTAAAGAATGTTGTACATATTATTGTGTGTATTATAAATTTTATTATTTTAATAATTTCGGTACCGAGATAATTGGCCACAGATTTATTTGTATGTCTGATATGTCTCGTAGAAAAGCAGATAAGGCATTATTTGACAAAGTAACGACGAATGTAACTGTACATCTTTTTCATAAATGAAACTATGGTACAATTGAATCATGTGTTATTGAATATAAGAATAAAAATAACTAAGTAGATACATTTTTAACTGATAGTAGGAAAGTTGTTTAAAATAAGATTGCTCTCTACAACTTCAACATATTATAATGCGTTTTTTCTTCTGTTGCTACATGATTTTCTGATTCATAAAACATCTCTTCTAATTTTTCTTTATACAAGACATCTCACATAAGCTGAACACCTCATTTATTTTCACTGCTATTAAAAACAAGAAAGAAAGAAAAAAAATGACGGGGACTTGTATAATTTCTAAATCTTTTATCACTAAATGTACGTCCTAAAACCATATAAGTGTTCATCAGTTAATTTTTCTACGTTTAATAGCAATTAAAATAACTTACATGTATGACCTAAATGTGACATTGTATACATGGGAAACTAAATGTAATAGTACTAATAGAAATTCAATTAGAGCACAAAGATCAAGTGTGAATTCAGTACACAATCTTTTAGTATACTTCATCATATTTAAGTATTATTTTTAGTAACAACAATCATAACTGAGACGTAATAAGTACACCTTTTTCATGAGAGCAGACGTAACAGCGACAGATGTTGAGCGAAAACAAAAACGTAATAGATATCGATAGAAGCGATAGAACCAATCTATTTTAATATGAAATTTTCATAAAACATTTCATATCAGACATACAAAATCTATGATTATTTTTAACCTGTGCGACAAATTTTATTTTAACACACTGGATCGATACGATGATAATTCGCGAATCATTTCTGAAGTACTTACATCAACATATTTCGTGCGAAAACAGGTCCAGACGGTATGCAAGTGTCAAATATAAACGTTAACTCGATAAGGGCGAAGAGTAGGTTTAGTTTCTCGTAGAAATAACAATGCAGACGGTGGGCTGGTATCGTTATTGCATAGCTAAGCACTAGCAGTTGTTTGCCGGTGCGGAACAGCCGTTTGCAACTTGACAAAGAGGTATTGTTCAGTTGAGGGATCCATCTAGCTCGGCTGGTACTTCCTATTTACACGGCCTAACTCAACATTATGTCGCTAACTACACGCAGCTCCTCTCGCCATGCCGAATTCCCCTCTTGAAAATTGTGCCTCAGCGATAACTTTCAATTTCGGACATACACTGATATTTGAAAGTCGGCTAAGTCTATTTTAAAAAAAACTAAGGTAATGATAACAGTAGATAAAACTTAATATGACATTTTCATCTATAAGCAATCTCAAGTAAAAATAATTTAAATTTCCTATTATTTGGGCGATGGAAATTCGGTCGATTAATGGTATTGGAAAGATGTTTATTTTGAAAGTGGTACAAATCCACCTTAGGTTGAAATTATTTTTAGTCGAATATATTATGGTGCAGTGGAGCTCCGGTAAATTAGATTAATACTAACTATACTGCGAAAAACTACAAATTGTATAATATTGGTGACATAGGTAACCACAATGAGTGAGGATGTGCCGTAGGTCTGTCGAGGTATCATTGTTGATTTCCACCATCAGCTTGCAAGCAGGTTTCAGTTCAGTTTCTAATTAATACTCAACGAAGTCGACACGTTTGTTTTAGTATTGGTGCATATAATTCTTTAAAGATTTCACTGTTATTACGAATTGTGGTTTCTTTTATAAAAAAAAAAAAAAACGGCTAAAAAAAAGTAGAAAATACCTGAAAGTAGGCAATAATAATAAAATAAAAATACTTTTCGGGGTAATAAATCACCACAGTAAAATTTTATTATAGGAATAAGATCTCCAAGAAGTTTTATTATTTTTATTATGATTATAAAAATAACATCCATGAGAATTCATAATAAAAGAAGACTCGTGGAGTCAGGATCTGAATATGAAGATAATTTGGACCAAAATGATTGAAAGAAATTAAGATGAAGAATAACTGATTAACTGAAATATTATCCGTTTAATCAACGATTACAATAATTCATTAATTTTGAAAGCGAGGCAAGTACATTTGGGTATAATAACACATTTATCTTCTTTAGCCAGCACTTTGAACACTATGGAATAATAAACATACGTTATCTAACATTGCAAAATACAGAAAATTTGTCTATTAGAGGTTATGAATATTTTTAATTTTATTAAAATGCAAACCCTGAAATATTTCATAATAACAAGAAGTATACTTGCTCCACTCTCAAAATAAACGGTTTCTGGAATTCATTTTTTACCGTAAGTATCATTTGGAAATTTAAGGACGATATGTATTTAACACTAGAAATATCAGCATCAAACATACACTTACATTTAAATTGCAAATAAAGTGGAAAAATAAGGAAGTAAATACTGAAGCATCAACTAACAAGGGAACATATCGAACCGGGACACATCGATTTTAATGAAACTTATGTGAAGGATAGTTCTCAAGAAAATATTTGACACATACTTTTTTATATCGGCCATCGTGCACATTGAATCACCGCCGCAAGGAACATAGGCTTTTATGGCCAATACGGATTTTGTAGTTTTACGGCCGTAAAGTCGTCATTCCATTTAGAACCTTTGGAAACTTTGAGATTTTTAAGAAATTAAGAAGAAAAGAAATTAAATTAAATTATTTTTTAACAATATTGACCATAAAAGCCTATGTTCCTTGCGGCGGTGATTAGAACCGCGTCACGCTTACAATAATTATTGAGAAATCAATTAACGGCATATGAAGAGGTATATAATGTCCAGAATATTGTAAAAGATTGTGAAAATTATGATATTTTTAACAAAAATGCTGATTGCCCCTCTTCACAGGAGGTGATTTCGAATTATATATTTAATAAACATTGCTAAAAACAACAAATTCGAAAAACACGTATCCTCTATTTTAGTCCATAGTTTACATATACAAAGTTGTACAAAAATAGATCAAAATTTAGTAAAAAAATTTTAACAAAAATTATAAATTTTCAAAATATTATTTAAACAAATAAAGTTTATTAAAATTTTTGTATGCAGAAAAATTCCATATTTAAAGACCAACAATTGAAAAAAAGAGCTTTTAATTATTTCCTTTAATACCGGAGATATTCCCAAAAATATGATTTCAGCCCTTAACTTTGAGGGCTATTATCACCCCTTCAATGTGCACGATGGCTGATATAAAAAAATATGTGTCAAATATTTTCTTGAGAACTATCCTTCACATAAGTTTCATTAAAATCGGTGTCCCGGTTCGATATGTTCCCTTGTAAGATATACAACCATTATTTAGCTCGACAAAATCTGACAGATATATCGACAAAAGCACGGCAACTTAATGTAAAATGTGGAACCTAAAATCACAGATTTGAACTGTTTGGTGCTAGTGTTAAAGAAATAACGACGATTGCAGTAGAAAACAGGTGCCATTCTAAAGTTCTCGGTTATCATTTTAAACTCCGTAATGAATTTTCTGTAAAGTAATACGTACAGGATATAAAAGTAATACGTAGAACAATAGAAAGAGGGTGATTCCACATGAAGAAATAAGTTAAAAATATCGAATAAAATTTTTTCGTATTCGAGTCAGTTTTCGAATATTTGTGAAAAAATTTGCAAGAAAATTTGTTTGAAATCTGCAAGAAAAATAAAAATTTCAACAATTCTTTGGTTAATTCAGCAATTAGTTAGATTGCAATTTAATACATGTATTATTAATTTCAATACAATTATTATTATTCATCCTTTATGATGTTATCACTTATATTCATTACACTTTCGATTGAATTAATTATACTGTACCTACATTAGTATATTAACAATATCACGCTGAACAGTAATTAATAATATATTTTAGCGGTACTAATAACTACATTTATTAATTAATAATATCCATTACGTTCTAAATTAACTTAAAATTGTTATCACCCTTGCCGCAAATAAATTCCTATAAATTTCTGTAACGAATCTGAAAAATCAATTTTCTCGAAAAACAAGTCTAACGTAAGAAAATTCTATATTTTCATTTACGGAACTACCACCATTTATGGAACACGCTGTACGTATGTATGCCATACGAATCTTAATTATATTCTAATTAATGAAAATTTCATATTAAAATTAAGTAAAACTTCTACCCTTAGTAGGTTAATTTCGAATTCATGCATCAGAACCAGTGTACTTTGAAAACTACTTTTATTCGTCTTTTAACCATACTATTCAATATAGCTTTGCATAATTTTTAGATTTTGTAAAAAAAAAAATAATGTAAATATTCATATAAATTAATCCAGAATAAGAAACATTCACATTTGTATACTAAATGTAAGAAATACTTTTTTATTAACTTGTCCACGACTGATCACCATTTAATATACTAATTAAGAAAAAAAAAGAATAGATATCAAAGTAAAAAATTATATAGAAAAATAAAATCATTATACTAGTAATAAACAATATGATAACGTTCAATAAATTTTGCAAGTAATGAGCAAGTAAAATAGTAAATACATCTGGACAATAACTATGTGGTAGAAGGAATTTCTGAATCATGAACCTAATGATTTATAGCAGAAAGATAACTGCTATCCAACATATGTTTCCATGACGATGTTGCAATTAATTATTTCCATGTATGAAGCAAGATAGCAGACAATGATGTAATTTTTTTTTCTTTCGATTTATTATCTCTACACTTTACACTTTAGAAAAGCTAATTTACATATTAGAGGATCATTTTGTTTTAATTTCCTAATTTAAGTTTATCATTTGATCATATACATGGTGTCTCAGTATTAATGGTATAACCAGGAAAGAAATCGTTTTGTATGAAAAAATAAATCAAAAATATGCAGCAAAGTATTATGAAATATGATTTTACTTCCGGAAAAATTGAATTTAATGGTTCATCAAAATATTTGTCAAAAATTTTGTTTACAGCATAAAACAGCACTTTTTACTATTTTAACAATTAGTGGATGTTGTAAATTAATATATCTAATTATTAGTAATACGCATACTTTTTCATTTACTAAGACGATTTTACTTTTATTGTTATAATAATTACTTTAACTAATTGAAACATGTATAGAAATTTTACAATACATTATATTTAAACTCGAACTTATTAAAGTGTAGTACTGTTTTATTTACGTCCGACATTTCGAAAGCATAAAGTAAACTTATTAACGTTTAATAATACTTTTAAAATGGAGTGAAATGCAAAATGTTAAAAATTTCGAACGGAAAAAATTGAATTTATCCGTTTAAAAAGTAAGTTGACATAAAAATAAATTTATGATTAAAAACTTTAATCCTTTATGTTTCCTTTATTCAATTGTGCGAAAACTTGATCACACCATAACAATAAAGTATCAAACTAACATTTTATTTCACTTAAATACCTGTTGCATCTCTTTTAGTGTAGTTAATATCATACCGCGTTTCATTTTAACAAGAAGTTCCGCAACAAAACTAATCATATACTCATTTGATAATAAATAAGGAAGAAGTAAATAATTTCATTCAAGATTTTACTTTTATGATTGTGGGTTAATGAAATATGTAAAGTTTTTTATACAAGTGAATATGCCAGTTGTACTTAGAATCATAAAAAAAAACTTAATGATGTATTGAATAACACAGTGGTAAATTGAAAATTAGGTAAGTACCGGTTCATCAAATTCTGATTCCTTCTCTCAAAAAGTACTCTTTTTAGTTTTAGTATTTTTTTACTATTAATTAGTCTTTTAGTTTCCCAAGAAGTTTGTATAACACGCAAACAATACTATCCAAGTTTTTCTTACGACACAAAAATGAATGAACACATAGATACATAATATTCCTTAAGGTAATCAGTAAAATCCCGAATATAAAAAAGAGAAATGCAAAGAATTTCAAGTTGAATGCACGATGTGTAAGAAAATTCGAAAGCTTGCATTTCGTATGTCAGAAAGTTGAACGTAGACCATCGACGTTTTGTCAATGGCCCTTGAAGGGAACCATTAAAGCTATAAACAGTTCGCAGGCTAAATTGGCAAAGGGGGTCCTAAGGCTAGAAGTGTCTTTTTCGGAGTATTCTTACTGTAGACGTCTTGGCGTGAGCAAGGTAATTACTTTACAAAGTCAGCAGAATATATATTAACTTTATTTTACGCCCACAAATAGTTTTTCATTATTCAACTCCACCTTTTACGCTATCACTCGGTCGATTTTCCTTACAGATGATTTAATATAAACACTCATTTGAACTATTTATTATTTGTATTTAAGTTATGTCCACGTATTATGATACACCCAGTACACTCTACAAAAGAGGGAACTTTTAAAGCATTCGATTAAAAATTTCACGTAAAATACATTTTAAATTCAGGAGGTTGCACGAGATTCAAAGAAAAAAGACGGACCAAGCGATGAAAAATCTTTTCCGTATGCTGTATTTACGCGAAACAGCTTTGTATGATAATTTCGGATGGTTGCGACGTGGGAGCAACGGGAAATAGTAGGTGCGTCGACGAGCAGAAATGAAAAGTCACAAGAACGTCATTAGCATTGCAAATTATCAAGGGCGCTATGCCGTCGTTACATTTTTTTTTCCACGGGTGCAAATGATTCTCACGCGACTCACTGTAGGTTTGTAACACGTCCTAAATGTGGAACTCTCATTTTCTACGCAAGAACGTGAAATCACCTTTCATGTTATTAAAGAAGAAAAGCTCAAAATGGTTGAAATATTATACCACAATTATAATGAACTGACAAAATTATTATGTGCGGGAGGTGACACCATTTCGAGTATAACAGTCGATAATTGTCATAAAAGTTTTGATTGAGGCAGTTGAAGTGATGCAGAGGACCTGTTCTTTAAATACATATTATAGAACTGGTATTATAAATGTTTCAAATGTTTCAACCGAAATTTCTGTTCAAATATAGGTTACCATCTGCTCCGGTTATGATTGCTATATCGGTGTCAGAAGTATTACTCTTTGGTACTATATTGATTTCAAAGCCGATTCAGAATCGAGTTTCGTATTTGCTTTACAGTAACCGAATTAATAGATATTATGGTTATACTTTGTTAACAGAAATATTGCGTACATTCATTGTTAGAAATATAACACAGACATGAAAAACATTTTACTTACTAGTTTTTATCCCGTAATTCCCAAATTTCCAAATACGTAAATTCTCAAATTCACAAATTCAAAAATTATCAAATCTCCAAACTTCCAAATTTTCAAATTTAGAAATGCAAAATTAAAAAATGTACAAATTTTCAGTTTCTTTAACTTCTGAAATTCTGAAGTAACCTCATGCCTAAATCCTTACGTGTCTAAATTTCTAGACCCCAAATCCCTAGATTTCCACATCTCTAGATCCTCAAATCCCATAAGGCCGGGACGGTACATCACGGTACGTGACGAATTAAGATGTGAATGACGTATTTCCACTGAGAAAAATGACGCGCGTTCACATTTCACGTCAGCTCACGCTATTTCGAGTGTCGTGCGTGCAGTATGAACATTCGCCATTCTTCTCAGTGGAAATACGTAGTTCACATCTTAGTTCGTTACTTGACGTGACGTGACGGTAGTGTGAACGATCGCCATTCTTCTTAATGGAAATACGTAGCTCACATCTTAGTTTGTCACGTGCCGTGACACGACGTAGCGGCAGTGTGTCCCCCCGGTTTAATTACCTATGTTCTCAGATTTTTTCGCCCCCAATTCGTAAGATCCACAAATTCCCACCTCACCAAATTTCTAGGTTCCCAACTTCCTAGATTGTCAAGTCCCTAATGTCTTGAAATTTTTAACCGAACTCTAAACTTTTAAGTCCTCGAAGATTCATAAAAATTAACGATGGGGTGACCTTCTCCACCTTAATTGTCACATTTCCTCTAGAGAAGCCAGATTTGCTCCTAAGTATACATCGAAGAAAAAGTTACAAAATATATGTAGAGAAACCAATACCGCGAATAGAGGAACCATGATAACTAGAATTAGAGAGAAATATATCGTAATCGATAGATTTATAACAATCTATACGCAGGGAAATGAGAAACGATATCACAGCCAAGTAAATAATGACACTGGCGACGTTCAAGTATCATTGGCGAGGTGCAAAACACGATCAGGTTGACGAGTGTAGCCGCGAAAGGTGGCAAGTTTGTCGATGCAATACTAATTACGGGATGGGCTATAATCGAAACACCACACACGGCCAACATATCGTCGTTGCACGTTGAATGCTGCTTTAACGGTGGCTGCAGTTGTGCCGCGTCATTCATCGGTCCGATATGTGCGGCCGTTATTAGCAAAATTGCGTGAGCTAATTGGCTAATTAGTGATTAGGGACGTGAGTTCCGCCAATTCGTTCCAATGTGTTGATGAATTACTGTTTTCAGTCTGCTGCGGGCGCACAATTATACTCGACCACGAGTCCTAGCAATGCCGTCCGTCGTCGACCGGAAGATTTCGAATTGATACGTGTCATTTGACGCCTAATGTTTCAGCGTCGGTTGTCAACCGTTATACCACGCTCGTGAATTGCTACCCAGCCACGGAATTCACAATCATAATTAGCGTGTTTACGCTGAAGTAAAAGATGCCACAACGGGAATAACGCTACTGTTCACGGATACAAATACAGCAAAGCCTCGATATAAGCGAAAGTGATCTACACCAGCGCTTTTTAAACTATGGCTCGCGACCCCAAATAGGACCGTAAGGCGAAATGTCGGAGTCGGGACAATTTAATCCGGATAGAGATGAATTTAAATAAACAAACACATTCGTTTCATTAAATCATGAAACAAACCCTAAAACTACTTCTTTTTATATGTACGTTGTTCATCAAAGAAATAAATTATTTATGCGAAAATATTTATTTTTATATCTTTATTTGATATTTAAATCTGGGATCGTGAAATGATCTCGATGATAAAAAGGATTATGAATGAAAAAAATTTATGAAATGCAGATCTACACGATATAAGTGAAAACACTATCTTCTTACTGGGAAAAGATCCGTTGAGACGCCATCTGGATTCGGATATATCTATGAAACAATACTAATGCAAATATGAAACATTTTTATTTTCTATTTTTCGTTATCAAACTTTACTTAATAGATTTTTAACGTTTTTCTGGTTAAAATGAGAGCAAACACATCGCAATTCGGAACGGATCAACTTATTATTAAATATCCTTGATATAAGTGAAAAGCTTGGAATTATAAGTAAATATGTTCTGAATCACATCGTGTTTAGTCTCATTTTAATCACGAAAATGTCACAAGTACGTTGGTAAAAGATTCATAAAAAACAAAAAAAAAACTTTTATTTTTGCATCAGGATATGTTACTGATTGTTTATGTTCGATTGTTCGGACGTTTCCTTCATTCACTGTCTTTTTCTATGTTTAGCAAACTTTAATCAATGTAGGAACTACACGATATGAGTACAAGTTAAGACCCGAACGATTGCTAATATCAATCACTTTATCAATTGCTTTACAGTACTTTGTCTATATTATTACATATACAGTGTCATTGCCTTAGAACTCTTCAATGGCGACAACCTCATTCTTTCTAGTTGAGAAAATTTTACCCTAATGGAATAATTCTGTTGTTAGAACTGAGAAAAGGACAGCATGAACGTAGTGTGTCTCGTTTTAGGTATGACTGTCAGTTTCAACCCGTATTATGTTACCTTGAGTTTAAATTCCCCGGGATGGTGAGCGTTTGCGTGATTATGCCTTGCTTGAGGCACTGTTGCCACTCTCATAGTTTCCGCTATTGATGGGTTCCGTTTTAAGTGCATGATTCTGTATATTATGTATACAGGGTGTCCCATTTAAATCGAGCCATTCAAATATAAGAATAATTAACAAATGACATTGATGATATATAAAAATGTTTGAGACATATATGATTTCAAAAGGCAAATTATCTGATGACAATAGCTTTCTTGTATATGGACCCATAAGGAGGATACAAAGGTACAGTTTTTTTTAATGGAATTATATATTTTTTAATGCACCGTTCGATACAGCTCTACTTATTGCGAAAAATCATTTGTTTAGAATCTCGATTACTGTTTAAAAACTAACAGACTTTTCAAGAGTGGTTAATGTATCTGTACAATGCAGTTTTGTTCTTTTTGTATAATAAGTGAAAAAGACCGTGAGAGCGATACCGACAGCGACAAAATATAAATGTTTGATCATTAAATTTCTCACCCGCTTTTATACAATTATTTGTAGAATAATACAATCGGAAATATAAAATGAACAGCTAACAGTATAGACATAAAGCACGTATGTAATTTACGAGCAACATGGACAGAATTAATACATTTGAAAACGTGAAAAAACAAAATGAGTCTCGCAGAGCAATTAATTCATCATATAAAGAAATATCACCTCGCGACAATTTTGTAAAATTAATGCATGAAAGTAGTTGTGTCCATACGCGGAAATGTCATAAAATATTAAGTAATAAGAATATTGTGTAAATTGTAACTCATCCCTTTGCATATTCATATGGCCAAATACTTTTTTCGCGCAACATTTTATTTGCTCAAAGCTTTAAATTAAGTAATAAACGAAAATCTAGATCACTGTTTTGTATATTTACTTGATAGGACATTATCGCGGGTTTTATATTTATAACGTAGTATTTTATATGTATAAAAACTGTTGTATTTTCAACGAGCTTCATAAAATTGCATTTGGTTAACAACATATTCTCTATTAATACTTAATATATTGGAAAGGTATGATCCCTTCGGGCAAAAACGTAAAATTCTAACTTTTGTTTTGTAAATATGATGATTCAAGGTTTATCATTTGAGGGATATAATGTCAAAATACTCTACGTCCATTGTTGAAAAGTATTGAAATATTTATTACAATCTGTACTGTTGGCGTCCCAGATTTTACTATATCAAAAACCAGTTAAAATTTAATTTAAATCTTTTAAATTCCCAGATTGGAAATTGGAAATATTCTTGAACACGCTATGTTCAATTTTAAAAATCGTTGTGGCCGTTTTATATCAATACATCTTGCTTTGTTGTAGAAGAACATCAATGGAGTACTTCAAAGTTAGTCCGAAAAATGGCCAATTATGATATTATTAGAACTAGTTAAATATTAATGTAAAGGAACACTAATATTGTTAAAATTATTTTATTTACTGTATTTTATAAAATTAAATTCATTTATTGATATATAAATATTATTATTTGATATTTATATTTACTTCAAAATTATAAAGGGTTGTATTTATGGAAATCAACAAAACTGATATATCAAGAGCAAAAACTGACAGTGAAAAATTATTTGATGTTGGCAAGCTGTCAAAAAGAGTTGCGCAAATGACTGATGAAATGTTAACATGATATGTTACATTTTAAAAATGATATTGATAACGACGCTACAGATTTGACTTATGATCTTGAAGATAAACAACTGTAAAAAAAAAAAAAAAAAAAAAAAAAGAAAGAAAGAAATACAGGAAAAAGAGTAAACCGATTGACAGTTCAAATCTTTCATCTTTTCTTGTCGATGTTGAAAAAGAAAATATGTGTACACGTGTACGAAGATGTATATTCTTTTTTTCTATACTTAATTTTAATAGCTTTTTGCAGTTTCTTTATCTTTAAACATAAATAAGTAAATCAAGAATTAATTTTAATAATCAATTTTCATTATTAATTATTTCCAGAATTTGTTCGATAATTAAAGATTAGTATTAAAATTGGTTATATTCAAATGTTATCAAAACCGATGCTCAATTGTCACTACAAAAAGCTGCCACGTACAGTATTATTAGTATTATAAAAATTACAAAAATAATTTTTTAAATATTTGTATAATTAATTTTACTTGATGCTACGTTTTATAATAAATATGTGTAAATTTTCACTTTAAATATTCAAGAACTAAAATACATAAATATGTCAAACTAGTTTTGAGTAGATGTGACTAATTTTAAAACTACATCTATTATTTATTGTAATTTTCACGCAATAAATCATTTTACAACAGAAAATGTGTTTTACGCATTTAGAAAACAGAAAACTACATTTGACATTTTTCTACGAAGTGACCATACTTCTCGAATTCATAAATAGAAATTGTCCTGTAATAATCAACCACGCCATTGTTAGCATGGGTCTGCAAATTGATGAGCGTTTCTAAATCCGTTCTACATGATTCATTTTGCAACGCGATCATCCTATAATCATTAATACGATGAACGATATCTGGTTTTATTGAGTTATACATTATTAAGTTCTTAACTGATAGAGAGGGTTAAATTTAAGATCTTTATTTTATTTAATATCTGGTTTTATTGAGTTATACATTATTAAGTTCTTAACTGATAGAGAGGGTTAAATTTAAGCTCTTTATTTTATTTAATATCTGGTTTTATTGAGTTATACATTATTAAGTTCTTAACTGATAGAGAGGGTTAAATTTAAGGTTTGAAACGGTTTCGAAATAAGTACTTCAAACTGTAACGTATCGGGTTTAACTGACACTTCCTGAAACTATTCTGTTTTCATAAGTTATAAGAATAGAAACAATGTCATAATTGTTACGGATAACGAATAATTTTTGTCTATTTTAGTTTCAGTTTCGGTTTTACAAAACTGACCCTATATTTCGATTTTACATTTATATTATAGTTCAATTCTACTTAATATGCACAAAATATACATACAAGGTATATATTTAAATATTTTATTTAAATTCTTGGCGATTATTTTATTGATTTTACGAAACTAATTAGATTAAATTGGATAGTTACAATATATTTTACTTACTATTTACAAAGTATTAACGCTAAAACTATCAAATCGGTCAAATGACTGCTCCACAAATTTTTTATTATTAGATACACATTTTGTTAAAATGCATTCCTTGAAATCAGTATTGATTTTCAACAAGATAAAGAATAAATGTGTGTATTAATTTATGTTTCGCCGTTTGTTTATTTATTTTTCAACTTCATTTTTAATTTCAAACTAAGTACACATTATATGCCGGTAGGTTTAGTGTTAAACAAATGCAACTGATAATATAGGCAAATCTATTTTAATTATTTGTTTACATCTTGTTAACAAATAACAACCTCACAGATTTTGGCCACCTTAAAATATGTTATGAAGGGCGGTATTTTTAACAATTTTTCCTATATATGTTACCAGTGTTCGACCTCAGTTTCCGAGCTATTAGCACAAATGTTTTCTACACTAAACATCGTATTTTGAATACAGTGCATCTAATGTCTTTTAAATATACTTTTAAAGTAATGTAAAAATTTGTTTATATATATATAATTACTTGTAATTGTTGGTTTCAGGTATATTCAATTTTGGACACAAGGTCTGTGACGCACAACACGCACGACCCGCCCTGCGTCACCGATCCTACATCTTGAATTGAAAATTTCTACGAATATCTTAGAAAGTAGGCCATGTTTTATTATCGTAGGTATATAAAAGTAGACATTAAACGTGGTCTGTACTATAAAATTCTACAGACTTGTAACATATTTGCTGTTGGTAACAAAATACTATGTTCAATATTGAATATATTTTTACTAATAGTTTAGTAACTAAAGTCGATATACTGGGAAAAGTTGTTCAGAATATTATCTGATAACATACAATATTTCGATGACGATACTATTCTAAATAATTAGCAATATACACTACCGCTCAAAAGTATCCGGACACCTGCGAAATATGTATTCGCGCTGCATAAAAGTTATTTAAGTATCTACAACAGTGACTACAATCGATTGTTATTTGTTGCTTATGAAATATTTAACGTTTGAAATTAGAAATTATGTATGTGGAACTTACCAACATTACACTACAATTAAATACGAGATTCATCAATGTATCCACCGCGGTTAGATATTACCGCTTGCACTAATCTCAGCAATCTTTCTACAAATTTTCTGATTGTTTCTGTGTGGTTCTCTAAGATGTCTGTTACGTTTGCTTAGTGTTTCAATACATCGGTCTTCGGATTTAGTTGTCTTCACTGGTCGTCCTGTCCTTTTTTTATAAGCAACCACTGCTAGTTGCATACTTTTTAATAGTGTCATGCACTGTTGATTTCGGAATTTTTTCAATTTCCCTAACTGCATATCCTTCTTCTGCAAGAATCAGAATACTGGAACGTTCTTCTATTGATAATTCTCGTTTGGAACTCATGTCTCGATGGAAAAGAAGCTACAGACAAACTAAACCGAAACTGTCAAGTGCATAGCGTTACCTCCATTCGTATCTCCATTGAGAGAACATAAACATCTCATCAACAGTTTACAGACACTTGATACATATCGAAGAACTCTCTGAATTCGTTCTGTACCATAGAAATGAAACAAAAAGAAATTAAGACTCTTTTAAGCATCGAAACCGTTCCATTAGATTCCGTATTTTTGGGCAGGAATTTGACTTACGCACACTCATTGTATAATTTGTACTTAAAAATTAATTCTATTATGTTATGCTACCTCAAGAAAGATAATAATAATAATTACAATTGATATAATAGCCCTAAATAACTTTCGTACAAAGTTAAACTATGTTTTATTGAACAAAAGCAAGTGTCCGGATACTTTTGAGCGGTAGTGTACCTTACAAATCCACATCTACTACAGTACAAACAAAGACGAAGATACAAAATCGAACTCAACACGACCTTTACTCACCCGACTAAATAAACAACGCATTAAAATATGTAACTAAAATATTATTCAATAAAATCTAACAAACAATGTAGCTAATGACCACGTAGTATAAACGTAAAACAACCACAAAGACGGAGAAGAAGAATATTAAATCTACAAAAATGTTATCTTAATATTATATTACATTTTCCAAATATGTAAAAAATGCATCTCTGTATAGTTAGATGTATTTCAGGTTCTGAAGAAATGCACTTTCTCCTATTAAAAATACAGGGATGTCATGAGAACCACAAATAATATGTAATATGAAATTTCAACAAAAGGCAATTAGAGTAAACTGAATATTTTGATCGACCACGAAATTTTGGATGACAGCGAGAGTTAATGCAATAATACTGACAAGTCATCGACAGCGTTCAATGTACACGATTTGACAATATTGTTGTGAAATGGAATAACTTCGAAAACGAAAAATATCGGTTACATTTATTTGTTTCGAAAACGAGGACATCGGCAGAGATGTCTAATTAGTGAATTTTTACGTCTCTCATATTGATTTTATGACGAAGTTTCATACATATCAACAGCTTCGCAAAATTAATACAGAGATTCGCTAAGAACCGAAATAAAACCAATACATGTGTTACACACACATGCATCAAATAGAACCGAACCGTAACCTACACAGAATCGAAAAATAACAGTTGTAGTGCCGAAATGATATTAGTTTTGAAGAAGCGAAATCCAAACTAATATGAGCCAGAATTGTATCTGTAACGGTTATAACACTTCTCCGGTTCGTATAATTGTTTCAAGAACAAAACCTATATTATTACTGTTTTCAATGTCTAATAAACTAATAAAAATTCTGCAAAGCAACGTGTGTAATTCAAAAATGAAACATTGTCGCAATTTTTGTACAAATAATTTTTTAGTGGAAGAAAGCCAGAAAAAAACTTAAAAAAAATCTATTCGTGTTGAACGAACATTGAGGTAAGACCCGAAGAAATGTACAAATTTATAACAATCCAGTTTATTACATATAATGAACTTAGAAAGGAAAGTGGCAAATTTTTAAGAAGATCGTAAAATTAATGAAATAGGAACAGAAGAGATGGTACGAGTACAAGATAAAACAGAAACATGAGACGCCACAGGTTTTAATCTCGATACAGTACTCACGTCTTTAATAATGGATGCAAATTAAGTATTATAAAGGTTCTAACATCCTCCTATAACAGTTATCGTTTTTTTGTTAAGTAAACGTTTCTAGAGTTAGTCTCAATGGATATTTCTTACGCGCAGGGTGGAAAAAAATAATGGTTATTGCTGTCTCGCAGCATTAATGCATTACTAATGACGATATTTGCTACATTTTTGGAAGAACGCGTTTTATCCTGCCGAAGATAACACGATACGACAATAAAAAGATTTGACTGTGAAAATGGAGATCAAGGTCAATGTGAAGGTTTTTCTCAACACATGTAGATTCGTCTAAAGAAGCATAATCATCTCTGAAACAATGATCAGTACTTTTCTTTACTAGATACGTATACTGTTATACATACGTAAAACTAACTATCGCAAGTTATTTTATTAGCTAATTACTGATTATAGCATGTGAATATTAATGAAGATTTCGAATGTATTGCGTTTTTGATTAAAGAAGGAAAAAAGTAAGTTAGTAACAATATGTGACACCTTGCTTTATATTATGCCGAAAAAATATGTCGTCAATTAGAAAGAAACGACGTAATTTACATATTCTGTAACACGGCATTCTTCAAAGACATTAAAGGTGAACAGTGAATTTAATATTTACTATAACAATCCATTATGATTGTGCAGGTACAAAGAGTATAATTTAGATATGAGATTATTATAAAACTGAATCAACTAAGATTATTTTACTATTTTTTATATCTACATGTTATTAAAACTTTCTTTATTGGTGCTTTCATATAACATCGTACATTATTTTTCTACGATTTTTACTTTTCTAATGTTGTCCCAACTTTTAGAATGGACTATAACTACCATTTTTTTAAAGATTATTGAGTTTTAGTTTATATTCTGCACTACTCAAAAGAATTAAGGGAACAGAAAAATTCCTTAAATTTTTAGGTCATATTCAAATTGCTCTGCCTCCGCTAAATGTCATTGTAGCAAACATCTAGAATAGCCATTTTGAAGCTTCAAGTCTCTAGTTTTTGACCCTTTATCTCCATATTTTTTTTTGACCTTTTTTTATTAATGAAACAATTGAAAAATCGCGATAGAAAAATTTTCGAAAATTTTTTTCTTTTTTGAAAGTTTCTACAGTCGCAGGAAAATTTTTTTTATTAATGGCTCTTCGGTAATGTTTTTCCTTGTTTCTTCCCCTATAATTTGCACTTCGATGGAGTTCGTTTCGATAATTGGTTGCAAAGTTACGAGCTACTAAAGCCAAAATGACACTTTTTTCTTTGACAGTCTGTATCTCATAAACCCACCATCGAACAGAAATTATAAGGGCCATTCTGGAAACCTAAGAGTATACCCTCCAAGATAGGTATATCAGTTTTTGATTAAATGTTTTTCTTTGATGCGTGATATTGATGTGAAGAAACGTCAAAAAATGGCGTTTTTTCCCTAAATTACAAAAGTTACAATATCTTTGTAAATATCCATCACAAAGATTAAGCCTAGGAAGTTTTTTTAAGCTTATACTGTCCACAAAAAGTGTGCAAAGTTTCAAATCGCTCTGATTCTTTGTTCCCTATGGCCCGAATGATCAAACTTTGAAATTTGTGTGTAAAAGTTAAAGGGAAATCATTATTGTTTCTAACCTTCGCTAATCCGTTTATTGGGTAAAAAAATTTGGAATTGGGTAGAAAAATGTGGACAGCAAAAACTTTGTTTACATTTTTTTTCAAACCAAAATTAAAAGAAAAAATTCGGCAATTGTACGGGTAAATGTAGAGGAACAAATTTTTTTACCCAATAAACGGATTAGCGAAGGTTAGAAACAATAATGATGTTCCTTTACATTTTACACACAAATTTCAAAGTTTGATCATTCGGGCCATAGGGAACAAAGAATCAGAGCGATTTAAAACTTTGCACACCTTTTGTAGACAGTATAAGCTTAAAAAAACGTCCTAGGCTTAATCTTTGTGATGGATATTTACAAAGATATTGTAACTTTTGTAATTTAGGGAAAAAACGCCATTTTTTGACGTTTCTTTACATCAATATCACGCATCAAAGAAAAACATTTAATCAAAAAGTGATATACCTATCTTGGAGGGTATACTCTTAGGTTTCCAGAACAGCCCTTATAATTTCTGTTCGATGGTGGGTTCATGAGATCAAGACTGTCAAAGAAAAAAGTGTCATTTTGGCTTTAGTAGCTCGTAACTTTGCAACCAATTATCGAAACGAACTCCATCGAAGTGCAAATTATAGGGGAAGAAACAAGGAAAAACAATCCCGAAGAGCCAATAATAAAAAAAATTTTCCTGCGACTGTAGAAACTTTTAAAAAAGAAAAAAACTTTCGAAAATTTTTCCATCGCGATTTTTCAATTGTTTCATTAATAAAAAAAGGTCAAAAAAAATATGGAGATAAAGGGTCAAAAACTAGAGACCTGAAGCTTCAAAATGACTGTTCTAGTTGTTTGCTACGATGACGTTTAGCGGAGACACAGCAATTTGAATATGACCTAAAAATTAAAGGAATTTTTCTGTTCCCTTAATTCTTTTGAGTAGTATATATTTGTTCTCTCCTTTCTAAGTTCTGAGAGTATACAATTTATTATTTAAAACAAATTGTAGTATTTTTTGTTTTATGAAAATAGAATCAAATTATCAATCCACAGTTAAACGTGTATAAAACTAAAAATGATATACAAAAATTACTTATATGTATTTTAAAAATAAAGTAATTGATATATGAAATTTTCTAAAATAGTGATTATTCGGCTCATACTTTCCGTTATTATCAACAAAGTGACATCCATGACAACTTTCTCTAAAGTCTTAACTTAGGCCTACATTCTATTATTAACATAAATAATAAGTTTTAATAAACATAGATACAAAAATGATTAACTTTAAAATAATAAGATATTATATACTATGTATGAGTTTGCAACAGGAAAGCAGATTGCGTTGCATAATCGGAGATGAAGGAATGTCATTTAGCGCCAATCAGATATATGGCAAAATAAATTTAAACCTGTACCCAAAGATTTATTTGGCAGTTGTGTCAACGAGAACTGACTATTCATTGCTACAATATCAAGATAAATAAATAAAGCTAAAATGTTGTGTCTACTTTTATATTCAGCGATAAGAATCTAAATTTAAAATTAAAGCATACTAAAAATATGAGTAAAATTTATCACTCTGAAACTGATTTTGTTGCGAATGTAGCTTGTCAGTATATAGATCTGGGTTAAAATATGGACATTAGATTATTTAAAGTTACCCTAAGGAAAGAAAATAGAAAAACTGAAGAAGAATAGTTACAGAGAAGTAAAGCAGAGGTACTATTTTTGAATACGTGGCTATATTGCTGTCATGTTGTTTGAGAAATCATAAAAAATACCATTGCGGATTAGCACGTAATATATGTATTTAACACTAAGTTCACGGAACCCATCACAAGATCTTAGGTTTCTTATTTTTAATTACGGTAATTATTACAAAGCTTCTGACAAAATTTATGTTAACCTTCGTCATCGTCGTCATCCATTATTTAGTTACTTTTATAATTTAGTTTCAATTTAAATGCAAGTGGTCATTAAACGTTCATAAATCTAGGGTTAAGTGTTTCAAAAACAAATATAAAACAAAGTGCTGCATTATTTTTTATTTTCGATTTTCAATACAACAATGATCTTTCTGTTTTTCAACTTCTCCTTCATAGCAAAGTTAGTCCAAGATTAAGAAATCTTATTAAATTATATGCAGTGCTACCATTGAACGTTCAATATGTCCAAAAAATTCTCAACTCACTATGTTCTGATAAGTATACCACATTATGTAAAAAGATTTTCTTGGAAATCTCTGTATAGGATTCTACGTAGATACATATACTTTAATCTTAATAGGTGATTTTCTGGAAAACGACGAGTTCCTTGAAAAAAAAGTATGTACCTACTATGAAAAAAGTTATTCAGTTTCGATTACGTTAAAAAATGGTGTAAAGATCACGCAAAAGTCACCTTGTTCTATATAAATGAAACTCTTAGTTTTTATTGCATATTCTTACAGTCATTGCCATAACGTTTTTCTACTGGCAGGATTAAGTACTTTCTCATTAAGAATTTTCTCTATTATGGGTCGTTAAAGTTTATGTACTGCTATCATTAACATTGCACTATTACGCGCTTGAGAAATAAATGTAAAACTTAAGAAAGATGTAAAACTTACATGAAAATAATAATGGGTCACGTTCACACGTACTTATCTTTATGTATGTTCGATTCTTTCTATATTTTTCCACCTAAACACAGCAATGACATGCACATGATAAGTTGCAACATCGCGTAAAATGTTTATGTATAAATAAATATAATATAAACATTTTAATAAAGATTAAATAATTGATTAATGAAAGATTAATATATAGAGAAGATACTTTCTTTGGATCGATCCTATTAGATTTCAGTATGAATCAATTCAAGTCAGTGTCGCTGCCAAAGTTGTTAAATAGTGAAACTTTGTGGTATGGAGTTTTCAGACCTGCATATACGACCGCGGTTCAGATGAATTCATTTCGCGGAATCCATATTTTATAAAAACAGAAGTCTTATTTTTATTCAAAAGTGATTTGAGACTCAATCTTTTAGAATCAAATATTCTCAGATCAATGTGCACATACAAAACGTATAAATACACAAAAAGAGAAGCGGATTAGAAGATGTAAATTCGACTATTCGACCTTTATACGATATGTTCCACGTAATGTCAATGTGAGTGATAGATACACATTAATAACTCCTAATTGAAAAGATTCTAAGCGAGAAAATAATCAAGACCCATTAATTTGAAAATGTTATAAAATGTTATAAAAGTACATAGTAAAAAAATAACAATGTATTTGAAGAATATAAAATAATTTCCGTACAGCCTTTATAAGGTTTCCCAAGATCAAAATGTCACTATCGTTTAATATTTGAAATTATACAATTTTGTTTCTCAATACTTTCTGAAAATATTTCACGTTAAGATTAAAACGATGTACCCCGAATAATACCAGGAATGTATTTTATTAGCGGCATGCTGTGTAGGTGGTTACAAATCCAAATAAATGCGGTACATGCGATCATTGCGAATGCACGTTCCACTGCGAAACTTTGCTAATGTATTGCTACATATTCCAATGATGCCGCCTGATCACTCGAACCAACAGAGGATACAATGCGTGAATACATTCCGCGATATTCAATGAAACGCACGAAAATGAACGAGCCGCGTGCTTGGCTAGCTAATTTCGTGATGATCGGCTACATTTTTCGTACAATCACGATCAGGCCGAATACGTTTGGCATCGAAAAACATTCGATAATGAACGATGAACCATCATTGGCGGGACTAATTAATTACTGATTAACGTTGAAAACCGAGTCCAGATCAGCTGCGATATTGATAGATTGCTATTTCCGAGCTGTTTCGAACGCGCATTATGTCCACACGTGTTTCCAGCCACCGCACTCGTTGATTAGCACTGACTGAAAGCACTTCTATCGAAATTATATTCGAACGTGAACAAGATAAGACAAAGCATTATCGACAATGTTAAAGCAATTTGATGCAATTTGTACAATGGTCAACTCTTGCGCAACTAGCGCGTACGGGATACATTTTCCCAGAATTCTAAACGCGATTAAAAAATAAAGGAGAATTATATGAATTTATGTAGCTAATTTATAATTTACTTGCTTATTATTTTTCTATAATTTGCATATTTACACAATGGATTTTTTAATCAAAATTTGTAAGAATTCTTGTGGTTTATTTTCGAAATAACATATTAATGTATCAATATTGGTAGTTTTGTAATATATTCTAACGTTTATCATTGATTTTACGAACATTAAAAATATCAAACCGGTGAAATGATTGGTTCACAAGTTTAATTTGAATTATAGAATTTGCTGAGATACTTTTCTTAGGACGTATGTTCATTTTCATGAATAAGAAATTAATGTGTACATTAATTTCTTTTCAGTATAAACAGTTAATATGTACATTTACTTGCTTCATCCTAGTGTTTTATCCTTAACTAACTCCTAGTGGATTTAGAGTTAGTGAAAGTAAAATTTAAAACTGTAGTATGTAGTAATACAAAATGAACATTTTTAACTTCCTTAAACAAAAAATAATATATCAGTCGAAATCAGATCACTTTTAATAAAAATTTACTAAGTAAGAAACAGTAATAATTAACCAAAGAAATGAGTATATTTAAAATCATTTTTATTTCTTTATACGTGAATTTACATTAAATTTCAAACTTATTGAGTGTTATTGTTTTAGAAGGTAAAAGCATTGTAAAATATGAACATGAACTGATTTTCTTAATACTCTATAATTTCAGCATACAATATGGAGAACAGGCAAAGAAATAATATAATGTCTTCTAGCACAGTTATTGTTTCGAAACTGCAAAGAGTCTGAACAACAGAGTTGTTGAATGCAGAGTTCATTATAATATGCCAACTGCATAACATATTGTTTCATGACGCAGAAATAGCAGTTTACACACTTCTATGAGTTAGGCAGAGTATATAAGTCAAATTCTTTCTTCGTCGGCAATTAGAAACGTGTTTTCTTAATAATCTATATTTTTTCCTTTTTTAATAAACGAGGTGCAGTATATTTGGAATACCAGTTTGTTGAGACGAATAAAAAGTTACGACGAAGGATGGGAATAAACAAACCTCTTTAATATCAAATTGTAAACTTTCAGTAACAGTGAAAAATGAAAAGGAGCAGTCTGGAATAACGATACTTCAATCAATCATTTATAAAGCTGAGAGAATAAGATAGTTCAATTATTTTCATTTATGATCCAATCAGAAACATAAATCACAGTATAATTACAATCATGTTGGGTGAATATTAATTCTAAGTCTTAAAAATGACTTGCAGTAGTCATAGATATTATTTCCATGGCTATAATTAGGATATTTACAGTGTACCAACGTTTCATTCATAGAATACTACACTCATTTTTCTCGTTTTTTAAAGTTAACTAGTACTCGTAAAATAAAAACTGAAAAAAGATTGAAAAAATTACTCCACTCTACATCAAATGACATTTTGTGAACGCGAATCTTGTTTCTTCATAGTGAAGCATCAAAGGAAGTTTCGAGATATTTTTCGTCCACACAAAATATTTACTAACTTGTATAATTTATTGTACATGTCTTTTCGTATCAGCTAAATTTAAATGCTTGTATTTAACCAATTTTTATTTGTTGTCGCTCGAAAAATTAACGATGTATCTTTTTATGTAAATTTCTTATTTCCACTCTTGAGACGATTCGTTCCATATGAATCACCAATTGAATAAAATTGTTAATCATGCTGATCTTTATATGTTTGTGGCAATTTCTCTGCTTGGGAGCCCTACATCTTTATAAGCAGTTATTTTAGTCTTTTTCTCCTTGTTCAACAACTTTCCTTTCAAACATATAACAAAATCAATACTTTTTCATACTCCACACAGACTTACACAGTTAAATGAGAGAAAGAAAAAGGAGTGGAATTATAGTAATAGCAATTTCATTTGAATTTGCAATACAATGTCAAATATTGCAACAATAAAAAGATAATGAGATACCAATAAAGGGAAACAAGCAAAACTCAAATAAGAATTCAATATCTCATTACCTTAGTCGGTAACAATGAAAATTTTAATCAATAACAATAAAGAATACGTAAAATTTATAATGGGATTATGGAAATTTCACTGACTGTATATTCCCGTTAATTAGCGCTTCACAACATTTATTCCGAAACAGTATTATGAGCGTGCAGTTAATAATTAAGAGAGTACAAATATTCATGTGTCTCGCTGTAAATCGAATTTACCGAAAATTAAACACCGAAGAAAATATCAAAGCTCTCTCATGATAAAAGTATTGCGAACAAAAGAGAACTCGGAAGCATTTACGAAGGTGATAAATCTTACTGTACAGTGTTATTACGAGTAGCCTGATACGTAAAGCTAAACCGTAGTAATGATGACTGGCAATTTTTTATTTAGCTAAAGCGCAAGTAATGGTATCGTGATGATACCAGGAAAGGGGGTCAATATTACAACAGTCATGATCACCAGGAAAATTAGTTGGTACCCTATTTGAAACGGGGACGCAAAGTTTAATGAAGTCTATTCATCGGTAACTTAATTCATTAATGGACACAGTTAAGAAATGGATAATAATCATGAAGCCAGGAAGCGTTAACATTTTAATCGATAATACCCTGAATGAATCGTATTGTATCTCCAAATTTTAATTGGATAAAAATTGTTCAATAAAGAGGGTAAATCAATAGATTCAACTGCCCAGCGAATTCTGATAAAATGAAACTGATTAAATCGCAAAAAAGAAGCAGTACAAGTGGGTACCAGTAAACATAAGATACGACGAGAGTCAAATGAAAAAACATGCCAATGGCAAAATGTTAAAAAATAAGTATTGTACCTTATTTACTCGTGGTATCTCGAAATCTCCTTATCATTATCTGTTTCATGTATTTAAGAGAATCGCATTTCCACTTCAACAATTCAAAGGAACCAGTTTATCAAAGAAAATTTAAAAAATGGATTGAAATATTCCTTTTTAGCGAATTAATATATGATCAGAAATAAACCTACGAAGATTATTAGCAATGAAATAATATAACTGATTTTATATTCATTGCACCACTTCAAATGATTTGTCCAAAAATATGCCGAAATAAAGAAACTGTAAATGTATCTAAAACGCATGACCTGAAAAAAAAATAAGAAATAATTTAATGTAGAAAATTATGTCATAAATCGTATTATGAAACGTAAACAATACGTAAGAAACGAGATAAAGAAAAGATGTAAGTTGTAAAGGAAACTACGTGATTCCTCATTTATTTGTTTGCTCAGCTTCATTACTGCAAAGTTTAAAAAAGAGTTTACTGTTTACAGTATTTAATTTGCACTTGATACGTGGTTTAAAACCACCTAAGTTTAATTTACTCGATATTTGTTGGTAAAGTTTATATATGACTGGACACGTTGCAAACACATGAGAAATAATTGCTATAGGTCATGATCAATTATTGAGCTTCAAAAAGAGGAAAACGTTTGCTCGAAATACATGGAAACCCGAATGGTTTTCCAATTAAAAATATGTTCACTGATATGGTTAAACGAGAAAATTAAATTAATAGAAATTCTGATACTCCGAGGCAATTTCATTTTTCATCTGAATACAATTGAACGATAACTGTCAAACAATTCAATTAATTTTACGATTCAATAGATTCTACATAAAAGTTTGATATCATTTTCAGTATTATTATTATGAGACTACATTTAATAAAATGCTTGATAGCAATATCGTGTTGGAGTAAACTGAATACGTGATAAATAACACAAGATATTGGTATGGCTATATATTGTAATATATTGTATAATAAAAATACTGAATTTATATGGTGAATTTTCTAGCGAAATATACTTTCAAAAAAAAAAGGGTAATTAAAATTTCCTTGTAATATGAAGCCATAAAAATTTAACATGACTATATTATGGCGAAGCTTCAAAGTTTTGTAAATTACAATTATAATATATATTGTAATTATTCTGTTATAGTCTTGATAAAAATGGCCTACGTTGAGGAAATGTTTACGATAATGATATTTTACATCAACCGTATTTCAATAACTGAAAACTGATGACATAACTGTCACAACATTGTTGTAAGTATTAAATTTCAGTTCGTTTTTGACTGAACATCAGTGCGTTACAAAATTTTTTAATGCATCTGATCATTTGTCCATATTATGGTTGTACTAGAATTACAGGGTGTCCCATTTTTCGACCATAAACTTTATCAACATATTCATAATAACAAAACATGTTTTAAATACATAGAATTTTAAATACTTTATTTACGTGATATTGGACTTTAAATATTTTATTAAAAATTTATAACCAAAGTGTAAAATGACTGGACTATTTTTGTTATCGATACCACACAGAGTGTGTCCCAATTTTGTACGTAAAACTTTAGCAGCATGTTTTATAAATAAAAATGAATAAAAAATGTTGTATAAACACAGGCTCCTAAATGCTTTATTAACACGTTATGAGGAACATACGAAATAATAATGGACGATTTTTTTCTTTCATATAAAATACGAACAATTGTAGATTTTCGTATATCTTTTAATAATTTTTAACCATGAATTCAAGAGCCGATGTTCATATAAATATCTTTTTTTAATATTCTTTATAAATTATACCAGTAAAGTTATACGGACAAAACTGGCACACCTTGTATGTGATATAGAACAACAAAGCAATGCATCATCCTTTGGTATTTTTGCTATTACTTTCTAATAAAGTATTTAAAACCCTATGTTAATGTAACATTCTTGTATTATTTTACAAATAGAATATGTTAATTTTGGTGGCAATAAACTGAAACACCTTGTATGTACATTTATGCTATTTCCGACGTAAAGGTTAATACGATGAACCATAGCGAGTGCTATGTTTGACAATCAGCGGATCAAATTCTTCCAACTGCAAAAACCATGTACGTGACTTTGTTCTTTCTTTCTTATCTTACATGCCATTAAAATTATTACCTTCAACGCTCCAGTATGAACATTGCAAACGGTCAGCATAAAAGAGACAATTTGTGCGTTTACTATTATATTAAGGAAACTGCACACACGCATATATGATTGATTTTTGTGCATAAACATTCATTGCATTTTTGTTAAAATACTGTTTTCTCTTTTGTAATTGATTTCGAGGTAGCAGTTTGAGGATCAAATATTAAAAGACAATCTCTGCTTTAAAACTTGAATTACAATTGCTAAAACAGTATAACATCTGTTGTAATGCTGACAATAAACTTGTAAGTATTTGACAATTAAAAATTGATTTTTAATTGGAAATTCAACATATAAATTATATAAAAAATGTTGTCGATGAAAGATATTGAGCAATAATTAATTTCTATTTAAATAAAAGTCAATTATCATTAAACCTCAAAGAAATTTTTCAAAAATGAAACGATTAAAAGAGATTAATATTTAATTGTTCAAAATGGTTATAATTATGAATTATGAATGATTTTTATTTTGTCCGACTTCCAGTAAGCACTATTAATGACACAAATTTAATTTCTGTTACCAATAACCAATATAAATGACCGGAATTTTTTCCAATACCAACAGCCATTATCGATGACCCGAATTTTATTTTGGTAATGGATAGCTGTCGATAAAGCAATTTTTAACGGCACCTCCTATTGATGGCAACATCTTCTCTGGTTACATTCTTTTCTGATTAATTTTATTAATACCACTGATAATTAATATTGACATAAAACAAATCATACATAAAACAGATATATTTTAGTAAACAAACATAAATGATAAAACAAAAGAATAGAATAAAAGATTTCACAGAACAATATTTTTACAAACTTCTTAATGACATTAACATTCATAATTAAGGTTACTATTTAATAATTTATATTTAATTTTGTCAAACTAATATTTCATTAATACTAGAAACCAAATAAATTTTTTGCCGTCGATAACGGTAATTGGTAACTAAAGTAAAATTAAGGTCATCGTTAACGGTTATTGGTAGCCATACTAAATTACCGATATCGATAATGGTTACTGCTAATGAAACAAATGTCTATCATTTATATTGATTGCTCACGATCAAAATTATATAATTAAAAATATTAATTCAAAGCATAACTTCTAAACTTTGTCTTATTGTCGAACGTAGTGAGGCTTCTGCAACGATTCGATTTCCAACTTTTTCGTTTGTCTATTTGTACCATGCACTAGGCCGCAATTTTGGATTTTCTGATTTGAAATTTTAAAGGTAGACTCGTGAGGCATCCTGTTGCTGTATATGTAGATTTTGCCGTTAATTTGACGACAGGAACCTATTGCCATCGATGTCGATCGTCATCGAATCGATAAAAAACCGTGTTCTGGTATCGTTTTTGATAATTTTGTAATATATAGAATCGATTGAAACCACGTTAAAACCTTTATAACTCATCGTCGACGACAATACTTCATTATTATTGACGTCAGTCGTCATCAAATCAACATAATGATCGTGTTTGATATTGTTTTCGATAGTTTCAGATACGCTTAATCGCTTGGAACGACTTTAAAATCGCTACATCTTGTTTTACCTATATGTTTACAGTAAGCACTCGAAATTTTAAACACACATTCGAATTTGCGGGAGACATCTGATTTGTAGACCCACTAGTAATAAATTTTTTACTCCATGCATCGGACTAGTAAACGCAAGTTTAATAGTCATGTTGTAAATATTAGATAAGTACTTTAGAAATACAAAAATACAGACGTATTATTAACACGCTACAAGGTATGCGAATCTTTGGAAATATATGTACTGGGTAATATTAAAGCACGAGAAATGTTTAGGGATACATAAATCGAGCAACTAAGGAATGCGATAGATTTCGATACGTTGAAAGTGTTTGTACACAACGTTAACCTTCTTAAGCTCGTCTGTTGAATGTTTTTTACAAGATAACTTAAAGAAAACTTAGCAAATCTAGTTCGTATTTTATCTGAGGCTGCCTCATTAAGTTATTATTATTGCATATGTGGTCAATAATGACCCCGCTGTTAATACAACTACTATAAATAAATAATACAAAAAAAATCAATTCAACTAATTAATTTAGTAATTGGACAACACTGATTAACAATTATTAAACTCGATCGGTTCTGCTGATAAAATCAATAAAGCTTTTACAGATCAAATCACTGATTAATTTGTTTCACTAATTTAACTAGTTATCATTCACTGTTTTGCAGCGGTGTACTAATAACTAACTGAAACAATAACTGTTCACCGACAATCAATTAATTTTCACTGATTTCAGATTTGGTGAATAGAATTCAGCGTGACCCAATATCAAGGTCAGAGTTCGAACTTGCTGAGCAGAATTTAACACGTAAAGTGAAAATCTAATCATATAAAATACAAACTTGTTAAAAGTTACTGCCAGCCTGCCCACCTCCAACGTAATGATCCTTGACATAATTTTTTACAATATTGACAGACTGACGTCGGTATTTTTGTGTTAGTAATAACATTTCTGTGATCATGTATCGCTTCTGATCAATTATTCCCCATTCCCCTTACCTGTTATTTTTGGCACTTCGATCCACAGTTTATTCAATCACTGTCGACCCGTGTATAATATTCCTTTATTGGTCTTTCTTCTGTATATTAGAATTGTACTACACGGAAAACTCTACAAAATGAAATACAAATTGCAATTAATAATTTTGGAATTATGTAAAATAAGTCTTCGTAAGTTAAAAATAACTGGGCTTCTTCGAATAATGGCGGCACGGAACAGAGCTGTTTCGATTAATAGACTTATCATGAAGAATTATCTGACTAATAAATTCCGTTTCACTGTATACAATATCTAACATCATCCATTAGTCTTTGGACTTTTATAACAACACTTTCTGTACTGCATATGTCGAACTAGCAGTGTTCATTATCATTTGTATCGTTCATTATCATTTCACCTATATAAGTAAATAAATAAATAAAATCACAGTGGAAAAGTTCAAATAAAAATTACGCTTTAACAAAGGATAATAACGAAATTTGTTGTTCTTACAATTTCTTCGTTCTCGGAATTTGAAGAATTAAAGAATTCCTTGACTGTCAAGTTATAAAAAGAATTTGAACTTAGGAATTTGAAATACATTTGATAATTCGGTAGATTTACCTTCACATTATAATATTATATAGAGTAATGCTCTCGGTTTTGTAAAACTGAACAATATAATTATCCATGATAATTGCCGTTTAATGCAGCTACCAGGAAAGAGGAGAAAACAAAAAAGATTCAAAATTTTTGTATTCATTTATTATGTAAACTATTACAGTGAAACAAAAATTGTTTATTTGCAATTCTTCAAGATCATACTGAATCCTTGATTTTTATGTATTTTAGAAGTCTTTTGTCCTTGTTTTTCATTGCCTCAAACAAAACATCTGCTAAACTTGTACTATTCTGTTCTTTTATAATACCAAAACAAAAATACCATATTTCATCTAACAAACAGCAAAGAAAACCTTAGTATGATATTGAAAAATTTAAGGTAAACTACCTTTCATAATTATATTCTACATATATAAAAAGTGACGATGAAATGTTCTTTACATTTTTATCCTACTTCCTGTTGTTTACTAGTTATATCAGACGATACTAATCGTGAAACACCCTGTATATGTGAAATATTTCGGCGCATATCATCCGTGTAACATTCCTCGTAGGATAAACTTGATCATCCCAATTTCAGATCAAATTACCGAAAACGTACGAACAATCGTTGATAAAACCACTGGAAGTTCTCAAGCTTACATTCCAAACCAGCAGCTACTATCCGGTTATTACGAAATTCCAAGATAAAGGGTAGTAAAATTGAGATATAGCGGCTTTTAAGGCATTATCGTAGATACTGGATCTTCTGGGAGGCGGGATTTAACTGCGATACAATACGGCGCCGAACGTTAATCAATATAGCGGGGCCAAGTTTACAGAGGGTAACCGAAGTGAAATCGTCTGATGCTGGAAGAGAAGCTGGTGGTCGATTCGTTCACGAAATCAAGGAAAAAGCGGCGAATAAACAGCGAACCGGTACTCCTTAGAGGATTGGACGGATTTATCTCGTAGGACGGCGAACAACCGTGACATGGCCAAGGAGACCTTATGCAGCCTCTCTCACGGAAGGTCTCCAATCATGAGATTGCTCAATTGTAGCTACGTTTTTATCCGGGCCTGCATCTGAACCTCCTGTTGCTTGCTTTTTACGGCCCGACTTTTCCGTTACCAGCCTCGTACGACAAAAAGTAGCGAGATTAAAAAGCTCATTTATTGAAGAAGAAATCGGCGATTCGGACACTGCGATATCGAAAAGTTAACCTCTTGAGGAATACTGTTACATATGTGTGCACTTAGTTTTTTCGTAGTTCAAGCACGATTTCGAAAGACGCTGTACATGAATTTAATATGAGAATTCATGGGTTCTTTTAAACTCTGCAGTGCCGAGGTGGAGTCTCGGGGACTTCACTGATTTTATATTTTTTATTCTTTTCCATTCTGCTTATAGTTTAATGGAAAAGTTAATACAATGATTAATGGATCACTTTATTACGTTACATTTATTTAGGAAATATGAATTCTTCGTGTCGCAACAGGGTTAAGTGTACTAAAATATCGAATATGAAACTTACAGAATTTAAAACATATGTAATCGTCACGATTGAAATATACGAATACACGAATTAGTTCAAATCTACTATCGACTTCAATAAAAAGGGTTAAACCCAAGTTAAAATAAAGATAACAGTCAATTTTATAGGTTACTATCGTAAAAAAAAACATTAAGTAATTCTATAAAATGTGAATACAAATATTCCGCTAAATATTTCATGCTAAATCACTAACTTTTTGATCCCAATTTTCGAAATTTTGTTCTAAATGAAAAATAATATAGTACAAGTGAAATTAATGGAAGCTTAAGTTATTATTTTGTCATATTTTTGTGGACAAAATAAAGCTCCTAGAACTTTATCAATTTTTATTTATGAAAACAAGTTGAACTTATGAACTTCGGAATCTCTTTGTCTAATCGAATTAAATTTTTTATTATCTTCATCTAGAAAAATTAAACCCACTGTAATATGCTTTGAGTTTGAAAAATTGAAAATATCGATAATATTGAACATTATATATAACTCTTTATTTTTATATATGTATAACTTTTTTATTTTACTTGAATGAATTCATGAAAAAGACATTTCTTTTACTATGTCAAAAATATTCAAAATTGTTATCTATTTAAGTACAGAAATTTGTGTAAGTGTTGTACGTTAAATTTTCTCAATAGAAACAATTATTAGTAGTAATATACATACCCACATTTTTAATGTAAACGTTTTTGTAAATCACGATGATATTAGAAGAATCGAAACGAAACAACAATTAATCATTCACATTAAATCATTCGTTGACAAAAACTTTTCCTGCTTTTTTACGCCTTTTAAACCTGTAATTCTGCCACTAAGCCCTTTAATGCTTGGTATCTGGAGAACCAAGTGCTTGGTAACACGACAAAAGTCACTTAGCCTAATAATGAGGTGAACTTTGCTGATTTTTATTTGTGTTTTGGTTTACGTTGCTGCGCAAGTAAGTATTCCTGGAAGAAAATACTAATAGAATTGTTTTGTCATTGAAAACTATTGTAAATTGCAAATAGTTATTAAAAAAAAAAGTTTCACAGAAAATATCTGGGATAACATTCGCTTTGTTCCAAGTCGACGGTTTTCTGTTTTGATCTCATCACCGAACTTTTACTGCGAAGAACAAGGGATTCCAATTTTAATTACCAAACACAGAGTTGAATATAATCATAATTCATAATCTATAATCTATACTAATGACTCTGTGTACAAATACCTATTTTTTTTTTTTTTTGTTATACAGCGTCACGACGATAAGAACTATATAATTGAAAAGAAAAGTACAAAAACGGACAATTGCATAAATCACAATGTAAAAGAATGAAGTGACGTACAAAGTTCTGAATTTATAACAGAAATTTAATGTAATCTCTCAGTTATACAAATACGCAGACAGCAGAATCAATTTATAGTTTTAGCTTATAATTACAACGTATCATGGAATCAATTCCTATTCACATACATGTTTGTAAACATCACGATGTCAAATCGATTCTATTTATTTGTCTGAACTATCAGTCATGATGGGACCGCATGTATTCTCACGGATTAAATCATAAATTCGATTTCAGGTTTATTTCATAACACTTCAAACAACGACAAACGGAATAACTTAAAAGCAGAATGACATATAACTAAACACTACAATTTCTCGAGAAAATTGTACATGAAAAAGACTGATATTAATATATGGACCTACGGGGTCTTGTTTCCAAGTTATAAGCATTCAAGGGTTTTTTATGATTAATTTTTCGTACACATTGAGTTGATGTAACAGTTTCTACTTACGAAAGAAATGTAATAACCTAAAAATTATAACTTTTTAAATTTAGCAAGTTTTTAGATGACATTGACATACATGTATCAGTTAATTTTTTTTAATAATATTTGCTTCTTTTGAGGTGTAAATACTTCGTAGAGGTTAATATTTCTGTTTTTTAATTTCTTATTTTATGAAATTAAGTCCCTAGTCAGCGGATCTAATCCGCTGAGAGACTTGCTTTTCAAGGATACATTGTACTGCATATTAACTATTTTTGTGAGTACAGTATTGTGAATAAGAAATAAGCAACACTAATAACAAAAATGGAAAACAGAATAAATAATTAAATCGATTTGCATTTTAATTTTTAACCACTATCAAGGCTAATAAACATAACGTACTATTTTGTACTTATTTACTACAGCGACTTTTCTGAAAGTCGTAAACAATTTTTGTCGTTTAATGGTTTCACTTTTTTCTCAAAGAACCATCTCAGTTCCTAATAAGAATTTTCACCAGATTTATATTTATACATATATATCTTCTGTTGACTGCACAAAAATTTGGATAAAATTATTACCTTTCTTAAAGTTTAACTAAATTATAAACAAGATTTAACCATTTTTGTTTAGATCGCTGTATTTTCGATGCATAATAACAACTATTATTTGAAACTTGAATTTCAAATACATAATTGAATGCCTAACCTTGGAGAACACAAGAAGAACTTTAACATTACTGTTTTCAGAAAAATACTTAAGCAAGTAGATTATTCCACGTAAAGTAATCACAGTTGCGCATTTCTAGAGTATTTAAAAATTTTACAAGATTATAAAATTCGCTAAAAAATAAAAATACCCAAATTAAGGTAGATACACTATTTCTCGATACTGTTTAAATTTATTGAATTATTACTGAAATACAGTCGATTTCTTCTTAAAAAATTACTATTCAGGCAGTACCATAGCTTTCAATACCGGTTATTGGACATTTTACACATCCAATTTCAGACTTTAATTAGAAGAATACTGCACTTAACAATACAACTTTTAGATTAATTTAAACAATCTTTACAATTTTCAAACTAGAAAAGTCAAATTAATTACAGATGTTTATTTGCATAACATATAGATATTCTTGGATATCATCTCATATATATATCTTGCGTATCTTGCATATCACAGGTGGCATTAAAATCACATGACTCTGAAATATCCTTTGATTATGTATAAAATAAAAGGTGATCTTGTCATTTCCAAAAAAGTTATGGTACAAACATAAATATTTTTTCCAGCGTATTTATCCTTGAATTCTAAATAAATTTAATCTATTGTATTTTTGTACTATTGCAACTGAAGAAGGCATTATTTAGATGCTAATATTTATGTACATGGGATAGCCTATATGTATATGTAGTGTCCTATGTTCCTCCACGTATAGGTTTCATTTATATTTTCTATAAGTAAAAATATGGTGAAATATTATGTAAAAAAATTAACAAATGATTAATTGCAAGATAATAACAAAAATTGTAATAGTATCAATGTGGTCCTGAGTTTATTACAGATTCAATTTCATCGTGATTTGGTCTAACATATACACGCAATATTGAGTCTCATAATTAATCCGTTTTGTCCTGTCTTTTTTTAAATTAGAAGAAATCGCACTGACGTAACTTTTACATTTCACAGTATTCTTGTACCTTTATAACGAGGTATTTGTAAATTTTTTGTTATATGACGGTCTAGAGTCATATTTTATATACAGAACGTGCCGATAACAAAAAATCTGAAATATTCAACATTTTTCCAAGCAAGTGACAGAAATAACACTCTTATGAATCACGAAAAGATTCATACAGTGAAGGAATTTTTGAAGTTCTTTGTTCAATTTCAAAATTGGTCATTTCCTTTCGTTGTCCTTTTTATGTTATATCTGTGTGTCAAAGTCACACGTGAATTCATCTTCACACAATATGAAACATTCTCCATACGACAGATTCTCACCGAAAATAAGAGCAACGAACCGGCTGTACGAGTGTTGTAAACATTTCAAGAAGTATTCGCGACGATCGTGCTGAAGCGCACTTCAAAAATTGTCTCCGATGTCCCGGCACGTTCCACGTTAGACACATTCGCCGGTCGAATTTAAAAAGTTTCAAACAAATCCAATAACACGAGCTGCACAAGGACGGCAATGTACCGGCCTTACCGGAAAAAGCAACGATGTTTCTGTATTGTGAATTCGCCGGGGGTAACCGTGTATAGTCACGTTCCTACAAACCTATGGAGAAGACTGCGAACGCTACGTGTACACTTGGGCTGCTTGATGTCCGCACGAAAATCAATGTGTTCGTGCATGGTAACGTGTACATGTGTGCTGAACAAGTGTTCGAGATACATCACGACCCAAACACGAGACGTCTACATACTTTTCAATGTTCAAGCCGGTCTGCTTTCTTAGTATGTATAACTTTCTTCTCCCTTTGGTTTTGTCGCCTAGATATACGCTATAACACGTTCCATACTACAACCGACTGTAAATACCCTTCTGAATTTAATCAGAAATCGAATCGGGATTGAACTCTGTCTTGGAGCATCAACTCTATTTAATTTTTTTCGATAATGATGATTTCGAATGTTGGAATTCATTGGTTCAAAGGTGATATGTTGTTAAAGTTTGGTAATTTTTAAGTGCTGTATAGCTTACAATGTGGTAACTAGGTGAATTTTATTATTGTTCGGTTAACGTCCATTAAAAATGCCATTAGTTCAATATTGTTTCGGCAATATAACTGTCACCATAAAACCATCAATATTCACACAATCGGAGTGCAAATTCATTGTCGAAAAAACGTTCTCTTCTTCTGATGCAGTTTTTTGCAGGACATCATTGTGATTCCATATTTTTGAGTATGCGTACTGTCGCTACCTACCATTTATTAAATTTCGTTTAGTTAAGGTTTAATAAAAATTTGACAGTATACTTGCCTACGAACTTTTTATCGCGATTAGCACTTTTATGTATATGTATAACTTCGAATTTACAAAAATGTAGTTTTTACGAGTACAGCACTTACCAGTAGACTTCACCATAGGGTAGTCAAGTATTTTTGGACAGCAATAAATACCGCATGTCTAATAAAGTCAAATTTTTGAAGGTGCAAGTTTGACACAGATGCTAATATAAACAAACAAGATAGCCGTAAACAGACAAGTGCGACTGTATGCCCTTAAAATCATGTAGAACTGATTTGTGATACATTCTCGGTCCGACTAACCTAACGGATAAACTTTTAGCTTAATTAATACTACTAGTATTTTCCTATACTTAAATAAATTATGCACCTGAACAACACCTCAAAACCGTTATATTTCGTCTATATTTATCGAATGCTATCTGACTATGTATAAAAGTTTAAAAAATAATGGTATCCCAAAACAAAGTTTAACACTAACCGGTAATATAAATTCCAATAAAATATCGATTATGTTATTTTTATTAAATCAGAAAAAATTGAATATTACGACTATTGCTAGATATGACGGCATCAAACGACGTTTATAATAATATAATTATATTTCTGTGTAATACCAGTCTTTATTAAAAGAAATTTGTACATTAATAGCTAAAAACTAACTACCTTGTTAAGCCATTTATATAAAATAATATGAATTTTACATACAGTTGAGAGGCTGCTAGAAGTTTTCAGCTTTTAAGAGTACGCAGTGGCAATGTCAGGATAACAACCCCGAGTCAGTTTGGGTCATTATAAGACAAAATTTGGTTAGTGGCATTTACTTTGTACAAATTTTATCTTTTTCTGCCATCTTCTTGTGACATTATAGGTGAATCATTGATTTCACGTCTTTGATTATAATTTTTAACGCCACTGTTGTAAGGTATTTACTATGTGGATGTAAGTTGTAATATTTTTTAATAATATGGGTGACTAGTTCTATTACCTAAGTAATAGTATAAGATACAATGTAGTTTTTTATCACTGAAATTTGTCGAAATTTTCGGTAATTATGTCGCAATAGGCAGTTTTAAATTTGCTCAGAATATACATACGTGTATCTTATACATATATTTTATACATTTCTCTTTAAATTCTTCCAGCAAGAAAGTGGTTATGTAATACCCCACAATGGAAGTGGTTGTGTCAAGTAATAATATGAATAACAGTAATGATGAAAAATTATTATTTTTGAACTGAAACAACATTAACAACTCTATTAAGTATAACATAAACGATAGTAATAATTTTCATTTTCATTGTCAAGTATCAATAAAAATTAATTACTGTATTTGTTAATAATAATTAAAAATTAAATAACAATGAATAATAAAAAATACTGACTATTGGTGTTAGAAAAAAAAAACATGGAGATTGCGTGTTCTTACAATTAGTTGTACCTCTATGCGTACTTTCACTCGATTATCCGTCTAAGAGCACACATTTGCATGTTATGTTAAAAAATGGCATTGTTCAACAATCTACAGTGCTATTTAAAAAGTGACTTAAAACGTTCGTAATACGTTATACTTTCATATGCCTTTCTTATTTTCTGAAAATCAGGAAAAATGAAAACAGTACAAGCTTAAGTCGCTTAGGTGTACACGTATCTCTCCACGTGTTTTTTGACTTTGTTATGTTTTGATTGAAGCAGATTTTCGAAGAATATGTGAATCATATATTTTTCGTGTACTTGACATTACCTTTTACATTAACCCTTGGCTTGCACGATTTAAACTTTTAAGAATAGAGTCGCACATTACGCTAGAGATCCGTATGGTCAGAACAGAAATAAAAATAACGGGCACTGTTACGTATATAATAGTCGAGCAAGATACAAGTTCTGTGTAGGTAAGTCTTCCATAATACAAAAATCCGTACCGTATTGCACAGAGCAATAGTGCTATAAAATACTACATAAAACCACACAAATCTCTGTTATAAACTAGAATTTGCCTTTTTTTACACTTGGAATGCCACCGTTTACTTTGGGAGGAATTTTTTCAGAAAACAATAAAGTTTATACTTCTAACAATATGTACAATAGTACATGAACACTTTCTATTGGTCGCAATAAATCTTCAAAACAGCTATTTTTACGAAAACAATTTGAAATTAGGTATAGTAAATGATCGAATTATTAGTTAATCGAATAAACTAGCGATTTAACATCGAAACAATTAATTTTTAACTAACAACCTAATCACAATTAATTCTTGTTACTCTTTTATAAAGTACTCAAATTTATAATTGCAAATATCCATCTGACGAATAGACAAATACAATTTATAACTTACAAACGCCAATATTTCTGCAAATATACATAACCGATAACATTGTACATGACATTATTTGTATTTTGCATGTCATTTTAATCAATGTCAATTTGCTTACATTACAATTTCATTTATACTGGTCGCTGTAACAATTTGATTGTTCACTACATATAATTCGAAAGATTTCCTACTGTTTATTGTTGTCACTCTTTTTGTTTCATTTAGTTTTATCGTGTGAAAAAAAGAGTTAACAAAATTCAAATTAAACAGTTTCTATAGCAATAAAAGTTGCATAATTTCGAAAATATTAAACTAGATGTGTTTCTAAAAGTTTTTTATACATATTGCAAATTACATTGAAAAACTTTCTGATGATTGGTCGAAGAGCGATAACTTCCCGTGGAAGGCGTGTGAATTGAGGACGTGAATTTAATTCTATACCTACAACACGATAGACGGCAGTTAAAGTTGGTGCAAAAACGAATGTTAGAAATCTCGAAAGAATGACAAACGTATATTATAAAAAGCAAAATGCGGAAACCATTAATTATTCAGTATAAACACGCAACATTAGAGCTTGCAGAGCAACGTGTGCGTTTGGACTATTCCAACGAGAAACGGAATAATCTATGGCGATCAAAGGATACAAATCATTAAGACATAAAATGATGTTATAAAAAAGAAAAAGACAAACAGATAGAAAAATAAACAAACGATGAAACATAATTGAATATACACAATAATTCTTTATCCCCATAAAAAACAACATAGATCTCAAAACAGGCATCTTAACAAGTTTTATAATTTAAAATAAAAAATATGCACACCAGCCACTTGACCGATTTGCAATTATAAACGAAATACAAATATGTGCGCATAATTTTGCAAAAATATACCAATATGTAATTAAACTCAAACACAAAAATTGAATATTTGTTGTTATCTTGGTGTGAGAACAAAAATGTAAGAGTAAGAAATGTCAGTTGGGACGTTCGGATTTACGAGCCACTACGCGACTAGATACATAGGTATAGAGCTACATTCACCAGTTACAGTGGCCAAATCGTTCCTATCTGCGTACACGCGTCGCAGCATCGACACAATGGAGAGATTACAAGTCCACCCTGTCCGCTACATCAAGCACGAAGACGCTGAAACTGTTGCGTGTACGATTTGGATCTGTTGAAAAACCACGGCACGGATTTCCACCCTTATAATTCTCCACTATTGCTTTTTGTTCACCAGCAGCTTTCCGGACTTGTAAGCCACCTTCACCTTCTGAACTCATAGCAATCACTATACAGAGAGTTCATCGTTAAGATGTTCTTCTTAATCATCTTGCGACTTTTTAACATCGTGTCTTATGATTTTTTTTTCAGCGACAGTGATGTAAAGCGGTATTTGAAACTTTTCTTTGTAGTACAACAAATTATACAAAAATAAATGATATTGAGATTTCCAAGGGGTTTATTTATGTATCATTCTGTTGATTAAAATGACACCATATTGGTAGGCAACTCACGAGAAAAACATTACAATTAATGTAAAAGATATTTGTAATTGTGATTAAATCGAAGTATAATAAGCAGAGGAAAGAACATAGACATTTATATTAGATGATCGGTGATTTACGATGTATTACAGATACATTAGCGTTGTAGAAAATATTTAAAAAATAAGTTCAATGAAGATAAGCTACCATTTCCACACAATCCACACAAGTAGTTCTGTGTTATCTATTATTCTGTTTATGTGTTTTGCAACAAAATATCTTGATCAGCAGACACATACAGTACTTGGTAATTAATAAAAATAATTTGTAAATAATCTCCTTACGAACCGAAATATTGTTTATTTCTTCATTTATAATAAAATAGAAAATATTCCGAAAACTTTTTCACGTCACTGTGCATTAAAATTGTCTATTCAACTGCTGCAACATCAGAACAAAGAGAATTTGCCTACCGACGGAGTAATACGTGTCTTTGCACGAGCCAACAAATTGAGGATGGTAGAATTGGTCTAAATTAGACGAAACTCAAATATAATAAATTATAAAAGCGTAATGTACTTCTCTTGTCTTTGAAAAAATTCTCTGTTTACACCGTGCATCAGGATGTCGTTAGTTAAATTTTCATGCAATAAAAGTTCATAGTGCTTTAATGAAAAGCTCAGATGATTAATACGTGTCATCAATATTTCAATGTTTAAATTGACAATACTGAAATCATAGTATTCTATTAAGAATCACGTTGATCATGTATGCAGGAATTTGTAGATTTGCAAAGTTGGTAATTCAGAACTAAGAAAGTTCGGAAATTTTGGTCGTTGAAAATTTGCGAATTTAAACTTGAAAAGGTAGAAACGTTAACGTCAGAGTACTTGGAAATTTTGAAACTTACAAATTTGAAAATTATAAGGTCTAAAAGGTTAATAATCTCAGAATTTAGAAATTTAAAGATTTAGAAGGTCTGAAAATTTAGACACCGGGAATTGGAAAATTTGAGAGTTCGAAAGTTTGAAAATTGGGAAATTTTAAGATTTGAAAACTGAAATTGTGGGAATTCAAGAATTTGAAAGCATGAAAATTTGTAAATTTAGGTATGTTGAAATTTGGAGTCTTGGAACACTGGAAGTTTGAAAATTCAAGGATATGTTAACTTGTTAGTTTGAAAATTTAAAAATGTAAGAGTTAAAATTAGGTTGAGATACTCGAGGCGGCATCGCTGTCGAGGATCACTGCTAAGAGCAAAGATTAAAAATAAGAACTGATCATCTTAAAATGATACACATATTTTTATCTTCTAATGTAAAAACATCCCTTATCTTCTCTACCATTTTATTCTGTGAAAAAAATGCATCTTTGTAATTTCAAAGAAAGTCAAATGTGTTGTCCATTAAAAATGAATGTAATTTATTTTTACGTTGTCTACCTATACTAATTTAAAAGAGTTCGATAGCAAAAACCAACATACGAAATATTGTTAACCTTAGACTAATGTTTTATTCGTAGCAAAATACAAATATATTTAAATATGATTTGTAATCACCAAAATAAATGAATAATTGGAAAATACTACATAGAATCTAATACAAACATTTTCATTTTACTTCTTGAATATACTAAAAAATGATGAAAATAAAGAAAAAATAATAAACAAAATTGAAAATTGTATTCTTGTACCGAACTCTACCATATCTACTAAAGTGAACAAATAGCGACATTATTGTCGCTGTTGATTGCTTTTCCAGAAGTTTCAAAAGGTCCTTCGACGTTTCTTATTGTTGTGAGGAACAAAAACGTATTGTTGATGAAAGCCACCTGTTTTCTATGAACATAGATAAGATCAAAGGAAATATACAAACAACGAGTGACATTGTGTTTCGAAATATGTCGTTGTGCTTGTATGGAGACGCTTCGTCATGCATTGTCACAAACTGTGACATTCTTATCTTTCAACTTCCAAAAATTTCGTTTTGGAAAAAAAAAGAAAACAATTAGATTTATATATATTTTTAATAATTTCTATGATAATTTTTATGTACATGTTACTTTTTTGTAAACTGTGTAACATTGAACATATATTTTTTTATTATCACACAACCACCAAAAATAAACTTATTTGTGCCGCACATTTTCGTTTGAAATAATTACTTTCGATTCATTTTGTTTCTGCATTACAAAGATGGAACTTTCTGATAAATTGATTTCGTCTTATGACTCTCTATGGTTATGGAAATAAATAACTATTGGACTTATTTATTGCCTCTTGTACGTACCAAAATAATTCCACTTATTTGTTAGTTTCTAATAACAAGCAATTACTTTATTCATTATTCGTAAATGACGAGTAAACCTAGTAAACAGTAATTATTTATTACCTTTTAATTCGTGTTCGAAATAATGTTTGTTTAACACCGTAACAAGCACAAAACACAAAATGGGAAGTACAGAGACTCAGCGTTTGGAGGACAACTAGATGCACTTGTCACTTGTCGTGTAAGTAAGGAGATGCACTTGCAGCACGGTTTTTGCCGTTACATTTTATAAGTAAAAGTAAGGACGACGGGGAACGCAGATGTAACCTTTTTTTGATAAGAGTGCTCTTGAGATACTCTTGTGAAAAAGTTTTAACGAGACAGCCAGAGATTTTTCAACGGAAGAAGGAAGAAGCGAAAGAACCGGTCAAAACTGTCTCCTCAACGCCGGAGGCTTTACTAATGCTGCCCTTTTGAAGGAATTCTGCTTTCAAACGCTTCGCTTTCGGCTTTCACAATGATTTCTTAACTTTTCTGTCGCTTCGCGATTTATTCTTCCCGCCGTGTAGTATAAACAGTGACGTTAAATATAAAAACTACGGTATTGCTGCGATAGACGTACAGTTTGATCTTTCTAATAAACTCTGATTCTTTATTCGAACTGCTATGAATGTTTTTTAAAAATCGAGGTAAACTATTAAGTTTATAACTAATTAAGTATGCAATAAAAAAACTGCAAAATTTATATAAAGCATTTATTTCTACTAAAAGTGATTCCACATCTTTTGATAAAAGTGCGAATAATATAGTTTCAATCTAAAATTAAAGGTAACATTCTTTTAATGGTAGTGTTTAGAAAAGATTAAAATTAATAAATACCACACAATCAATCGAACAATTTATAACCTTGTTAGTTTTGACATTTATTAATTCAGATTTCAATATGATTCATGGCATCAATGTGAAAATAATAAAAATGGTTGAACTATGCATATTAGTTGTTTTATTACTGAATAGGTGTGGAATTAATATTTTGATCCTGGCGAGTAAGTTGATAAAACAATTTTTTCCTACTGTAAGAAGTTAATGTGCATATAATATCATTTTCTTCGTAAATGACGAATCCTTGACTAGTCCTTCATTATCTGACGACTTACAGATCTTTTCTTGTCTACCTTTTAATGCACTGCTACTACTGCACTGATCATATTCTTGTTAGTTTCCAAAAAAATATTCTGATTCTAGGTGCAATAACGGTGATATAAACTCTAAGGCCAAATTAAGTTCCATGAAGGAAGGCTCCTATATAATTATTTAATCCACATTATTTCAAAATGTCTGGAATTATAATTAACAATATGGGGTATATGAAATATCGACTTCATATTCTTTTTGTTGAGAACATTTATGGCGTCACAGAAATCTTTGAATTCTATTAACTTTTGAAAACGTATGTTTCGTTGTTTCAGCAGTAAATTTTTGTTTTCGTTTGATGTTAAGAACGTTCTAATACAAGCTTTACTTGTGCAATATTAACGAAGATTTATTAATACCAGAGGCTGACTTTTATATTACTTTGCTCAATTTTTATTAAACCAAAGAATTTCATAGTATTTAGTTAGTAACATTTTTGCTATTCAAAAACAAAACTTTTTATTTAAGTTGTATTACACTTTCAAGGCTTTATTTTTGTAAAGTATAAATCGAACAACCCTAAAACAAGCTCTGCCTGTGACTGCATAATAAATCTAACATAAGATCATAATGTTGTTATACAAAAACAATGGATTAAATTGAGTATATCTACTTATACATTAATGATCAATGTTACAAATCACGTTACAAATATACCCGTATTTTAATATTTATTAACTTATACAATCATTAAAGAATGAAATTGTTCTAATAGAAAATTTATTGAAATAGTGGATGTGGCAAAGTATGAATGCATAACAAGCAGGTATAGTGCTTTTGATGTAAGTTTCGAAAACTTACAGCAGATCAATTACGTTATTTCTATTAACTTGAATTATTATTAATAATTATTAATATTTTTGCTGCTACACTGCTAACATTAGCATGTGAAATATATCCACGATATGAAATATATGTGAATAAAGTATCATTTATGTAGAATTGTTCGGTTATTATAATTCAATTACAAGAACAGTCAATTAACAACGTAACAAAAACAGGAAAAAGAAACAGCTTTATGAATGTTCATGATTACCAAAATAAATTTCAGAAAACATTGTTAAAAGCTTGTTTTTAAAGATCTGATGATTAACGACTCAAAATAAAGATCTTTCTGTTTCATTTCTAGATCGAAACTGAGTTCTAAGAATGGTAAGCGACGTTAAATGGTATTCTGTGGAGAAAAAAATAAATTACGAAGAAGAAAGGAATCCGTTTTGTTGTGGTAATTCGATATAGCACGGCCAATGAAATGTTCGATGCACATCGCTGTGACTGGCGCCGCTAAAGTTATCCGACATGTTTTACTCGACGAGCGTTGGATCGAATAGACAGCTGCTCATTCGATGGACGAGATGCGCACAAAGTGATTACGGAAAACGACAAGCAATAACAATGAATACCCGATTCGAGCACTCTTACACGAAGTAGAGAGGTGGAGATTGAAAAAATATAATGGATGTCGATTTATCGAAATAATATGCTCACTTACGATAGCTGGAAATGTTTTGTACATTTACCTGACAAATTTATCCAAAATTCCGATTGAAATCGATCAGCTCTTTGGAATACGAGTGTATATACCAAAATCGAGTTTTGCGATATTCCGCGTTATAGAGTCGAAATATTAATGAAAAATCTATAAAATCAATACTCAACGATAAGTGCACGGCATTATTAACATAGGATAAAATAAAAGCAAAAATAGGAATGATTACTATAAATGAGATTTACCCTTCCTCGTCGAATATTGGATTTTTTCATTACCAGATCCGACACGAATTGTGGGAGATGTGCGTACTCCATATTCAAAATTTTGCTGAGTTTTTCATATTTGCAGAATTGGAAGACTTTTTGCTGTCTATTTTTCTAAAAGTTTCAATCGTCCAAATTTGCAAATTTTTTAATTTCCAGGTTTCCGAACTTTTAAATTCTCTAATTTTCAAATAGTCAATCATCTAAATTTGCACTTTCGAATTTTTCAAGTTTTCAAGTTACCAAATAAAGAAATCACCAATCATGAATTACCAAATCACCAAATTGTTAAATTTATAAATCTATAAATTTCCAAATTATTAAATGTCTAAATTCTTAAATTTTCAATTTTTTAATTTACTACATTATCAAATTTTCAGATTTTCAAACTTTCAAACCGCTAATAATTCCAAGTTCGAAATTTTTAAGTTTTCAAGTTATCAAATTCATAAATACCTAAATTTATAAATTTACAAAATATCGAACTACTAAATCTGCAAATTTACGAATTCCTGAATTCTAAATTACCAAATCGCTTAATTGTTAAATTTTCATATTATGAAATTTCCAATTATTCAGATACAACAAAATGTATAAATTATTAAGAAAAGAAAGAGGATTTTAAAAAATATTTGTAGCAAAAAATACGATTGTAGCTCACTATCAAAAAAGTATCTCAATAAATGTATTCCTTAATCCAGTTTTTTTGTACATAAAAAATTAATTCTTAATACTCTGTTGTAGTGTTTGAAAGTTCTTTTTTCTAAGAATGATAAATCTTTGACAGCAGTAACAAGTCCAATGATAAGTCGCGTCTATTGTATATTTAAAAAAAAAATATCTAAAATTTAATAATTGCACCACCATATGATGCATATTATTCTATAATGCTGAATGATTTTTAATTTAAAATATATTGGAATTAAGACTGATGTGATACATAGAAACTGAATGTTTTATGTTTCATAAGAATTTTTCCAAAACTTTTTATAAATTGTGCATTCCTGGCAAACTGGAGTGCCATTTTGAACGCTCATGTAACCTCAATGCTAAACAATTCTTATATGAGTGTAATAATTTGGCCGTCCACTGTAATAGAAAATTTTAATATCAGTACTCTAAATTTTATTTGAATTTCAGCTGTAGTTTCAACAGCTTGCTGTTTAAATTTGGAATTTGAGTTAATTACTATTTATGACTATCGCAAATATAACCGCGTATTTAAAATATTATTTATGATGCTTTACAATTCACATTATTTTATTCTGCAAATTATATTCGGAATTTTTCCTATAGTTGATCCTGCATATTCTTAAAATGAAATAATCAAAAAAAAGGGCATATTACGCGGAACGGCCGTATTTGTAAGAGCTCTTCAACTGCACTCGTTGAATCAAATTATGCAACGAAAGCGGTGGAAAATTTCCTGATTCATAAGCTTTCGCATCGCTGACGTTATAAACGTTTTTGTTGATTGAATCACGGATTTCTGAAATCGTTTCGAATTCTACGGGGTTTAAAGTTTCCCCGGCTAGGGAGAAGCTCGTACATTGTGCACTTTGACAAACGCGAAATTCAATCAGCGTCCGGTTGTGCGCAACGTGAAACGTTTTTTTTTTTTATTCGGTCGAATGAAATAGGTATCCGGTTCCACCAATCGCGTCAAAACATGATTTTTTTTTGCCATCCGTTATAATTCCACGGGTTATGCGACAATTTCGGAATAGGATTTAAATGTTCCTCGCAAATCGAACGTGAAATTCCTTAAAAGGTCACTCTTGTAATCGTCCCAAAAAATTCCAGAATATTCAAGATTTCTTATTTTTTATTGTAAATATAATAAACAATAATGTCTTTAGTTTTATTTCATTTCAATTTTTTACATTTTTGAGGCTATCTGAAAAATATGCGAAACAGTATCTCGTAGAATTTTTTATTTAGTTTTTATTGTTACACTCCGATGTGAAAATGCAACTTTAGGAAAATATCCCTGTAACTGTCAGTTTATTATAAGTTTTCCTAACCTGAAAAATGTTAGCGTGAGAGCGTGGTTATTGCAATTGGCGATGATAAATCAGAACAACACACTTGTGTATAATACATATAATTATATAAGACATAATATGACATAATAAACACTGTGATTAATAAACTTTAGGAACTCTTATTATATAATACAAGAACGTCGCATTTTACGCACGCACGATGGAACGCGTGTCGCACCCGGAGATCGGCAAACATCGAAAGATCGAGAAACGGTGGCACCGTCGCTAGTCCCCTTTTATGCACTACAGAGGCGCACAAATACGAATGGTCGGATTAAGTTTATATAGTTCAACAAAAAATTATTATGCTTTGCTTATATTATAAAATAATATCTGTCTTATAAAATAACGGTGTCATTCATATTAATTGTAAATGATTGTTTAATTATTATTAGATTATAAAAAAATACGCAATATCCCTAAATCTACCATTATCTCTACTAGTTCCTATGATTGTAATCATATAATTGTCAATTCTTTTGATTATGATCGTATAATTGCTAGTTCACTCTACTGGAATTTAATAATCAATGTTATATTTTATTATTTTAAAACTAATCATTTTTATATCATAAAATTAAACATTGTTAAACATTCATAAACAGTGTTTACTGTGTGTTTTAATGTATTAATTAAGCTTTTTCAAAATTTTGTGACTTGTTTCTCAAAATTGTTAATATAATTTAAAATCGTTATTTTCATTAATACAACTATAATATTATTATAAATTAATTTTGTCGATAATTTAAAAATATATTTTAAGCAACTATTATAAGCGAAGTAATTAAATTATAGCTTTTGCTGAAGCGTGAATTTGGGACCAGTTTTTGTTTACGCGATCTTGGTTTGAAAATAGATTTTTACGTTGTAAAAATTACTTTCAAACATGTAACTAAATGTGCATCGGTGCCTTTGCAATAAAACAAAATTTGAATTTAATATTAATAATATTTCCGTGCATGATTGTTTATACTACTTTTTCTCGACTAAATAAAATAAATAGTGGCAGGTGTAGGGTCATCTTCCCCATGTGAAACAATTTGTGACGTAATCCTAAGTCTTTGAAACTAATATCATAAGCGAAGAATAAAATAAAGGGATAATCAGTATAAGTACTGCTACTGTAGGTACCATATCATAGTTTGTGAAATAAAAATTTATCAAACACGCATTTAAAATGTAACACGTTAAATACTATTAAATTCTTTTCTTTAAATTATTCAATCATATTGAACTTATGGCGTCGATGACTGGTGAATACCTTTCATGTCATTCAGTATGGTATGTAAGCATAAAAATTCTAGATTTTTTCCAAAATTTCGCATTGGAAAACAGGAGTGAAATTATTCACCTAAAACGTAAATGTGGTTTTATTGGAAAAACCAGTGGTATGTAGGACATCCTATTAGAATTTTAAACCGATAGCTTGGTTAATTTTTTTTATTTCACTTCCATCAGTTGAAAGAAAAATGGTCAGGCGGAAACGTGCCAGCCAGTGTTGCTCGCTATAAAAGATCGTAAAAGCTGAAATACTTGAAATTTTTCTGCTATTATAAAATTTAACAACATATCCTCTGATGGTGGTACTTTTTACAGATATAAATAAAATATTTATAGCTTAATTCGGTTATCAAAATGATCTTTTAGGAATTTTACATTTTTCCGAATCGTTCATTCCATTTGTTGTAGAATTAGTTTAATAAATCTCAGTGATGCTTCAAAAATCTTGCTTTTCGATTTTTAGTAACTTGACAATGTAAAGCTTTGATAATTCATAAATTTACATATTTGGAAATTCAGTTTCAACCACCTATCTCATCCGTGGGGGTAGTAAAAGGGAAAAATCGAAATTCTGGTTTTTGGCCTATTTTTTCTATTTAGTTTCATACGAAAATTCTCAAAAAATTCTGAAACATTAAGGTCCACATAGTGCATATTATAAAATATTTTCAGATTTTTTCATCGCAAACTGTAGTTGTAAAAAATTAAAAACCGGAAAGAAACGGAAAAATGCGGTTTTTTTACTTTTTTTTTTTACTTTTATATAGTGGTAATAATGTATCGGCACAACTATTATTCCCTATTTTTTCAGCTTTTTCAGTGAGGTGCGCCATAGTTTAAGAAATCAAAAAACGATATATTCCTTCAAAAAGTACTTTCCGCTTCAAATTTGCATGCCTTCTTTTTTCAGTATATTTATTAAGTAATCTTAAATAGATTCACATTTATAATTGATATAAATGATATATTAGTCAAAGAAATAAAATTCATTTTTTAATTGGCGAAGCGGTGAGGAGTCTCACCCTGTAATTGCTACATGTCTTTTGGGCGCAGGTTCGCTGGACTGAATTCTTTTAATAATTTTTTGATTATCTTATTCGATTAGACCCTTTCCAAAGGGAAAGTTTAGTAAATTATGAATTTAGAAATTTAGAAATTCGGTAATTGGGAAATGCAAAATTTAGGAATTTAACCTAAAATCTGGATATCTCAAATTTAGAAAAATTTATGTAGAAATTAAAAAATTTAGAAATAGTAGTTAGTCTGATTTGTTTGAAATCTCTTCGAGTCGTTCCTTTCCTTTTTTCAGAATGAATTTAACAAACCGTAATGATCATTTAAAAACCGTACTTTTCAATTTGTGTTACGAAGTAAAGGCAAAATTTTCCTCCGCTTGATTTATTCCTAAGCTTCGAAAACGTTCGAAGTTACTTATTAGTTCGAGGGTGAAATTGAGAATCACTCGAAGGTCTGGTGGCCGTTAAGCTCGCCAGTTGAATCCTTCAAGATCTTGAATTATTAATTGTCTTGGGGTACAGCGTACACAGGAAAGCTAACGTGTTATTCGAATGTAGCTAGGAAAGCTGAAGAGGGGGCGAGGCGCGTGCCGTACTGGCGCATTACCTTGATTGCAACGGCAGGAAACGCTAATTCACTAATGCGTCGCTGCCATACTCGTATACTACCACTTTGGTTTCGTACGACGCAAGTATGGCTTGGTTATCGAGGATAGTTTAGGATTATACGCTAATGATTCTGTGGTCTGCTCGTTCTGTGTATCCTCGATCGCGTTTGTCCTCTCTCCGAACTGGTTCTAGCCACACGATTAATTTGTTACCAATTTTTATTCGATATTACGTTAATCGAACGAATTAACATGTAATTGGCGCGTTAGAATTTCTCGTTTATAGCTGGATCGTAATAGTTGGAAAATTAGAAAGAATTAAATATTTTTTCATTTTCTGCACTTTGCTTATACTAGAATGAAAATTAAATTCGTCAGTCAATTGTGCTGTAACTTTAAAGAGGTTTGTAACTGTAACTAAACAGAGTCTATTTTTGGTCCCACGATTTTCGAACAGAGTGTTATACTATATCATATCATATGATGAAACATCAGAAAGAGAATGAAAATGAAATATTAGGAAAACTTGAGCGATAATCAAAACGTATTTGACTACTTTTATTTAAATTAAACAACAAACATTTTCTCTTGAAATTGTTATACAAAATTTTTGTCCGAATCAGTTTAAAAAATTTCAAGTCAAATCAAATTTCGATTTCTGTTTGTATCAGTTCTGAAATTTTAAATTCAATCAAATTTCGATTTTTGTCCGAGTCAATTTCAAAAGCTTCAAAGACAATCAAATTTTGATTTCTGACAGAGACAATTTTTCGCTGAATGGTAATTTGGATACAGCTAAGTAATTTTTCTCTTCAAAATCATTATGCTTTAATTGCATAGAAAAGAATTTTATAAAAAAGGTAGATAGTGCGATCGAAAACCATCATATCAAATTACAATTGAACCGATTGATTCATTTGTGAGAAATACTGGTTACTATTTTTGAAACTAATAAAAAAGTTTTCTCATTTTGAGAAAACGCTTTTAATAAAGGGTTATGATGAAGTTCTACCTTGCTGATCCATATAGGTGGTGATTTTCTGCGAATTTTTTATACAAACACTATTAGCCAGATTAATTTGAAGCTTGGTAGGTTGGCATATATTTTCCTTAAATATTGTCATACATATTTGTATGATAACAGAATACAAAGTAATATTGATATAATAAAGTACGAATTGAGGTAACTGAAACAAATGATCCTTGTTATTGAAATATATCTCAAAAATTGTTTAATACACTGAAATAAAAACAGATTCGTAATCTGTATGAAAGTGTGAAAGTTACAGCGGTGTAAGTTTTACAATAAGTTTTATTAAATTGCTAGATTATTTGGTTTTTACGCATGTTCTATTAGTTCTACTATATGTTGACATAGAACAAATCTGCGATTTGTAAAAAATTTTCTTTCGATAAGCAAACAAATGTCAATTACATCAACGCATGCAAGTTGATGTTTTAAATAATCTGTTTTAAGCTAATGACGATTTAATCTCCTCATATTATATATTATAACATGCAATATGAAATAATCTTTTTGTCAATGGATACACATATATACTATGTAACGGTTCGAATCCTGCGTTCATCGCTACTAGACGGTGTATAACATCGAGACCGGCTTTCTCGTTTGTGCTCAACAAGTCTTCCGATTCCTACAAATACATAGTTCCTGTTCATTCCTACCATACATCCCCGCGTCTAAGGCACGGTCCTGCTAGAATGCTTTACTGACAAATGAATCCACTAACAGGTCTCGGACGAAACGCTCTCTCTCTTTCTTTCATTCTTCTCCTAGCCTTTCTATTTCCTTCTAACCAAACCGCCAAATACTATATGTTATGAAAACATATTAAATTCATAAAAAATATACATATAATGTGCTTTTAGACCCCTAGATTTTTACACCACTATTACTTACATCTTCGATGAATATTGGTATGTACAGTGGCTTTATTAAAATGAACAAAAGGGGTTGTTCAAATTATTATGTTCTGCAAAAAAATCAGTTTCTTTTAATTAAGGAAAACGGTAATGACATAAATAAATCTATTACCAAAGATAGGCATATTCATACGGACTAAAAATCTCTCTTTACTTTTGTGTTTTAGATATTTAAATTTTGGGGTATATTCTGCCAACGCTAGCAAATATTCGACTTGTTCACAACTACTTCTTTAATGATAAACAATATTTTATTATTTAAATTAATAATAAATAATGAATAATAGTTTTTTGTCTGTCACCGCGTAAAAATTTACAACAGCTAAAAATAATAATATAAACCAATTATATAAAATTTTCAATTAATATGTCCAACTATTTTTCTACACAAAATTCGCGAAAAATCACCTGCTGTATAACTCAACAAGAACACCTCTCTCCCTTAAGATTTCATTACACACAAGGGATAAGATGGAAATGAATGTTTATCTGCAAGCTGTAATTTCACTAATATTATCGACTTTTTCATTAAATTTTTAGGGAATATATTGTACTTGAAAGATTGCTCTATTGAATTAAAATATTTTTAAAACACTTATTTTTCTGACTTATCAGAATGCCTATGTCTTTGATAATTAAACATGGTGTCCATAAGCTTCTTTCAATTTTTTTTTAACTTTCTGTTATGTTTCTGCTAAATTTTGGGAAAGTTGCTCGAAATTTTGCGTCTGTATTTGCATAACAAATCATTATTACATACACCTACAGAAATTGCTGTAAAATTAGTTCAGTTGACCCTCTGTTGCATTTTGCTGCAAATGTGCTAGATAAAATAATGCACCACAAAATTATTTTATTATTTTATCAAACATAAATGAACAGCATTTCATAATCAATGAAATTATTGAAAACATTTCTCGTCTGTTGTAATTACTATTGTTTTCTATTATTATTATACACCTTTCCAAAATATTGCAAATTTATAATATTAAATCAATTCTGTTAAATAAAACCTTTCAAACAGAAAATGTTAGTTTACTGCTCTTTTCCTATAACTTTTACCAGCGATATTTCAAAAATGTATTTCTTTTTAGAACTGAAAAAATCATGCAACAAGAGGTTAATAATATTTAAATTAAAATGACCAATATCCAATAAACATGCATGTCTCAGCCGATAAAACGTGCAAGGAACCATTTTGATCGTTCCGAAAAATAGAAATTACTGCGAAATTTGAACTTCACACATTTCTCTTTTATTTTAGATGACCAGAAATGTATGCGGATATAGTTACGAGTCTTCCAACAATAGAGCCGTTTATTTTGAAAGTGGGGCAAGTCCTTTTTTTCTTATTGCGAGATATACAGGGGTTTGTATTTTAATAAATTTAAAAATATTGGTAAGCACTAATAGACAAATTTTTTTGTATTTTGTGGTGTTAGATAATGTATGTTTATCATCCAATAGTGTCGAAAGTGCTGGCTAAAGAAGATAGAGGTGTTATTATACCTAAATGGACTTTCCTCGCATTCAAAATTAATCAATTATTGTAATCGTTAATTAAACTGATAGTATTTCAGTTATTCAGTTATTCTTCTTCTTAATTTCTTTAAATCATTTTGGGTCTGAATTGAATTTTTATAATTGTTATAATTTTCATTGAAATCGTTCTGAGTCATTTCTTTTAATAAAGAAAACCACAATTCATAATTAATTTTCAAATAACAGTGAACTTGTGAACGGGTTTTGTGCGCCGATACTAAAATAAGATCTGTGTCGGCTTTATAGAATATTTATTAGAAACTGAATTAGAACTTACTTGCAAGCTGATAATAGAAATCAGCAATGATATCTAGATCTACACTCAAAATAAACATCTACCACATTCAAAATAAACATCTTCCTCTTCCCGTTAATCACGCAAACTTCCACCCAAATATTAGGGAATTTCGATTACTTTCATTATAGATTGTTTTCAGATAAAAATACCATATTAAATTTTATCCAATGTTATCATTATCTTCCTTTTTTTAAAAAATGAGCCGATCTCACTTTCAAAGTAAACGGCTGAGTTAATGTTTATTGCTACGTTGACACGGAATTTTTATGATCTCGAATGTTTAATCTTTATTTATGCTCCGTATTATGAGACCAGGCTGCGAAACATAGACTCGCAACGTTACCCACCTCGGATCTATATTACCGAGATGATCTTCGCCGCAAAATTATTCCACCGAGTCCAGTCAGGTGCACAACGGTGATTACGTATCTCAGGCATGCTGCTCGCCAATACTTATCCCTGTGCACTGCGGTAACTGTGTTTCGTGTAACCGTAAACACACACACAGCTGCTCTCAATGTTAATTTTAACACTGTATCTCATCGCATTCAAAGTTTCGCGACGTTTTAATAACTCTTTTACCTCTTTAATGCATTTACAAGTAACTAAATGTTCCGTTCCTTTAAACAACGGCTATTTTAAAGTGAAAATAAAATGTAGTAGGCATTAAAAAGACACACTTACTTTTATTAAACCTAAAGAAAGTCCATAATGAATGTTCGAATAATTCCCTTTTAAACAATGATAATATCTTCAAAAATTATGATTACTGTAAAAAGTGCTCATCGAAATCTAATGCTACACGAAGCAGGTTTTGCAATAAAAACCACTAACTGTCGTTTCAAAAGCTTAAATGCGTTTAACACAAAATTATCTCTTTAATATTTTCATGTAACTTGTATATTTAGTACGTATGAAAAAATGAGTCTGTCAGTTTGGAAAGCAGTAAAATGGTTATAAAATTTAGATAATAAAGCGATGAGAATAAGATTGACCTGTATCAGTTACTTTCGACTTTTTTATTTCACGACGCATATTAACTAACTAATAAAATATTCAAATATACTTTTTCACCAATCTGGTAAAAGAAACTTAAATACATTTTTGACTAATTCATGAAACTCATATTTTTTTCCAGTTTTGCTCTAAATTGACAAGGAAATAATTATATGTTTTATAATGCATTAAATGATAGTTAATGGTTAATGACCTGCAAGACAAATTTTATTTAACTTCTTTTTTGAAGGGATAGTAAATATCTTACTTATTGACGGCGTTTTTAGAAGCAAATATACATTAAAAAGTATTTAGATCAATAATTATTTATTATGTTTCTCCGATTTACGTACATTAAATGAGATATTTAAATTTGCCGTTGCTTTAGTATTTTTGGTGTGAATTTTGTGTGTAATTTACTTCGAAGAAACAAATATAAATAGTATATGTGATTAATCATTTGTATTAAAAATCTTGAATACACATCACAGCACACCATACCTGTTGAAAATTATTGATCTGCAAACAGCACGATTGTTTTATTTGAAAACATTTAAATATTCCAAAAAGGTAGGAATAATACGATAAAATGTTTCAAACAAAAATTGTACGATATCGAAGAGTAGCACAGTATCCTTTGTTAATTTGCTTTTGTCATGGCCTTAAAACGTCATGTGAAAGTCATATTAATATTTGTGATCGAGATAGTATATTTTCTTGTACAGAGATTAATTCTTCGACGCATTTTTCATAAAAACAGTATTACCTACAATATCAATAAAATCAACAGCTTGTGAAATATTTTAATTTGAAAACTGGGATATTTTGTTCAAAAATTTTTAATATCTCACGAATTATTGATATATCTTTGATGTTTCATCCTAATACTTGTTTATATTGTATACAGTGAAAAATTAGTCTGTATAAAGAAAGATACACTATTCTTTTAAAAAGTATCGGTATGATTAAACAGGATTAAACAAAATACGGCATAATTATCTGCTTCGATATCATGAAATTTTTATTTATAACATTTTTTCGTATTGTTCATATTTTTTAAGATATTTGAGTATTTTCAGATGATACAGATAGTCTCTATGACTAAAAAGATTTAATTCATATTGGCGACGTTTTTAGAACTCCTTTTTTCAAGCACGAAAAATTGAATTTTGTCAACCATTCAGAGTTCAAGATATCTTGGTTTAATCAACTGGGATTTTCTTTTTTATCGATTATCAGCGGATTAAACTGTTGACGTTCTCTATCTTCATTTAAATTTCATCACTGATAATTTCATTACTTTTTTCAATCATATTAAATCCTCTTATCCTAAACGGTTTTCTTGCGAATTAATGTCTTTTCTTAAATTAAAAAAACTCGGTTATTGGCAATATAAATTTTACTTTACATGTAGTTACATTTGTCATATATACTTTTTTTCCTTGATATTTCATTTTCTTTGGCTTAAGAGCTAAATGATAACTTTTACCAGAAAAGCGCCGTATAGATTATTCACGGCGTTAAGTTATCCTCTTCATGCTATACTAAATGATTCTGAAATTTCATGAACTCAGTAAAACATGCAAATCTGTCGTCGGAATTGTATTACGATAATAAAATATCTACTTCTGGACGATTCATTTATTGATCATAACTTTGTGAAATGCTTTAAATCGGTTCATGTTAATAACACTCTTTTCTGTTGCAATACTATAATAGTTAATATGTATTATCACATATCGACGTTTCTAGTTTTCCTATAAATGTCAACGAAATCCACAAATGCATTCACCATTTTTTTAAGATTAGCCAAGGTACTGATCGCATTGTATTCAAGGAACATAAATACATTTTTTTTTTTCATATTGTCTCAAAAATGAAAATTACAAAACTCAATCTTTTCTTTAATTTGTTAGTGATATATGACTTTTTATCAACCGTTATGTTATCGTATTAATTTTCATTTCAAAATTCAACGTGCTGTATTAGAATGTATCATCCAATTGAAATTTTTAAATAATTTAAATTTAAATGTTAATCGAGAAATAATTAATTCTGGTTGCTTTTCTGCTTTCTTTAACAATTATCAAATTAATGTAAAAATTATTTGAAATGGTACTTGAGACATGTAACAAACATGTTGACAAAAAACCTTTACTTTTCGTTAGAGATTGTAATAAGATATTAAGTAAATTTCAAATTTGTATGTTTGCTTCAATTAGTTATCGTAGTAGACAAAGAGGAGAACCTTATTATTGAAGATTTTAAGAAGATACAGATCTTATTATTAGGTCTTATATTTTAACAATTAACAATTAATAATTTTAGCTTTTTTAGGTCTTGTAAACTGAATAAGTGACTTTGAGCAACTTTGACGTATCTATAATTAGGTTGCTCTTTCACATCAAGAAGTAATATACTGTATTACTTAGAAAAAATATCGAAATATTTATTGCGACATTAATATATAAATTTTAAATTATACTATATTATAAAATGCAGTAGGAACGATATCTAAATGTTCTCCGCGTATTAAATATTTGATGTTTAATAATAAGATCTATCTGCATCGAAGATATCCGCTATAACCCTAACATTTTGCGCATGCGCGATAGCTTGCATCAAGGTAAATCAACTGGAGGGAATTTTTAAACTTTGTGATGAACATTCTCGAGGATCGTAATTAGCGAGAGAATTTGCCAAGTGATAATACACATTAACTGTCGAGGCAAAATCTACGTAAAGCCTCTTGCTCGTACAACTGTTCGTACGCAACATAAATATTGGAATATTTTAATTGGTGGACCGACAATGCATGCAAATCTGTCGGAAACGCTGCTGGGAATAGGTATTACGTTAATACGAAATATACGGATCCCCGACGACGTTAAACCGATTTACATAAATCGAGCGATCGTGTCACAAACTAATTCATTGGTTGACCACTTTATTGCCCTGCATCACGGCACCAACGATGTGGAAAAATTTGCTTCATTATCTTCGATTTCCGGCTCATCCACCGAACTGAAATACATTCACGAGATATGATCTTAATGTCTCCTGCGTAATACTAGCTGCAGCTTCAACAAATAACAAAACGTTTATGTACACTACTATTCAAAACATCAAAGCCATTTGCTAAATCGGTCATAAGAATCTGAAGAAGATAATAATAATATAATAATACTAGCTGCAGCTTCAACAAATAACAAAACGTTTATGTACACTACTATTCAAAACATCAAAGCCATTTGCTAAATCGGTCATAAGAATCTGAAGAAGATAATAATCTTCAGTATAACAACGGACTCTTAATTAAAACTGAAATAGTTCATTCATAATAAGACACAAATAAAGTCACAGCTCGTGTGGACGAATTGACTGAAGAAATACTAACCGTCATTTGTATTTAAAGATCAATAATCATAAACATTAAATTGTAAAGTACTTGAGCAATTGCTTGCGACGGCAAAAAAGCAGCTACTTCATATTAAAACCATAAATAAAGTGTTTATGTAAATATGTTTAAACTAGTATATCGTACGTGTTATTGTATTAATAAATATGTATATGTGTTACTTTTTATTGCGAAATAGTTTCACATATTTTCACAAGTGCAGTGGCAATATTAGTACAGCTTACAGTATAATATTATTTTGATTAAATGTTTTAAAATTTGAGACATTTTCTATCATAAGTTACTATTTTTGATAAATAGAAAAAGTGATGAAAATACATAAAACTAAATAAATACAATAAACTAAGCCATAACAAGGTTACATGCACGAATACCAATATTAACGAATATATTCAACTATTTCTACTCGAAAGATAATTCACTACATTTTATAAAAATCTATGCTCATTGATTCCTCCTGACAGTAATGAGAAGTGAAAGTATCATATAACTTCTGTGGATGAGTATTTTTCGTAATTCCAAGAAGAAGAAAATCGATTAACACATACCGTACTTCGACGAATCTAATTTTTAATACAAATCAATTCGAAGTTGAAGTCCAATTATAATTTGTAATGTATATAAAACAAACGTAACATTTTAACTTCTCTTAATCGTTTCAATATTATAGCTGTGAATAGTTAGTTCCGACTGACACACCGGACAAATAAAGCGTACGACGAGAGGTTAAAGCGGTCGAAAAGTTATTGACCTACTCTAAAATGACCTATTCTAATAGAGCAAGTAGTTGAATGGAGGAAAGTGCACGTGTCACTGGCTGTTTGATATGCTTTAAGTCGCTTCCTGGAAAAGTACATTTGTAGAGCCGTGAGTTTAGTTACTTATCGAGTAACACCTCTACAAGATCTAATACATGTTTCTTGTATAACTAGTTGTATATTGCTCGAATCCTGATGAGTATATAGAACTCTGTAAGCGTTAGAATGTATATAAGACAAGGTTGAACACGTTAATTGATACAAAGCACTGTTCGCGAAGTTTAGGTTTGTCTGAATAAAGTTTGTTGGATCATCGATACCATAGACTCTATTACCTCGGTAGCTATGAAAGAGACAGAAGATAGAAATTGTATCTGGAGTCTGATATCGGGTTTCATAAGGTGGACCGAGTCGGTTTTACTTCGGTAACGAAGCAAGTTTCGGGAAGGACGATGCTGCATTTTCACGCTTTAGCCCATTTAATAGATATATGCATAACAGTGAAACCGCAAATGCTTCAATTATGAAACAATGAATTAGTTAGAACCTCTGGTTCGAAATCTAGCCTCTTTGCAACCCCCTGAGCTTCTCGCCTGCTACACGCTGGTGCCAACTGACGCCAACTCCTCGTGCTAACTTGCTACCGTTGTTTCTTCGAGTTAACCAGCTAACTTCATAGCAATCTACTCTGTCCTCTCCTTTTCTCTCACCCTATCCTTCCGTTGTCCTCCTTCCAACCTCTGGAACACTCGGTGTCTACGTCGACTTTTATGCGGCCGCGTCTGCGGTTGAACGTGCGAATCCTTGTTTCATGCTAGCACATCCCTCCTTCTCCAGGCTTGTGAACGATCCTCTGATGCGTGAAAGATTCGAGATTTATCGCGCTAAGTGCTAGCAGTTACCAAGAAACTCGTATATCCTTCAGTACAGGAGATCTGGCTCTATAACCAGCGTGTATTCATGTGGCGTATACCGATTTTGACTAACCTTTCGAGTGTACACTTCTCTTTATAAGTCACAAAACTCTTAATAGTTTCAACTTTGCCTTTAGATTAACACCATTAAACATTTGGGATACAAAGTCATTTAGTAATTTCTTAATTGATATTGAACGTTCAAGCGTTAAATTATATTAACAAATTAACTAAGTTAATGAAGTTACAAATTTCTACATACCTGTACGCTTATAAATAAAATGCTCAGAGCAATAAAAGTTTATCATGGCAATTTCATAAATTCACGTGTAATATTTCTCGAATTGAATTCTACAAAATTTCATGTATAAAATAGCGGTTGAATATTATTCAAGTTATGATTATTAGTAATTTCTTGAAGAAAAAATTGACTCCATATTTTCGACGTTCTTAACTAAAACAGTTTAAATAAAAAACTTAGGAATATAAAGTATGATCGTTATACATAGAACAGCCCTAGGGTGTCCGGAGACGTACAGGAATGTACGATAGGTATATGTATACACACTGACGACGGAACATCCCTAAGTGATAATTTGCGCTGTAAGTACTGCACCTCGCCAAAATACGATAAAAGTTCAACCATCTTAATTATATTTACAATGTAAAAATGACAGTTCCATTTTATTCGTATTTTGTACCTACGAATACAGTTTTCACAATGAAATTTACAGTAAAATACAGCAACTTTTGAACAGAAAAATTAACAAAAAAGTGTCATGTTTTAATATATTATTTAAACAAATACGAATTTTTGAAATCCATTTTCATATTTGGATTCCTCATGAAAAGTACATAAAAAATACAATCTTGCAATTTAAACTATGCCGCTAGCTCTACTGGATATTCAACAAAATCTGATTTACGCTCGCCTCCCTTCCACCCACCTCACTTTGGGGGCTATTTTCGCCCTCTTAACATGAATGTCGTATCGAATATTTTTTCGAGAACTATATTATACATGAATTTCATCAAAATCGGAAATTATCACTTCAGAATAGTCCCTCGTGAATCAATAAAGTTTTAGAGTTAATTCTTTCGCACGATATAATTTATATCAAAATTCCAAATTTGTAAATTCCCCAATATCCAACTTTCAGAATTGTCATATTTTAAAATTATTTAATTTTCAAATTTTCAATTAAAAAATTGATAGGTTCCCAAATTTTTACGTTTCAAGACTTCCAAAAGTCCAAATTTTTAAATTCTCAAATTTCTAAATCCCCAATTTCTTAAATTTTCTAATTTCTAGGTCCAAATGTTCAAATAACCATATTTCTAAATTCTGTAAATCCCTAAATTCTCGATTTTTGAAATTGGTTCATGATTCCCTTTAGATTAGTTTTTAGATTCTTAAATTTGAATACACAAACTATATTTGTCTATAGCATATTTGAATATACAAATGATATTTGAAAATAGTGTATTTGAATATAGAAACTATATTTGTATATAATTGTATATTTGTATATAGTTTCTATTACGTGAGTGAAATTTCTTTTCCCGTACATCACTATTTTTCTTACGAAAGACTGTTCTTTGTATAAAGTGTAAAACTTACGCTATTGATGCGGGAATACTTGTATATTAACTTGTATATTATTTGGCTGTCGAGAACTACTGATCTAAATCATACTTACTGTTGCAAGTAATTAGTAACATGTCTGCACATAACTTGTGCATAATTTTATTTGTGTCATCACGAGAGTTCTAAAGTAAATTCTTGCTCTAGACTATAGACAGTAGTATAATACCGTCCTATCAAGAATTTACGCATTGATTTACAAATAACTGTTAAATTTTGTTTAAACATGAGAAACTATGAAACTAATGAAATATTGTGTGTTACTACCAAAAATCTTACGAATTATTCCAAAACGATGAACTATTACCTTTTGCTGTTAATTATAGAGCAATTTTTAAAAATAATTCTGCGTTGTGAACATTAGAAATGTTTAGCAAATATCTCACTGAATAAAAGTGCATTAGACACATCAAAAATATTAGACACTGCTGCTGCATAAGTTTGTAAAAGTATTCTAATCTTTTACGATAAAAGTAAATATAAAAATTCTGTTAAACTATTTCAGGATTCAACTTCCTGACAGCGATAATTTGAAAAATGTAGAAACGACGCTACAATCTCTCACCGATAAGATCTGGTGTTCTTCACATGGATAGTTTATCTATTTCGACTAAGCAAAAGAAATTGCAATCCTGTGATATACTACCAAAATATCTGTTCTGGAGGATCTGCAGTTGAAATTATCTGATCTACACTGTGAAATTGTTTTTCTTTCTGATGTTTACGATTTTAGCAGAAATATAGCTGGATGATTCCGCGCTAAATCCATATCACATTTTGACGTCGAAGTCAGGAATTTCAAATGAAATATGTTATAGTGCATGCGAAATTAGGGGGAGTTTAAATCACCATTTTGCTGACTTCGAGTTTATTTAAAACGCATCAGCAATGTAAATTTACAATTTTTGCGTATTCTCGTGAAAATTTGTGTGAAAACTAAATGCCCTCAGAAATTTTTATTTTAAAAACCATTAGTTTAATTGAATTACTTTTTTTTCATTTTATATGAGAAAGATTGCATTATTGTAATAACATTACATACATTATAAACATTCTTTTAATTTAAAAATTGATCTGCCGATATAGAAAATAATTAATACATTTTACTTTTAATAAATTCGCCTCTAATGAACTAGAGAACGTAAAAATTTGAAAACAATATTAACATATTCCTTGAAATTTTACTTCCAAAATAAATCATTGGTTAAAATGGAGACTTTAAAATTGACGTCGTACCGAGTTATTAAGGAATCATAGACTCTGTCGTATAACGAGACTCAAAGAAAACAAAAATTTATCCGTGTTCGGTCACTAAGAAATTGTTGAAATATCATTTTCTTATGAAAAACCATATCTTCATTTCTTCAGATAACATCGTTTCATTTCGTTCATGCAAGATTGTACGTTATACATATAAAGACAAATTCAACAATAACGCATAAATGTACTCTTGCTTTATATCCTAAAGCAAAAAATAACTAAATCAAAGAATATTCATTAGCTTAAAAATGATTCTCTTGACAAGATCTTAAATAATATATTATAATAATAAATAATCTTCAAATAATGTTATCCGTTCAAGGAATCGACGTATTTAAGAAAAAAATATAAAGTTGATATTTTTATAATATATAGTTTCATTTCATTCTTTAAGTATGATCTTAAAGAATGATCTGAACTTTCTCCGGAAAAAACTTTTGCATCTTTAGAAATAACAAAATAATGAAGAGTGGCAGAATTAGTTAAGATACTCTGCTTACATCAACAATCTTTCAAAAGTATATACCAGAGTACTTTAAATTTGTAACAAATGTTGGTTTATTCGCAGCGGGATTTAAATTAAAACCAACTGGGGCATTCGGAGAAACAACACTGAATCAACTAACGCTTAAACTTTACCTTTAACATTTAACCTACGTAAATCGTAGGTTAAGAATTATAAAAAAACAAATAATGGATAATACATAAACTAGTTCATACAATGATTCTTTATTTTAATAAAAGTTAATAACAAATAACAAATATAAGATTCGCCATTTTTTACAGGTTCCGTAAACCTAGTGATAATCATTTTCCTTGCATTATAAAGTCACATAAAGTCTTCAGAATACCGTAGAAAAAAGAAGAGAAAAAGGATTATTCGCAGAAAGATGTTTATGCAGTAGTAAAAGCTTTTAAAACAGGCGCTTCGTTATAGGTTGCCATTTGAAAAGTTTCATTTGCCAAAATTAATTCTGGAGAAAATTCTGGAAAAAAATGAATTTATTATAAATCAAATATTTTCATTGTAAAAAATATTACCATCTCAACTTTTTTTTCGATAAGTGATGAAAATAATAAAATCAATACATATTTTATATTTGAGATATTAAAAATTAATGAGTAGGACAAATCATGAATATTCAATTACTAGACCATAAGAACGTTTTCAAATTTTAATTAATTTAAAACTTTCTCCTTCAAAAATTTAGATTCTTATTATTTTATTTCAAAATAAAAATTTCAGATAAAATAATATTTTGTTATGTTTTGACAAAAATTTTACACTTTCGAAAAAACGTATTTAGTTATAATTTTACATTATCTAAATATAATAAAAGCTGCAATTATCTTAACTGTTTCCTTAATCGTTTAATCACTGGAACATTTACTTTACCAGAGGTAAATAGCCGCCTTTAAACAAAGATAGCTTGCACTCTCTCCTTGGAAAAAAAGTACGTTAAAATACACATAAAATCTTCTACATCAGCGAAGGTAAAGAAAAGTTGAAGCTCCTGTTGAAAAATTAGTTAAAACTGGAAAGTCTTTTACGAAAACTGGCGACGAAATCGTTAGGATGCTTTACATGAAATACATTTTAATTTATTAATACCATTCCTGTGGTATTTTTTAATAACTTTTTCCGATAAATGAGTCATATACGAATACACGCTTTAACTTGTCTGTTGTAAATGATATTTGACCATAATATGTAATGTATAATAAAAAGTTAATCGGCACAAATGAGCAAACCATGTAAAATTAGCGTGGTATTTATTATGTTAATATATAAAAAAATACAATATAAAAAGAAACAATATTAACATTTTAGTCGAAATATTAAGTTAGTAACTAAATTCGCAATATTTTTTAATATTTTACTTTCATACGAATGGCGCTTAATTGGATAGAATAATATAATTTATAAAATTTTAAGTAATAAATCTGTAATAAATATCGATAAGGAGTTTAGTTGTTAACCCAATATTTAACTTCCAAATTCAGCTCCGGCAAATAGTTCTATCAGCTTTCATCTTTTAAAGCGATGAAGTTATTGATCGATTTTCGAATTTCGTTTCCATTTCGCAAGCGTATATCGGAAAAACCACGATACATTGGCCAAAACTAATGGTAATTAAATAGTCTGATGTCAGAGAAGTACCTTCGATAAAGCAGAGCTTCGCATGTAGTATTAAAAACTGTTTATTTGTCTTAACAATTAACATGGAGTCTCGCACTGTTATGGAGCAAAATCTATTCACATTGTTCTGTTACAGAAGTTGAAAATTTTTCTCTAAGCGTTTCATTCAAATATTTTAAGTACATTTTCTGGTTTTCCATTGTAATCGTTTAATCCAATGCAAGAAGTTTGTAACAAAGTTCCAACCCAACAAGTACAAAAGAGTAACTGCGGTCGTGGACGTTGCACTCAATGTAGATGATTGTGGTGTCGTCGTAGATTCATTTTTACTCTCTGTTTCAATTTGTTACAAAAACGATACACATACACGCAAACTGCTGCGACATCCATTTTCCTTTCTTTTGTGTTTTTCTCGCCGTATACTGAAATTAAATATACTCGATTAGAAATGATAGTTTAAATTAGTATTTTTTAAGTTCTATAACTAGCTGTTGTTATGTTTGTATCCGGTGCCCATCTAATTATATTCCCTAACTGTAATGGGACCACATAATTTAAGTAGTTACAAAGAATGAGTAAGGTAAAACATAAAGATCTGTTTCGAAATTATCACAATAATTAGATCTTGTAGATAGGTTTTCTGAATATTACGATATAACAATACACAATATTATTCAGCATTACGTGAATGTACGGTCTGTAATCGCGCAATAGGCGAGGAGGTACATCAAATGGATCCATATCAAAAAATGGTAGTCAGGCTGAATAAAAACTTGATGTTATGCATCGTTCAATGCATAGGGGGTACCATCAGCAATGGGTTTGATACTTTATCTCTTGCAAAGAGAAAGAGAGATCGATGTGTAAACTGGAACAGACAAGTTAAGAAAGAGGGAGAGAACGATAGCTGGTAATAGCGTTGAGTGGTGTGGTTCCAGTGATAATCTACCAAGCACAATCCGCCCATATAGTGGAGATAAGGTTCCCCCATGTGATGCATGGCGTGTGGCTTGCAAACGCCCCCTTTTAACAATAAACACCTTTTACGCTTTGTTGACAGAGTTACTCTGCTCGATAATCGAGTAGTAACTGTGTTAAAACAGCACTATCGCATAATATTAAAAAAAATGTTTATCGATTATTTCATTATGAGTGTGGAAAAGAATATTAGCTAACTCTAACATGTCGTAAACCATAATATTTTCAGAACTAAATGGATAATATTACAACTGTTAGAACATTATGCATAGATAACTTATAAAATAATTATACTAAATAGACTTGGAAAATCACAGCTTTCGTTCATCTTAACTACAACTTCGCCGAATTTCTGTCTTTAATTATAATGGATCGCTATATTTCGTATTACTCTTTTTTTCGTATTCACAAAACGTATTCTCTATTCACATTCGTCTCGGAAGATCTGTCTCATACTGTTAAGGCTTCCGGTTTATCTCTCTTTTTCTCTCCTTCTCCCTGTCTCTCTTCTTCAACCTACCACACCTGTTCGTCTCCTAACGTTCATCAATTACACTCACGCCATTTCGTTCGCTCTTGACACTTGCACTAATTCCAAATCCCTAACAATTGTTTAGATTCTTTATTTTTGTTCGTTATTTTAACACTTCGCTTTTTTGGTACATTTCTAAACAGTAGTTTTTGCTTTTTATTTTTCCTATGTTGTCAAGTTTGTACCATTGGAACAAACAGATCTGCTGAAATAAACTCGAACATTGGTTGAAAAATTAATTCATATCTAAAAGAGTCACTTTCACATTGCTTACATATTTCATATTTTTATGTACATATGAAGATATTTATATACAGTAATTATTGCTGAAATACGTAATATAATAAGATTTGTACGAGAAACTAATTATTGAAAATGCTGTTCCTCTATGATTCTTACGTAAATCACGTTTCTGATGTAATTATGAACGTTTACAATAAAATTATTAATGAAAATTCTGTCTGATCTAATGTCCTCTTTATTAACCTATCATGGCTTTCTGTAGCCTGGTAAATTAAAATTGACATTTATTGGATACTTTAACACATGAATAATTTACGAAATAATAAAGACAATACGTTTAAGTTTAATATTTCATAGTTTCACAGAAAATTCAAAGAAATTTAAAGAAATAAGATGAACAATTAATCGTTAATATGATGTGAACGATAGTCGGATTATTTGCCTTACACCTGAATTTATTTTCTTACATTTCTCTTATCGCATACGTGTGCTGAATTCACTACTGAAATCCACATATTATGGTACACCCTGTATCTCAGCAGGGGGGATTCCCGGCCGAAATCGGACACCAAAGATTCGTTTTCGCAGAAGCGTCCAATTTTACGGTCGACCTAAGTCGTAAAAGACTATTCAGTTTCGCTTTTGCCCTCTACAGACGTATATTTTCAACTCACACCTACCTAGAATTCGTTCGCGCTACGTAACTGAATAAATTACTGAGATATAATGCGAAACAAAGGGGAAGAATAATGCGACGTAACAGTCACAAATTTGATTCAAGAGAGAACGGAAATAGATATTCATATATTACGGTGCATTATCCTTAAAGCAGCAGTGAATATTGTTCTGCGAATAAATATGAATACATTTTCAGTTACATGAAAGCGTTAGTTATTTTGTAATCGTGAAAGCCTACATTTTCCTACATTCCATCACTAAATCTAAAAGCACATTCCATAAAGAACACAGCATGCAAGTCTAAATCTTTATTAATAAATCACGGATGTTTACGTGAATGTATATTTTGATGTAATAATAAAATAAAACTTAAATAGAAGTTTATTTTATCTTTAGAAGGTATTAGACACATTGATTCTGCTTCACATACAATAATATAGATATTTTGTCCATTTCTTATAAGTTCTCGTTGTATTGTTATTCTGTCGTTATTATTGTAGTAAAATTTAAATAAAAGGATCCATACCGAGCAAGCCAAATAAAGTGTTACATGCTCTTTTCTTTAATACAACAGATATTGACTTCATGTTGTTTAAATATGTTTTAAATATGATTTTTTAAGCACTTCTTAAAACTAAAAATAAATCCATCAGGAAATTTATTCATTCTTATTTCAAGAAAGCATAGTAAATTTTTAACGGAGTTTTAATTTTTGTATTAACTAAATTTAATAATTTAGCAACATATTTTTTTTCATTTATTTATTTAAAGTCGCATCAAACGCTCGTGGGTTATTAGCGACTAAGAGTATGTTTAAAGCTTGCTATATAGATTAGATGCTTTGAGGAACTGCAACATGTTTTGAGTCGATTTGACATCCTTCAGGTTGTCCTTCAGAGATGATCTTAAATTCAAACGCAGTCTGTTTGTAGTGAATTTCCTGCAGTGGCTGATGATGTGTTCTACTGTTAGGTGATCATTGCACACTTCGCATGTTAGGGGATCTTATTTGTAGAGGAGATATTGGTGGGTCAGTTTTGTATGGCCTATTATGATCCGTGAAATTGTCACTTGGTCTAATCTGGGTAGAGACCAGGCGATAGATTTTTGACAGAAGTCATCTTTGATTGATTTTATGCGGGGTTTGGTTAAAGAGTTCCATTCTTCATTCCAACTATCTTTTATTTTTTCCTTGAGAATGGAGAGCGCAGATTCCAGTGATAAACTGTTGTCGTAGTAGTCCAGGGTTGTTGAATTAGCTGTTTCTTTGGCTGCTTTGTCCGCTTTTTCATTTCCTAATATACCAATGTGGGAGGGAGTCCATATTATTGTTATCGAGTTGTTCTTTTGATTTGATCTGGTGTAGGCTTCTTGGCATTGCTTGTTTGAAAAATCAATAATAATTTTAATCTGATACGATGCGAGTGTAGTTATCATTTTTATTAGAATGAAGCTGTAAATATGTAAATATTTAGATAAAATGATGAAGAAATTTCACTTCTATGAAAGTTCCAACTTGTTTAGGCAATAAAAGAACTGCAGCTTTTTGGTAATGAAAGATAATTATTTAGATTATGTTAAACAACGTCATTATCTTTCTTCGATATTTACGAAAATAGTAATACGAGTTATTTATGCATCAACCGAGTTTTCAGTTTATGCCGCTTTTTTATCAGAACAAACTTTATACCCAGTGTATTAAAAGATGCGTATCGTTATTCATTACTGGTGCTTTTTTAATGAAGTAGTACTAACGTGTTTTTTCTGGCAGGTGAGAATCACATTACAGCACGAAAGTTTCATGAAAATTTCTTGCTAGAATGTAATAATTTCTCTCAAAGAACGAAATAAGAGTCAGAGGTACGTATGCGCTGGCAGAGAAAATGTTTACGTTAACGTGTCGGCCGCATCACGGAAAGATAAAATATCCAGATGAAAGGAAAAACAGGCATAAAATGAGTTTTACGAGGACTTAGAACGATTATAACACGCCGTAGAAGAGCCGGCTAACTGCAAATTACTGGAATTACCAACAACATGGAGGAGAATTACCTAAACTTTAAATTATAAACGCATTTTCTTTCAAGACTGTGTTCTTCATGATAGAGGCAGTAGTAACTTGTAAATTGATCGACAAATAAACTTGAAAATCACATACAAAACAGTTGGAACATTTAACCATAAACATTTCGCATCTTTTTCATTAACAAAAACGTTCAGAATTTGTATAAGTGTTAGATATGTAGAGTTTGTATAGATGCGGATGGCGAGTGCAGGCCATGTGCGTTTTGTCAGGGTGCTTTCCTGGTTGCAAGGGAAAGTTTCATGAGGCTAAGGAATATTGTATAGTCGTCAAGGGCCATAGTGACGTTGGTGTCCTCACGGCCAATGTTTTGCCGAAGAGGCATTCTTGTGCAGACTGTGATCGTGGAGACACGTCACAGAATAAACGGGATAATTATCAAGTGAAATCGTTGTATTAATTTTAATAATATACCTTTCGGTTATTTCCTGATTTTTCGTATATAAGATTTCCAATTTTTCTTTGAACGATAGCGATTTAAAAAGTTTGTAATAAATAATTTCAATTCTAGTTCTAGTAATGAACATAACCTTACTGATTCTAATATACACACATACAAAAATCACATCAGTAGTAAGTAAGTATGTTTCCCTTTTCTTTCCAGCTGCGCTGAATAAATTTACAATTACAATGAATATTGCGATTTCCCTACAATGCTAGATACGTATTCTAGATGCAACAGGTGTAGTTGGAGAAATGTGTACTTTATAATATAAAACATGGTAACTTAGACATCTTGGGGTCAAGACATACTCTATAGAATTAAATAACAAAATGTAAAGACACTGATTTCTGATCAACTCGTTTCTCTTATAATAATTCAACAAATGAAGAACATTTCCATTTAAATTATCGAAAAATACTTATATGTACTTTACACTATTGTTGACAATTTTCTTTCGCTTCTGAATTTGTTGACTATTTTCGATTAGAGATGGGCGTGGTTCAAAGTGAGGCCGAAAACAACTATTTAACAATAACAAAATAACAATGAGTAACTTTATTCTTCGGCGAGTATATCAAGACAGATACGATTCCTATAGACTACACACAAATATATACAACTTCCCGGTACGCAGGGAAGGGAAAAAACAAGGAGTGGGAAAGGGGGTGACTTTCCCCAAATTGGGAATTCTCACTTTCCCCTGCCAAGGGTCATTCGGCCCAAACCGTTGTACGGTGACCCATCCGGCACTCGATCTCCTGCAAATTACCGTAACAGTAATAAACCCAAGGATCGCCTCAACTTTTCAAACTAAATGTGGAACCGAAAAAAAATACACCTACACCAACCTCAGGCTCAATGTGCTAACCAGCCGGGTAAAAATGGACAAGTAATGGTTCCTTGGTCTTTTATTGCTGCTATGGTAAACCTTCAATATTCGAAAATCTCCTAAATCTATAATTATTATCTACACTATAATATATTTGTAATAATAATAATACAATGAAAATTTGTTTTATGTTTACAAAAGTGATAATATCATTTAAAAGACCATGAATATATAGTCAGGTAGAATAACACACCAGGATTAATTGAAAACAGAAATTAAAATAGATTATAATGTTTTATTTGATGATTTGATTAAAACAGTTTATAAATGTTTTATTTGATGTAATTTGTATGATTCCACTGTTAAAATAATAAGCAGTATTAAGTGAGAATTTCGAATAAACATGCTGACTGTCATTTTCAAGAGCTTTCTTTTACTTCTTTATCAAAACTTAATATTGATAAGAAGTAATTAATTAAACATTATTAATTATTTTTCTCTTATATACAGATAACACTTTTATTTGTTGTTTTAAATTCTTTGCGACAAATTTAATTCGAAATTTGGTATCGGTTACGTAACCACTGTAGTACAATTATTATTCATAAATTTCTTCTGTGTTAAAGTTCACTTCGAGAACGCATTACGTTATTCTGCGTAATACTACGATATTAAATTGATTTTGTTATTAATTTTATTAGGGTCTTTATTGCTATGATCATTGGCCTAAAATTTGGTATCTTAAGAATGTGCAAAATATATGAATGCTTCCGAGTATAATATATTTTATTGTAAAATTATTTTAAGTAAAACAGTTTCTGTCAATTTACCTATTATATCACATAAAGATTATATTGCGTTCAAAATACATATAGAACAATTTGAAACCTTATTGTGTAAATGAATGTCAACACAATGATTATTTTAGTTTCTTACAAGAATCGATCAGAGGCCAAAGTGGCTAACGCCACTTTTTTATTTTTTTTGTAATTTCAATGTTCGCATTTAATGTAAGTATTTAAACAAAAATGAAATATTGAAAAAAGGAAAATGAGTAATAGTTTTGTTTTATTGACTCAATCACTTTGGCAAATGAACGACACACAATACCATTTTATGTCACATTCACTTTATGCTGCAGAGAAAGTATTAATATTGTAAAGTATTAATGTGAAAGTATTAATATACCTTTATTGTAAAAAATATTATTAAAAGATATATTCTGCTGTTAACAATACTTTTTTATCTCCAAATAGCCGATTTTCATTATAAATATTAAGAACAACTAGAAGAACTATGAAATGAGTTGACCAGAGTTGATCAGTAATTAGATGTTAAAGACTAATTATGATAATCATGATCATTGATTAATTGATCTTTTCTCGAATAAATTAATAATCATATTTAGCAGCGTTAAAATTGAAAATAAAGTGAAAAAAAAAAATAAGTACTGATAAATCAACTAACATACACAACCATTCTCTATGTCAACAAAATATGTCAGACACTTTAACAAAAGCACTGTAATTTTGCGCTCTAATTAGATTCTAATTTTGCTATATTAAATCTGAAACCTGAAATCATTATTTTAACTGGTCGGTCGTTGTGTCAATCTGTAATTTATAATTGTTAATATGTTAATGTTCGTTGTAATATGTGTATTTTATATGCAATTTTAATATATCATCGATTCTTAACTGAATTATTCAATAAATACAAATTTTCTAAGAACTGTTTAATCATTACAGCTACCATAATACTGAATTTCTAAATTAATCCTAATCAATTGGTGATAATACGCCTAGTCACTAAGCACAATCACTTGGTGATTAATGATTAGTGGGTAAATCATGCCCGCTGAATAAATCTGTATTGATTGCTTCGGTTATACATTAATCATGGATGTTAAATCACTTAAAAATCGTAATCGAAAAGTTTTTTTTAGCAAATCTTGCACTATTTAATGCAAAAATATGATCAATATTTGTAAAAATATTTCCGAAAAAATTGTTAACAGCAGTCAAATAAAAACATATTGGTATTGAGCAAGGACATATTTCTTAGCAAATAGTATATTTCTTATTACATAATAAATTCTCATACAATATAAGAATATATTAAAACTGATTTTATGCGCAATAAAGTATTTTCACAGTAAGGTAATGTGTGTTCATATTAAATCGCACAATATTATATTTAACTCAATTTCATTGAAAGGTTGAATTCGTATTTCACGTTTCCCTCATTACTGATAATATTAACAAAATAAATGAAATTCCACTGCACGATTGTCCTCGTATCGAACCGTTCTATCAAGAACAATATCGTTCGCAGGAAAAGATCGCAGTAAAAATGTCTGACAGACATCGTTCACAAAGCTCGAATATCATGCTGTAGAGTTCCTTTATAAATCAGCAATTTTCAAAATTAAAGAGACTTCCTTTCCAAAACAAAATTATTTCGTACTCGTGAGAAATAGTTCTTTACAAATTATATTGGAACAAAATTTGAAATGTAATTGGTGATAAATACAATTAATTGTAATTAAATGTAGTTGGTGCTAAATGTAATTAAATTCAATTAAATTTAATTAATGTAATTAATTAATGTAATGTAATTAAATGTAATTAATTACTAAATGATAATCACTTATAATTGATTTCAATGACTATTAAACCGTGCGAATTTTTAAGAATGTTAAGTCCACATTACTTCAGAAACGAACTTAAAATAATTTACATAATATCATAAAATGGAATTACTAGAAACAAAACTTTAAATATCAGTAAACAATTAATTATACAATCTTGTTTGGCAGACATTATCTTTTTGTGCATTTTTAAAAGTAACTTAAGATCATTGGAAACGATATAACTCAAAATATTATTGATAACCACTGTCGTATTAAATATGCACATAAACTGCCTGTATTTTCATCCACTTTTTTTCGAAATTCCTTCGAATGTAATCATCGTAAATGGTCATTGTTTGATACGTTTAGAGAAGTGAACTACGATTACTTTACAAAAATTTAGAAAATTTAATTTTATAGGCGTAGATAAAATACAAGTGATGGAAACAGAAATAATTAATATTTCTAGTTACTTCATCACTCCATAGCAAATTTGATTAATATTCGACTAAATAATATAAATCAAATAAAAAAATAAAGGAAGAAATATTTATTATCGTTAAGTGTTGATTAAACAAATAAATATTTATTGAAATAACAACTAATTCGTTATTCAAACATATTAATATTCTGTAAGAAAGAAGCTTTTGTTGTCGAGAGACAAAAATCAATTTATTAGTTCACGTTAAAAATATCAAAATAATATCACATACGCAAAATTAAAAAATAACTTTCAACGAATTTCTAAAAGCTTATTTGGTTCATAAATTTGTATGATTGATAGACACCGACTTAAAGTCACGTCGCTTAACAAGTAACGCCAAGATTGCGAACCTAGTTAAGGTTACTTTTGGTTCTAACTTTTAAAGTGGACTGTCACTATATAGCCACTTCAAATTATAAAGAAAACGTGACGCTAAAATACAGTAAGTAGTTCAGGAAGCTGACTTTTAAGACACCGAAAATATCAACAAGTTTTCTAATTAACAAAACAAGTTATTCATCTTATTTTATGGGTTTACTTTATATGTATGTATAAAAAATATCTAATTTCGTAATATTGAAAAATACATTTCTCAAAATTGATATCTAGATCGAGATCTCTTTTGTATACAACAATATAATTATATTCGCATCGAGTATGTTGTTTATAGAAAAAAATTGTAATAAAGATGTCCGACAAACGGCATCCACTTAGCTCGAATATCATGGTGCAGCGAGCCATTATGAACGTGCAATTTTCTCGCGAAGGGGACACGGGTTTCCTCGCGAAAATATATACCGGCCGTTGTATAATTTACCCCACCTAACCAAGCATGGCCCAATTACAGAAGTATGCCTTCCGTTTCAGGCATGCATTACACGTAGCTCGACTACACACGCCCGAGTATCGACCATTCGGCTTCCTCGACCGGTGGAACGCGACTCCATTCATTCCCCCCCTTCTTTCTGTCGCAAGTAATAACCTTCGTAGTGTTATCGTGCTATCGGAAAAGCAATAATTTTTCCATTCTTCCGGCGTGTGGAATCGAGGGGACCGAGCGTTGCTGGCGGCTTCGAATCTTAACGGAAGGACGAAGATATACGAGCAGCAAGAGGCGCGTGGACGACTCGCGAAAATGTAAATTGAAACGACGATCCGTGTGCAAACAGCACAAGTCATAATTCTCCTCGGACATCTTCATCCGCGCCGATCGTGTACCCGTGGTAATTATGTCAGCTTGCTGGTCAAACACTGGTCGATCGATAAACCAGACCAGAAATGATTTACCTCAACGTCGTTCGGCCTTTTCTGATCATAATTACCACTTACACGAACTTCGATGCAAACATGCGCTCGTTATCAATAAATCTCCGTAACAAGATTCCCTGCTTATCATTTGCATCGCAGAGCCTCCTTCCCAATGCTAATCGTTTCGGCTCACGATCTACCTGCACGATCATCTTTAACTCTTGCGACATGACATGGGTATTATATTACGCCGGTTCACAGACTCCACCACCAACGACAAAACTATAACACCTGCAAGGTTATGATAGTAAATCGAGCGAATAATTCGAATAAGCCCTGATAGTGAATTGTATACTTTTGAATATTTTGTTATCCTTATACTTGATATTAGTGTTTACATTGAATGGTAATATATATATTCTATTGAAATGGTAATACATAATTCCATTGAAATTGCAGCAGTTTCTGTGCTTTCATAATTAAAAAAGGTATTCATGGATCACAGTTAAATGAAAAACTCGATATACGTATAATGAACACAGCAGTGGATAAAAGTATAAGAACATGATATCTGTTTGTATTCAAAACATTAAAAATCTGATACCATTTAATGACATAAGAGCACTATAAAATGACACTTATTTTACATCAGTATGAAACATAAAGTTCCCTTTGATATCAGTATGATCATTATGATTTGCAACAGTATAAGTGATCGTATAAATGACTTTTAATATAAACGGGTTGTTTAGAGAATTGTCTTATGGGTTATCTATGCATAATACATATTACAGTAATTACTTAAAAAATAACAATTTTATATTCAAAGCATCACAACATGTATACAGACAATTTCAGTTTTAACTCTGCATTTGAAATTTATATACATATGTTTTATGACGCATTTATGTTATCAAATCGTATGAAATGTTTGATGTTATGAACGCAGAAAATATTCAGTTGTTACAATCTTATCGACTACTGTGTGTTATAGTAAAATCATTAATTCGGTAAATACACTTACTGTTAGAAAGATAGGCGAATGTATCCACAAGAAATGAACTGATTTCCTAGTAGAGACATACATTTTTGCATTTTGTTCAATAAAAGTGTAAATAAACAAAAATGCATTAATTTAAGCGGATTTTATTAGCGGATGTAGTATTCACGTCACATAAGACAGTTAGCTAAGTCGGAACTGAGATAAGAGCGACCTCTCGTTTATGTAGCCATGCTGATAAATGATGAAAATCACATTCCTACGATTGTGTTAAAGACGGCACCCTTTGCGATTATATAACCAATAGTCAATATCTGTTGTAAAAAAGTGACAACAATGTAAAAAGTTTTGCAATTAACACAAAGATCTTTTCTAATTAGTCTTGAAGTATAGCATTATCAAAACATAGGAATGCGGTTTCCTTGTTATTTTGTAATACTTGAGCAGTTAGTCTAGTAGTCTACTACACAATATTACAAAACAAACTGTCCATTGCTTCCTTTCATCTTCATACACCAATTACAGCTCTTTTCAAACTTAATTATTACTAATAATTAAGCAATATGTAGTTTTCCTAATACAATTAATCAATTAATATAATTTATCAAAAGTACGTTTGTACTATCTTCATAAATTATATAAATTTTTTGTTTCAATTCTGTAAAATTATTTGAAATTTTTTGACTTATATTAAATAACCATTGTATTTTCAAGTAGACATAAAACCTTTTATACAAAGTTAAATTCATATAAAGTAACGTGTTTATGTGAAAGACCACTAATGAGGACAAAAAACAGCTGTCAGCTTTCTTCTGTATTCCTTGGTTCTCTAGCTTTTAATTCGTACAAAAGACACAAGTACGTACTGCATAAAAACTCGCAGTTTCACACATTCTACGAGAATACGTAATAAAAAATCGTGTGTATTTTCATTTCAAAATTGAATTAAGGATTTCATAAAACTGTTTAAGCTTTATAAAATTAGGATGTCAAATATTAACAAAATCCCATTTTAAAAAATAAGTAAAAGATACAGAATAAAATTTTGTATGTGGTTTTGTTTTCAAGAAAATTGGATGTAAACATTTTTCAAGTATGTGTAAAAGAAATTTGTTTACAATGTAGACAATGACAAAATCAACAGGGCTTTTGTTCATTCTATAGACAGTAAATATCAATCAGTAAATGTAATTATTAACATCACTAAAGTATGTTTATCTTTGTTATTCAATACGTATTTTTTCTTATGCGTGTCTTTATTATCGACTAAACTCATCACATTATACACTAATAATACATACATCAATAATGTTATGAAGAATGGCCGATAATAAATTTTGTACTAACGATATGTGTATTTATTTAATATGACACATGACATTTATTTAATAGCATTCGTTCATCCCCCAATTAATGAAAAATGTTGTATTTGTCACTTTTTGTTGTATCAGGCGTGCATGTTTACAAATTTCTCGGATCTATTAAAATTCAGTTTTTTGAAAAATGAAGCTGCATACGAAATATTTTGTTCTGCATTTTTAACTTATTTTTTCGTATAGACTCACTCATTTGATACATTTGTATGTACACTTTCTAAAGTAACACATTTACTGTAACTACTAAGTTACATACATAAATAAATTATTACATAAATAAGTGAACTTTCATCCAAGTGAAGAATAATCGTATAAAGTAATTTATGCTTCATACCTCATTTATTCATTGTTTCACTTTATTTCTGATCTAATAGTAACTGCTCATTCAACAGCCGAACCCCCATTGTTAATTATTAAAAATATGTAAAACTATTCCATCTGAAGGTTATTTAATTTAATGAAAAAATCTTTTAAAAAAACATCTCCATCTTTTTCTTAATTATTATTGACAAAGATATTGCTATTAATGCAATTTTCAGAAAGACGATTATATATTTTTTTATTTCCATTCTTTTATATCCTTCGAAACAAATCCAACGATGTCTATAGTGAGTTTATACAATAATTCAAACTAGAATTGATTGGTTATCTTTTCGAATATTGGAGGACAAATGTCGAAGGTTCGGTTGATATTACATAACGAACAGGTCATGGTGGAGCTGACTATTCAGCTGACGCAAATATAACATAAGTATACACTGCATTGTACGTATTTGTTTTGTTTCTTTTATCAGTTGAGTAGTCAGTTAAACCGAGGCCTGCTCGCTATGTTTTTACCCTTACAATGCATTTATGCTAAACGAGTAAGAACGTACAGCAGGGGCGAGGCGTTTATTCGTCCCTATTTAATTCGAAGAAAAAGAAACAAGGAATGCTCGTTAAGACTTGAGTTTCACCGTGGTGGAAAAAGAATGAGCATTCGCTTAGTTAGTGTAAACACAACACTATGTTTGTGACGTGTGTTTCGTACACACGTGTTGATATGATGATGTTTATCGGTATAGATGATATAGCAAACTTGTAAAGTACTTAAGTGGTATTTACCATTATAGCAAAAGTAAGGTTTATGCTGTAGCGATTTTGCTATTAGTTTTTGTAAAAGACCGTCTAGCTTTAAGGACTTGTAGATTTGCACTCGTTCAAAACAATGCAACTTTCTCATTACTTTCCCTTACCCTGCCCTGGGCTAGAAGATTTAGTGATAACAAAGTTTTCTTTAAGTAATCTTAAATAGATTCACATTCGTAGTTGATACAAATCAAATAATAGTTAAAGAAATAAAATTCATTTGTTAATTAATTTTATGTCATAATTCGGTATATTCTGGAACGTATTATGATATTGCAACGACATCATTGGACTATATGTTTTTTAGGCGCAGGTTTGAGCCAACTGGACTGTTTTTTTTGTTGTTGTTTTTCATTTTTTTTTTTTGTAGTAATATTAATATAGGTTCAAAGTGTTTCTGAATAATTGTTATACATTTCTATATTCACAGGGTAAAAAAAGATTGTATATAATAGTATATATATTTATTAGTATTTCCTTCTAGTGCTCCGACATCTCCAATAAAAAGTCGCATGTTTTTCAATTTCTTTCGGTTTTTTATTTTTTACAGCTACAGTTTGCGATCAAAGAATCTGAAAAAATTTACGTGGACCTCAATGTTTCAGAATTTTTTAAGAATATTTTTTGCGAAAACAAATAGGAAAAATAGACCAAAAACCCAAATTTCGACTTTTCCCTTTTACTACCCCCACAGATGAGATAGGGGATTAAAACTTGGTGTGAGATGTTTTTTTTAGATATGCTATCGATTGACGTATTGGGTGCTTCATTTGGCTATCTTCTCCGGCACTTTTGACTATTTTATTCGGCTAGACCCTTTTATTATTTTTATTATATTTATAAAAATAAGACCCACGAGAAGTGGTAATAAAAGGAGAATCTTGGAATCAGAACCAGAATATGAAGACAATTTGGAGCAAAATGATTCGAGGAAATTTGGAAAAAGAGTAACCGAATAACAACGGAAATATTATCCGTTTAATTAACGATTAGACTAATTTTGAAAACGAGACAGGTCGTAGTGGTATAATAAAACATTTTTTTCAGCCAGCACTCCAAACGTTATTGGATAATAAACATACCGTGTGATAACCGTTGTATAATAAATATAACGTGATTACCAATATTTTTAAATTTATTGAAATGTAAATCGTTAAATATCTGGTATTAACAAAAAGTGGACTTGCCCCAATTTCAAAATAATCGGCTCATACGTCGACCATGCAAGCTATTCATTATTTATATGATTGAATATGATCGAATATTTTTATGAACGATATGATTGAGGAGTGCAACACAATTCGGGAGACTGAAATACGAATGGAGAGTCCGTGCTATACGAAGTGCATGACAGAGAACGACGATCATACAACGAACGTGACCGAGTGAATATGTCGTATTTAGATTCAAGTCAACTGGAAAATTCTGCTTCTTTCTTAAGAAATATTTATAAAGCAAAGATGAGCAACGGGATAAGAATATGATATTAGAGAAGTGGAATAAACACGTTCGAGAACACCATTGCCACCTTACCTTCTCAGTTTCTTTCGGTGTTTCAAAATTGAAAACTGAATAATCCATATAGTCCACAAATAAAAAAAATATTTCATACTTTTTGTTCCTCCATTATTCCGAACCACTGAGAACTTTTATTTCGTTAGTAGTGGCAATTTTTAAAATATATGACTTACGAGCATCGTTAAAGTAGGTACGTATGATATAAAAGATGCATGTACGATATTTCAACTAAATTTTCAGGTTAGTTCGAGCAATTCCTGTAGTACTAACCTCTGTGGATATTATTCATCACGCGGACCTGAACTTGCGAACATTAACCGCAAACTACTGTAGATATATGGATATAAATTTTTTATACGTGATACCGAAGTTATCTTTTCTTTCAGTTTTACATTGATAGTACAAGTATGATACATACGACCGTTTCCAAATTAGTATTAAGGGGTAACACCACTCTAGAGCCAGAAAAAGAGACCTAAATTTGACAATTTATTTTGGAAGTATGACAAGCGGAAAAGAATTTCTTTTCGGAGGATTTATTTAACACATATTGAAGTACGAAAAATAATTTTTTCTTTGGCATTTTCGTACAAAATGGGGGCGACAGAGCCCATCAGTGGAAACAGCTTTTGCAGAAACACCGCCACGGGAGGACGGATTTCTCGCCATGTGTGAGATTTGGAATAAAAAATAAAAAAAATTATAATCTATATTCAATTGGCCTTGGTAGTACGTAGGGGTTTTTTGTTTAATGAATTTTTGTAGAAGTTATGCATGTTTTAAGAAATGAATCGACTTTTTGCATGAAAATTGTGCATTGCATTGTTTATAAAAAAAAAAATGTACATTCAATCAAAAAACGGCTACGTACTACCATAGAGGATATTGTTGTGAAGCTACATTTCAATTCGATCCATGCAATAGTCACCGAGAAATTCGTCCTTCCAGTATGACAAAAGTGGTTTCGAGAAAAACGCGTTTAAAGTTTTATGAACATTTTAATCCTTCAATTTCTTGTGCATTTGGCCATCCAGGTCGATGTTCTCCTCCTCCTCTACCTTCCTCTACAACCGTTTGTTTTGTAGGTAACAGGTAAACTTATTATTTTAAATGGTAAAAGTAATACAAAGCCATGAATCGCAGCACGCCGTGTAAGTACTCAGTGCGCGCTCTGAGAAGCTGCGGCAAAATTGATAATTGAATCTTTTAAAATTTGTTTTCCACTATAAATCAAATGGCATTCTGTTTCTATGACCCTAAAGTATCGTTTTAGCAAAAAAAAGAATCGATTTTTTGAAAATCCGAGAGTGATTTTACCCCTTAAGACAACAATAATACATCTCGAACGTGTTTTTTGGATTTTTAAGTATGAGTTTTTACCCCAATATTCATTTCTGTGGTAAAGAGTTTCCATCTAATAAATCAGTGTTCAAATGTACTTAAAAAACATATACTTGAGCTTGTCACTAATTTTTTCTCATCTAATATGAATGTTCACTAATAAAAAAAAATAGTTTTTTAAATAGCTTTTTAAGTTCCATATCATACCAACATTGCAACAAAACTTGCACGTGTCAATCTGTCGATGTTCCTTGTTAGTTTTAGATTTGTTTATGTTAATCCTCATGCAACCACTGAACGAACTCCTCTAATATTTAACTTTTTTAATATATTTCCTCGATGTAATTTTTCTTAATGTTAAACTAGCATACCATTCTTACAGTTATCATCTAGGGTTACGGATGCAGAAACTCCTGGCCGCCCTTAAATACTAATAAACCACCATGGGCACCTACCTGCAAAAAAAGAAAAACGTTAATTAGTTTATTTATTAACTCAGACTTAAAATTTAGAGTATAGTTTAACTTTTATATACTAAATTAATAATCAGTTTAAGAAATTTGTGTAATTTACAAATATTCAATACATGTACCAACATAATATGCATGTTTACATATGTATACTGTACAGAATGTAATGTCACTGAATAATTCATTATAATTTGTATTCTCAATTAATCTATCTGTATATCAATTATACCTGTATTATTTATTAAAAATATATAATATTCATAAACATGTCTTTTAAAAAATTAAAAGAATTGTTTATATTGAGATAAAGTGTATCGATACAATGTTTGCAGAATGTTATAATCTTCACGTTGTTAGTATAATTTCTTACGATAATTTTTTTTTATTGTAACATATCTTACAAAATTATTATGTTTACTTTACTTAGAACTTTTCATACCATAACATATCTTTCTCTGTACACTTTTGCCAGACGAAAACATAAAATCTACTGCTTTATTCTTTGAATTAAGAATACATATAATGGCATTTATGACTTTGAATTAAGTACATACCGCATACGTAATGTTTTTAATCAAATTTTGGAATCTGTACCATTTCAGATCACAACCATAGTTATATCAATAGTTACAGCAACTTAAAAATACCATTAATAAAATCAATGTAACAACACTAACACTAACATACTGTTAGCGCGCGATGTACACGAGTACCTTCAGATGCAGTCGTGATTGTTCCTACTCGATGTGACTGTAGTCATCTTCTCGAAGGACCAGAATAGTAAGTATAATGTGTAATATACGTAACGAGTTCACGCTTAGGTCATCTTGGCTCACTATTCAATGCAATAAAACTCGGTGCTCGTAGTTATCTTAGACTTTATTCTGATATTCGACTTATTTAAAACTTGACAAATTATTGTTCCAATTGATCAAGAAAGTGCTAACTCCTCTCTGAGGGATTGTTAACTAAATGGTTTAAAGATTGCAAACTGAATGTTCAGAGGTTGATGACTAACTGCCTTTTACCTTTTCTAACCACCCTTGTAGCTTCGTGTGTACTTCTATCCCTGCCACAAGCATATTGGAGGGTGAGAGGGCGTATCTTAAATTTACGAAAATTAACTAATCAGCGACCAAGGTTGTCTCACCCCTTCCAGTGTGAATTCCTGGGTAGGATGGCAACTTGGCCGCTGGTGGACACATGGACGGGATTTAAAAAAAAAAACCCTTAAATACATTTTCCTAAAAATCCTAACCGTTATTGAGTTGTGAAGCTCAACAGGAAGTTCCAGCTATAAATTTATGGTGGTACTGAATTTTTAACATTCGAATGAATCGTTAATTGAACTATGGTCACCTAAACTGGCTAATATTGTCATCTACGTGGCCTGAATGTAAACAAGCCTGCATGCCAGACTGGCCAATAACAAAAATTGCTATGTTAATTTATAGTATCTTGACCAGTTAGAATATATCACCTTAGTAATATTCTCACAAGAGACATCACCCAAACAGTCACCAAATAATCACATATCCAAGTATCTTTGTATTAACATATTTGTTGTATTTTGAACATATTAGTTCGCATGTTAAGCATATGATCCACATTTCCACATCAGCACATTATGAAAAAGAGGAAAATGTGACAAAAATGTATAATTGATATTGAAATATAACATACTCATACAAAATTGAACTATTGCTGACGATGTACACTGACTTCCACGAAGTTATAAACATGGTTTTTCAGCTGAGAAATATTTACGTATATTACTGGCGTGTATTGCAACAGCAAAAATAAAGAAGCATAATAGAATAATAACAACTGCATCAAATTTTTATAGCGTCAAAAAGTTTTTGAACAGCTACAAAACAAAACATCTCAGCTACGTCAGTAACACTCGGTCAATTAATAACTCACAGCGTTATGTGGTGTCATAATGAATTAATGACATAATCTACAAGCGTTTGACCGTTAGAAATATTCATCAGTTAGATTTTTAAAACTTGCACTGTTCCATATGTAATAATTTTCCTCTAAATATGCATTTTCTCTCATCCTCTTGAAAGTAAGGTTTGGAAACGAATTACGTTATAAATGGGAAATGTTACAACGTACTCGGTAAAATGCGAAAGTCGTTGTATTTAGAAAAGCATACAAACAGAACAGTTGTTGCTCGTACGCAAATAAACTTATCTCAACGTTCTGCCCGTTACGATTACATAATACACAATGCGAAGTTTCAGCCTCTTCGTGGTCTATGCATCTTCTTGCTGTTCTCTCCGTGCTACTTTTTCAGCCAGGCAAAAACAGACAAATGTGTATTTGCGAACACACAATGGTTGCTCTCTTACTGAACGCATTTAAAGACACGTCAGTGTTTTCGGAAACAAGGAAACAAAGGATTGGTTAATTCGTTAATTCACAAATGTTGTCATAACGTTCCGTAGTGGGTGTAAGCATTTATAATGATATTTACAGATCCGATTAAAACAAGACTCGCAAACTTATACATTCAATTAAAATTTTAAAGTTTTAGTATTTTCCAGTGAACCGAAAGCTGTAACAGAAGTATTTCTATGTTTTTTTGGAACGTTGAACAACAAGAAATAAAAAATATGAAAACTCCAGTATTATAGCATACGTAACAGGCATTTATTAAAAAATCGATCTATCTATTTGTGCTTTATTTTAATTATGTCATTATTTGAAACAACGCGAGAATAATAAATATTTTAGTATTATAATGTAAAAGCAAAATATAATAATTAATAATTTCTCCTCTCTTATTAATTAATTCGAACACTCAATACGATTTATTGTTTATAAATTGTATATTAATATTGTTTGTATATTGTTTACAAATTGTTGTTTTTATCATTAAGACGCAATTATATCGATTGTACTTAGTATCAAGGGGAAAACAATTTCAAATTATCATTTTAACAAAATGGATTCGCAAACATTGCGAACTAAATTTCTTATTTGAGAATGCTATGTATACATATTACGATTTCTTATGTATATGTATTACGTAAACAAATAGTTAAGTACCTTAAAAACCAATTAATTAATGCTGAAAGTCACTACTTAATCCTATTTGTAATGTTATAAATGAAAATAGGGAGAATGGCAGAGTTATTTGAATAGAATAGATTTACTATTTGTAAATGAAGTGTTTTAACAATATTTTACATATTTTTAATGACCATACTTTATCATAATGACAATATTTTATGTACCTTACATCAAACATTTAATTAAAGTAATTCAGCTGTTCACGAGTGTGACCATAGAAAGACTTGAACCAGATAATTTTGAAAATTGTTCTGGGGATCAGAATCTGGAAAAGTTACCGACAGCGACATCGTTTTCAAGACAAGAAAATGTAAGAAGTTACTTGAACCGAAAGATAAGAAGACACTTTGCTTCAATATTTAAATTTGTGCGAATACTCAAAGGAAATGATGTGACCGATATTAAAGTTATCCTAAAGCCCAAATTTCAAGTTCTGAAACATAAATTGTCTACATCATGTTATGTTAGTAGAATAAGTTTTAGCCAAAATGTTTATGGTTCATTGTAATTTTATGAACTCCTCTAATCATATTATTTGTTCAATTGTATGTTTCTTCTTAATTTTATTTTCGCAATCAGCATATTTTTTTTAATTAGTAGATTCATAATTGTATCAGTTTCACGTACATAACTTCAAAAAATATAATCAGTTCTTTTGCATTACAAGACATATTTGTTTCAGAATATAATAAAATATTGTAATTAATTTTGAATACAAGGTTTACGTAAGTATTATATGCAATTATTATATATTTGCATATTATATGCATTTCATTATAGGTTCCTTATCAAATAGTGAAATGTAGTGCATGTGAGATTGTATGGTAAAAATATAAAACATCAATTCTACTGTACGTTCACTTCAATTTTCAATGCTATAAATGTTTAACTAAAAACGTGTTGTTTCTTTGTGATGTTGGTATACTTGTTCCGGGCTTCAGTAAAAGTTTGTAGTTACATTGGATACATAGTTTGGATGTGGCAGTCAATTAAGTAAATTATGTTTTAGTGTATTAAGCAATTTAACAAGTTTGATGAAATGTTAAAGGTTTCCTCTGATTACCAGGATATTGCGCTTCATAAATTTTTATGGCAGGTACAAGATTGACCGTGATAATGCACCACTTTAAACGTCAAGCTTGTTCGAGAGTATTAAACTAAAAGTAACACTCTTACAATACCATAACCATGACGCCGTAACAGTGTCATTTTCAGCCCAAAAACGTTCACTACACATAGCACCCTATGGTAGTTTCCAGAACAATGTTATTTGTTATTGTTAAAGACTAACGTTATATAAATATTAAAAACATAAAAAGAAACGTCGCTGAGTGAATTGAAAACTATACCAGAAAATGCATTCTAAAAACACATGTTTTAAAAAAAAAAAAGAAAAAACAGTTACCACAAGTGTTTTATATTTAAGTGAGATCAAGTTGAAGAAGAAAACATAAACAAAAATAAGTAAAAACATATTTCTTTTTAAACAAACGAACATTGTACGACTTAACTTTCTGGCGAAACCTTGTATCATAATTTTCACATGTTTCAGATCTGTAAGTAGGTAAGTGACTGTTCTCGTCCTCGTAAAGCATTCCGTAAATACGAAACTATAAGATTGGCATCGATCTTGACAATCTGGCATTCGGTTGGAAAATTAGTCCTCGGATATATACAATAAATGGTTGAGCGCGTTTCTTTACAAGGGACATTTGGTGGGCGCTAGTAGATTCTAGGTTTCACTGGCGGTACGAAGGATCAAACAACATGGACGGACTCTGGACCCTTCTCAAGGTTTTTCCAACTGTGGCCAGTAAAACTCTACGGAAATGGATGCCGGAATGCGAACGGAGGATAAATGTAAGACGAGATGCAGGAAAGAAACGGACCGACGACCGAAACGTCCAAGGAACCTCTGACCGTTCCAGCATTTCTACTCGGTCCAGCGCACTACTTGTTGAGAGACCGATTCAACCAGATATTACCGTAGAAGAGTTTCTACAGCAGCCCGTTCGTGGCTCCGGATGCAGTGTAATTTTACGGGATACGACCGAATTCAAACTACTGACTTTCGTTCTTGCGAGTACACCTATCGACCTACCACTCACACCGGCATTTATGTTGATACCTTTAACTTTCAACCCATTCGCACCGGCTAATGTAATGGTATGTCAAGTATCAAGTACGTGTATAAATGATATACTAATATTATTGAGGATCTTTAAATTAAATAGATACTCAATCGCCTGCAGAAAAAGAAATATTTATTGAAAAAAAAAAATGTTAATAACAACGGAGGAGAAACCCTTCAGTGTAACAGTTTACTCTGTTCAGGATTGTCGCACGACTGACTTAAAAACGGAAAAGCTGAAGTTATATAGGGTCGCCGAATGGTCAACGGACCCATGGCTTTTATGACCTGACCTAAGCAGAGACGCAGTGAAAGTTGCAATGTAAAAGTACAGATTCAAAATACACATTACTCTCAACAAATATATCAAATGATTGAATAACATATTAGTATGTCAAATGACCGATAGAAATAGTAATACTATATATCAAATCATTGAATGATTTAACAAGCAAGTTAAACCAGCACTTGCTAATTGTACGAATATTTGCAAAGTTTTATTTTTTGCATCATCGATACATTATTAGATATTTGAATTCATAAATTTGGTAGCATATCTTTGGTTTCATTTTATTTTTACTTTTTCTCCTATTTCGAAGTTTTATGTTGCATCGATTGCATGTAACGGTTATTAGCAAGTATCGCATTAAATAGTACAGTGGGGAATTACACATTTTGTATAGGAAGTTAAATACAGTGGATATTTAAATTTGATAGATTTGAAAAAAATAAACGTCATTTTCAGTTCATGTAAAAATGATACAATAGACTCAGTTTAGTTCCTGATTTTGATTCTAGTGAAATGATATTGAATCTAAACATAAACAAATTGTAATTGTTGAAACATTTGATAATATTAGCTGCGATGAAGGTTTTAGTTTTAACCCTTATATAGTTTTTTGAGTCTCTTTGATCGTGTCTTTATGTTTATTTAAAAACAAATACCTTTGTCGATTAAACTATTATGAAATTCAAACTAATATATGTATATATTTTCTTTTATTTAACTTCATACAGAAAGCTGATTTTGTGAATTCACTTCACAATCGTACTTCTGACAATTGTTACAGTTACGGTTACGGTTTTCGGGATACTGTGAATGTACAGTCAAACTGGAGTGCACATAAAAGTTGAAAATGCGCATGTAGCACGAATGAATGAAGGAATATCAATATATAGAGGTTACACTTTATTATTACATTAAAATAGATATGCAGTTAATTATTTGTATATCTTGAAATCTAGAAAAAGTTAAAAGGATACATTTTAATCATACATAGGTTTTATATTACAATAATAGAATGAATCTTGTCATGTAGCAGGTGCCATAATATAACGTCTATTAGAAATACATATTCGAAAATCGCATCTTCTATAGACCAGAAGCAGACGAGATAAGCCTCGAGGCAGCGATGACAGGCATGGTAAGATAATTAGAGGAAGACACCCAGCTTACTTTACATTTTCTTCCTCTCTCTTTCAACATTCGCTTATACTTGCCATGAGCGATAAGCCCACTGTCACCAAGGCAAATTCTTGCACAGAGCTGCTATACAGGATATTAAACACAGGTCTCTTCACATAACTTTATCATCATTAATTGATTTGCGTTTATAAAAATACAAACAAGAATACTTCAGCGGAAGTTATTGTACTTTAGGGATCATATTTTCCGCATCATATTTTCCAATATAGTTTAAAAATCTGTATCATTTTGAGGGAATAGTTATGATAAATCATGAAATGAAATCAACTAGTAAAAGACAAATCGTATGTAGATAAATTGGATACACTATTACACCAAGCATATCTAATTAATAGTTACCTTTCACGTAAATCGGAAAGGTTGCTGTATTACGATATGAAATTAATGAATAAAGCACTGACAATAATTCTTAAAGAGAAACCAGCCAACAAGTAAACCTACGGAAGTTTCACTCCCCCAATTTTTTGAAATTTGGATGCGTTATAATATATGAAAATCTAAGAGACACGTATTTTTTTTACCTGTTGAAAAGCATATTTAGGGAATGAAACGTCCCTCCAAAATGGGGGAATAAAATGGAAAAATTACAATATCTTTGAGACCACTGAAGCGATTTTGATGATTTTTTGTATAAAAGTATTTTTCGATAGAAGACGAAAATGGGCCTAAGTATGTTGGAAGGCAAGTGAAAATTAGGGAGTGAAGTACCCTTAATGTGACCAATTTTTTCTACAAAAAATCAGTTTTGATCTGATCGAAATAAAATCTATTAAAACTTCCACAGGAAAGCTAATTAAGGAACACATTTTTATACATATATATTTATTTGAGGAATAAACAACTCCTAAATTGTTGCGCTCGTTTGGCATTACGTATGTAACACCTTGCAAAACTATATTTTTCAACTGTTCGATCTTTTAATTAATATATCAGTTTCTTTAATCGCTGGACCTGAATCTGAAATTAGATCTTCAAAATTTAATATGGCGGATGCAATATGGCGGACAAAAACTCGAAAAATTACTTGAAGAGTCAGTAACTCGACAAGCGACTTCCAAAATACAATAAAATCAACTTTTGGTATCTATTATTAGTTATGTGAAGTGAATTAAGCATATTAAAAATATTGAGTGTTTAAACAATATAGTTAAAAAATGAAATTTTGAAAAATCCAGTGACGGCATTCATTGTATGCAAAACATTACTATGGAGACATTGGTCACAAATGTTTCCATATTTTAAAATGTAAGGGTCTAGTGAAAAATCGAACCACGCGATAGAGTAGATTTTCACCTTTAAGAAACACCCAAAGAGAGTTGCAACGTCGCTTTTTTGACGATGCCAGAAAGCAAAATAGCAACGCGGGTGACGAAATGAAGGCAGTGGTGCTCCGCGCGCGTCAGAGCGGTCGTTCGATGTCCTGTTTACGTATTAACACGATGCAAGTGCTTTAATAAACCGCATCAGTTTATTACAGTTATTGTTATTACTTTTATTGCTGCTGTTGCTATTATTATTAATTTTGATGTTATATTATTTATTGATATACTACTAGTCTTTTCATTATTTATATAACCTTTTATACTTTCCAAATGGTCATTTTTTCTAGATAATGTATTTTATGATATAAAAAACTTTTTTGTAAAAAATCATAATTTACGTAAAGAATTTAGTTAATGTCACTTAATCCTGGCACGAAAATATTGGATTCATAGTTTTGCAGTCTTGATTTACGATCCAGTTGGGTCCTACTATTTATTAATAATAAATAAATAGATAGCATAGCAATGAATAATATAACATCAATATTAATAATAATAACAACAACAAAAATAACAGTAATAATAACAACTGAAATAAATTGATACAGTTTATTAAAGCACTTGCATCTAGTGATAATAATACTATATAATAATACTTTATAATAATAGTTTATTATAAAATTCCCTTCACGACTGACTGAGTCACGTATACAAATTCACAGGTCAAACGTTTTTCCATAAAATCGACCACTCTTAAAATCACCTGAAAACCCCAGGAAAACTGTCAAACCTTCAACATTTACATCCTGAGCCGGTAGGAGGCCAAGAAAAGCCTAATCGGGTCGTGAAGTAGATGAGTGGAGCCGAAGGCGACACACGGGGGGTCTGGGGAGCGGAGTCCCCCGCGTGTAAAGCGACACGTTTTAATACAGACGGGACATCGAATGACTGCTCCGACGCGACGTGGAGCACTACTGTCTTCGCTTAGTCACCCGCATTGCTATTTTGCTTTCTGGCATCGTCAAAAAAGCGACGTTGCAGCTTTATTTGGGTGTTTCTTAAAGGTGAAAATCTGCTGCATACGGCGGTATGGTTTGATTTTCCACTAGATCCTTACATTTTAAGATAAACTGAAAACTATACTTAAAAATTGGTGCAAAATTGATCTCTCTCCGTGTTCAATAATTGTTCGAACAAGTTTAAATATTCAGAATGCATAAAAAAAACGAATACCGTTGTATTCAGGAAAGTCTATAGAATCTTTTCATATAAACGGAATCTTAGAATCTTTTATAGTTACCTCACAAAATTAGTTTGAATTTGAAAGACGTATTTTTTTTTCAAAATTAAATATCTTAAAAACTGTACGTGCAGGAAATAAACGGGTTGTAGATTCGTAAACAACACAAGACAAGCTATAATAATCACTGAACGGAAATTAAAACAGTGTTATTAGGGAAATATATGTGGTAATGATTATGAAAGTAGTCTAAATTTCTAAGACTTCAAAAGAATTAAACTTTTCGCCTACAACTGAACAAAGTTTAAATTATATTTTACTTGAGAATAATGTAATTATTGGAAAATTCAATCGTTTTAAAATCTTGACTTATTGTTAAACTACTTTCATAATTACCGGCACATACGGTTTCGTTTCTATTTCAATATTTTTATGAAGTAGTGTTTATGCCACTTGGAAATAAATTTCTAAAAACGCAAAATTCTTGCCACTCAGAAATAAATGTCTAAAAATGCGATATTTTTTTAAATCGTCAAGACGACTCAATCGTTTAAAGGCTGTTACGCTCCAATTTGAGTTATCGTCACATCGCTATGGTAATTCAATAAACTTCATAGTTAAGAAATTCGCATTTCTCTACCACGTGATTCGCTATCGTTTCAATGCGGCTTTGCCGCATAAATATGTAATTGAGATAGTGTAGTTGAGCACGCTATGCTAGATACCGGTCGGAGCACCATATCGGCCTTTACGCTTGCATAGAGTTACATCTGAGCTGCCATCTATTTCACCAGCGTGGTTTAAATAATTGACTGTTCACCGTGAATTTAATCATCGTAAGCCACAATAATATAAAATCTAAAATAGTTCCGATAAAATTGAGGACATATGATTTTGAACGAGTGTTCTCTTCTTCAATAATTGTACGTTTTGATCATAGCATCTATTACATAACGATTTCATTTTAATAGTACCAAGACCAGATTTCTTATTGACCTCTTGATAAATCTAATCAAAGCAGTTGGATCGTTTAATGGTATTAAGGCCTTGCTTCCATATCAGAGGAAGTAGAGAAAACTGCACAAGATTTTAATGCTTGAACGACTGTTCACCGAGTTGTATAGATCGATACAGCGCCAATTTTGACAAATATCGAAATTTTCAGTACACCAATATTTTATCTTTCTTCTAGCTTTTATATGATGGTGAACGAATGGAATCTGTTACAACATATATGCACTAATATACAAATTTGATAGTGTGAATATTATTTGTAATTTGTCTTTAGAACACATACTCAAAACTTTTTGCAAACTTATTTCTTAAATTATATTCTGAATTTAGTCAATAAAAACTAGATATATGAATTCACTGGATTCACTTTATGTAACAATCAAATATAGGCAATTCTGGAATGGCGAATTAGGTTGATGTGTATTGACCAGGGGTAATGTTGCAAGATCGAAAAAGAAAATCTAAAGTGGCTAAAGTAGGTGACTTCTTCTACTCACGTTATGATTTCTATCATCGCTGACCCGAGGCTTATCTCGTGGAATAACTGTAGCACCCTGAAACTCGAGGGCATTTCGTAGACAGGTCTAGCCTAAAGCATTTCGTAGACAAGCCTGTTTTATTGTATCACATTGCTCAGAAAGGTTTTCCTGATGCTAGTGCCTGTACAAAAGCTTTTGCATATTGTGCTGTACGGTGTCATAGCAACAGTGACCTTTCTCATAATACTCCTTTCTATTCCATCTCTAAAGAAATTGATGAAACGCATGTGCAGACAACAAAATGTATTCCTTGTCTCTATTAAGTAACGGGACATCAAATCTCAACGATGTCTATTATTTGTCTTGTTTAAGACGTAATTTATCCAATTATCTGCTATAACAACTTAAGTACATTAATCCGATCAGATTTTCACATTAATATCTTTCAGATGTTCTAGGTTACCACCAGTAAAAAAATATAATGCATAGAAATTATAAAGTGTAGATTGATATAACTCATAGTTTTAAATTCTTTCTTTTGTACATTCATATTTTACACTATGATGTAGTTCTGATTTAATACTTTTGTGTTTTTAAATCACAATTAAGTGATTATTCCTATCAGGAAGTTTCAAAAAAGCTAATTTGTTTTAACTTTTATAAGTTTTCAAGTTTATACACCATCATGTCAAAGCAATTTTGCAATATTCAACGAAATGGTAACAATGCTATATTGAAACAGAAACATTGTATCAAACCAATATTTTATTATTTGCGAAAAAGTAATTTAAGGTTTTTTTTATTACTCGCTATATCCGTTGAAGTATGAATTGGATTGAATCGGATACTGTAACCGGTTTAATGTACTGTGAATCTGGTGAACTGAAAAGTCTTCTGTTCTGCTTTTCTTGAAACTATTCTTCTGAAAGTGACATTAGATTTTCAAAACTGCTCATCCAATTTTGGTCATACTTAAAGCAAATATTCTCTGTAATGTATTCTACAATTTAAGATTTTTTGGTATATGAATTACTTAATTTTGTAGAAATGTTTAGAGTTCGTGTCTTGTAACAAACGTAAAAAATTGTTAACTCTAAACTATATTAATTTATACCTATATTTATTTATAACTATATCTAATTAAATTTTTTATCTCAAAATTTTAAATCATACATCATATTAAAGTAATATATTTTCGTTTATAGACCGAAAAGAATTTTTAGTTTTAGACACTATTTCTTGACAAGGACTGCAGTTATGTAAAAACACGCGGCTTTTAAGTTATGGAATAATTCTGCCATTTTGTAACATTTTTTATTTGAAATATTGGAAAATAAAGGCAAAAGATGTGCTTTAAAAAAGTGAAATTGTTCACTGTATAGATACTTATTAAAAAAGTCCCAAGCAATGCAATCATTGCAGATCATCTAACAATGTATCTTCTTAAACGTTTTGTGATCTTTTTCGGTGGAATTAATGAAATTTCATAATCTTGTTACACAAATTTCACTGAATTGTTACAATCCTGCACAAACTAGTTGCAGTTGGTTAGTTCGACTGCAGTGTCTTATAATAGGTCTGTTCAAAGTTGTCTCCCAAGACACAAACGTCGTTTTGATTATCGTCTGCCGTTACTACCAGTACGGAAACACGGTTAATAAGAAGTCTTTGATCACAGTCTTTGAGCCGACGATTTTGATAAAATATTCCGTGAAAAATTGATAACAAAAATAAGCCAACTCATATTTTGACATTTTTGTCAATACTTATTATTTACAGAAATATTTAACATTTAATTTTTTTATTTCCAACAGCACTAAATTATACTTAATCATGTTTAAGGTAGTAGAAAATTAGGTAGTAGACAAATTCAAATTCTCGTATATATGTTTTTTTTATCTTTTAACATTATTTTACATTTCTCTAATTAACTTTGTATCTTCTTTGAACTTATTGTGAATAATAGAACAAAATTACAGTGGATTTAAAAAGAGGATAAAAAAATTAATGAAAAAAGTAAAGAGTAACATTGAAAAATGAAAAAATATATACAGGGTGTTTCTGTTTTTTATCACCAAACTTTATTAACATATTCTAATAGTAAAAAGGAAAAAAGATGTTATACTAACGTAGGGTTTTAAACCCTCTATTAAAAAGTTATAACAAAAATACGAAATCACGACAAACTGCTTCATCGTTTGATATCGCGTGCTGGGTATTTCAGTCTTGTCCGTATAGTTTTAGCAGCATATTTTATAAATAAACATAAGAAAAGATGTTTATATAAATATAGGCTTTTCAATGCATTATTAAAAATTATTTGAAACAGTATGAAATCCGATAATTATTTGTATGAACTATTGAAGGGGAATCATCTATAATTATTTCGTATATTCCTCAAAGTGTTGCAATAAAACCTTTAAGAGCCTACGTTATATAACATATTCTTATATTTGTATTTACAGAATATGCTGATAATGTATTACGTGTAAAATTGGGACACATTGTATGTGACATCGAAAAACAAGGCAGGTCGAAGTCATTTTATAACTTTGCTATAATCTTTTAATAAAATGTTTTAAATTCTATGTTAATACAGCATCTTTTCCTTATTTTTGCGTATGGAATATGTTGGTGAAGTTTGCGGTTAAAATTTAGGACACTTTTTATAAATACTGAAGAGAGTTGTTCGCCCCATTACTAGATATTAGATTGGCAGCAGAAGAGTATAGGGTTTTTTAGATTCGTTAAGTTTTGCGCGAACCGCTTTTGCGTATTTTCATCCTTTGTTCCACTCACTTCCGTTACGACGCTTAGACATGTAAGATGTGCGTTTATACCAAAGATACTTTTTCTTTTATATTATTCAATTAGTTGTGTTCATTAAGTTTTTGTATCATCTCCTTATGTTATTATATCTAAGTATTCATTTTTATTTCCTTTATATTAAACTTGAATAAATACATCCCGAAAAAAATAGAAAGAAAATGTATAAAAACAGGAATAAATTATTGACCATAAGAGGATTTGAATTAACGGAAGACTTATTCAAGATTCTATCACCTTACTCGCTTCACTACCATAGTTATTGTAGTTTGATTAAGTATTTTAGTATTTCTGTAAATTAAAGAATGAAATATTAAATATTTTCCCAGATTATGAGTATTGATAAAAACTGGCAAATATGGATGGTATTATTTCTGTCCTAGATTCATAAAAAAAAAGTTTTATCAAAATCAACGATCCAACTACTGTGATGTCTCCTTGTAAATGATGAAATATCAACTGATTAATTTCTCAGTTAAAAATGGGCCCTTATGCTAGACAGGTTTTATGCTGTTCACGAATCGTTGCATTATAAATCCATCGCTTAAAACAATGGTCATCTATTCACGAAGCCAGATAACAACAGAAAAGGAAGCGTAATATGGTCCGCATGACGTGATATGACGGTTCGTGGACGAACGGTTTTATGACGGGCACATATTCTCCAACTTGCCGCACGATTTAAGGCCAATTTACTCTAGACCGTCGACGTGATTTCCCTTCCTCCGCGTTCATTTCCTTGATATACATACTTTTATATGTGATCTGTATTTCGACATCAAAATGTTATTCGCCTCTTTTTCGGTTACGGTGACGTTATAGTAACGTAAGAGTATAGCATAAATTGGTTTTTATTTGTGCATTCGGGTAGGATTTCTTTGGATAAAAATACATATACAAACTTGAAAGTATTTAAATATTTAAATTACTAAATATTCAAGTTTTCAAACTTTCAAATTTTCATATCTTCCAAATTCCAAGATTTACAGCTCTAAATTATTGTTTCCAAATTTCAAGGCGCGCAAATTTGTACATTTCTAAATTCCTCTTTCCTATTTTTATATCTATAAATTTCTATATCTCCATATTCTTATGTCCTTCAATTCTCACATCTCTGAATTGCTTTATCCTCAAATTTTTATATCACCAAATTTTTATGTTTAAAAATTTGTATACATCCAAATCCGTATTTTCTCCAATTTCCATGCCCACCAATTCTAAACCCTTAAATCCTTATTATCTACATATCCGAATACCCCCAAATCAGATAGTCCTCAAATTCTTATGTTCCAAATTTCTTAACTCATCTTTAAATCTTCAAATTTCCAATAATGTATAAAATTTGAAAGTGGATGGTTCTCACGATTGCTGTATTCGTCCTAGAAAAGCCAAATTTTCTTCTGATTGTATCAACATATCATAAGTTGCAGTACAAAGCTTAACACTAATTCAATCCTAATGATAATCAACCTCTCAGTAATTCCGTTTATCGTCTAAAACTGAATAGTACACACACGCAAAATCGAACTACTTCAACATACACACAGTCTGACCTGATCTTGCATTGCAATTTATGTCTGTACAAGTAAATCGTAGGACAAATTGTAATGTGTGTGGCCGCCCTTACGGTGTTCAGCCGAGAATCGTCGGCCCAGTTGCACGAGTGCGCTGTCACCGAACAGTGGGTGACATACACCGGTCATAAAGAATGTAACCAATTACTGGAGCGACGTCACTTTACTGCATTTCAAATGTTTCCAATGACAAATATTCAATTAGCATAATTTAACAACGTACATTGGAACAACGCGTGGGCAACGTTGTAATTTTCCTGCTGCTATCGATAATTCGGCACGTGATATATTACGAGTTATTTCGTTGAATTTAAAGGGAGACACGGAGGCGGTTGTCGGACACAGTCCAACAAACTACTCGTTCAGACACCAATTCTACGAGCATCGGCCAATATTACGTACTACCTACCCCAACTTCCCCACCAGCGGACTACAGCATTTGCAATTCATATCGCGTCTCATGCATGCACGATGGAGTGACTACTGTGACCACGCTATGTCATCGGCCATGTTCCGTGTAAGTGGTCACGGTATGTACACGTACATGTATACGAGAAACGATCCTCTTTCGAAGAAACGTACCGCCCCCGACGGTCTACCGAATCCTGTCTGCCTAGCCGTCCCGTGGAGTGGAGTTTTGGTAAAGCCACTGCTTCCAGTTTGACCCACTTACAGTCAGGACCGGTGGAAACAACTGACGCGTGGATGACGATGACGAAAATGGGAACGGGTAATATACATTTCTCTGGTTACAGCTAACGTATATTTTTACGTGACAATGAATTGCTACTTTTACCGTCATGACACGAATTTTCATCGCTTCTCACTTGAAAAATATTACATTTCTGCCATAAGTCTTATTTCAAATCAACTCCTTGGCATACGACTTAGTTGTCAGACGAGTCTGTCTGTACTAACTATTTACAGCTACAATATTGGAACAAATAAAGAAAGTCAAAATGTTACGTTAATTTTGTATTCAGTGATTCTTGACTATGAAAATCATAATTGAACTTAAAGTGGAAATTAAATTATATTAACAATTCGAGTAAGATTCGTCACATTTGAACTATATGTGGGAGTCAAACTCGTCAAAGTATGTTAAGAGGTTAATTATTACTATAGGATGATTCTGATACCACCGTAGTAGTAGTACTCGAAACAATGTTTCACATATAGTTAATATGAGCGATTTATGGGCTTTTGAATGATTACTTCATATGTGCAAACGAATTGTTAACAAAATAATTTTTTAAATTATTTAAGAAATATATGTTGGTAATCTCTGATAAAATATCAAATCATTTTATCAAAATTTGTACATTCAGTTGGTAGACAAATCACAGGATGCGATTTTAATTAATTTAACAGTTATTGAGACTTTACATATTCATAAGCTACAATATGACAAAGCTGTGAGTAATGTACACATAAATCTCATTTCTAGAATAAATTGTTGGTGTGGATATAAATCTATGTTAAACATTCTGTTCCGTGTCTCTGTGGTTGGACGAAAACCATGATTTCAATTTAAACTGCATTATACCCGGTAGCTGTTCAATTTTTACGTATTTAGAATTGTAAATAAAAAAGACGGGGTAGGGAAATATTAAATAATTATATTTCTTCGCATAATATGTTCGATTTATATTTAAATGTCCAATTCTTACTTTTAATTACATTTATTATTGATAAAAAGTAATACATGGTAACAAAATACATCATACTGTAAAAATACGTTATATTGTAAAAATAATATATAATATTAATAAATAATATTTAAATAATAATATCTGTTCTATTCCATCGATTAAAGATAAAGATAAAATATGAATTTTTTTGTTTGAGTATAATAATTTGGCCACCCACTATATGATCAAAGCGTAAATATTAAAAATACGAATAAATCGAAATTCTCTTTGACTATAATAAATATGTTAGAAAGGAAAAAAAAAGTATAATCTACATTCAAATAATTTAAAACATAGTATCCATCATTGATGTCTCATATGAACAACACTCTAACTAATTTATAAATATTATTTATACTCCCCACCACTGAAATCCAAGTTTCATTCTTGATTATTGTGAAACACAGATTTATTAAACAATCTACAAACTATGTATAAATATTTTCTGTAACATATGTTAATAACAATTTTATCGATCAAAATTTTATTTTCAACTTTAAAAAATAAAAAAAGAAAAAATTTTAATTGAAAAATTTACATTCAAAATAAAATAGATCCACGTATGTTTACAGAAACTAGTTTTTATCAAGGAAACTCAAATATCGTATTAAATTAAATTATTTTGTTTACTAAAAATCATACTGTTTCTTAACTACATGTTTTAATGTACTTATTTTTGTACAATTAATCTATTCCAAGCAAAAGAAAAACATATGGCAGTAGTGTAATTAATTATACAATTTCTCTTGAGAATCTATACGTATATTAACATACTTTTTGTTGGTACAGCTACTCTTTAATTTTAATTTTAATTTACGAAAAGGTTATAAACTATTAAATTATTGTATAATGTATTTTATTCGTTACATTGAAGATTAATATTAGATTAAAGGATATTAAATATCCTTTTTCAAAAAAGGTCGAGTAAAAGTTTATAACTTCGTTAATACACCGCAGGAACGTATACTGTAACTTGGTTTACCTTGACCACGTGTTGAAAAAGTTTTAAAATATACAGTTCTCTTCGTGTAACATTTTTACAAACAGAAACTTTTCTATATCCTCTACCTCCAACTCTTACACTTTGCACTAGTTTCTATTTTTTATCCAATTCGCTATTTTATGTATTTTTATTATAGTTTCACTTGTAGATGTTAGGCTATTGCGTATCAAATGATGAATTTTGAGACACAGAGTATAACATAATTTGATAACATAAAAGTGCTTGAAAACAATAGATCAACAAGTTTACAACTTTTGGTATTCAATCGCCACTTGATAATATTCCTAAGTGGAATTTTCCATTTATTACATCACAAATTATCTGAAGTTTTAGCTTCAACAGTTTATATTACTTGTAGAGAGAATATTGAATATGTCGTACAGTCTTCTATTACCTACATTGTTTTGAAAAGAAGAAGGTATAATCTAAGAAATGCGGATTCTTGAAAGCAAAACAAATCAAAAATTGCAATTTCAATTCATAACACATGGCGTAACATAGGGCGTTTGAAAATTGGATATTTATTAATGGACAATGTTACCAAATGTAACCTATAAATTTATTATTTGTTTGAACGAAATATTACTCAAGTTGTATTAAGAATATTAATGTATCGTTCATGAGATCATTTATTCTCAAACTATAAGCCTCAGATTTGCAATAATATTTTGTGAAACTTTTATGACATCGAATGATGTTAGACCTTCTATGTTTCAAAATTTGCTATTTACTATGTAATAGTCTGATACACACATTTTTAGATTTAATAATAAATTGAATGTGCGTGAATTATTCACATCCGAACTATCTCCAACTCTTCAAAATAATTCAAATTCCTGCAATTTCAGGAAGGATATTGTTTCAAAGTTGAAGGTACGGAACATCTAGGCGACGACATCCTGGACGTTGGCAGACAAGCAATAAACGTTACTCTTGGATTGCCTGCGGCACAACGATTTGTAACAGCAAGTACATATCTATTTGTAGTACGTTTCTCTGTTCAAATGGAAAGCCCAATAAAATTACACCGCATTTTTTTCTTTATATCCTCACCGAGTACAGAAACCCAGTTAAAAATCAATTACTAGAACTTTCCGTAAATATCACAGTTTTTTTCGACGCGTATATTCGGTAAAAATAAACAACTAACTATCAATAATTCAGCAGTGGAATATTTTCTTTGAATTCTAACGCTCCTTATTTTTCTGCTAAGTTTTCTATTGCGTTTTTATAAAATCCCTTCGAATAAAATTTTTTTCATACACTACTTAATTTTCGAGGAAATTCAATTTGTTCAAAAGGGTTATGAGAAAATTTGTTTATGACTTAGAAGCTGAATGTTTCAACGATTATTTCGTTTATTTAATGGTGAATGAATATTATTAATTTTTAAATGCAATTATTAATATTGTTCAAACCGTATTGGTAATCAATATCTTTGATGATATTATTACTTACGTATACATATTGTTGGACGCGAACGTAGAATTTTGTACTAAAGAAATTTATTACGGATTTAAGTGGTTCGATGCATATACCACCATGAATAGCCCTATACCTCAAAATACGGATCAACGAAGGACCTTTTGTCTGTCAAGTCTCGTGCGAAACGATCCCATCGTAAACACGTGCTTGTCATAAATCATGTAACGAATATATGTATATTTTCTCCTCGCGATCTTTAACACGCGAAGGACAGAATTTTCATAATCGCCACCCCCTAATACTTGCGGGTTCTCGGGAGATCTTTACATATCGAGTCAGTCGATTGTTGAATCTGGTGCGAGTCGGATCAGGAACTGAAAAGTATCGTACATTGTAGAGTTTCGTGAATAGTTTAGTGTAGTGCGGATTATAATCCGGATCATGACACATTCTTGAGACGCGCTACTGCGTCACCGTGATTTCTAAATCACGTAGAATTATTAAGGAGGCACTGCGCTCCTTACACATCATGCACAACACTATTCGAGTGGGACACTGCACTCCTCGAATAGGTTGGCTCTATTCATTAGAGCCAATAGGGATCACACTTCGGTGTTTCGATCTCACAAAAATCAATCAAAATAATTAATCAAATAATCAGACACAACGCATACACATTATACACGTAAACCGCTCACACTTTCACCGTTCAATCACGAATAAACATACATGTCAAGGGGTTTTTTATGTCGTAAGGCTTTTTCCCCAAAGTTGTATCATTCGAGGCAATAAACTATTACTATCTTTCAGGCTCAATTTTGTCTAAATTACTTTTTATTCACTGACCTCCTCAATCATATCCAGACAATAATTTGAAATACGAAATTTCTCCATGTCGGAAAGATTTGGACGATACACATATGTATAAAGTCAAATGTAAATCTGCTTTCTCAGCAAAAAATATGACAATTAAGGAGGAAGTAATCTCCTACGGTTAGTTGGCTTTTTTTGAGATTTAAAAATTTGTGATAGGAATTTCTAGATCATAGAATATCAGATATGAGGTAAAATAACTTAATTTTAGGTTCAAAATTAAGGTTAATAAAATAACTTGGGTTTCTTAAATAAAACAAGTTTCCTATTATAAGTTCCACAATTTGTTAAAGTACTTTTCTTGAAATCTGTATTGGTTTTCATCAAGATAAAGAATTAATGTGTGTACTAATTTATGTTTTGTCATTGTCTATTTATTTTTTAACTTCATTTTTCGTTTCAAATTAAGTGCATATTATACGACGATAAGTTTAGTGTTAAGCACACGGGAATCTAGGGATTTGGCTATCTAGAAATTTTTAAATCCCAAAATTTGTGCATCTGGAGATTTGAAGACATCGGAATTTGGGAACATTATGATCTGAGATTTGAGGTTTAGGGGTACCGGAATCTAAGATGTTGGAGATTTAGAATTAGAGAATCTAAACATTTGGAGGTAGAAAATTGTAAATCTAGGGATTTGGGAACATAGGAATTTGAAGATTTAGGAATTTCCGCCAGAATTTAGGAACATAGGTGTTTGGAGACCTTGGAATTTAAAGATTATGCGGTTTAGGGATCTAAATAGACAAATTTGTAGATTTAGATATATAACATTTAGAAATTGGGGAATTTGAGAATTTGGAAAATATTGGAGATATTGGAATTAAAAAATTTGGATATTTAGAAATTCAGGAATTAACAATTTGGAAATACAGAAGTATAATAATCAACAAATTTTGGGATTTTGGAAATTTAGAACCGTCAAAAAAATGAGAAAAATTGAAAATTTGAGAATGTAGGAACAAGAAAATTTAGAAACATTTCGAAATATTTGGAAACATGAAAATTTAAAAACCTAAAGAACCTGGAAATTTGGAAAAATCAAAATTTAGAAATCCGAGAAGTGTCAAGTTTCCAAATGTGTTTTTATTCAAAGCAGTTTTCGTTATATCCGACTGCACGTATCAGATTTCTAGCAAAATCTACGACTTTATATACCACAGCAATAATGTAATGATAAACAATGATTAATAATACATTTTCGCAGTATTAATAATTATATTTATCAAGTTATAATATCCGTCAATAATGGGATTAACAGAAATATTTAAAGTAATTATAAATTCTATATTTGTGTTTTTTTTTTTTACGTAAAATCACTCTGTGTTCGAATTTATCACCAGTTATCAGAAACCCTATACGGCATGATACTAGAAACTGTGACAGGTTACTGTTATTTTTTTAAGTAAAAACTGAAAAAAAAATCATAGAGAGAAATGTCATAATATAGTACAATACGTTCTAACTTCCTATGACCTTATTTTTTATGTGAATGCACCGACTCACCCACCAAGTGCTATTCCACTTTATTGTTTAATAAAATCCAATTTTAATGCTAAACCAATCGATCTCTTTTATTATCCTTTTATTACCAAAATGTCAATACTTCACGAGATATCTGACATTTTATATCAGAAACGCGCGTTATTAAAATATCTGTTCGAATGTTCCATAATTGTATTTTTAGTTATTATATGCTTTAACTGATTTGCATTTATATTCGCAGAATGCGCTTTGATACGCTCCTTAAAAAAAAAACGTATATTAGCTTCATTCTTTCAACAACCCCAAAGATGACAAAAATGTAAAATAAACATATTAGAAAATGTTCAGAGTGCAATTCTAGGATGTTCGAAAAGATATTTTAACGTGCCTTTCGGATATAAAATGTAAAATATTTGATGTAGTGTTAATATTTCAATGACCTTGAGTTAGTATTTTAATATGCAGGTTAATAACAGGGATCGACTCATTAAAAAAAAAATAAATTACATTAAGAAATAAAGTGCAATTGCATTAGAAACAAGATCATAAAAAGGTAGAATGCATTAGCATATGATTTTTTCCTATTTTTACTTAAAAATGAAGCATAATCTGTCCTCGTCTCCAGAATTACGCGGTATAATACTATACACGATTAAATCAACTTAAAAGCAGCAAAAGGACACAATAGCTACTCACTGTATGCAATATACCTGTATTTACAAATTACTACTTTAAGTATATTATTGAAGAAATACATATTTAACAAATACACAGATGTCTGCATCGAAACTCTTAAACTGTGGTGTATGTGAAGCGCGAATCAGTACTTCGCATTAAACGAAGCGTTTATTCTTTATAAGGCTTTCGAGCGCGTAATTTTCTAGATTAGATTTCAATGTACAATAAATTAAAGCTTCCGCTTGCAAGCGAATAACGCAAACGCCGTGGCTCGGCGCGGAGCGTATTTTCGCACACCGTGAAATAAAATACCCGTGAATATAACACCCTGTCGACTAAACGAATTCATCGACGTGCAATGTTTTTTAAGCGATCCGAGCTTTCCCCGATCAAACTAGATTTAATTAATCACTGGCTGCTCTGTAATTATGCCGATAACATAGTGAATGTTTGCCAATAAATTTTATTGGATTCCACGCGTCAATTGCATCGCGATACTACTGACGATGAGACTACCTCACAATTGCTGGCAAATGTCGAACGCATATCTTGCGACGTATCGCAGAACAAGAAATTAACAGAAATTCAAGCTTCGTAACCGGACGGAGTCAGAGTTTCCTATCGAATTTTATTCCAGCCGATTCGGCCGAGATTCATGCATCTATAGCCTACAGCTTTCTGACTCGGGTCCTTGTTCGACCGACAAAAAAAATCGATGCCAGATGTATTAAAAAGTCGTAACTATCGATTGCTCGTTACAAAAGCGCCCCGTTGGAACCGGCTGCCGATGCGACGCTACAAAAGCTTGATCTACTTTCATCCAGTGCCGCATTCAAAATCACGCGAGAAAAATCTTTGTGCGACGATGATAAAGTAAATGTCGAAAAATATCGTTCCAGGCACTATAGGTGATATATTGTGACAGAGTAGATAGAAAAAGAGAATGACAGAGAGCACAGGGTGGAGCATTCATACCAGAAGTTCTGTTCACGCGAAGCAGAATCGTTCATGTTAAATGTTTTGTAATAGTGATAGATTTTAACGGAATACGAGAAGTGTGAAAGAAAGAAATTATTACTATTTCTTGTCGAACAGAAATAGCTAAGAGTAAGATGATGTAATTACACTTTCGACCATCACAAAATATTCGGGTTGAAGTGAAAATTTTACTGTAGGATAGTATGTATCATATTATATGTTATTACATTTTCTTCTAATTCGTTCGACAATAAATTACTATTTTTTATTGAGAATCAACATGGAATGGAATCTTTAGGTTCCATTAAGTGCAAATTTGGCTTCCCTTGGGAAAAATATGGGAACTAAGAGAAAAGAAACTTATAACTCATTTATCTTTAGGGATTTTTGGAAATAGGTTAAGAGTCCTTTGGGATTTTGTAAGCTACGGATATGGAAATCAGAAACCACCGCGAATTTGCAACTTTGCAACCCTCCAACTGCCGAATCCGTAAGCTTCCAGGACTGAAAAATTTCGAATTCCTAAATTTTCCAAATTTAAAAATTTTCAAACTCCCAAAGTTTTAAATTTCGCACATCCATATGTTGAGCAGTGTTAAACTTTAAATTTTCATGTTTTCACGTTTTTAAATTTCAGAATCTCTAAATTTTGAAGTTCTAAAATTTTCTAAATTTGTAGGCTTTTGTATTTCTAAATGTTCCGTGCGACGGTACATCTGTGTGTGGATTTCGTAAGTTTATTTATGATCGAACCGTTAGATAGCCGTTTTTGAGCCAAAACATTTCCGGTTTTTTCAGCACTTAGTTTCATTACATGTCCTTGCTATAAATTTAGAGTTAATTTTCGCTTCATTCTCACCGGCCACTTCTCGATCATAAACACGGTTCTTTCCGAAGAGTAACTTTAGAAAAGGTCACGTACGGACTTAACGGTGATTTCTGTTTGCCAAATGTGTACCTAGAAGAAATAATCGCGGCATTGCCGGACGTTGGGGGTCGTCCTGCCAACCGACCGGGTTTCCCACCCTTCCTAGACGAAGACGCTCTAAGGGAGCTATGACGGGTGGGCCCAATCGTCAAGGAGGCACGCTGATTGGAATTTGGGAAAAAATCTCAAATCTAATCCACGTACGATAACCGACTCCGTCGTCTTCGTGGGAGCGAAGACGACAACGTAGTCACATTTGAAAACAAATCATCAGAGTAGAACTGTCTAGTCAATCGTTCGGGCAGTATAGATTCTCTTTGCAATTAAAAAAAGTCCGTCGTTCGGGACTTCGAAATTATTCGACGTAACTAACCACCCTTTATTATTCGAAAGGGAGTTAACGTCTTTTAACTACTGCTCTGAAGTTAGTTCAGCAGAGCAGCGCGTCGCGAAACCGTGCTGTCAATTCGCGACGCGACTACCCTCGATCAAACAGTACACTGAATTTCTAATGTTTCGTGGGGAAGTGAGATTTGCTCTTATATACCAGTTTAAAGTCACAATAGGCAAAAATTTATTTTTTACATAAGTAATTGAACTATTTCCAGAAAATGGATATTATAACCTTTCAGCCTATTGTATAAAATAACTATTTTTATTAAATTATGTTATGATTTTAATCCATTCTTATTGAAAATAGAAATACGTCCCCATCGTCGCAACACACATGTACTATTAGGTGTCACATTCTTATTCCTGTATAAAAATTGAAATTAGAATGTAATTATATTTTACTTTAATCAAAAACGTTATAAACATATGAGCTCTTTGTTTTATTCTATTGCAAATATGTTACATAAAATTTAAATACTTTTATTTTGTTAAACATAAATAAAATATCAAACGTTATAATTAACAAAATTATGTTTTGTAATTACAATCTTTTGCTAGGCTTTCTCAAAATGTTAATAAAACAATTTTACATAATTTTGTTTAATATAAAACGTTTCTATAGTGCTGTCTTCATATTGGTATCACTTTTGAAAGTTCAGAAATGCATTTTTTAAACTAGGAAGATCGTGTAAGACTGGGAACAGACTATGCGTTTTCGCTGCTGCGACACGCACCACTGTCGCGCTGCGCTGTAAACGTTTGAGAACATGCTAGAATTGTGCTTTGCTGTAATATCACGCAACGTTTTTTCTATTTTTTTAAAAACATTAACTGTCCAAACGAGATTTACTGCTTTGAAATCGCAGCAGTGTCGCGTAGTAAAGCCCTCCGATCAAATCGCGTCCGTTTTCGTCGCTGCAGTGAAAAATACACAGTGTGTCCCCGGCCTGACTATACATTAATGAAAGTTTCATGAAGGAAAGATCTTAAAATGCTAAATCTTATTTAATTTTACTGGTACGCATATAGTCACGAACAGCTGATTATAAGTTTCTTTCACCAGTGTTCTTCTGCATGCAAATATCGCCACGCTAAAGTAAATTATGAACATACTGAACCTTCCACTTTAAAACGAATTTCAAGAATTTATGAACCATGTCTAAAGTATGTAGAAATAAATCTTTATTTTCTTTGAAAAATTAAAAACGTAAAATTAATACAAAAATTCATCGGACTATTGACTGGAAACTTTTCATTACTAATCAATATTTATTCAAATAACAGTTTTTAAAATGAAACTACTAAAATATAAAATATGTCGTTCGAAATGAAATATTAAACTTCAAAACCGTATATGTTACGAAGAAACAATCAAATTGAATCAAAGAAACAATCAACAAAAACAATCGGATAAACAATATTGACTGACGTCAATATCTCTTTGAAGACTACACTGAATGCAATATATAATATGAGTCGTATGGACCTAGCGTTCCTAAAAGTAATTTTACGAACTATATGCCTAAAAATATAGTTTACTTTGAAGATAAAATTTCACGAAAAATGGTCGTATATTTTTTAAAATTGAACATATCCAACCTCAGAGAAGAAGTCTGTATAAAAATATACTTCATGTACAATTCTCAACATTGCAAAATTAATTTTCTGGAAATTATATATACAATAAGGGTACATCTCATCGGTTTCAATAATCTTGAAATGTGTTGTTAAAGACAAAATTCTGAGTCGTTTTTACCTACAGATATAACTGCCCTTCGGCGGTAGTTACAGGGATTTTGTAAAATAAACTCTAATTAAGTGTATATTTTGATTAGCATGTTCTACAACTATATATACTACATTATAATTTCGTTCTTTTTTAGAATACCCGTAGTATAATACATCCAAGTATATTATATTTCAATATAACATTTTCTGTTATCATATGTACACCGTATCACAGAAAACATGCTCAACGGTGATCTGTTGAAACGTAGTATGCTTGACTATACATATTTATATTACGGATATTAACACTCGGTTTACAGACATTGGATGGGAAATCACTTTTAGATTATAAGTACAACAGTAAATAAATAAAGAATAAAACATAAATTAAATTATGCAGTTATTCTTTATCTGAAAAAAATGTTATCATACATTTTCATAAAAATATTTTAATAATTTCCACAAAATAAAAAATTTATAGTGCGTCATGTTCTGTAAACCTAGTGCTAAAAATAAAAATCAAAGTAATGGTATAGTGCATATATGTATAGCCGTAAACTGTGCAGTATTATTTATACAATTGTATATTGTAAATTTCATTGAAGTTTTTTGCGTATAGAGGGCTTACCCTGTAAATAAATAAATAAAATAAAATAATAAAACAAACTAAAGGTTTAACGTATACTACTAAATATTATGTATACTATTGTATATTATACATATATTGAATTGAAATATTCTGCGTATGTAAACAATGGTATTCAAAATGCTGACCTTGATAACATATTTCAAGTTTATCGAAATCAGTGAAATATATACCCTTTTGTAAATAACGATCACATTCAACATATTTTTCGGGGTATATCTGAAATTATAGCAGAGCGGCAATTATATGTACAGAGAAAGTTATTCGAATTAATGTCCTTGATAACATATCAAAGTCATTGAAATCGAAATGCCTTTTAGTACACAATTATCACGTTTCTAAAAGAAATATAAGATGAATATCCTAATGCTTAAACGAATCTCAATAATTAACAACTGAATGGAAATTTGATTAATAATAACGTTTCTGCTTATTTTGAATACATTGAATTCCTTTTGTTTGAATACATGCTGCTTGTAATAGCAAAATGTATTAGCCTTACTATACCACGCAAAGGTATTATTGTACAATACTGCAAGATTCAACGTTTTTAAATTCGTTTCATAATGACTCAAGTAAGCAAGTACTTTTTCGTTAAGGTTGCAATTAATTAATGTTATATAATTTTTTAAATAGTAAAGTTGTTTTAGACTTGTGAAATAACAGATAACTCAAATTAATTTTGTTTAAATATTGCAATGAAGTGTTGTGTTTTTCCACTGTACGTGACAACATGACACTGATCATTAAACGACATCGGCACAGACGCGATTTAACGTGAGGCTGAATTGTTAAACGGATCACTTAATGAATTTATTACATTGTTAATATTTATTGTATTAAAATAAGTATGTTTTGCATTCTATATATATTTACGTTGATAATAACTATACAAAAATATTAATAACTCTGCTTATTTGTAAATTCGTCAATATATGAATAAACCTAAAATTTTATAATATACTTTGAATCATTTTTCATACATTATAAAGTCACATAAATTCTTCAGAATGCCGGAGGAGAAGAAAAAGAAAAAGAGTTACACGCAAAAAGATGTTTATGCAGCAGCAAAAGCTTTTAAAAGAAGCACCTCGTTACAGGTTGCAACTAGAAAAGTTTCATGTGGTAAAATTAATTCTTGAGAAAGACCCATTATAATTGGTTAAATGAATGTATTACAAATAAAATTATCATTCAAAAAAATATTACCATACCAAATCTTTTTTGTTAAATGATGAAAATAAATAAATCAATACACATTTAATATTTGGGATAGTAATAATTAATGACTAATTTTCAGATTTTAATTAATTTAAAACTTTTTTTTCCCAAATGGAGATTCTTATTATTCCGTCTGAAAGTAGAAGTTTTTCTTTTTCGGATAAACGTATTTAGCTATAATTTTGCAGTATCCAAATATGAAAGGAAATGCAATTATTTTAACAATTTCCATAATCGTTTGATCACTTAAAAATTTACCTTATTACAGTTAGTGAAGCCTTCAAAGGTAAAATAACACGGAGTAAACTGAAAATCAACAAAATTCAAAAGACTGTATTTTTCTAACAAAACGATAATGTAAGTCTCCCCTAATTTCCCGTGAACTACATCGTATTCCATTATAAACAAAATCTCTGCTATGGACGTAAAAAAGTGATCGATTTGGCATAGAACGACCCCTTAGTAACATAATCACGAAGTACAAACAATTTCGTTAACGAGCTCCAGCTATTAGGTTCGATTGGAAGTCGATTTTTGGAATAGAGGCCCTTCATAGGCGAAACCGTTCGTGCATTACGTGTAACCCCACATTGGACTGCGTGTCACGTGCGAGCACCTCTATTCGTGCGTGTGCACTTTCTTCTGTGCATGCTTCGATAGAAATGCGTTTCCCGCCTTGGAACCGCCTTGTTTGACGCGTGCCGAAAAGAAAGGAACACCCTCTCTTACAGGCAAGGAACAAAATTTGGAAGAACTTTTAAGCTCTTCAAAACGAAATTACGCAGTAAGTACGTGGACCGTGTTGCCGAATTAAAAGCAGAAATAATATATTCATTTTTCCAAATAGTTTAAATTTGTTTGGTTCAACAGTAACAGTTGATTGTGGTTTAACAGTAATCGTTAAACAAAGATTACTGTTTCTGTTATTGATTAAATTTTCATTTAACTGTTTGAGGCATAGAATTTTTTTTAAATTCCTTGTATAGGTATTAAGGACGTCTTATCATAAAATAATTGGATACAAGCACGAAGAGTACAAAGAATACAAAAGACCTAAATATAGTTGCATATTTTACGTACATAGCAGCATAAAAATATCACTGTAGAACATTTTTAAATTCAACTGAAAATCGAGTGTTTAAAAAGAAAGGAAAGTCAATTTTCAGCTTGGAAAATGTTTTGTGGTTAAGTAACCAATCTGTTCGCTTATTCGCAATGTGGCCTTTAAACACGGGCCTAATGAGCGCGAGTCTAGGACTTTTATCAAGGTCAAGAGTTTCTTAATACACCGAAAATTTTGGAAAATTAATTAGAACTGTAAAAGCTAATCGCGGAACTACCGAAGACAAATTTTTTAAGGGACAAATTATTTAAAGAATTAAATAAAAATATAAATATTTGAATGTACCTGTAAATTTGAAATTTGGACAGCTACTTTTGCATTAAATGATGCATGGAACATTCTTTTTGAAACCGATATTTGTACAAAATAAAATATAAAATGATAAGTACTGTTTGTTGCAAAAAGAATATTTCACACTTCATTCATCTGTATGAGGAAACAAATCTGAAGTTACATCTAGACGTGAAATTAGGTAGAAATTTTTAAATCTATCCAATTCCTTCGCTTTAAAAAAATTTGTTTTCAACAGTTCCATGATACGGAACCTAATAATCTCTAAGGACTCTGATTATTCGGTTGCACTTAACATGAAATTATTTAATAAATTTCACTGAATAAAATGAAATGTGTTATTATTATAAAAAGAAAAAGCTACTGCCGCGAAAATGTGGGCACTCATGGTTGCACAATAGATATGATACATGCCAATATACATTACATTATATACATATTTATACGAAATATGTACTAACAATTATTTCCATAGCTTTTTAATACATTTTTAAAAGACCTATGTTTATATAATACGCCTTTTTTATTCAAACACATAAAATATATCATAAAAATTTGATCACATTTTCTAGGAGAAAACCTAATTACATGACACAAACAAGCAGACATATTACGGAAGGTGTAAGAAATAATTATTAATTCGCTTTTGTTTTCAGCATAGAAATGAAATTCCGCATAGCTTGATAAAACGTGTGGAGATGGCAGTGGTCATTTATCATGCGTGTATATCGGGTTTGTAACGCTGAATGGCAGACTACCGGTAATGAGTACCATTACTAGTCCACAGCTGGAACCTTTCTTATTCGCTTTCAGATACCATCAGAACTGGAGGAAAATAGCTTTGATGTAATCCTAGCGCAACAAAAAGGTTTTGTATGAGGTTTACCCTATTTTTTTGAAGGGAAACCAGTTTTTAAATTTAATTAAATTAAAGTTTAGTTTTTAAATCGAATATAGATTATACCAATTAATTGAATTAGCTCGGTGTTAAATAATATCCTTTTTAAATAACAAAACTTTACCGTATATAAATGAAAACTGTGTGATAAACACTATTATCTTTTAAACGACTGAATGTGTCTAGTTATTATTTTCAATTTTAAAAGATTGGAAAATGTTAATTTTGATATCATTTACCAACATAACTTCCTTTTATGTTCGTAAACAAGTAAGATTTTTTCATTATACAAAATATTCGCTTTTTATTGATATTGGGTGTACTAAATTTAAAATGAGCAAATATTATACATGAATTGAAGTAACAACTTAATTCATTTCTTTCATTTTATTTGCCACAATATTGCGCCATTCTGCAATTCTTGGTATTTTCTTGATGCAATATACGCACTTATAAAAGAGTCATGAAGTTCCTTAAAAAATAATATTTTTTCAATTTGCTTGTTTCCATTCCAAAGGCGCAGAACTTAAAGAATAAATGCATTTTACACAAAAATATGTACATTTCCCAAATATTTTTTTTATAACTAATCCAGACCGATATATTTTGTCTGCAAAGACGAAAACAAATATTTAAATCCATTATAAAAATTGTTTAATATGGTGTAAAAACATTTAACATATTTGTTTGCAAACATTTATTCAATAGCATAGTTCATACTACAAACAATTTTTAAACATTTGTTTGCGTGTTTATGAACAAAAAGATAAAGCTCTGAACTAGGGTTTATAAATACAAATTAGTTAGTATACCTTTTAAAATGAATACACGTACATTGCAGTAATAATATTTACCTGAAAACATTTTGTCTAGTTTACCTACCCTAAAAACTTTTCATTACTTCACTGCATGATACGTAGATGCTAGCCAATAACAAAGAACGGATATAAGCTTGGAACGAAGGCACCATATCCATAAACTTGCTAATCCTCAATATTGTTCAAAATTTCCCAACAATCTGCATATTCCGGGGAGCAGCTAGTGCAACCCTTAATCAAATTTCAATAAAACCAGGTGTTATGAATTTCTTGATAGAATTAATCTACATGACAAAAATTCTTGAACAATGTAACAATGTTAATCTTTTATATAAAATAACATGTGACAGTTACTACTAAAATACCAATTTCTTCTTACTGTCTCATACTGACCAAAGCATCATACGTTTAACGATACCAAATGTCAAAAAGAATTACAAAGAGATCATTCAAACTTTCCGTCCAAAATAGGTGGTGTCATAATTATGCACCGCAGTGTAGTAAAATTAATATTCATCAATTCTAAAATAGACATGAAACAGAATAACACGCGTACATAATGTAAACGTATAACAAGACAAATAGACCCAAATAGAACAACCGCGAATGAAATATCGGATTTGTAGGAATACGAAGGAATCAGATACGAAAGTACAAATGCGAAAGAAGAAAGATAGACGAAGGAAAGAAAGAAACAGCAATAGAGAAACCAAAAATGAACAACAAAGAGAAAGACCAGTTACACGTGTGCAAGAACACACGGATGGCTTCAAATGCAAGGGTGTGTGTCCCTATAGCTTGTTGCGGATTATGTAGACTCGTGTTGGAACATGTGTTCGTTATATCGCTCGGACGGAGTTAGCAACTCTTGGCTAAGGTTTCCCTTGCCCCTCTTCGCTACCTGTGAGACTACTAACGTTCACCTATACGCGAACCTGTACACCTGTGTGTGCCTTTTGTGTGCTCGTACATTGTAAATATTTCACGTTGATGTGACGTGAATTAAGCGGCTTAAGTGGATTAAGGGATAGATATCTGCTATTAGTGGTTGTATTCTTAACCGGCTCGGTACGCCATTCCTCGATGTCGTCGGATGGGAATCGATGTTGAGGGCAAATAGCCCGGTTTATAGCGTGAACGTATATTCTGTTACTTGTCAATTTATAACGCATGTTCTGTTTCTAGATATTATATCAAATCTCCAATTTTTATTACATGAATTAAATCAAATACCATTTGTATACACTTACTAATCTACAAGAAAAAATGGAACACACTTATGAAATTATAATATAAAACATATTTTGTCCCATGCTGAGTGTAGAAAATAAAGAAGAAACTGTAAATTCTGTACAATGCTGTGGTTTATTCTGAGAAATATTCACGCAATGTGTTTAATATAAATTTTCATCGTGAAATCAGTTTTGTGTCGTAACTCCTTTTTTAATGAGGTTTCTGTACAATTAATGTTTTGTTCATTGTTAAATTCTTTAAATGGAAAGTTCCGATTAAAGTTTTTAATCACTCGGAAATGCTTTGGTATAACATCGCTTATATATTCTGTGCCATATATTAGTCAATGATAATAAAGAAGCATTAATTATTCCAATTTGTAAATTTCATTCCAACTATTAAATACTATGATAGGATCAGGTTTGACTCTATCGAAGTAAAATAAGTATTTTCTCCACTCAAAAGTGTATAATGGTATACCTTACCCAACAAATAATTTACTATTGTTTATATAAATATTATCTATCATTCAGATCATTTTAAGTTTTTGAATGGTAGAAAATGTAACTAATTTTTCACACCTTTTACTAACATATGATATTTTGAACCATTAACGTGTATAAATATCACAAAAATATGTGAGTATACAGTTTTATAATTATAAATATAATATTATATAAGTATTCTGGAACTGCCACACATTATTTTCCAAAACATTCGTATATGCGTATTGGTTCAGTACAAACATCTATTTGATACACATTATTATGCAAATTAATGTCGCCACAATGATTATTTAAAATTTTTCATATTTGGCCACTCAGTTATGTTTTCAAATTCTGTTGAGGAAAAAATATTAGCAGTGCTTAATATATTCCGACTATAAAAGATACTATCACACATCATCAAATATATTTGACCATTAATTATACTTCTTAATAATACTTAACAATTAGTGGATTTTATATAATGAATTTCGAGAAAGTAAAATTTCAGGAGAACATCCTCAGACTACAACGTAGAAGATTGAAAAGATTTTTTGCAGAAAGTTTATGGCTCAGAACCATAATTGGCAGTGAAACTAAAACTGGTTTAAAGTTTCATATATAATTAATGTTGATGAAAGTCAATATCAAATGAACGTGGTAATTGCATTTCTACTGAAAGTTAATTTCATAAACATAAAAATATTTTTACAATAAATTAATGTTCGTCCACGGTAATTCTCATAATAATATTGTATGGCATACAATATTCATACAGAGTATACAATAGATTTATTACACTATATTTAGAGTGTCTGACATCTCTACACCATAATAAAACTTCTACAGAACTTAACACATTGTGTGAGGGGGTCTCGTCATTTACTTATTATCCAATACGTTACGTGGCAATTTTTATTACAAATAGGATTTTTCAATAACAATAAAAATTAAACATTTATTTACTACTTTATGCACTTGTATGTGTTCTCCAAATTAACTGAGGATATACCGAACCGTATTTGACGAATCCTGCAAGCAGATAAAACCACATCAAAAAGAAAGTTTTATCTGACCTCCACATAACGTATTAAATATCTGTTTGATATGTTAGATAAAATAAATTCATCCCGTCTTTTTCAATGAGCTTCAAATCATTTTTTGCCTTTGATTGAACACACAGCTTTCATCTCTTATGCAAATATCAAACAGACGTTCTTCAAAAGAGCGACTTACATTTTCTTTTTAACTGTAAAATTATATTTCTTCAACCTCGAGCCGTTTACATATCATTTCTATTTTCAAAATCGCTCTTTAATAATTTTTGTACCTCAAAAGCTGTAATTGTTATGTTTGTAATAATGTATTTAATATTTCCTATAAATATTTCTTTAAGTATTAATGTAGTTAATATTTTTTCTTCATATTTGAATAATTTCAGATGATTTCTTGTTCTCATATGTATGGACTTCGCTATGATTATTCTATTTGTGTCTTTCAGATTATTGATAAGTTTTGTTACATTTTGTCATCTTGCCCTATCATTTGGTGCTGGTAAGTAATCGCCTAGGGACGTTAAGATTGCCCAGACCTGATATGGCGGGTAGAAGAACGAGGGATCCAAGAAGAGTAGCAGAATGTATCATCTTGGTATACACTTTTATCAAATGCAAAGACTCCACAGTCCGTTCGTTATTTGGTATTAGCGCTTCGATGTTGAAGGGGATCAGAAGTGTCTGCAGATAGAGGTGAAGAGTCTCCATAGATGCATCGAACGGATTCTTGTGCAGCGGCGTTCACCTTTGACGCCCGTGGCGCAGTCTATAATTATTGGCAGGTCAGCGAAGCCGAAGTCCGTCCGCGAAAGTTCGTTACACGACAGGCATGTCCTCCCCGTAGGCACTTCCCGTACACACAAACATATATGCGCCTGGAGACGAGGCTTCGTACGGACGTTAATTATCGACAGTTTCGCAAAACGAACTCTCGGCTGTCGCCCTATCGGCCGTATACACGCACCGACGAACGCTTTACGAGGCAGCCTTGCTGCGATGGTTAATTGCATCCAGCCCTGGTACTGCCTGACGTACGGATACGTATATATATATATATATTAACAAATATATACAAATATATATATATGAACTGAAGATGACACGATCGATTCGATTCGTTCCTATGACGAATAATACTCAGTCGCTCCATTGACTTTCGTTACTTTTCAGCTCGCGTTTATTGCTTTTAATTGTATACACGCGATCTGTGTTTGCTAATTTTGACGAACCTTGAACGTTCCTACTTTCCTAGAGTTTTTTTCCCTCCTGTTGCGGCAGTATGTCGTGGAGAAGGGATGGATAAATCGAAATAGAAATGACAAAGAGTGTTCTGTCTAGGTACAGACTTATCAGTAACACTTAGTTTACTTTGCAAATCTGAATCAGTGAACAGTTCAATGATTTGTTCGGCGAACCAATCCTCTGCAGAGTTTTCGAATTAGCGATAGACGTAATATCACCGACGAATTAGTAAAACATAGGGCTGCACCGTCGAACCAATTCGAAACTGTAAGCAACTGCTACCCGATCTACGTAACTTTAACCGTCTCAAGCTTAACTGCCGGATGTAGTAGTATTTCTTGCAGGAGTGTAACTACGCATAATTAACGGTAAAGATAAAGTAAAAATTGTAGATCCTATTACATCTGACGTTACTGAATTAAATTCATTTTAATATTATTCGAAATCTTTATGAAGTAATATTCATCATGTTGTCTCTGTTGACTGACATGATTTATTATATCAAAATTGACATAGCAGTAACGACGCGAAATAATAATGCGAAATTTTTTAAATGAAATTATCAAAGAGAAAAATTAAGTTCGATTTTTTTATAAATAAGACTGCTTCAAGGAGCAGTGTGATTAAGCACTGCGGTTTAGATTTGCTTCTATATAAATTAGTAAAAATATTACATTATTAGTTTATTAGTTAATAATTACATTATTAGTAAACGTTGCCAACTCACAACTTCAAAAAATGACGAAACCGTGGGAATATATAATTTTATAGCTAAACAATAATGATTAAAAATAAAGTTATAAAACTTGATTGGTTCTGCTGATTAGTTCATTGGAGGTTTCACAGATGCAATCAGTGATCAATTTATTTTACCGATTCTATCTGTTCAGATGTAAAATATACATGGATACAGTAATAAAAAGGATCTGTAAAAATCCCGGAGTATAACAGCGAATGTAACTTGGTTTCGTATTTTATCCCATTTCTTCTACCTTTAGTATTCTGCTAACCACTTACATAATCAGTTACGTTGAGTACAATAAATGGATTCTCCCTACCAGCTTTATTTATTCTACCAATGCAAACTGGATTTAAGAGGATAGACTACCAAAACCAGTTACCGTGTTTTTGGAATATCGCATTTTTATTCTTTCATTAAATCCCTTAAAAAAAACAAACCAATTTTATAACCTTTCTTCAAGTTTTCATTAAGGCTTAAAACACAGTATTATTTGAAAGAATGAAATAAATTGTTACTTTTGTGAATTTACTTCGATGAGACATTTTGTTATAAAACCTTATCACAACTAGCGCAATTATACCAAAAAAATTCAGTGACAGTTTTTATGAACATTTAAACTAAAAAATGCTAAGAAAGCAAGTAATTTTATACACACGAATTGTTACATAAACTACTGGTGCATGGTTATAGGCGTAAACAGTCTATGAGATTTCCGGTAATAAGATTTTGAAGTACTTTTATATACATTTCTTACAACTGCTTCTATTTATTTCTAGAATGTTTAGCGTAAAATATTATATAATAAATCTGTTATTACAAATCATTGGAGTGATTTTATATAGCTATATTAGAAAGATATCGATGATGTTGTACGTTTGGAAAGTATGCACTTCAGACATGTTTTTTGTCTTATAAGATTTATTTTTTGCAACTTAATTACTCCTACATCATTCTGTCATCAAGGAAATATGATTGAAAAAAATTCGTAATTATTATACAAACATTAACATGGATAACAAATGGGCACAATCTAACTCACATTTTCCAACACAGTTAAACGAACAATATTAGAATAACGGAAAGTCAAGATAATTATGTAGGACAATTGTTTGGAAGATCAGGAAAAATTTAATAAAGCAATTCGGAAATTAAAGTTTACGAACAGAGAAAATAAACAATAACAAAATTACGCCGAAAAATGAACACCTATTATAAATATTGATTAGTACTTAACGAAAGTGACATCCAAAATAAGATCTATACAAATTCATACATTGCTTAGTAACAATGGTTACGCATGTAATAATTTGGAAATGGCAGAAACATTTGTAAATCACCGAGGAGTCTTGGAATCATTTCCTCGGGAAATTAGAGATGAAGAGGAATAGGAGATTCGCCGCCGTTTGAAATACGAGGTTCAAATAGCGTCTATCCAGAAACCATTTCAGTTTTCTACTGAAAGTAATTACCAGAATGCTAACAATAGAAAAAGTATCCTAGTCTTGATTTAATCAGGAGTGAGATATTAAAACAGCTTTAAGAATATGGTATAAGATTTTTAATCCAATCCTATGTGCAAAGAACTTTTCAATTCTATGTAAAGCAATTCAAATCATATTAATTTTAAAGCCCGAAAAACTGTGAAGCGCTAAATTCATACCGCTCGATGAATCTTCTTTCAGAAATGTTAGTAATCGAATAAACACTGTCATAGCAGAAAACCAGCGTGCACCGGGACATCAATTTGGATTTAGGTGCAAACACGGTATAATTCGGCAAATACAACGTATATTCAGATAAATAAATCAAGCGTTTGAACAAAGAAAATATTGTTTGTGAGCATCAATTCATATCTCAAAAGCACTTTATTAGTAAACTGACAAACTATTCAAATACTACCTATGAAATAAATAAATTATAGTGAAATAGTAAAGATTATTATATTACTTATTAAGTCTACAGTATCACAAGGAAGTGTACTGAGCTCTCACTTGAGAACCCAAACAATGCCTTTGTCATTTTTAACTATTGAAATACACTTGAAGTCACTTTCTGAAATACACTTGAAATACACTTGAAGTCATAAAACCTCGAATTTTGTTATATTTAACAATTCTATAAATAAACAAATTGTGAACAATTTTATATGCGTTCAGAAAAACATTAGTTTTAGGATGATCTGTATTCACTAATTACAAATTACTAATTACAAATTGGGCATTGAAATTTAAAGATTCAAAACCATGGATCGAAATTACAAAAAATGCATATTCATAGACTCTTGGAGACTGTGATTATAAATTTGAAATTGAAATTCACGAAAGGTATCTAAATATTTGCAAGAACAATTATAAGAATAGAAAATTAAATATTATAAAGTCACATAAATTTTTCAGAATGCCGAAGGAAAACAAAAAGAGAAAAAATTATTCACAAAAAGATATTTGTTCAGTAACAAAAACCTTCAAAACAGGCACTTCGTTAAAAGTTGCCGCTTGAAAAGTTTTATGTGCGAAAATTAATTTAGGAGGAAACAAACCATTGTAATCGATTAAATGAATTTATTGTATATGAAATATTTTCATTCCATAAAATATTACCATCTTAATGGTTTGCTTATAAACTGATGAGGACAATTACATTAAACGTATTTAATATCTGTATTAAATGTTACAGTAATAATTAATTAGTGACTAGGATGTGCCGTGAATATTGTTTAATTGCTGGGTTATATGAAAATTCTCTGTTTGTTTTCTTTCACAAATGTAAATTCTTTTTATTTTATCTTAACCTAGGAATATTACTCATTTGAATAAACGTATTTAGTTATAATTTTACATTGTTTAAATATAAAAGAAATTTCAATTATCTATCTGTTTTCTTAATCGTTTGACCACTGGTACATCTACCTTACACCATTCCAATAAACTTGCCGATCGCATACTTGAAGAAACACCAGAAATTTCCGCAGACTCAAGTAATAAAAACTAACAAACATACAAATGAAATTCTAATGCTCTGCAGGATTTCTAGTTATTGTATAAATTGACAACAGTAGACGCGAGTCAATAGACACAATATCTACTATTGATTCCCTATTGTCTTCTATGATATAACATGTTAAGTTATACTTATTATATTGCTATATTAAATATAGTATATTATATACTATGCACATTTTGCTTACAGTTCTCCATATTCTAATATGTCATACATACATAATCAATCTTATTCTAATTATTAATTTATGTTCATTAATCATTTCGATATTAATTTGCTTACTATTGTTACCCTTGTTTAGCGAAATTGACACAAGCTATTGGTCCCTGACAATCTGTCAATATGTTCAGATATATCAGGATATGTCATTTCCAAGCACACCAGTATGATTACTATATTAGCAGCAGAAATGTCTATTCTAGCATGTTTGTTTATCGAAGCCCTGACAGGTAAACCTGAATAGAAGATATTCCATCGTTACATAATCTTTCCATTTTTAAATAATGTATCTATGAACTTTGAGAAACAATAATAACAAAAAATAACAATATATAAATATTTTGTTTCACAAGATTTAAAGAAAAATGATATAATAATGCGAATTTGCAACATTTCGAGAAAACGCAACGAAAGTTGCAATTACGAAACGTGAGATATATTTCCGATTATTTTAATAGACAGAAAACAGGAATTTCATAATACATAATATCATGTACACATAAGCAGCAGAATATGATAAAGGGTTCATCGTGATTTAGATTTTTGAAATCTAAATATTATTAAAAATCTGCGGTTTGATTACCGTAGTGAAATTTTTAAACGGAAAACGTTCATATATTATAAAAATTGTACTTAAAGATGTGGTTTAATATTTAAGAAAAAGGTCCAATCATTTATTTGCTCTTCCTCAAATTTTCTAACAATAATCGAAACTCTAATACATTACCGTTTCTCACAAAACATGACACTACGCTAAAATTTTACAGATTTTGAAATACATAATTTCGTTAAGGAATAAATTTTCTTTTACCACCATTTGCAGTTACGTGGGATATTTGTTTAATAATCTAGGCTTTTATAATTGTAACTTCATAATATTCTGCGAACTGTTTTGTTGAAAACTTTTCATGATAAAAGTTTTCGAAAAGTCAACTCATTGTAAGGTTTTCTTTAACTTTTCTAACAATGGACCATTCTTTTGAAAAATTTAATAATACCTCTTTAACGAGATCTGTTGTATTCTCTGTTCCTTTCTTCTGTTCATACCTTTTAATTATATGTACATTATATCCTTAAGTAACTTTAACATACGATAATTTCATTCGTTCTATACAATGTTTCCCTTTTTCAGTAAAAGATAACAGGTTTGTAATATTTAAACCTGCCTATTTATTTTTATAATCGGAATACGCGAATTATGTTCGTTTTACAGAATTCCTAGTATTGTGTCAACTATTTTGTGAAAATATGAATTATTTATTATACATTGAAAATACTGGAACAATTTCGTTTAAATTCTAACATTAAATTGCGTCATATATATTATACAACAAGCTATCATATTTCCGCGTCAGTAATATTTGGACACTTCATAGCAAACAAGTGTTTTATGTAAAGCAATTTATCTACAAATTTTATCAATATGTTCTATGCGTAAAAATAAAACGAAAATGTTATATCAACATAGGGTTTCAGACATTTTATTGAACAGTTATAATAGAAATACAAAATGATAACGAACTGCTTCGTTGTTCAATATCGCATACAGAATGTTCCAGTTTTATTCGCGTAATTTTACCAGCATATTTCATAAACAAAAATAAGAAAAAGCATAGATTTAAGCACAGATTTTTAAATGTATTCTTAAAAGTCATTCAAAATATATGAAAATCGACAACTGAGCGTTCTACTTTGAAAGTAGGGCAAGTCCAGATTTTGTTATTATAAGATATTTAAGGGTCTGCATTTTAATAAATTTAAAAATACCGATAGATACTAATAAACAAAATGTTTATTTATTATTTAATAGTTTTTAAAGTGCTGGCTCAAAGAAATGAAGATTTTATTATGTCCAAATGGATTCGTACCATTTTCAAAATAAACATCCTTCCAATACCATTAATTACCCACACTTCTATCACCCAAATATTCGAGAATTTGGATAACAGAAATGGAAAAATAGATCCACTTTTAATATAAACGGCTCAATTATTCGTATATAGCATTGAAAGAGAAAGTCGTCCATTATCATTTGATATTGAAAGAGAAAATCGCCCATTATCATTTCGTATATTTTTCTTTCAATAAAACATTTAAGAGGTTATGTTTATGTAACACATTTTTATCATTTTTATTTATAGAGCATGTTGGTAAAGTTTCACATACAGGATTAGAAAACAAAATAGTCCATTGTCATGTTACACTTTTTTCGAACTTTGTAATAAAAAGCTTAAACTGCTATACGAATATTAATATCACATAGCGCATAGAACATGTTGGTAAAGTTTGGCAGTGAAAAACTGGGACACCCTATACAATATTTAAGAAAGTCTGTTATTCTGATATTCTGGAACTTCTTATACACTTCGTCAAAAACACATGTTAGACACTGAATAAATTTCAATCGCTAATGGTATATCATGATTTATTACCAATAGATTCGATTGATGTCTTTTTCTTCGAAATGTTATTTACTATGCTTTTAGATTATACGCCCGCTATCCATGAAATATATAAATATGACTGATATATTCGAATATTTTATTTGAATTTTCCTTTGAGTCTATTAATCACTGTATCGATTGTCGGTATTACCGCTTACAACATCGGAAGGAAAATTATCGTATCCCATGTCAGGAATAAAAATTGGTTACGTAACGAATTGAATCAAGCGCGGTGTAACATCTTCGTGTAATGATCTCTGTATTTATGTTCGACGTAACAGCGTATACTGGTTGTGGTCGATACACATACCAATTGCAACTCCATAAAAGCTGGCGTGTCGTTACGGAATGACACAGCTTATCGATCTTCGTTCTCGAGAGATTTTTTCTCTGTATTTTTTTCAAGTCTCAAACCTTCTTGGCGCCAGTTGGGAAAATAAAGAGATAAAAGCCCCAAAAAAAAAGGAAATTTTTTTCGAAAAAGTCGACGTGTTCTCGAATCGGCGTGATTTTCAACAGTGGTAACGCTAGAAAAGTTTCGTGCCTGATTCTCGTTTCCTGCAGTCTCCGCCAGTGAATTTACGTTAGTGGCTGGCGATTTCGCTACCAGCTGCTTGATTTCTAAACACGAAAGAGCCTTTCGTCGTTAGCGTTTTCACAGAAAACAAAGGAAAATACAGATGGTTCGTTACGGAGTCTCTCTTCCCTTCTCACCGATGAACGTTCGGTGGAATTAACACCGGAACATCCAAATCCGTTGAAATGACGGATTTCAGATTTCTCATTTTACATTGCAGAAATTACATAAGTACTCTTACGACTTTTTCAACTGAATTTACAAGTACGCTCATAAATCTCACGAGTAAATGTGACTATTTTTTATTTTTAAAACGGTGGACGATCTTTTTTCTGAGTTTGCAAGCAATAATGGTAACTAATATACTGATTGACAAACTTAACGTAAAACTCAAATAAAATATTCGAATACGTGTGCCATAAATATATTTATCAATTTATTGAACTAATATCAGGTATATAATACTAAAGTTCAGTAAATAACGTTTCAAAAGAAAGCATTTGCTCGTAACAAATCAATATACACCATTAGAAGTTCAAACTTATTTGGTGTCGACTGTTTTTGATAAAGTTTGCTAAAATTATAGCTTTTCCTCAATTTCATATGTAACATATGTATTTTTCATAAAGTATCCGAATATTAATGGGACGTGAAAATATAATAGATCGTTTAAAATGTATTACACAACTAAATATTGTAATTAAAAAGAAATTGTGTGTGTATGCAATTTATTTTGCCTGTTATTGAACTTTTTACAATAAATTTGTACGTTTAAAGAAACGTATAATTTTAACAGTAATAGACCAGCTTGGATAAATTGTCGATTTTCCCTTAAAGTAAAAAACGAGCATCAACAAATTACGGTTATATTCATAGATATGTCTACTGAACAGTTTTGCAAAGTTTCATAAAAATCGGCATGTATCAGTCACCGGGATTCACTTGTAAGCTGCAGTTTCTGTTTTCTGCAGAAAGTTCAAAAGAATCAATTCATGTAACAAAATGGACCATTATATTTAAAAATTTAAATGCGACCTTCATAAAACATTCCTGGACCATCATAGTGTCAACCAGACAAACGAGTATGCCCCTCTTGATATTATACAATTTTTGTCCAAAGCTATTCTATTGTATCGCTCACAAAATAATATATGCGTGTTTCCAGATAAAACAGTTACACTGTATGTGTGAGAAACAAACGATAGTTTAAGATATGCACTTGACATTGTGTATAACATTTTATATAACATTATATATGATGTTCATAATACCATTTTTATTCTAGGATATTTCCTCATTCTGTTTGATACGAATATTTTGTTGTTTCTGCGACTGTATTTACACGATACGCAATTAATTCATTTTGTGCAACAGGTGTAATGGACAAAAATAAATTTTAAGTTCTGTACACAATAATAATGTCGCAAAATAATAAACGTGTTGACAGTTCCCATTTTTTGATATACACATCGATTTCAATAAGAGTTTGAGATTCCATGTACACAGATAAGTAAGAATAATAGAAAATTTATAAATATTAAGCAATTGGTTAAGAAGAAGTATTGGTGAAGAAACTGCATTAACGTTTAAAGAAATTAAAATTAGATACCTTTGATTTCAATCGTAGGAATTAAAGAGAAATGTGATAAACACAAAATAAAATAATAAAATTATTACGATAAAGTGGTAATATACAAAATAGAATAAGATTCCTCTTCATTATGTCGTGGACTGAAAGAAAAGATAAACAATTTAACAACTTTTTCAAAATTTAACTGTCACTTCCGATTTTGTTTCATTACTAAAGCAAGAATTCGGGACGAGATTAAAAAATGATGTATTTTTATATTTTTTTTAAATTGTGAAATTCGACAATTTGTTATTTCGTCAAAATAAATAAAAGTATATTGTTTCTTTAGTTTATACATAGACACTTTCTTGAAATAAGTTAGAGGGAGAGGGACCTTGTACTTCACCATGCATTTCTACTCCATAAAATATAACCTAATCTAACATAATTATCTTACTGACGTTGATAGAATAACTACGTTAGGTTAGTTATATTTCAGGGGTAAGGAGTGCAAAAGTGAGGGCTCTGTATTCCTTAACATTTAGCATAATTAATATCGACTGTTACTTTTTTTAAGAAACTAATTTACGTTTAGTTTCCAAGATATTCTGTGATTTCATATTTTGGATAGTATGAAAAATAGATGAAGTGTGTCAGTGAAATTTGAACGTATTCGTGTAAATAAATATTTAATTACACAGTCGTCCATATATTTCAGCGATTTTCTGTAATAATGCAAATTATATTATCCTTAATATAATTTTGTTCGGAAAACTATATTATATGTTTTGCAATACATGTAATATAGAAAGTACTAAATATCTTTACGAAATTGGACAAATTTGTTAATTTCGTGTGTTTCTTAAGTAGATAATAAAAAATACATTATTTTTTCGACCACCGACTAATGTTTTAGTTTAATAAACCTCTTTTACGACTGATTTCTTGTTTTAATAGTAAGATAAAACAGTAGAAAAGAAAGTAGTAAAATAACTTTTTGGAGAAGTTACTGTTGCAATTTTGTAGAAAACGAGATTAAATGAAAACGAATTTAAAGTTATGTAGCAAAATCATTTATTAACCATAAAGAACAAAGAAAACTTGGAATTAATGAACTAAATCGAATACAATAAAACTTGGAATTAATTAACTAAGAGGTACATAAAAATAGTATAGTATACACTGTAAGATCATATCAATATGTAAAATGTTTAATATATTGATTGATGTAACAGAAATAACGAACTTGAAAGAAAACCGTTTCATTAGTATCAGTGAGTACATTACAGCAGTGACTGCTGTTTAAATATTGAGTTCTGGGTTCAAAGTATTTTAGAAATGCTAAAATAGATATCTATCTTAAATACCTATACGGACAGATACTTACTACACAACAATTTTCAATAAGTTTCTTACTTTTATTCAAACTTATCTAACACATAACAGTTTCTAATGAGTTATTTACTTTTATTGAAAATATTATTTCAATTGAACCTGTTAGTAGTTTTCGAGCCAAAAAGCGGAATATGTTAAGTAAAAGAAATATACTATCGGTTTTTCTTTCTTTCAACACTTTATAAATTCGATGCCACTGAACAATTTTGTGTTACGTAGGTACGGGTTAAAGTTTCGATCGGTGAAGTTCAAATAGAGTCCATCTGGAGACTGTGCATTAACTCCGATCCACTTACGATAATTAATGAAATTGAATTTTCGAGTTTCTAGGTGGAGACGTAAAATTATCGTAAAGCCAATGGTGATACGTATGGTAGCGAACTCCCATGGCTTTTCGATCACACGCTGTTTCGTATATATTTGTTCCTCGTTGAATTATTTATTTTACGCAGTAAATAACTGTAATTAGCTGAATTATTCATTGATATATTCAGCTTACATGGGAGTATAAATATTAATTTTTATTATTGACTAATTAATGTGTGTATCATAAAACTTTCCTTACTGGGAAATATGTTACTAAATAATATCCCTAACAAATAAATAGTATCACTATCCCCATTAGTCTCTACTAAAATAACGAAAGTGAAACGTTATCTGTTTGCTTTTCTTTCACGCTTAAACCGCTAAACGAATTTCAATCAAATGTTAAATATACAAAATATTCGTCATGGATTAAGATATACACAAATTTTAAATGTTTACACGTCAACCGATTTCAATGAAACTTTCTGCGTGTATGTAACTTACTTAAGTCTATAAGAAGTATGTTTTAAATTTTCATTACAGGATCAGATTATTATTTTAATGTATGAAAGTTTTTATGATTATTTTTCTCTCCTTTTGATTTAGCAGCTTTATCAAGTTAAACAAATGTTATCAAAAAAATTTTATGTTAATTTTTACATGTGTTCCTTACATGTCAAATTTTTATACGTTTAACGACAATATTAAGGTTAAAAGTTACATTATTTATTCAAAATATTTTACAAATTTATGAAAGTAATGGAAGGAATTACAGGCTTTGATTTCTATATTAAAACGTTGATTACAAATCACATTTGCATGTAATTTTAAATATAGACGGAACAAGGTACAAACTCAGCGGTCGGGTAATTTTATGGTGGCTGCGAGTTGTAAAACTGAAGTCTGCCAATTGCTCTTCTAGGAAGAGCTTCGGAAAACATCTGCCGAAAACTGCTATGAATCTCTATTTTTCAGAATTATTAAATTTTTAATTATTTTGCCAAAGGTTAAGCATATATCTCGTACATACACACGCGATTAACAGAGGGTTAAAAAACTTACAAAATTGTATGTATCGTAATATAATTATGAAACACGTACATATACGTTTTCAAATATAATAAGTTTATTATATCCAGTAGATTCAATACATAAATAAAATTTATGTTTTATTTATAATGATTCACTCGAATATCGTCGAAGATATTGATAATACAAAAATGTAGGGGAAAGTCATATAATTTCAGGAGACAAAATATCTAGGAAAATTAGTTTTTCTCCACACAAATCAACTTTCATTTTTTAAACGGAACTATGTATTCTTCATTACAGCGCTTATAGTGAAAAATTATTCGTTTATAAGATATTATTATTTCAATATGGCGAAATATCATTACAACATCACTAATATGCGTAGATTTCATTTAGATAAACTTAAAAATTCTTAAATTCCCAAATTTCTGAAGTTCCGAATTTCTGTATTCTTATAGTTTCATATGTTAAGATTTTCACATTCTCAAATTCCCCCGCCCTCAAATCGCTAAATAATAAAATTTCTAAACCCTAAATTCATACATTCAAAAATACTAAGGTTTCCACATCCCTAAATTCCCAAATCCGAAAGTTCCAAATATCGGAGTCTCTAAATTTCTGGGTCCACAAATTCCTGCATCTCTAAAATCGTATGTCTCCAAATTATTAAGCATTTTTATTATATAGTAGGTTTTTTTATTCTACACGAATAAAAGCTTACTTTCAACCTGGTAGAAGGTAGATAATAAATAGTTGTCATAGTTACTATTTACCTGGTAAATAGTTTCGTTTTCTCGGTGGAAAAGTTTCATTAAGAAAATATCGAAGCTGGAATTTGTTAGTTACATGTAGACTTTTGTATCGAAATGGATGTATTCAGAAAAGCTTATTTTTCTTTATGAATAGATTTCATTAAAAAAATGTCAAAGCTGAAATTTTGTTATGTCAGTTACGTGTTGATTTTAGTGTGGAAATGGATTTGTACAGAAAAGTCCTTTTTCTGCACCTCCACCACTAATAGTGCCCTAACCTAATTTAAACTAACCACAACCCCATTTTTATTTCGCATAATTATCATTACAAAATAGAAACTAAATTAAATTATGTAATCGGTTTTAATATTGAAATATGTAGTACGGACCACGATATTCGAGCACGTAAATATTTCCTTATATAAAAAATTAGGGAAGTATGTTTTGGTACAAAATTGTACTGTTTAATAAGTCAATTATACACACAGAAAAAATATATTTTCAAGGTGATCTTTAGAAATATTAATCATATTTTTTCAAGTGGGTTGACATATTTCTATTGTTATAATGTCATAATTATTGAACCAAACAAAAATTTGTTAAATAACGATGTGAGTATTTTGACCACCAAGTGATTTTTAACCAAAAGAAACCGCGTTTTTATAAAGGAAGTGAAGAATTATTATATGTTTGGGTTAAAATTGAAATAATACAGTTTTAAGTCGTTTGGACATTATGAAAACGCATTATTTTCCGCCTAATTACAATAAACGATAAATTGATTTAAAACGTGTGGTTGTGGTTGGACTATACTCGATGGTATTTGCTGTAATTGCTGAGCGAGTTTTAATATGTGTGCTCTATAAAATACACCAAGGTCATTGGAGCAGTATTTGCTGATCGATACATTTACCGATGTCTCTATCCATTTACTGCTGTAAACAATTCCTACGAACTTATAAAATATTCAAGTAATGTATGCTGTCTGAAAATATAATTATACGTAATAAAATAACTACCATTCTTTTTTTAAACTTATCTCTAATGTTTTTTGAATCTACATATTCCGTTAGTCTAAAAAGCTTAAGTTTTATATATTAAAAATGAATTAATCGTGAAACGAACCTGGTTATATTTTTTGAGGTATTATTCATTTGTAATAAATCTGTCATAGAAAAAAAGTAGATATAGCCATAGGAAAACGAATAGGAAAATGAATTTATGAAGCAGAAATGTAAAATAATTTAATCGTAATGCGTCAGGATAGCAGTAGGAGATTACCTGTTGCTTCGTAACTGGCTAATCTTTTTGTTAACAAATTTAGAATGCAATTAATCAATTTACTGCCGTAACCATTTGCACTTTCGATGTAGACGTATCAAAGAAAATTTGATCAAGTACAGATAAACTTATCTGTAACAGAAATGTACAAATTTTTTTGAATATCTATCACATCGATCATTAAAAAAGATTACATAAATTCTGGAAAATACAGTAAGAGATTCGATAATGTCAATTTCACAAAATGAAACAGCAATTTCGACTTTTAGAGGATAAACTTTTAAAAATCTGGCTATAAGTAATGCAAATAATTCGTAAACAATTAAGCATATCACAATATGAGATTGTGAAAAAGTTATTACTCGTAACGGGAACGGTGATACACATCATATAATGTTTTTCATTGTACATATGTTACATATGTTTCATCTATATTTTATATATATTTCAAATATTACATATATTTCATATAATTATATAGAAGATACATTTCATGTCTATTTTATGTAATCATATATTACATATATTTTATGTATATTTCATACAATCATATATATTACCTTTCTTTTTTTAGCTAGCACTTTAAACACTATTGGATAATAAAACATATAGTAATACATTATCTAACATCACAAAATACAAGCAACTTATTACTGTTTTTAAATTATAAAATGCAAACCCTTAAATATCTTACACTTTCAAAATATGTAAATGGTTTATTGTATACGAAAGTGTAATTGATTACGGATAGATAAATATTTTACAAAATTTGATAGCTTTAATGAAGATAAAAGTATTTGTATTTAATGAGGGACGATTTATTAGGAAGAAACAGAAATGAATAAATAACATTCAAAAACCAGTTTGCAATCAATATATCTTTGCTGTATGCATGAAACGCGAGAATTTTCGGATATGAAAGCTAATTTCAGTGGACCCATGAGAGGGAGCAGATTCCACGCGAATCGAACGAACGAAGACGTGATGCACAGAGACTGCATGAATATGTGTTTACATCAAACATATCCAAGGTGGGTTACATGGTCCGTGGAGGGTTGTAACGCGGGATTGCAGCAGCGTATCTGCACGTACATTGAACACGAACACACGTTTCCACCTCCACTCTTGCTCATCCCCCATAGAAATGGGCGGAGGAGATTTTATTACCGGCAACCAGATAATGCTGAATGTGCTCCACTTCCAGCGTGCAACGTGCGTTATTATGCGAGTGCCTACTGGACGACTACCATTCCACCAATTGTGTACTGCTCAATATGTCATTACGCCGAGGTACACTTGTATCCATATAACAGCCTACGAACCACAAAAACGATGCGTCACTTTTCTTTCTTCAAAATGAAATACTCATGAAACGACAGTGAAATTCGTGTCGCGCTGATTCCATGTTCAATCACACGGTACGCTTTTTTTTTTTTTCAATTTTACCGTTCCTCTCGATCGTACAGCTTATTGATTTCTTTTCTTTTCTATCCAGCTTAAGCTACACGATGTGCAGCATGTATCACAGGTTTTCATGCAAACTTTGCCAGAGTGTTTTACAAGTCGAACAAAAGACTGAAATGATGCGTAACAAAAGATCCGTAAATGCTTCGTTAACTTTAAAAATCCTAAAAGAGAATTAAAAATAGTTACAAAATTGTGTACTTTCAGCTCTTTTAATTATCGAAATGATTTATGTAGAACGCCGATAATTTAGTTATTCGTTAGAATATAATTATATTTAATGATTCCGACCCAACGAATGACATTAAGTATTAATTAAACTAAAATACTAAAAAATTTATTAACTGCTAATTAATAATTATGACCTTCATAATCAACAGATTGTTATACATCAACAATTTTGGAACTGTCCAATAATTTAAAAATAGCTTAATATGTACTTTTTTAGGACTGTTTAAACCATTTTTATTTCGATATTAAATCTTTTAGTGTTTATCAACGATATATCGTTATTAGCAACACCTGCGAAAACTGTCAACGATTATTTGTACGATTTTTAACAAATATTGAAATACAATTAGAACGCATTTATTCTCCCTTTATTTCGTAATATGTTTCTTTTTTAATTCTGTAAATATTATTTTTTTTCGTTCTTTCTCTCAAACGTTACTAAATTCAGATCGGTTCCATATTCTTTTTTTAGATACAATTTTTTGAATTACCATTAAAAAGATTAAAATATGTATCAAATTTGAATTGAGCCTTTTTCCTCTTCTTAAATTGAAAGCGAGCGATAAAACACGCTTATAAAGGAACAAGCTTATAAATATGAAAATTTCTAAGTTTCTAAATTTTTAATGAGACAAACATTGTTATAATTTACAAATTTTATTAACCTTTTCAACCTCCGAATTTAAAATATTCATTTGTTAATATCAATTATTATTTGATTGCAATATGTATTCACGGACTCTAGCGAAATAATTAAAACTTTATAAATATTTCTTTTACAAAAAATTACCTGGTTTTATGAAATTATATTACATTTCAAATTTAGTTTTCATCATATCCGAAATATTTTCCAGTGGATTCAAAAATGTTCACAGCAATTAGTTTACAAATGAAATATTCTGTGTACAAGGGGCAAACAAAAATCACTGGAAATTAATTTTCGTTATATTGTGTTGGAAACATTGTTGTTGATTTACTAAAACTTTTTTAATATAAACGTGACATTGACTGTTTATGAATATATTTGATTTACATATTGCCTTTGACCGACGTATGCGATACACGAATTTTATACCGATACGAACGTTAATTAAACAGAACGTATAGAAAACCAGGGCTGCGTTGTACAAAACCCTCTGTTTATATGCGCAAACAATATGAGATATCAATATGTGTAAAAAAAAGAATATATGTGGAATTAAAAAGGGAGAGAAAACGCGATGCTACACGCTTCGAAAAACTGTCAGTCAATTTTTTACCAACGGATTTAATTTCTGTTATTTATTTGTACGTTTTCCATGCACGAATAACTAAAAGGAATATAGACGGTATTTTATAACGCAGGAATATTAATTAAAATTATTTCTGTAACAAAATTTTTGAACACGCGAGAAGATCTAATGTACGAAAATACAGAAGTACATGTAGTTCTCTGCTGTATGTAGCTATAATTATAATTGCGTTAAAAAAAAAACGACTTTTCATATTCTTCAAACGTATTTATTTGCAGTATTATTATATCATTTTTTCCCGTCTGAATTTGCTAGTATTTCCTGTAAGAATTCGAAAATGTATCTTTGTTTTCACACTTAAAACGATCATGTAACGGAAGGCTCACTCCACCTTATTCTATTGACAAAACAAAAAGATACTGAAGATTATCATATTTTTCAGTCGAAATGATTCATCCTAAAACTAATAATTTATTTGCCCAGTTCTTTTCTAATAGGTGTAACTAATCGGTTTTTAGAATATTTCGAAAAAAGTCGTTAAAATACTCACATGAAACGAAAATGTATTATTCTGGGATATGAATACTTTTAAGTAAATGTTTATACATTCTTTTTTTAGCGATGATGCAAATACAACATGATTCTAAAGTTTGGACATCTGTTTTTGAATCATTCTTTGTATTTAGCGCATAAATTTTACTGTACGAAACTTCGCATGGAAAAATATTCTACAATATTCATTACTTTACGTGCAACTTTATCTTTTTCGTTATATTTTTCATCATTCTCATTACTTAATGAATTCGCCCTATCTTTCCTAATTCAAAGGGGTACGTGAAAAAGTATAATTTAATGAAATAAATTTTTCTATATCGACTGCGAAGGTGTGAACAGAATAGTATGGCAATGAATAATTCGAAAAGATGAGAAATATATGCATCTATGTGATTATTCGCAAATTATACAGAAAATGTAAAATGTAATATAACACTTTTATCTTGTTAAAAATATGTCAGTGCACATGTAGGGCGTAATGTATCACTCAAAATTTATGTAGAATATGAATTTTTAAATTCCACCTGCAGTTTCCTCTTTTTCGTGCGCAGTACTACACTTTTTAGCGGGCTGCAAAGATAACAGCGCTTTTAATACCTGTTAACTGACAAGAATGAAAGAACTATAGATTGTGCCAAAATTAAATGATCAATGCTCTAGCATCTGCTATAGATAGCAGGAAGAAAAAATACACTTAAAAGCTGTAGGAAAATAAATAAACTGGTAATTTAATGTATTATTGCATTTTATCAGATAGTAATAAATAAATTTTATTACGTAAATAAATATTATATGTATAAGTAAATTTCATCATTGTTATAATTTTCCTCATTTTCAGTTTTCTCTGATCTTCAATTAGTCGATATCGTGTTTGAAGGAATTAACTGGTTTTTCGATTAAACATGTTCGAAACAATTTTAGCGTTAAAATTTCCTTAAATTAAATTGTACCAGACTTTAGAGGTTTTGAAATTATATAATATTTACATTTTCATTAAACTTTATGCTTCAAATTGATATCACTGTTATTTTATGATATTTTATGACATTTAACAAGAATTCAGTTTTGAGGAAATATATTAGTAAACAAAATACGTACTCATTTCCGTAAAATTTATTTTCATTCAAACTTCAAGTTTATATGATATAAATTATATTTATGAATACTCCTATGTCACGAATTTGTATCGAATTCTAATTAGTTATTATTTTTTTTAACTAACAGCCATCTTATATAAAGAATATTACTAAACGACTCATGCTGCTTTTCTTAATAATCGTAAACTTAAATTTTATTAGATCAACCATAATTTCACTTTCAACAAATGCTATTTTGCAGTACTTTTATATCATCAAATCCTATTGCAAACTTTTAAGTTTATGAATATGAAGTATGTCTGAAAATGAATGAATTTCTAAATTTGTGGATTTTTGAATTTCTGGATGTCTAAATTCCAAAATTCCTAAATTCCTAAATACCTAAATTAAAAATTGTTTCCTTAGTTTATATTTTGCAGTGATTGCGTTAAAATGTGTAAGCGCACCTTTTCCCTACGTTGCATTGCTGTTTTCCCCCAAAAATCTTGACATGCTTATCAATGTAGATAAAAGTTGGTTATAACATAATTGTCACTGCCTCAGAATAGGTTAAGGAAACTTCGCTATCAATTTTCATTTTCATAGAATATAGAATATAATTTGGGTGGAGGAATTTTTAATTTTTACTCCGTTAAAAATATATGTGTATACGGCAGAATCAGCGCTCAAGTTAGGAATAACACTACACTCCAATATATTTGCAAGTTGTTTACAACTGTTTTATTATTTTTAAAGGGAATAATGATTAGATCGAGATTTAATTTCTTCTATCCAGTTGATATTCAAAAGAGTACGGAGACAAAATTCAGAACACAAATTACAATTATGAAAACACTTATGATTTTTTCAAGTTTTCTATTATTTCTAGATAACGAATCATTGTAGATTCTAAAGCAGGTAACTAATTATTTCTATAACAGATAATTAATCGCCAAAAGATATAGAATAACATAATGTCGAATTTTGTTTTCCATTCATTACTCTAACAGTCTGGCTAACTTCTATGATTGTTCTTTACTGAATTGCAGTAATAAAAATCTTTCTGAGCAGGAAACACAGATGGTTGTCAGCTTGTAGACTCGCTATTCTGGGTGTAAATCTTTTATATGTTCTACAAGAAGAAGCGATGTCCAACACGTGGCTCTTTAGGTGTGAACAAAATCACTGTCGTTACTGGTCTGAAAGTCATCAGCTGTTGCTAACCCAGTCGATTTATAAGTACCATACCTCCAAATAAAAGATTTAAACATTATATGTTACTAATTTAATCTTATAATAGTATTAAATAATCTGGAAAAGTATACAGGATATGGCATGTAATTGAAACCACTTTGCAAATTTCCTAAATAATAACTTTAAAATCGATTTAAGTAAAAACTAGTGTAATATTATTTTTTTTCTTTTCAGTTATATTTTTCGAAATTTCGATGTCACCGTCAGGGTTTTAAATCGAAATCGTATTTTGTTCATAAGCAGAATTATTGATAATACCATAATAAAACAAAATTTGGTAATTTGTAGTGAACTGATTATTAACGCACTGATATTCACCGGACATGACGTTTATCTACCAGATAGCAGAATTCATCTCAACTCATATTTGCTCAAATATTATTTACGGAATTATTGAAGCGGTTTCCGCTACATGCTTCGTCCGTGTACATACAATTTCATCTAAAAAAGCGAACCAAACCTCCGTGTTTCTCCATTTTTCCAGGAACTTCGCAATGTTTTATTTAAAAAAAAAAATGTTTTCATCAATTGATAAATTTGCCCTTTTATGTAAATCAAACAATTCTTCCATATCTTGAACAGTATACGAGTTTAAATTGTTCTTCTGATACAATTGAACGGAAGGAGTCTTTTAGATATCGATTCTACGTACACGCAACGAGGCTACTTAACAAAAATGTAATAATACTCGATGCTAGCGAGAACACGAATGGATTTCACTTTTCCACATACTGGTAATGGTACGTGTGCAAACGTTTGCCCCTGAAAAAGAGCAGCTCGAAACGAAATATGACCTGGTGTCGTTATCCCTTGTTAGTTATAACGAGTCGGGGTGACGCATGTTCGTTACACGCTTACAAATTAGCCGCATTGGAGGGTAAAACGACCAATTCGTATATGTGTATGTAGATGCGAGTGAGCAGGTGCATTTGCATGCGTGTGTACATAGGAAAAGTTTCGTATAAAGAATTGGTGGAAGCGTAAAATGTCCGGTCCAAGGAATTAAAAACCATGGAAAAAAGTTTTCAATGATATACCGTGGATACAGTTCATATTTCTGCGGCATTTCTTTGTTTCAATAAAAGTGCGCATAGTAACATAATATTTTAGCAATTAATCCCAAGACACCAATGAATAATCCGAGTATATATACAATATATTTACAGCATAGTTGTAACAATTTAGAATGAGTACTCTTCATGTGTCAAATATATTAAATGTGCGAAATATCAAATACATTAACAGTAAACTATTTAAATTTATCAATACTGGATAAATGGAATGATCAATTTTAAGAATTCCATTAATGTAATTTCATCGATCATTGGGACAGAGGTTATGATGAAACAGAAAATCTTAAAAAAATATTGGTTATATTGATACTCAGAGAGTATCACACTCTACAATGTTAGTGAAATTATATTAAAACTATACGTAGACGCATGTGTAAAAAATGATAATGAACCTTTAACGTCAATCCAAAAGAAAAGTTTATGATTTAGTTTGTTTGATGAATAAGTTTTTACTTAAGGAAACAGAAAATAACTGTTTTACGTTCAACTCTACGACGGCTTTTCAAACTTAATTTCTATTGATAAAATCGATGTACATGGTTATTGATACAAATTATCAGTATCAATATTTTTGAATATTAATAAATGATCCGAATATTTTTAAAATATGCCAAGGAACTCTTTTTAAATTTGACAAAATAAATTGGTTTCGTAAAATTATTATGCTTAAACTGATCTTTAAAAGTGTTAATAAAATACTAATCATCAAAAGTGTTAATAAAATATTGGAACTATTGATAAAATTTGAGGTTTCAAACGCTCAAATACGTTTCATTTCATCCTTCTTTGGAAATAGGAAAAATTAATATTTGCATATAATGAAATTTTGAAGGGAATCTTCGATAGAGCTTTTAAAAGAAAAAGAAAGAAAAACAGGCAATGTGTCTTTTTTCCCTACGTCCATTAAATAATGAGTTTTGATATGCGTAAAAAAAGAAGATATTCAAATCTGTTAAAATTAATGTACGAGAAACGTGCATATCATACTCGGTTTATGGAAAGGGATGATGAACACTCATTCCTACATGTCGTATCTAAAAATAGACTTGATATAGCGCGCGTGCTTGCAAACATGAACTTAAACTTGCTAAAATTCCTGAATAAACGGGTCACGAAGTGACTCGCGTGCGTATCGCGATTTCGCGTATCTCCGCGTACTCGCCACTTATTTCTGTCGAGATCCGAACAAAAAGGGTGAACGAAGAGAGAAATTGATCGCGAATGAAAGGGCACACGAGCACAGAGAGCGTGCAATACCTGAGTCTAGATAGGTTTACATAGGTCTCTCGCTTCAAATATTTCTGTCGATGCGAACGAGCCCTCCAGCCCTTCTACTCTGTCGTCTGTTTTGCTCAGTTTCGTTCCGCGTCTTTCCCTTCTCCTCGCAGATGACTCCGCTTGATATTTATCTTATTTGCCTTGTTACAACGAATTTTCGTTTGCCCCAGGGTTAGCGAGATGCATGGCGGAAGCTTCGATTGGCAGGCAAAGTACCGACTTTTCTGTTTATACATACGAGCTGTTCATCAAAGCGGAAAAAAGAGACCGAAGGCTATTGAAATAATTTTATGACATATGTAACGAGCATTACATAGCCAACGTTTATGCGGTTACTCGAAAGTAAATACTACTATATGTGTAGAAGTAAAGTGTATGTTTGATGTAAGAAAACAGGATATTACAAATATCCAGAATATTAACTTTTTTTTTAAACAAGATGATAGGATAAAAATTTCGCTCTGTCAATGTTAAATTTATACTTAGTTCTCTTATTTAGAAAACTATCTGGTATTTTTTAAAAGAAGGACTTTAAAAATATGTAAAAACTGACGAAGTAATACTACTTATACATTCCTGGTTAAAATTATAAACTCACTTCAGTTTTGGTTAATGTACTCTTATGAATAATGATGTTATATAAAAAGCTATTTGTTTAGTAACTAAACATAACAATTGTTCTTAATAATCAGTTGCTGTTCCAATGCGATTAATTAACTGGGAAAATTAATAACTTAATGCGTTCAACAAGAATTTTAATTAAATTTTTATCTATTTTTACTTGTATTAAGCAAATGACGGCTTGTAATTATTTAACTGTCAAATACTTTTCGTTTTCTTTAAAAATACGATTCGCTAACATTCTCTGCATATTTTCAATGATTTTTATAGCTAGAGAAATGTCGTCCATTTTAAGATTTAAATGCTTCGATTCTTAAATTATATAATGTGCTTGAACTACTATAGATAGGAATATCTTCCCGTTAAAATGTGAGTGACATATCATCATTTTCTTAAAATAAGAGAACAAACGTGATTATACAATTTCTTTGTTTTGACTATTCATACTTACAGTTGAGAATTTTCGAGATACACCGAAAACTTCTCGTAGCATTTCAATATCAGCTATAAAATTATGCTCGCAAAGACATTTCTTTTTTCTTTTCGAATATCGTGCTAACAAGAAACACAATCATTTGGCCTATCTAAACTGAATATTTTTGTGTCGTTGAAGATTGTTAATTTAAAATAAGATTATATTTGTTTTGACGCGTAATTTTGACACAAAATTACTATTACTAGCTAATACGATAAAATGAAGAGCACCAATTTATCAGACATTCTCCCAATTATTATACAAGTACGAACATTAAGGAATTTTATTTGCTCGCTTATCTTAAAAAAGTGATGAAGTATTATTCATATTTTAACAGGATATTCACCTCTTATTCACTGTGGCGCAAGCACACAGCACAGCTTAACGATTATAATATTCCAATTTTAAAATGACCGACACGTTCTCTAGATATAAGTACATATCACTGAAAATGTATAGCGAATACTAATGAACCGAATTTATAACGGCTATAAAAAGTATTTGATGGTTCAATAATTCAAAGGCGTCAGTTATAGAACGTGGTAAAGAATTTATAAAAATTTAATCGCACAGCCTGTTAATAAGGTAGTTAATTAATCGTAAAGGAGGAGCAATTGATAATTAAAACCCATTTATGTTGTAATTAATTATTAAATAAATGATTTTCAAATAAGTGAACTTATAAGTAAACATTTGCGAATACTCATTTCACAGCATTGTTTTCCTTGAGCGATGCTTCAAAGAGAAAAAGTAGTAATATTGTTCATAACATTAAGCTAACTAAAAATTAATGTGAACGTATAGTTATGATCACTAGTGTGTACTAGAAGCCAGTATAAAGTACATCATGTATATTGCACATATTATAAGATTAAATATGAAAATTCTGGGTTCGTTATTAACCAATTTATTATGTTTGAACATGTAGTGGGTTAATGACACATACGACTTTCTTCAGGTCCTCTTTAGGCATGCAATTTCCTTAAAGGGTAAAACCACTCTCGGATTTTCAAAAAATCGATTCTATTTTTTTGCTAAAACGATACTTTAGGGTCATAGAAACAGAATGCCATTTGATTTATAGTGTAAAACAAATTTTAAAAGATTCAATTATCAATTTTGTCCCAGCTTCTCAGAGCGCGCACTGAGTACTTATATGGCGTGCTGCGATTCATGGCTTTTGTATTACTTTTACCATTTAAAAAAATAAGTTTACCTGTTACCTACAAAACAAACGGTTGTAGAGGAAGGTAGAGGAGGAGGAGAACATCGACCTGGATGGCCAAATGTATGATGCAGGAATGGCAGATTAGATGTAAACAAGAAATTCAAGGATTAAAATGTTCATAAAACTATAAACGCGTTTTTCTCGAAACCACTTTTGTCATACTGGGAGGACGGATTTCTCGGTGACTATTGCATGGATCGAATTGAAATTTTTACAGTAGCTGCACAACAGTATTATCTTTGGAATTACGTAGCCGTTTTTTGATTGAATGTAAACTTTTTTTTTTATAAACAATTCAATGCTCATTTTTCATGTAAAAAATCGATTCATTTCTTAAAACATGCATAACTTCTACAAAAATTGATTAAACAAAAAACCCCTACGTACTTCCAAAGCCAATTGTATATAGATTAGAAATTTTTTTTATTTTTTATTCCAAGTCTCACACATGGCGAGAAATCCGTGGCGGTGTTTCTACAAAAGTTGTTTCCACCGATGGGCTCTGTCGCTCCCATTTTGTACGAAAATGACAAAAAAAATTACTTTTCGTACTTCAATATGTGTTAAATAAACCCTCTGAAAAGAAATTCTTTTCCGCTTGTCATACTTCCAAAATAAATTGTCAAATTTTGGTCTTTTTTTCTGGCTTTAGAGTGGTTTTACCCCTTAACCTCCAAAACTGGGCTTAACATGTTAACTCGACTGGTCAATTTCTGATAATCGTATGTATACATACCTAAACATTTTGCTTTAAATGTATCACTAAAATGTATTACTAAAAACATATATATCATATTTATACTTTATGTAAGTAGGACTAATCTGTAAATTTATTTCTTATTACAAGTAAAAACAAGAAAATGATTTTCTCTCGAAAAAAAGAAATATATATATATATATATATATATATATTTATTAAAGTACGTGAGATTAAAAATTATTAATTTTAACTTCTGTTATGGACCGGAAAAATAATAAAAAATGAGTGCTGTATTTAGGTACTGAAAGGGGTTCGCTCGCCCCGCTTTTAGCGCCACCTGAATCGTTCGTTCGATCTTGAATCGTCGTCCGATCGGTATTTCGCCATGTGCGTTCTTTATATTATATTATTATACATATATCCTTTTAGTATTATTAGTTTATTAAATATTCAAACTTGTTCATTTCATTAAATAAAACTTAATATAATAAGTTACCAGTTTTGATTATACCCAACAGGTACGTAAAACTAATAAGAAATTAATGCAAAAACTTTTGTACTGTTTAGGAATTCAATCAATATTGCATAACGAAATTAAATATAACAGGTAACTGACTATTAAATTTGAGTATAATAGTGTTTCATTATATCGTGATATGAATAACGAAGTGAACAAGTATTTCATGTCGAATTTTTTGCAACTCAAGATACAATATTTTTAAAATAAAAAATGAGGATATGTCGGGTTATAATTTGATTTTTGCCTATTAAAAGTAGTTGTAATTATAACAGAAGAATGGTTTCTAGACAAAACAAAAATTATACTTTTCTAAAATTATTCTTTTCCTAAAATTTATTTTAAGTATAATTATTCTTTTTCTAAGAATAATTTTTTTGTTATAAGAAAAGTTACGATATTTTTCATATGATTATTCTTCAAAAGGTAACTGTTGCATTTTGCATGCCCCGAATGGCGTTACAGTGATGTTCATGTTCCATGTGTTTATAGTGCAACAACAATTTATATCATTTTATTCGGAAACATCCATAGAATTATTTCGTGTGAAAATACCTATTATTAAAACAGCAAAAAACAATTCTAAGGTTAACATTTCACAATTATCGTGTAAGTTAAATTTTCACAAAAACTGTGGACATTAAAAAAAAAAAAACGGTTACCGAATTTGATTTTAGCATAATAAAATTTATAAGAATCACTAAATAAAATTTGTAAAATAAAAAAAATATAGCAATTTATGAACCAATTTTATAGATGTATGATTTTAATTGCAAACCACGTTTTAATGATGTCTTAAAAGAGTTCATTTTTTCTTAAATATTTAAGAAAACTCGATAAAAACCAGCAATGCCGTAAATAAAATATAATATGTATTATAAAGTTGTAGTACATTTCTAAAATATAGTATATTTTTAATACAATTCCAATAATTTTAATTGCAATAAAAATTATGAACACAATGTGGTATACGATTTTAACTGACACTAATTTTGAGTGTATACACGTAGTTTCTTCAACATGTGATAGTAAAGTTTTGTCTGATAAGATTTACTACTGGATTTTGTCCATTTTACAATTAATCTGTAACAATGGATCAATAACGTAAATGGAAAACGGGTGTCGCACCGTTATATTACATCCGTCACGTTTGATCGTCGGTATTTGATATCAACTAAATCAGTGAAACTCGATGCATCAGCATCCAGTGTCGCACAATTTCTTGAGATGTTTGCCCCTAATTTGAAATGCAAACAATTGCTTTGCATAATGGAATACTCATGTTAGTTGACATCTTGACGACTTGATGCTGTCGTGCCGCTTAAAATTAGTACCTGAATATATTGTTACTCGAAATGAAAATCTTTGTAGTTGTTCGGGAAAGAGTTAATATTAATTTATTATTGATATAATTGATCACTTGTATTTCATAGATGTTTTTATGTTTCCATAAGACATGATAAAATTATACTTCATCTTGTAATTTTCTATAACCGTTGAATTGTAATTGATAGATATACATAAATGGATAGTAGTCACTATTCGATATGGTATAATATGTGTAATTTCAAATAAAATGAAACACCAAAAAGAAACTTTAATTATACGAAAAACTAAAAACTGATGATTTGAAATTGATTACAGAATTACAAAATAAATTAGTGTTGTTGCCCTTTTGAAGTGTTACAATTAATTTAATGTAAAATTTATGATTTCATTATACGACTGAAAAATTGTCTAAAATCCTACAGATATCGTGTAATATCATAGGAATTTAATATTTGCCAAATACCGCTTTAACATCAAAACTACTAAATCTGTCAAATGATCAATTGAGAAGTTATTTGACAAATGTACTTAAAATCACAAAATTGGTTAAGGAATTAATGTGTACAATCAACTACATTTAATCGTTTGTCGTTTATTTTCTATTTCATTTTTAATCTCAAATTATGTGCACATTATACGCTGCCTCGGTTAGTGTTAACCTTTCACTTAGAATCATACTTGCTATTAATTTAAAGTAAATTTTAGTTCAGCATTTAACATCGTTCTTCTTTTCCTTATCTGCTTCTAGTTTAACAATAAATAGATAATTATTTTATATCAAACATTTTTCTTTCTTTTAAAAAAAATTGATAACAATCTTAAAAATGATGAGTTTACGAAACAAAATATAATTCACATTAATGTTGTAAATTCGCAAACTGCGTACAACTAGTTTCAAATCCCCTGCGCATGTACTGCGGGTGATCGACTCTATATTTTCTTTTTATCTGCATCTAAAACATATTTTTTTATTCCTAAAGTTTGTCATATGCATTTCACGTATTATATCTTCCATAAAATATATTAATAAAAGTACATTCCACTTACTTTTATTTAAGCTGAAAGAACTTTATCAACTAACGATTCTTGAAATGTGAACACGAAAGAGTCAACAAACCGCATAAATACATATAATTGCTTTTTCAACCCAATGAAACTAAATACACGAGTAAAAGAAGTTATCTTCTCATCATGTAACGCTTTCCAACGTGATATTTTCTAAGAAAGCATCTTTACGTATGCGAAGTGCAACGCGTTGAATTAAAATATAATTTTCTTTTCAAATTCGACCCATTGCGAGTAAGCACCTTAGCGTTAAAGAAAGAAGAAAGAAAGTAGAAGTCCAAACGGAAATGTTATTCCAGTCGGTGGTGGCTTTGAGCGTTTCCTGTGCACAGTATGCATTTAGAGAAAACCCAATGGTCCATGGAAAATGCGACGCTACGCCCCCTCTTGCAGCTGCACGTGCGCCAGTGATTAGGTTAACACGCGAATACGACTCTCTTTCTACGTGGGACGGTCTCGTTTCTTCTTCTTCGAGCTGCTTTTCCGCCCTTTCGCTCAAATTCAAGCCACACGGAAATTATGAACTGTTCATGAACTCACGTACGTATGCGTGTATCTCACGCGAGCAACATGTGAAGTATAATACCAGGAACATAATGTGGCATAATGTTGGCTAATGTTTAATGCAGTTTACGATTAAATTCTTTATTCCACTGCTGTGCAATAAATCACAGATAAGCAATTTTACTTCTGCGGACTTAATTCAAGCACGTGCATTGATGGTCAATTTCTTAATTTCAAGATTAAAAAATTTTCAAATTCCTGAATTTTTGAAGTTCTTAATTATCAAATCTCTACACTCCGAAATTCTCTCATTTTTTGTTTTTAATTACCAAAGTTCAAAATTTTCAATTCTTCAATTTCTAAAGTTTTCAAGCATCATATTTCTAAATTCCGATATTCATCGATTTATATAATTATTAATCCCTAAATTTCTAAATAACGAATTCCTAAATTTCTAAACTTCTGAACTACCAACTTTCTAAATTCCCAAATTTCTGAGTTACTAACGTTATTAATTATTAAATTTGTAATTTCCCAAATTCATTAATTTTTGAAGTTTTCAATTATCAAATTTCTAAGTTCCCAACTTTCTAAATTTCCTATTTTAAAATTAACAAACTTTTAAGTTCCAAAATTCTTAAACTTCTCAATTTCTGAATATTCAAATTTATAATTTTGAAAATTCTTAAATTCCCAAACTTCTGAATTCCTTAAGGATATAACGGAATATGCACAAATTATCGGCAACAATTTTTGTGTTTATGCAAACTAAATAAGACTTTCGCACTGTAAGAAAAACGCTGCGTAGTTTCGGCACCCTACACCCTTTGATAAGGGAAATATGGAAGGAACAACTCTAAATTTTCACATTTTTGTTCTCGAAAACTATTAAAAATGTTTGAACACGTAAATATTCATTAGCTCCTTTTTGTATATTGTTTTGCAAATGTTAATGTTATAAGAATAAGAATAATTATATAAAATTGAGAATAATTCAGATATTCAAATATGGACAAATGTTTCGGACATATTCATGTACACATTCTTGCAGTCCTCGTTGAGACGCTTTCAAAACCTATGTTTCTTTTTTGTGCAGATCATTCCCAAGATATGAAGCTTCGAAGTTGACACATAAGTAGCGTAAATCTGATCGTGCAACCTTCGCGCAGTACACGTGAATGGATAACGTGAATGCCGACGATATGTCAACTTTGAAGCTTCATATCTTGCGAATTACTTGCACATGAAACAAACATGGGAAGTATTTTGAAAACGTCTCGACGAGGACGACGAGAATGTGCAATAAAAAATGGAGGGTTCTATTTAAGAAACTGAAGATGACGATCACGTAACCTTCAAACGACCATTCAAGGTCAAATTGTGACCATCATCTTATATCCCCCTTGATATCCTACAACTTTTGTCTAAAACATTTTTCCATACTTAAGGTCACAAAGTTTCCATAAGAATAATTAATTTTCTACGTACGGTTCTTATAAAGCAGTCCATGAGTATTATCGATTATCCGTAAAAGTTTCAGAGGGTTCGAATTAGCGGGGTATAGCTCAAAAGGAAGACAACATGTATGACATTTTTTTCCACAATATGTAAATAGCAGGTGTTTATTAGTTCTTTGACGGTTCGATTAGATGAAATGGAGAGGCAAGGAAAAATGAATGAGAGGGAGAGAGCATTTCGTCCAAGACCTGCTTCTGGATTCGTCAATACGGCATTCTTGCAGGTCCATGCCGTAGACGTGAAGATGTATGGAAGGGATGGACAGGAACTATTTGTAGGAATCGGAAGGCTCGTTGAGTATTAACGAAAAAATCGGTCTCCATATTATGCACTATCTACAGATGAGCGTAAGAATGAAACCGTCGCCGTTTTACTACATCCATTTTTTTTTTTTTTCAAAACTGTTGTTACCCCCATGTCTTTCTTATATAAAAACTACGTGAATGAGTAAAAAGCACTATTTGGTATGCACAAATGTAGGAATTGATAACGGAATTGCTAAAATTTCTAAATTCTCAATTTTCAACATATTTGAACTTAAAAATTTCTATATTTGAAATTTATAAATTGACAAATTTAAAACTGCTATATTTATGAATTTCTGAATTTGCAATCGCCCAGCTTTTAAAATTTTTAAGCTTGATCCCATATTGTCCTTTCTTTTCTGCACTTTATTACAGAAATATTTTCAACATAAAATTTTGCGAATCAAGACTAACACTTGAAATCATATATTGTATCTCTGCTTTATACTATACATGTTTTCTTCAGGTTCTAACCAACGTTCTTACTATTATGAAAATGAAGTAATACTTTGGAAAAGTCGTTTACATTTTCCATTTTTAATCATTTATAACAGATGAAAAACTCCATTATACTTGGTAGTGTCTTTTTTTTAATAAGATATCGTAAAATGGAAACTTTAAAGCCATATATGCATTGTTCTAAAAAAGAAAGTGTTGACATATAAATTGAATAAATATCATCTATTGTCAAAAACATTTCGACTAACTCAATGGAACGTGTTATATTCATCCGAGCGTAGATTTAATAAACTATATCGGTAAATAAAATACCGTGCAAATCTAGAGGTAGGTATATTTATAAAACTGTATCTATTCTAAATTTATCAATTACAAATATACAACAACAAATATCCAATACAGTTTATTAATGTATTCTCAATAAATCATATGAATAACACAATACACATGTATACAGAAGATGTACGTTTCCGAACAAATATTAAATCAAACAAATTTTCGGACAAATAATGAAAAATTTAATGTCATGTATAAAATACAATTTATTAATTTAGATATTTACAAAACTTCCAACTGAAAGTTGGAAATTTAGAAAATAGGAATCTCAAATTTTCCAAGTTCTTTAATCTTGAAATCTTTTCATTTAGGAACTTCAAATCTCCTAAATTTCAGATTCTCAAGTTAAAAATTGATAAACTTAAGAATTCAGAAATGTGAAAGCTGAGAAATTTGAAAATTCGTCATTTATGAAATCGGAAGTTGAAAAACTTATATAACTTATTAGTTGTGCAAAATGAAAACTGGGGAAATTGGCGTAGTTGGTCAGTATAACTAATTAGCCGTCAGTTCGGACCTAACAAGGGTTATAAGGGTTGTGGTTAGGAGGTTAGGATGTGGCATCGCTATTGGTTTGGCGCAGATATATTTGCAGACGAGGAAAATTGAATTGGTAGCTTCTATCGACATATACACATCAATTCACAAAAATAACGAAAACCTTGTTTGTATCCCAATTTCGCTAATTAATTCCACATCACGAACGCTTAATTATTAATTACTTGTATTAAACCGCAACAAATAAACTTACTGAAAGTTAGAAATATCTGTAACTGCGAAACAAGATCCAATTGGATAAACGTGTATATAAATTCTTTCTTAATATTTATGTGTAGTACATTTACCACATTATGCTTACATATTATTAGGCTTACTGAATATGTATTGTTAAGCTATGTGATTCTGCACCATTTATGGAATCAGTAATAATGAATAATGCTGTTTAACTGACATAATATTATTCAAATTGTATGAAGAACTGTCGATATCGCGTGAAATCAATGAAATCGAAATATGAGAATAATCTGTGATGTAATAATATTTATAATAATAATGACAATAAACATACTAGTTTATTCGTATCGTCCCTTGTAAATATACAGGGTATTTTGCAACTGATAGTACAACCGGAAAGGAAGTTCTATCGACAAACATAATTAAATTAAATGCTTTATTTGTCGCTTTACTTGTTGAAAAATTGTTGAAGTATTTATAAGAAAATTAGTCTATGGTAAAGAAAAAAAATTTGTAAAAAATAAAATTCTTCATTTAGAAACAACAAGGATGAATTAAAAAAGAGGAACATTCGAATACTAATGGCGGTTCTAATAATCAAACATTTACATTGAACTAGCTGAGAGATTAGTTTAATAGAAAATAAGACATTTGAGTAGTAGAAACAGTTAGTAGGTAAATAAATAGCTTATTAATTTATTCGCTATCCATATCTCACTGGTGATATAAGTATTTTTCAGCACGCGTTGTACTAACAAACTTTGCATGTTCAAGCAAGTGTAAGCTTTGTATGTTTAACGCTAAAGAAGTTATAAGTGTATGCACATGATTGATTTTGGTTTTCGTATCAAAAAGCATTAAATTCCTGTTAAATTACAAGGTGGTCCAGCTTTTTATCGACAAACTTTACTAACATATTCCATGTACAAAAATAAGAAAGAGATGTTACATTAACATAGCGTTTTAATTACTTTATCAGAAAGTTATACAAAAGTACTAAATGACTTCGGACTACTCTGTTTTTCAATACCACTTTCAGTGTGCTTCAATTTTATAGGTAAAACTGCACCCGCACGTTTTATACATAAAATGTTAAAAGAATATTACATTAACATAGGCTTTTAAATGTTTCATTGGGAGATTATGAGCAACGCATGAAATGTTAATGAACGATTTTCTCCTTCAGTACTACATATTTCAGTATTACATACGAAAAATTTCATATATTTTTTAATAAATTTGAATAATACATTCAAGAGTCCAAATTCATACAGGGTGTCTCGTAACTAGTGTTACTCCCTGAAAGGGGTAGTAGAGGACGTCATTCTGAACAAGATTTTCCTTTGCAAAAATGGGGTTTGAAGCTTCGTTTTTGAGTTATTAAGGAAAAACACTGACCAATCAGAGCGCGAGAATAGCGCGCGCCCAGACGCGAGAGCGACAGCTTCGACTATGACGGTCGATCGTGATCATGAACAAGCGTATCGATACCGCGTCGGTATAACAGGAAACTATTAGGTGAAAGTTTAATCGAATATTAAATTAAGAAGTTAAGAATAATATTAAGTTCTTCATTATTCTTAAATAGGAGATAAACCAATTAGTTATTGTTTATCCAGACCAAGTATATTGTATTTATTTTGTGCGTTCGAAAAGGAATAAAGAATAAGTTTTCGAAAATTAATTTTCTCAACTATTCTAATGAAGCAAACGAATAAATTCACGTTTTAAAACAAATGAGTATCTTGTTTATGAAATGAGATAGAACTGGAAAGAAATATCTAACGCAGTAAGTCACTGAAGTGAAATAAATCAATTCCTGCGTACGTTTAATTTTAAAAATGCACAAACAACTTAAATAAAACTTACCCATTAATCCATGAAAAAACTAGCTTCGATAAAAAATATTTGTGTCACCGGGTAGATCCACCGATCAGTGCATCAACAGCTGATGTCCTGGCAGGGTCAATGACCTCTCAATTTATTTCACTGTCTCTTTCTAATAATTGCACAACATAAGCACGATCGGTAAACGGACCGAATGAAAACGCGTGAACGATTATTCATAGATATGTATGTTTAACGATACTCTATATTCTCATTATAAGGTATCCGAATTGAGAAATCGATATTATATTACATTTTATTAGGAGACATTGTTGAACGGGCCACGGATCTCGGTTCCGTTCTGGATCGCGAGGCGTACGTCGCAAACGGTTGCTATGCAACGGTGATCTGTTGAACGACTACGGCGTCGATCGACAGTCATCGTTTATTGTCGAAAGAAACCAGCCGAAATAAAATATCGTAGCTTTTAATCGAAAATTCCGCTTTCTTGCTTTCAAGACAATGTAGTTAAAATTATTTATGAATATTCGTTCACGTGTTTTCATTCGGCCTATTTACGTGTCGGGCTCGCAGTGACTCATTAGTGAAAAGTGACAGGGAAAAGTGATAATGAAAGCTAATAATGAAAGATGACAGTGATAGGTGACAGTGAAGCAAATTGAGAGTATCTGTGTCGTGATTTATTTTTTCTAACGGTAATGATCGCTGGATCGACCCGATGACAGAGATGCATTTTCATCGTGACTATTTGTGGTTCAATGTGTAAGTTACGTTTAAATTCGTTAATTATTCAATTTAAATTTTTATTTGTTGAATGGAAAAATTTAACTTAAAAAGAATGAGAATTTGTTCTTTTTCATCATCACAATATCTAACGACAATAATTTTCCATATTTTATCTATTATTTCTTTGCGATAACGAATAAACGTATCGAATAAATTCGATTTATTCTGATTACATGAGTAAGGACTAATTTCTTCATTTCTTATCCATTAATGAATGATAATTCAACAATAATCCAGAATTTTTTATTTGTAATTCGATGTAACTTTTATCTTACTGCTTCCTATTGTACCGACGCGGTATCGATACGCTTGTTCACGATCACGATCGACCGTCATAGTCGAAGCTGTCGCTCTCGCGTCTGGGCGCGCGCTATTCTCGCGCTCTGATTGGTCAGTGTTTTTCCTTAATAACTCAAAAACGAAGCTTCAAACCCCATTTTTGCAAAGGAAAATCTTGTTCAGAATGACGTCCTCTACTACCCCTTTCAGGGAGTAACACTAGTTACGAGACACCCTGTATAAACATATTTTCTGATTCTTATTTATAGAATATGCTAGTGCAGTTATGCTATCCAATGTCATTTCGTATTTTTTTTAATACTGTTTAATAAAATGCTTGAAACCCTATGTTGATATAACGTTTTTTATTTTATTTTCACAAACAGAATATGTTAATGACACTCTGTATTTTTTCCTGTCTCCAAATCATTTTTGTGTTAACGCTTTGAAAATCAAATTTCGGATAATAGTTTCATTTTCTGAAGTTATGTTACCTAAACTAACAAGGGAACATATCCAAGTGTAACACACCGATTTTAATGAAACTTATGTGAAAGATAGTTCTCAAAAAAATATTCGACACGTATTTTTTTATATCGGCAATCGTGCACATTGAAGGGGTGATAATAGCCCTCAAAGTTAAGGGCTGAAATCATATTTTTGGGAATATCTCAGGAATTAAAGGAGATAATTGGAATCTTTTTTTTTTCAATTGTTGGTCTTTCAATAGGGAATTTTTCTGCAGAAACAAATTTTAATAAACTTTGTTTGTTTAAATAATATTTTGAAAATTTATAGTTTTTGTTTAAATTTTTTGACTAAATGTTGATTTATTTTTTTGCAACTTTGTGTACGTAAACTATGGACTAAAATAGAGGATACGTGTTTTTGGAATTTGTTGTTTTTTGCAATATTCATTAGATATATAGTTTGAAGTCACCTCCTGTGATTGCCCCTAATCAGCATTTTTATTAAAAATATCATAATTTTTACAATCTTTTGCAATATTCTGAACATTATATACCTCCTCATATGCCGTTAATTGATTTTTCAATAATTATTGTAAGCATCGCAGGTATGAGCGTGACGCCGTTCTAATCACCGCCGCAAGGAACATAGCCTTTTATGACCAATACTGATTTTATACTTTTATGGTCATAAGGTCATCAGTCCAAATACAATATTTAGAATTTTTGGAAACTTTGAGATTTTTAAGAAGTTAAGAAAAAAAAATTAAATTAAATTATATTTTAACAATATTGGCCATAAAAGCCTATGCTCCTTGCGGCGGTGATTAGAACGGCGTCACGCTCATACCTGCGATGCTTACAATAATTATTGAAAAATCAATTAACGGCATATGAGGAGGTATATAATGTTCAGAATATTGCAAAAGATTGTAAAAATTATGATATTTTTAATAAAAATGCTGATTAGGGGCAATCACAGGAGGTGACTTCAAACTATATATCTAATGAATATTGCAAAAAACAACAAATTCCAAAAACACGTATCCTCTATTTTAGTCCATAGTTTACGTACACAAAGTTGCAAAAAAATAAATCAACATTTAGTCAAAAAATTTAAACAAAAACTATAAATTTTCAAAATATTATTTAAACAAACAAAGTTTATTAAAATTTGTTTCTGCAGAAAAATTCCCTATTGAAAGACCAACAATTGAAAAAAAAAAGATTCCAATTATCTCCTTTAATTCCTGAGATATTCCCAAAAATATGATTTCAGCCCTTAACTTTGAGGGCTATTATCACCCCTTCAATGTGCACGATTGCCGATATAAAAAAATACGTGTCGAATATTTTTTTGAGAACTATCTTTCACATAAGTTTCATTAAAATCGGTGTGTTACACTTGGATATGTTCCCTTGTAAGATTAATTAAAGTGTATATATTATGTTTGGTGGTTTAATGACTGTATGAAAATTCATCTAACCCTCAAATTTGATTATTTGTGACTGTTTATTAAGAGTTGTCAACTTACGACTAGTATTCGTCTTATAAAAGAGTGACACAAATGTATAACTTACACAAACAGTATAACATGACATTACTTCAACTCGATTTATAGAAGTAAAAAGACCAGACGAACCATTGCTCTTCTCTTTTCCCATTCTCTATTTCTCTTTCACCACAATGGAAATACAACGAGTTTCGAGTATCGCGCAGCAAAATAATTAGAGAGAATCATCGAACAGACACGACGTCTCATTAACATGAGTGTCGATAAAAAATCCTCTGTGTTTGGCGAATCGTAAAGAGAGCAAGAAATAACGGACCAATTACTGACCCGGACCAGTACTATAATCAACGAAATCGCTGAAAAAGCAACTCTAAAAGGAAGCACGCGTTCAAATATCACGTACAAATTGGATTTCAAGACATTTTTAGTTAAACATTCGTTTGCAAATACATATTATGAAACCTTAAAACTGGTGACAGAATTTAGAAAACGAATTAACAAGTAGAAAATAAGTATGTATACCGTAAGAAGCAACATATTAATCAAAATTAAACTTTGATGACATAAAGATACCTCAAAATAAAACATACCTCTGTCAAATAAATTAAAATCTTGAAGTTTGCAAAAAATAACTACACATATTGTTTATTCATATTCTTAACATAAAATCGTTTGTAGACGTGACACGATTTGTGTCAATTTTTGAGATCAATGTTTTATATCCCTAAAAATAGTAGAAATAATTATGTTTTGTAAACTAATTCTTGCAAAATTGCTTATACGCAATACCATTTATATACAATTATTGAACTTGTTTAATATTTAGAAGATCAAGGAGCACTGCTAAGAATATATTGAAATAATTACTATAATGTTCAACACTACTAACAATTGTTATAGAAACTTTATTTAATCAAAGTAAAAATTTTATTTTTATTTTTAATTTTATTTTACAAAGTAAAAAAATATTCAATGTCGTTTATAAAGATACAGTTGACCTTAAAATGTTTTACCAATAGAAAAATCATATTTTCTGAACATTATAGACTTCTCTAAAATATTATTTCATAATATAATTTATAACAAATTTAATTTTAAGAAATTTGAAGTTTTTACCTTAGATCAGGTATTCCCAAACTTTATGCCAATTTTATACCTACTATTTTTAAATTGTTTATATGTTAATATTTTATACAATCCATTAAAATCAGTATGTAAATCATTGATCAGTTGGGATCCACATTCCGAGGAACAATTTTGAATATATTCTGTATCATTTAAAATAGAAAAATATGGTCAAGAGAAAATTTCTATATCACACTTCACATGTTAATAAAAGACTATATTATACATGCAATCGTTGTTCGTATATTCTCTTATAATTTCACTGAAGATTTCGTTTTTAAACTTTTGAAGTATTAAACCCGAGTACAAATGTAGAAAAGGAAACAGCACGGCATTAACTGGGTAAACGGTACAAAAAGTTTCAAAATTTATATGCTCGTAAGACGCTCGTTTATAATTCACATCCGCTGCATATTCTAACAATGATATTTTTAGAGACTCCCGCAACCGTTTACACGAAACCAACACAAGAATGTACGGTTAAGCTTCGTTCCGTGCGACCATCGTTGTCTAGTATCATTCATTCCGTGGCTACTATGCCAACAATTAAAAAACATATATAGTTCTCTTATAATAGTATCAGAACTATCGTCTTCCTAGATCTATTCTTGCCCATCACGGCTGATCATACGAGATTATTAATTAAGGTGAGGTTCTAATTTAAAAGATTTCAAACAATCTTTTTTTTAATAATTGTTCGTTTGTTCAAGTTTCCAACACATTGAATACTGACTTGTCACACTTTATTTGTAACCTAATATTTATTTGTTTCCTTTGTCTTGCTGAATGTATTAAAATTACTAGTTTGTTTATAGAGGCTAAAACGACGTGATTTGAGATTACTTAAAGTATGTTAATTAATTTGTCGAAATCTATTACAATATAAGTCATAGAAGAACAATAAGCTTATAATAATAGACTTTATAAGATATTGGTCTTATGTTCAAATAATTGTAAATTATACGGGCAGTTTCCTTACTGCTGAACAGTACATACTAATTGCATCGGACATTAGTTATATCTATCACTTTCAAAATACTATAAAGTCATTTCTTCGCAAAATTCGTAAAGAGGATGGAATAAATAATGATGCGTCTCTGACTCGTTCTAGTCGTGTGTGTACAACTAAAGATTTAATTGATTATTTCGTTTGCCAGAAACCTGGTGCATTGTATAAATTACAGACTAACTATATCAGCTAATTTTCGTGGTCAAATGCATGTAAGTCGCATTATTATATCTTTAAATTAATACTTTCATTTACTTCTGTATTTTGCATAGACGTATAATGTACTGCTTTTTATAAAGAAACATTTTATTGAGCAGACTCGCTGGTTTGGATAAAACGTTTTCCCTGTTGTCGGACAGTATACATTGTATCTTATACATTGCAAGCTCTATTACCGTTTACCATTTTGCTTTCATGATTTAACAGTGCATCTAAACAACATAAGCAATACGAAAAGTTATATTAACAATTAAAAATAGCAAGAACACTTACTCCAAGAGAGATAAATCAGAATAATTTGTCTGGAAAAAACGAAGACTGGACTCAGTGTTCAAAATGCCAAAAATGGTCACATGAAACCTGCACCGAGAATTATTATATTTGTTTAACATTTGTTAGCTAACTATTATAAGTCAACTATTACTAGCTTATAACCTGAACAATCTTAACTATTATTAGTCAATGATATTATCAATTATTGATATATAAGTTACTTATTATGATAATGTTGGTCATTTTATTACTTTTTTTAGGCTTTTAATATTGTTATCTAAGAAATAAAGTAGAATAAAAAGACTAAAATATTATTTATTCTTACTTATTTAAGAAAAACTTTAAGTATGCGTCACTAGGTAACTGCCCCTGAATTACATATTCTGGGACAACCGATGGAGAACGGTTTATTTTGATCTATAATTGAAATGTTATTAGGTGTATACATTTGTAAAGGATAAATTATGATAGAAATGTAAATATACATTGGTATACTTAATTGTTTTGTAGGGTAGCGTAGGGCTCGTAGAGTGACGTCGCCGATACTGACGTCATGAACTCGTTAAGTTATGCGGAAGCGAATCGATCTTCGATATATATATGATTTTTTTTGTCTTTTCGTTACGAGGTAACGAAGGATAATTTTAAGAGTTGAGAGTCGGAGTTGAGCGTTCGAGTAGAAAACATCATCGTGGAATTTTGAGAATTAGTTATTGATTTGATTAAGTTAATTACATTTAATAGTGTTTAAGTTTAATATTGTGTTTGTAATTTGTTCAATCGTTTTGTTAAATTTTATTAATAAAATTCCTATAGTTTTAACATGCAGATTGTAACACCACGTATTTGCAACGCAAATTATTTGTGTTTTTGCTTTCATTATAAGTGTATGTACATATGAGTTTATAAAATACGAGTTATTTATATAATTGTATGACATTTTTATGGCACAATAACTTACAAATTACTTTAGCAATTTTCATAAGCCTTCAATATTTGCATCCTTATTACTTCTGGAATCTTATAGGCTATACATGATTCAATAATTCATCGTAGTTAGATAATAAAAGATTATTATGTCAAAAATGACGCAATGCGCTAAAATTTATAGCAAGTCTATAGCAAACATTTCTGGAATTTACAAATTATAGAACCCTCGCAATAAACTGAAATCCAACGAACGTCAATCAACTATAAAAATGACTTATGTAACGAATTGGCAAATTTGAAAATTAAGAAAAAAGAATTGTAAATATATAATGAGAAAAAGTTTAAACACATGGGAGTTCAAATAATATCAAAATAATAGCAATAGATGAAAATGGAACAATTTTTCAAAATATTTTAAATAGAATGATCATGTTTATCAACAAATTAGTATTCAGCGAATGAGATAGGACAAGGTAGGAAATAAGAGACAAGATAGGAAATAACTGGTACATACAATTATCATTTAAAAAATCATAATTCGTATGTCATTTACATTTACATATCTACATTTTTAACAAAACTGTTTTTTATCTTTTGTTTCTTCTAACATTACACAATCAAAGTTATTTATTAAAACAATACATTACGTTGCTATCAATCATTCGTATTTCTAAACTACATTTCCTACATCATTTTCTTTCTTTCTTTTTGTTTGTTTCTGTCACCGTTCGATACTCGTATTTCCAACTTTCATATTTACCAGCACAGCGAATTTTATCTTTGTTCTATGTACCGATATACCATCGACATCTATCCGATAATCGTTCCAGCGTCTCTTCAACTCAGACAACGATCACACTCGTCATGTTCTGGAAGCAGACAGGAGGCGTAGAATAGAATTTGCAAGAACAGCGGTGTTTCGCATAACGCTTCGAGCTTGGTAAGCATTTCTGCGTGAGAAACCGAATCGTTCGTATATGCAGTGGAATATCATCATATATTTCGAGGTATCCTTCGAAAACTTCGGCGATAATATTACGTTTATGATTGCAACGCTTAAAATTCGCGGTTCGCGATAAAAAAGGATCAAGCTTTTCTTTATACTAATGGACCTTATTAATGTATTTTAAGACTGATATTAGTATTCGAAGCAAGCTTTAATTGTATTAGAATACATCGCTTATTAGATATTAGAAATATCAGTTTAAAATTTACTTTTAATGAAATTGGAATCTTTAAACTACGGACGTCCAGTGTTGAATATAATTGAAATAACAGATATTACGTACTGAAATGACTTTCTCTAAATACAATAGTTTGTAAAGGTTTATTTTAATTAATATATATTGAAATTATTTTTTTCACATTTCTTTTACATGAAATACAGTAACTGTTAATATTAATTGAAGTAATCTTTTTAAGTGTTACAACTAATTATCCGAAAAAGTATATTTGTGTTTCTGAAGTTGAATTGATCACCGCAAATATTATTTTTCTAATTATTATCTAAAAAGGAAAATAAATAGAACAATGTAGGAGGAAACGTCCACTTTTATTTAAAAAATAACCTTTTATTTATTGCATTTGATGGATAAAAATTTAAAACATGCATGATTGTATGTTTTATGAACTTGCGATTTTGAATTTAAATATTCTAAATGTGAATTCACTTAAGACTCCTTAATAATTATACCGAGAAAAGACATGCTAATTCGTAATAGAAGTTACTTTTGCACGCAAACTAATCAGTTTTTTATTTTTTTAGTTCTGGCGTATCTTGCGTCGTAGTTAAATCTGAACAAATTTGAGAATAATAATAATTAAACTAATATGTTCTTATTATGATAATATGAAAGTAGTATTCCTACATCTCATCCTACATTTCAATAAAAAAGTCGCGTATAGTTTGCAACAAAAAAGTTTGACAAAATTTTATAATTGTGCCGCTGAATCCTCAATGTTTCAGAATTTTTGTACGTCATTAAATGGAAAAAAATAGGGCAAAAACTAGAATCCCGATATTTACCTGTTACTACGCCCTAAGTTGTTATAGAGGATTGAAATTTGGTATGCGATGTTCTTTTTTTTTATATATTAGCGAATGACGTAGATTTCATTCAATGCAAGAACACATTTGATCATTTCATTCGGTTATACACTCTCGAAAGATGATGACTATTAATTAATGCACACCATATTTTTATTTCAGGTGTACAGTTAATCGCTAACTAAATTGCGAACTTTTATTTGATCCTCCTGGTGACAGAATCTAAACTAAATTCATTGAATATGGGAAAATTACACCGAAAGTGTAGTTTTAGACTTTTGAAAATAAGAATTGAATGTGCAGTACAAGAACCTCCAACGCTGGTCAGTGTACTCAAATATTTATAACTTCATTAATTTTTGGAAGTTCAAATATAGCGTTATACAAATATTATACTTCAGATTGTATATTCTCTGAAAAAAAAGAATAAAATATGATTTTTTCTAACATTACTGCAAAATAGCCATTTATAAAATGTTAATTGAACAAGTAAACTACGTTGTACATATGGGATGGGTGGATACTTTTGTGAGTATGTATATAGGTAAACACTAAACATTTATTAAACTGCTAATTTGCATTATAATATACAACAATTTCTTAAAGATTTTTATACTGTAAATTGATACCTTTTACCAGAGGGAAATAGTTCATTAATACAAAACAATTATAAATTATCTATTACCGAATCTCTATGAAATTGATTTGTACTTGACAGCCAGGTATTTCTACGTGTAAGTATGAAAAAAATTAGCAACTATAACCGCAATAGTCGTGCATTTTGACGTAGAATGATCCTTCCATAATTTCTCTGGTTGAAAATTGAAATCAAAAGAGGTCGAGGGTTGTGGAGAAAAAAAGAAATTAGTAACAATAACGTTTCCCTGCGGCGCGGAACGCTATAACGAGCGCACTTTCACGTGGCGAACAAAGGAGAACCGAGTTTCGATTTCGTTCGCTCGTTCCCTTGCTTAGCCAGAGAAAGAAAAGAGGTAATGGGAAAGAGAAGGCTTGACGGGGGAGGTGGGACAGAGGGGCGTGCAGGAAGAGAAATCGAAAAGCAAGGGGAGCAAAAAGAATCACTGGAGAAAGACTCAAAAACTCCGGCTGCCTCCACAATCCCTGCTCGAACATTCTCTTCGGTGGAGCAACGTAAGCACTTTTGCGTGGGAAACCAAGTGGTTCGCCCGCGTTTGTAGTCAGACATCGCTAGTAGAATTTCCGTGCAACCACACCGCAAGCCACCGCACACAGGCGTTGCTTGTCGCGTGATAGACACGCTTGCATTTTTCAGCACCTTCAGCGATTCGAGCATTCTCCGCTTCGGTTGTCTGCCGAAACTAACACCTTCCCATCACTTTCTTCCTATTTCTTTTTTTTCCCACTACTCTGCCCCCGATTATTTTTACATTTCTCTTCCTGCTAGGAACGAATCCGGTTTTCTATTTCATGTAAGACCTCATTGTCATTTATTTGTAATTTTCAAATAATAGTGAAATTGTTAAAGGGGTTTTTGTACCGATACTAAAATAAAAACATGTCGACTTGTTTGTTGAATATTTATTAGTAACTGAACTGGAACTTATAAGTTGATAATAGAAATCAGCAAAGATACACAGACGCACAGCACATCCTCACACATATTGAAGTTACTTATTCCACCAATATTATACAATTTGTAGTTTTGGCAGTATTGTCAGTTTTACTCAAATTTACCAGAGCTAATTTGTACTGTAACATATGTGGTTAAAAATAATTTCAGTCCAAGATGGACTTGCTCCACTTTCAAAATTAATTTGCGTAATTGTTAATCTGTGGCGGCTACGATCATCGTCACTAGATGGAGCATAACATCGAGACAAGCTTTCTCGTTAGTGCTCAACAAGCCCTCAGATTCATACAAATAGGTCTTGTTCATCCCTATCAATCAACACCCCCCCCCCCCCCCCCCAAGGCACGGACTTGCTAGAATGTCTTATTGACGAGTCCATTAGCAGTTCCTGGACGAACCACTTTCTCACTCTTCTTCGTTTTTCCAAGCCTCACCCCCATTCTAACAACTACCGAAATTCATATTAGGTCTTTAATCTTACAATTATATCGAATGATATAATATTGATATATAAAATTGTATGATATACAGTAGTTGTTCTCTGTAACGCGGTTGATACGTCCGTTATGCGCTATATAAATTAAGTTTATAGAAAATAATGGCGTTCGAGAATTTTTGTGGTATAAAAATCATTATTATGTTTATGTATATGTATGTAGTTGATTAGAAAAAAGCATATTAACAAGTTGACCATTACGCTACAAATGTAGTTAAATTAATTATTTAAAGGAAAGGCAAATAAAAGGAACTTTTCAGGACTCTTAATTATGAGATAATGATATGTAGGATTATTTAGGTGTTGATAAACAAAAACTCGCGCTCAATTAAAACTAGATATATAAATAGATTTAAACTATTAAGAAATAACACGTACTAAACGGTACAACTAATTCGACTCTGTATGATATCTTGAGTTACAACTCAACGACGTTTTCTCTACTATTACTCCTCCCTTACTCGAAGGATTTTTTGATTGACGCTTCGATCTCTTGCCCCTACTTTTCCCGATGAGTTTTCTCAAAACATAAAAAGGACTACTTCACGTGGAGGAGCAAGCGCATTGCCTTCTTTGTACTGTTAGACCTGCGAACACTGCGACCCTATCATAGAACATCCTATTTATTAACTAACGTACGCACTTATATTTAATGGATCTTACTATCCTACATATATATACTGACACATTAAAAGATGAAATTGAAGGATTAAGTACCCTTGTTCTTAATAATCTGTAATATAGCATATCCGACCACAAACATTAGTTTTCACTGAGACGATTAACGTTCTTAATTAATATATGTAAAATATCTTTTATTTCAGTGAAATTTAATAAAAATGTTATGGTATAAATTTATATGACGAAAAATGCAATACAATGCTGAACTGAAACAAATGTAATTCTCAAATGCGGGTAAATTCTGTATTTTATTATTTAGCCCTTTGTACGAAGAATCGTGTTATATCAACAGAGTAAACACAATGCTTTTAGGACATTATAGAAATTCGCATTGTGGAAACTTACGTTATACAGAAATCTACTGTATAATTATTTAAATAATAAAAAATATATTGATACTTATAATTCTATACTGTTTAATGACTATATTTAAATGATGAAAACTATATTTAAAAATTAATTTATGATAATTTTGAAATAACTATATAACATTTTTAATTAATATTTAAACTTTAAACAAAAGAAATAATATTTGGGGAAACATTTGGTATTTAAAATTTCAATATAATGATTTCAAATATCTACAATATAAAATGATTATATAAGTGTAATAAATTATAAATTGATAAACATAATTATTAATTTTGCTAAAATTATTATTATCCAACGTACTTCGTAATGTTATTAGTATGATGAGTATTTATGTATATGGTTATTTCCTGTACCTTCAACTAAACCCAGTATGTTATACTTTATCGCATCAACAATATGAGGAATAATAATTTCAATGTTTCCTTGTATCATTTAACAAGAAATGAATGTTTTTAACACACCTCAAACTAAACGCATCGTGCTGTGCTATACATTATTATTATTGATATCTACAATATCATGAAGAATGACTGATAAGATATTTTACAAATATTAATATTAACAGTTACTAACTTATACCATTCAGTAGTTGCTAAATTAATGAAAAAGTTGTTGAAATTATCACTTCCCCTGCTGTGAACAATTTTTTTTATAAACATTTTGAAGAATCTTCAAATTCAGTTTTTTTCAAAAACAACGCCGAATATGGAAAAGTACTGTTCTTCCTGTTTTAATCTATTTTTGCATGTAAATTATGAGCCAACTGTTTGTACTACAATTTTTGCAATATCTTCTATGTATAAGGTACTATGTGGTTACTCTGAAAATGGAGACGTTTTACAGATTCATCTCTATTTTTTTTAATGAATCCAAACACGATGTTCACTCTAACTAAAAAAGATTAAAATCGCATAATTGTGAATAAAAAAATATATATTCTTATTCTTATAAAAGTTCGAAGATAGTTTCATTTTTTTTGTTAAAGAATCTTTTATTAATACATTAAAAATAATAATTCGTAAAATAATATCGTATATTTTGAACGGTTTATAGAGAATAAATTATTCTTCAACCTCATTTTCTAAAAATTCTTAATTTGCTGAGATTCGCGTACATGCATGCTTCATTGTTTTTTCTATCGAAAGGTTAAGTTAGATTTTTTAATAAAAAGAAATATGATACAATATGTTACAGGAGAATGAACAGAAGATTGCTTTAACAAATCAATAAGTAGACTGCACAGAAATTATTCAGAGGTTAGAAAATGTTCACTTTAATCAGTCAAAAATGTAACAATATTGTCATTTTTTAATTTATTTTGTCATATATAATACATATAAATATGTCTAAACCTTCATGATACATGAAACTTTGACACCAACAAAAAATCAAAAAATGTTGTTAATATTCTGATCGATTGTTCCCAAACTTTTAAACGATATTGTATAACTCTGCTTAAAAAATTGAAGTAACTTTGAAATACCTTTACGTACAAAGTTAACAGCTGCATAAAATGACATAACATTTAAAGATCATTTTGTTTTAGCTAATACAATTTGTTCATCTTCTACTATTTTAAAAATGTAACTTCACTTACTTTAATGAAATATCTTGTACTGTTTTGAAGGTTGGCCATGGCACGAGACTGAAGGTGGCTAATTTTCAAGAGAGGTAAATTGTAGTTGTTCCAGGAAGTTCCGTGTGTATATTTTTGCTCAGTTCTGCTTATATGCATTTCTCATACTTGCGAGTGAACTCTGCTCGGACTTCCATCCGTCTTCTGTTAAATTTACACATGACAAACAAACACGCTATTGGTGCTTAATAATATTCTTCTTTGCTAAGCGCCGTCTACACGATGCCAAAAACTCGTACTAGTAGCATTGCCAGTAGGTAGTCAAATTTTTCCGTTTCTAGTTTTGCCTATATTAAATCTGTCGTTAGAAAAAGAAGACAAGAAAGGAATGAAACCATTTTCTCTTTCCAACGACAGACCCGGTACAGGCAAAGCTAAAAACGCAAAAATTCGACTACTTACTACTACATACTATCTACCAATACTATTAGCATGGGTTACTGGCATAGTCTAGATAGCCCCTTAGAGAGATCCTTCTCTAGAACATCGAAACCGGAGAATTATCGAGTGGGGACTTATAATAAATGAAGCTAAAATCAGCAACATAATGGACGTGTTGAAAATGAAATCAACTAACAAGACCTTGTATACATATACTGAAGGAAGCGAGAAATTAGATGTTATTATCAATTCCAATATGCCTATTATACGTGAAAAAAAAACTATCGTAAAGAAGCTGTATTAATACATTCCACTTAAATCATAAATATAAAAAAATAAGAGGAAAATTTATCGTTTGACATATATCATTTTGATATATTAATATATCAAAAGATTAATATCAATTTTATTTAAGCAAACATCAAATATTCTCTGTAAATGAATAATACTTATGTTGATAGTATGCGTTTGTTTTAAAAGATTGAAAGTGTTATTATCAACAATTTATAAGCAATTCGTAAATCATTAAAATGATCCTCTTCAAACGTATCCGTACAAAAAGATAAAAAGCTTTGCATATCGTTATCAAATATTCCATTAAAAACCCGATACATCGATAGCATACTTTGCATTTGCGATCAAATATATAAAATGAAATTCCGTGAGGAAAAAGGCGCAGAGAAGAACGATATACGAATAATATGGAAATTTATAATGCACCATTCACAAAATATTTTACGAACATCGCACAACTGAGTACATATTACACGAAACGCGAACGATACGAATGCCGATCTTTCGCGTTTGTACGTTAAATGAAATCTTTACTTCCGGTTTAATTAATAAATTTCACGTCGATCTACAATCTACAATCTGCGCACTAAAATAGCTGACCTGACCATGGGAAATTATCGTGCCGCTCGAACGTAACACGAAAGACTGAACGATCGATATATCGTAACGTGTCTACACACGCGTAACTCCGACGCGTGAAAATTGATTTTCGCGATATGGAATATGTTCCAAGTTAAAATTTCCTGCAAATCACAGATACGTGTCTCCGATATACGTGTAAAAATTTTGTAAAAATATTAAATTTCGGAATATAGAAAATCTGGCATAATTTAATGCTATACAAGTATCATAAAATAGTATTTAAAGAATACTATGGTTTTCCGTTATAACACGAATAAAGATCGACTACTATACTGCTATTGACGAATATATGTTGTGCAAACGCGTATATGCGAAGATAACAGACATTTTTAATTTGTCATGTCTTTAAGAATCGACAACTTTCAAGGTAAGTATAAATGGTATCACAAAAACAATAGTACAATTGATTAAATAATGATTTTACATTAAAAAATAACTTGAAAGAAAAGAATAACCTTTTTTCATTTTTGGCTTCATTTTCAAAAAAATTCAGTTGGAACAATTTCTGTATTAATTTAAAAATAAACAGATATTATATATTAATAAATATAAATGTAAAAACCGTTGAAATAATATTGTTAATATACCAATATATAATATTATCAATTTAATCCTAAGCAATTTCAACAATTTCATTAATAATTTCTTTCATTATTTTGTAACCATCATTACAGCACCCATCAATCGTTGAATTAACCAAATAAGTGTGTGAACTGTCATCTTCATTGTCATACACAATTTTATTTATAAATATTTTGAAGAATTTTTAAATTCGAATTTCTTTAAAATGCGGGAAGATATAAAAAAATATTCTTGTTCTTGACTTATTCCTGCATGCAGAATCATTACACAAATACTAGTAACATCATTTTTGGAATGTGCTTTTTGCTCTTTCATGATTTCTATTGGTGATACGACTGATATCAGATTGTGTTATATAAAAGTATGTTATATAATAAGTACCTATGATTTTATGTTTAATTATGTATTTTATTTATCAATCTTATTGTACAAGAATCTATATAAATATATACTTTCGTCTACGTATGTATGTTATAAAGGTCGACTTACTGTATTAATCTATTTCCGGTATTGGACAAGAGTTCAAATTATATGAAGCGTCCGAACGTATCACTAAATGAACAGTTAGAAACAGTACACAATATTAGTTTAACGTTAACATAAAATATGCATACCTCTTCCTTCTTAATTGGAACCTAGAACTTAAAACTAAAAATTCCGCACAATTTATTAAAGTTATGGTTTTCAAAACCAATACATTAGAAATTACAATTTTAAAAGATGTATCACAAATATTGTATCTGTCTCAGTCGTTAAATTAAAAGAAAAACAGTAGCAGTTGAAACAACAGAAATGGAGACAGTACGACGAGGTGTTGTATTGCTTTGCATCAAAATGGTGATTACATTTCTACTAAATTGCTAGTTCTCCTATTACTTTAGCTTACAGCGCCACGACCACCGTTGCCCCATCCTTGTATGAAAATGACCACATTAAAATCCATGCCGCAACACGACCACCTCATCCATCCGACCAGGGAAAACTAATTAACTAATTTTCTACAGTCTACCTCTCCTTCTCCCGTTACCCCTATCGCTTCACGCTCTCCATACTGCTTCTAAACAAGCTTGGAAATAGTTTTTTACCAGTTAAACAATAATGGTACCAGAAATTTGCTTTCCTTCAACTGAAGGACAGCATTAAAACTTTACACTATTGTAAAGACCATGTGCAGTCTCAACATGTTATAGAACGTAAATTAGTATAGATATACGATCATTTTTTATTTCGACAGAGATCAATGTACATTCGGACAAAATCACTTTATCAAAATTCTGTTATTTAGTATGAAAAACTTAATATTAATTTTGATTCGCTGGATAATTTTAATGCAACAATCAAAGAAAAAGAAAGAAAGTGTAAGATCAATTTTATGAAATACCAGAACTATTAACATTAGAATTGCCAGCGTCAAATGCACACTCACCTTTAAATTGAAAATAAAGCGGACAAATAAATAAGTAAGAAATGGTGCATCAGTTAAAATATATAACTATTCTTTTTCTAAAAAAAATATGACAAATATTTTAATGGAAATACAACAAAATATTGTAATATAAAATGTGAAACTTGAAACCAGTTATTTTAACAGGTTAGAAGTACTAATGCCAATGTTAAAAAATAGATTTCAAAATTTAAACGCATCATTCCTAAAATTCTATTTGTTACGCTGATAAAAGTTGTAAGTTAAAAAATAATTCAAATATTAATTTGAGATTGTAATCACGTCTAAAATAAATGGAGCAAGTAAAAATTTATTATTATTAAATAAATTTATTCGCTTTTTTTTTTAAAAGATCAAATTACAATTGATACTAATTAATATTAATTAAATAATAACAATTAATATTGTTATGTAATAGATTAATTATCTATTAATGATAATATAATAGTATTAATAATTTTATGTAGATATATGATTCAAATAATGATGTAATTACCACTTTGTTTCATGATGTGCGATTGTTTATAATAAATAAAATATTTCTTCACTATAAAAGTGATCACTTTTTTCATTAAAAAATTTAAACTTGGACACGTTCAGGTCTTCATCTTTTATGTATCTACTCTACACAGAAATACATAGGAATCACACGAAGTAGGAGCTGTTGAACGCGGTGGACGGAATAAAACATCCTGTCCAAATTGTGATAATATGTATTTATGGGATTGTTAAAAGCATGTATGGGTACATATTTTTTCTATTGTTACCGTAAAATAAGTTAGCTGTCAACAGCATTTTTTAATATTTATCGTCTGATGATATGGTAAAAGTTCATAATACAGTATTTTTTTGAAATCTCATTAAATATGATGAGATTTTTCTAAATGAAATTAAAATTTATGTTTATATTAATGTTAACTCCTTACCACATATTAAAAAATCCACTATTCTCTTCCAGGAATCAAAAAAGTACTAATTGAAATAGGGTTAAATAAAAAGTTTTCTAATCAAAAAATAATCAAAAAATCATATTATTAATCATTCCATACATTTCTTTGTAAATAACGAAACTGATTTATGAGGAATATCCAGTATATTGACAGTTTTACTAGTATCATCAATTTTATTGAATTAAATTTCTTAATTCATTAAGATTAAACTTTACTGGGCCGCCATTTTCTTTCTCTTTCCCGGGTTGAAACTCCCGTTGTTCAATCATTTTGCCGTTGATGCGAGCAAGTATAATGTAATATTTTTGCAGGAACGAAAAAAATTAAAATCTTTCTTAATATTCTTTATGTTTTCATTTACTAATCATTACCGTTTAGAAAAATGTCAACTGTTGAAATGTTTATTCGAAAACCACTAATAGCTTAGTTGATTCCGCTAACACAAGATCTTTACAGTGTGGACAATCGAATACTTATATATACATATAAAAACAATGTGCAGATATTTACTTTATTGAATAACAAAACAACAAATAATGCAATAAATGCCTTCATGTACTATATACGAATAATTATCGATTTATATATTTTTTTTAGTAACTTTTAATAATGCATTCAAGAGCCTACGTTCACACAAACATTTTCTTATTTTAGTTTATGCTAGTAAAGTTGTACGGACGAAATTAGAAACCCTCCGTACGTGACGTCGAACAACAAATCAGTCCGTTATCATTTCGTACTTTTATTATAACTTTTTAATAAAGTGTTTGAAACGTTATATTAATATTTTATGAATAATATATGTTTATAAAGTTTGGCGATAAAAAACTGGGACACCCTGTATACCAAACGAAACTTCTATCAATTCTGTCTCTTTGCAAAAGTATTTTCAAAGGAAACATTATTTCTTTCTCAGCAAATGAAATTACTTTCTTAAGTGCTAGTCACTCTATTGTTTACCCTGCTCTATTAAAAGTGGGTTAAAACAATTCTAGTTTGAATACTCCCATCACTCCTATTAAGTAGTATTATTTTATTGGTTATATATGATAATCAACTACAAATACTTAAGTTTTAAGGCCATTTTGCAAATTTTCTAAAGTTAGTGATTTTCCGAAAAAATCTATCATATGCATTTTTCATATTGTCATTTATTCAATAATTACGTTCGTTTTAGATGACGTGATATATCGTTATTGAAAGGAGATATAATTAATTGTATATTACTAATAGCTTGTTGATTGCAACAATTATAGTAATTAAACATTGAATTGTCCATTACTAAACGCCTATTTTAGATTCATTAAATGTGGAATCGCTTATGATTAACAGACCAAATCCGCTGCATTGTAGTGTAATCTACAACAGAAAATAATGGTAATTGATGTTTTAGCAATTGATGATTTAATAATTTAATAGTTGCAATGTAATTTAGGTTAACTTATGAATATACAATTATAATTAAACATTAATTGATAATTTATTCACTTTACCGGTATATTGTTTCAAAATATTCTAGCACTAAATCCCTCTAGCGTGTATAGAGTAACTATGTGAATTTAATGCAAATGTGCTGTGAACTGTTAAACTAATCAGGAGCACGAGTGTGACTTGTTATATATGTACCGTTGATTAGATGTTGCATATTAATTAGCATTAGGAAGCGTTGGCAATATATATATTAGAAAATGAATATTAAATATTCCACTGAAGTTAACATATCGTTAAATAGTGTAATTATATAGGGCCCTAGTCGCAATTTCTACATTTGCATTGCGGTTGTACAGTGATACACGTCGGATAATTAGAGATTTAGATTTTCTGATTTTTATTTTTATTAAAACAATATGACACAGTCCTTACTTTTCCTACTTTTGTTAACAAAAATAAGAACCTAATTAAAAAAAAATTTTCTACTGAAACTAGTACAGTTCTCAAAATCTATTTGAAGATATTTGATAAAATTAACAAAATATTTATAAGCAAAAGAAAGAACAATAATTATACTGAGGTACCTTACATATGAGACAAAAAAGAATGCTAGATAAAAGAACAATATTATCAGTAGATCACGTTTAGATTGTCTTGCGCGAAATAGAAAACATACTTTTTCTTAACGTTTTTCATCTGTTAAATGTGCTATTAAAATTCACCAGAAATTCTGGAAAGCTCAGAAAAGCACCTATTAGAGGATATGCGATTCTTTTCGGAAGAAATACTTGTAATTATACGAGAATAACTTCAGTACTATAATTAGGCAAGAAAAGTAATTAACGGCTGTAGTTAATATGAAGTAATGATTCTAGAATACCAAATGCAATCGTAATTACGAACTTACTACAAATACGATTAATTACATAATGATCACGGTTACTGTGATTAATTTAGCAATTAGTTACAAAGGTAATCAACTACTGTCAACTCTGTTCTGCATAAAATTCGTATGTCCAAACTATAATTTCAATTTCGACTTAGATTTTAATGGGCGTATGAAACTAAAAAGAAATTATACAGAGTGTTTGCAATAATATGGACCAGTACTTTTTTCGTACACAGTAAGAATTTCAAAGTGGTGAAATAGGACGAAGTCATATCATGTTTTACTAGCAACACGCTGACTTATATCAACTTTTTATATTTACATTATTTTTTGAGAGATGAAGATAACCTTCAGCTTTTTTTAATGGAATGATATATAATTTTTACTGTCATAGTATGCATCAAAACAAATTCATTATTCATATACATGAGTCTGATCTTGGAGCTTATGAAAGAACCGAAATAAAAGAAACAAATCGAACCTTTCGTAATATTATATTTATTAGCATGCTGTTACTACAGATTGACATGTATCGACTACATATCGTATTCAATGTGACTTTCATTAACAAGAATGCATTTCTGAGCTTTATTGATTATATTCACACTGAATATGGATATATTTCTTTTATATTACATTATATTATATTTATATGTTTCTTTTATATTTATATTAGTTTGTACGTGATTGAAATCTTTCAGCAGTGCAATGCAAATGACATCTTTAATATTATACCAAACAAAAATCGATGTAATGTAAATAGAGAAATTATAGGTGATTTTATGGACTCACATGTTCCCATCCATTTACTACTGAACATATTATTTAAACAACTTCTTACTGGTCTGCTAGTTATAAATGGGAGCCCTATCGTCTTGATAATACAAATCTTGTATGACAAACAGCGGCAGACATTCCCAATAATTTTGAAATTTATTATTTTAAAATCGTAAGTACTTATTCCTCTTTATAATTTTAGTATTAAAGTACGACCCAACTAATACGTTAAGAATTACCCATCAAACACTTGTTCTAACATATATCTACAAATTTCTACATACATTTTTGTATTGTTTCTCCTTAAACTGCTCCAAATTGCGATATTTAATCCTATTAATCTATATAATAGCAGCAAAATACTAGTAAAAACAATAGTATAGAATATTCAAACTATTTCCTCAAATTCTTGCACGGCAATATCACAGTGACGTGAATAAATTCGTCGCACGTTTTCGTATGACATTCAAAAAAAGAATAACATCCCATTAAAAGACATTCAAGATCACTTCATTTCTCGAAAAATAATGCCAATGTAAAAAATTGATATAGGTCGCCGTCTTGCAAGTAAAATATAGTACAATCTTTTGCTCTTTCATTTATTTGCAATTTTTACAGTATACGAAAAGAAAAGGCTGGTCCATGCTGTGAACACTCTGTATAATAGATATCAGAACATCGCTAGGGTGTGCACAGTGTTATTGGTTCGTATTAAGCATTTATTTTTAAACTAGCTCCATTGCTTTTTCAAGTATGCTTTCACTATTTAAACAGAGAACGTGCAAAACAGCGAATACCTCTGCCACGAAACCGATACAATGCTCGTTTACATCTGCATACCGTAAACGAAACGACCGCCTTAATGACTTTTTTTATTCGAACCTCGCGCCGACTGGATATCAAGCGTTAGCCGTTTGATTATAGTTCGGTCCGCTGTTTCTTGTAAACCTTCGATTTGATGATCGCAGCTCCTCGTGTGTAGAATTGGAATCGAGCCAGAACTTACATACCTACGTGCGTTATCGTATTTTACACGCTCCTCTTTCATCGGCTATGAATCACCGTCGCTCCATTTCTTTCCTCCTATTATTCTTATATCCACCTCTTTATCTTCGTCATAACACATTGTTCTATCAGCTCTATCCATAAACAATGTTGTTTGTTTATTTTGCTCGCTTAAAAAAATTAATCTTTCGTAATTCCAAGACGTTTTATTTCTACTATAGGTATAAACAGGTGGGTATTTGTTAGTAAAATAAATGTCCCAGTACTCAAACGAATCTCGGTAATTAACAACCGAATGGGAGTTTTGTTAATAATATCATTTCTGCTTATTCTGAACGTTTAAAGTAATTAAAATATAGTAGAAAAATGTGTTAGGTTTACATAGATATAATTATAAATTTCTATAATTCAATACTTTTATCACAAAAAATATTATTGTACAATACTTCAACTTTCAACATTTGTAAACTCGTTTAAAACTCAAATCATAATAATACATTAAAATAAAATAAAATCATAATGACTCAAACCATTGAGGAAATTCTTCTGCTAAAGTTCTAATTAATTAATGTTATACAACTTTGTCAATAGTAAAGTTGTTTAAAATTTATTAATTAAGAGAGAATTCAAGTTAATCTCGTTTTTTATTATACGCATTTATATTTCGTATAAAATGTACATGTACAAACACCTGTACAAAAAAATCTGTTTATGCTTAAACTCTTCATATCAACAAAAGCTAAAATTTTATAAATATACTTTTAACCTTTTCTCTTGCGTTATAATGGTGCATAAATTCTTTAGGGGATAAAAAAGAAAAGAAAAAAAGGTTTCACATAAAACGATGTTTGTGTAGCTATAAAAGTTTATAAAATAGACACTGTATTAAGTTATCAATACAAAATTGTATGTAATAAAATTAGTTTTAAAAAATCCTACTGCCATTGATTAAATAAATTTACTATAAATAAAATATTTTCATTCTATAAAATATTACCACCTCGATTTTCATTTTTATTAAATAATGAAAATAATAAAATTAATTCATAATTAAAATTTAGTACAGTAATAACTAATAACTAGGAGATGCCATAAATGCTGCTTAATTATTGAACCATATGAATCATTTCAGATTTTAATTATTTTAATACTTTTTCTTTACAAATATAGATTCTTATTATTTCATCTGAAAGTAGAAATTTTCGAATAATCGTTTTTAGTTATAACTTTGCACTATCTAAATATAAAAAAAATTACAATTATTTTAACTATTGTCTGAATCGTTTCACCACTAAAAAATTTATCTAGCCACTTTGTGTTTTCAAATTTTGTTTGTTTGTTACATACCTTTGAGTATGTAATAATTTTCTTAGCCTCATACAAATGATACAAAAAATAATTGGTAAAATAGAACATTGTTACTTCTTCTGGCAATTATTCGTTGAAGGATCTTCCTCACAGATTTCGATGGACTTGAATTATGCTGTGAGAAGTAATATTCTAGAAAACTTTACTTTATGTGTACATATGACTGTAGTTCAGTTGTAATTTTGTAGATATTCTGGAAAGAAATTTTGAAATTTGTACTTTCATCTTAGTGGAATCTAAAAAGAATTTTCACCAGCATAATATATCATAATATATACGATAATATATCATGAAATATATTAGCTGTAACAGGTTGCAAACAGTATTTTGCCACATTAGAGTGAGTAGATATGTGTACATGTTACCTACACATAACATAGCGATAGCTTATGCATTTATTGGAGAGGAACAAGTAGGGAAATAATATGCATCGCTCCTTCGCTCGAAGAAATCTACTCCAAAAACCAATACCAATCTCACGTGCGAGTGAATTGAAAGAATAAGGAAATCTTAACGAAAAATCGGAATCTCTTTGCTCGAATGCGGAATTGGTATTGGTTTTTGACTATATTTTTTCAAGCAAACAACGCATACAATTCCTCTACTCATTCCTGTTTGGAAGTAATGTGATTTAAAGGCAATCTTTGAGATTCACCTACTGTGAGCGTAGCTAAAATTTATTCACTTCCTGAATGTACTTGTTTGCTTAGTTCTTCAATGTACTTCAATATCATGTGCTGCAGCTCTGCATTAGTACATTTATAATTAGAGCACTAATTTACATAAACGTAAAGATATTAAAACTTTCTTCTTGAAAATGTGATAGACTGTTATTTAAAATGTATTACACATCGAAACATTACAGTTGAAAAGAAATTGTTTGTATATTTTCAATGTACAATAAGTGATTCATGTTTATGTAAAATAAGCAGTACGGTATTTAAATCAGTCCTTCCTGTGCATAATAACAAACACAGAAGTACTGTAGTATCCGAATATTAATGTGAATAACTGTACAAATTGCGAATGCTTATTCACGTGCTAATATACATATACTGTACTGCAGAAGATAAATAATTTTGTAAACGTGAGTACGACGGTTTTTTTACATAAAAAAAAAACTGTATCGTAATTAAAATAAATTGTTAGTTATTTCTTTCTATTAGTATTATCAGCCACCTTGTGGTTATCGAATATTAATTTGAGTTTACCTATACCTAATCACTTTTCCTATTATTAAAAAAATGGTTACCACAATTGAGTTACGTTTGAGTTAGTTTATATCTTAATAATGTAGTCACTTGACAGCTTAAGTAATAATGAGGTACATGCATACAGTAGAGTTCCGTATAATGCGGTTAATAAGTTACACGCTATTTGAATTTGCGTGATAGGAAATCGTGTTGTTCAGTAATCTTTCTCTCATAACGCATATAGTTTAAAGTAACATGTTTGAAAAGATTATAGCTATGCAAACTTTCATTATTCATAATTTATAAAATAAGACAGTATCTTAAAAATAAATGGCATATATACGTAGCTAATTTAAAAAAATATATTGATGTATGTACAAATTTTGTATTCCATTGAAATTTAATGAAAATGTACTTATATAAATTTATACAGCGAAGAACATAATGTAATTGTCGATTAAAACAGATTTAATTCATAAATTAAATTCTGATTCGTACATGATAATTTCTACGTTTTATTATTTAACGCGTTATATGCTGTATCACGTTGTGTGAAAACAGTAGTTGCAATATGTTTGGTGCATTGGATATTCGCATTGTAAGAACTCGCGTTATATGAGACTCTGCTACGTATCACTTAAATTAAAAGTCGGCGCTTTTGCACATATCTTGATAACACTGTACAACAACCAACTGATTTCGTAACCGCCACTATGAAATTCTTATAGATTTTTGCGAGCTGAATACGAATATGAAATCCGTTTTTCTCTAGGACGTACAGTTTTTGAGAAAATTAATGTTAAAAAAAATTGCAAATTTTCAACTTTGGACATTTTTTGTGCTTTTACCATAGCAGCTATTCAGTGGCTTTTTACACGAGAAAAATCTGTGAACTTTCCCGAATAAAACGATATATATTGTTATTACATTGTAAACATTTAAATATGTTTAAATAATGGTCAAAGTAAGAAAGATACCAAAAACGCACCAATTTTTGCTGATATTTTTCAATTTATTTAAAAAACTATGGGTCTAGGCGAAAATCTAACCATCGTACGCGATGGAGCAGACATTTCTGCTGAAGAAACCATCAAGCGAAGTTACAAAATCACTTTCGTTTTCATTTTATAAAAAAAATAGTTCGGCAAAACACGCGCCACTGCCAGTGGTACTCCATGTTGGCGCGGCGCGGTAGTCGCCCTGCCTACTGTCTTGGCGTAACGGAATAATTGAACGGCGCAACGCGTCAACATTGAGTACCACTGGCAGCGGCGCGTGTTTTGCCGAACTATTTTTTTTATAAAAAGAAAAAGAAAGTGATTTTGTAACTTCGCTTGATGGTTTCTTCAGCAGAAATGTCTGCTCCATCGCGTACGATGGTTAGATTTTCGCCTAGACCCATAGTTTTTTAAATAAATTGAAAAATATCAGCAAAAATTGGTGCGTTTTTGGTATCTTTCTTACTTTGACCATTATTTAAACATATTTAAATGTTTACAATGTAATAACAATATATATCGTTTTATTCGGGAAAGTTCACAGATTTTTCTCGTGTAAAAAGCCACTGAATAGCTGCTGTGGTAAAAGCACAAAAAATTTCCAAATTTGAAAATTTGCAATTTTTTTTAACATTAATTTTCTCAAAAACTGTACGTCCTAGAGAAAAACGGATTTCAGATTCGTATTCAGCTCGCAAAAATCTATAAGAATTTCATAGTGGCGGTTACGAAATCAAAAAAAAGTCAAAATTTGTTGTACAGTGTAATAGGTATAAAAAAAATATGTAATATATATGTCGTGGCGATAATATGTATAAAGAAAAGCTATCCAAAGTAGTGTTTCTAACAATATATTTGAAATACATCGACATCGGTGTTAAAGACCGCATACCAGATAATAACCACACATTTTTAATAAAATAGACAGCAGCTATTGTTAGATTTTATAAAAATTTATCGGCAAATAAAATGATTAAAAAACACTAGCTTATACAGATATTCGTACTGTGGCACATTGATTATGGACCACAACTATAAGCAATATTCGCTATGACAAAATTCATGCATAAAAACAAATTTGATTTAATTTATCAATTATTGCTAAACGTTCAGGATTACGCGTTTAATAAAGAAGGATTAACATTAAACGAATCTCCGTATAATGCACATTTACTTTGGAATTAAACATGAAGTTGAAAAGAGAATAAATGAACAGCAAAACATAAATTAATGTATACATTAATTCTTTATCTTAATAAAAATCAACACAGATTTCAAAGAAAGAACCGTAAGAAATTTACTAATTTATAATAAGAATTTAGATATTTTAATGTTAAGCCGATACTTGTTTTTGATTTTTAATTATTTAATCCGATTATCTTGTTTTAATGGAAAAAATTTAACTCTTCTACTAAATGTACAATGTTAAATAACAATTACTGCAGTCACCGTGATGCTCAATTACTTCATTGAAGTAATTTGCATAACACAAGTATTCGTGTCACGTAGAAACTAGACGATAACATTATTATTAAAACATTTTTGAAACAATCAAGAAAAGGACCGTTTGTTATTTTGCATCAATAATTAATGTCATCAAGTCTATTCGTAACTGTCCGTCTCTTTCTTTGTTCGTTTTCTTCCTCCTTGCCTAGCATTCTTGCGACTCTATCTTCTTTTTCAACGATATTCCAAGCACAGGTGCCTCTCTAGCGATCGGAGTATCTATTTGCATACGTTTACCTCGAATTATGAATAACTGCACAGAGAAAATGTTCCGGGTACCTTGTTCGTAGGATAGGAACAAGATATTCATAAAGCGTCAAATATCAGTCGTTTAAACGGTTTTATCGCGTCGCACGTACACGACGATAAAAGTTATCGGAATAATTTTACTAATTTCACTGCGCTGCGTTGAGAGATATTAACTTTCATAATGAACTGAAACGTCAATTATTTAGTCACCATCCGAACATCGATTATCCAGATTCAATTTTACGGACGTTGCCACCGGGCTCTCGTTGATTCGACATATGTAATCAGAGATTCTTGTACATGTAGGTCGCCGAGTTGGACGTCTATTTTCAGTCATGTAAATTATTATGTCGAGCTGTTAAGAATCTTTTAAAGACAGGACGTTCTTCAATTCCCAGAGAACACTAGTGGCATTAACCTGACTAGCATATAATTATACCACTATTTTAACAAAAATGACTTCGACCTGCAATTTTTATTTCCAATTTAATATCAAGTTGAACTTCTTTTTTAATGAAATTGGATCATTTTTGTAATGTAAATTGATTGAACAAAATTGTTATTGTTGCTATTTGTTCTATATTCGATGTCTCGGTTGACAACTATTTTTGTTAAATGATCACAAATAGATCAAAGATCGTCCGTTATGCTCGAGGGAACGCGCTGTATAATTTGAAAGATGCTGGATACAATCACAAATTTTTAATTCAATCTTATTCGGCCAGCTTAAATGTTTGTCGATTTTACTAACACTATAAACTCATAGCAAATGCAATAATCAAATCTTATGAAGCTGTCTGAAAGTTACGTTATTACCGGTTTATCGCAAAGCCTTGAATTAATCGTAAAAAGAGAAACAAGTTAACCATCCATAATCGCAACACAATGATTGCATTAGAACGTAATTAGCATAGTTTCATTCCACGTTTTATAACTTTATTGTTGACGATGGAAAATTCTTGTTTGTGTGCTAACGTACTATTTACACTATATATAAAACGTTTTTACTCGTATCACATATCATTTATATCCTTCAGTCAGTATGAAAGAACCGTGATAAGAAAAACATAACCTACAAATACAGTTAGCATAAACGTACGGAAAATTTCCTTCATATTTTACCTTGATAATAATGTAATGCCATGAATAGAGATTCCATACTCTGGAAATGACACGCATCACCGAACAAGAACCACTAACACGAAGAAACCATTTCTTTCACCTGATTGGATGCTCCCATTGAGTTACGCGTTCCATGAATTATGCAAATCTCTCGCGAAATAAAAACGAAGAAGCGGACTGTATGGTGCTGACGCAAAAGGAACAGCTAAAAAATTGAAAAGCCTCGATTTTAATATGTATTCGGTATAAAAATATTTCCTCCGAGCTCTACGAAGAACTCAGACTCGTTTTAGCGATATTATTCGTGACCTAAGGGATACCAACTGTAACGTTCGTTCCGGCGATAACATCTACTACATTTAACTTTCGTCAAGTTCACTATTTCGGAAAAGGTCAACGTACTAACATCTCTCTGTTACGCCCATTTATTACATAATACGAAATAAATACAATTTGAGAAACATCAGATTGGAAATGATTTCACGGTACACATGGTGGGTATATTATTAGATACGTACAGTGTAAGTTCTATCGATCGTTCTTCGAATAATCATTTTCCCACATGTGTAGTTTATTTCATTTAGTTCCGAGCTGTGTGCCCTCATATCTGAAGTTTTCTTGCATTTATCATTTAGTTTTATAGACGCCTTCTGATATAACGATAGATGGAGGTTTCATTCTATTAACTACATGCCAAACATATCTCATGTAATTATAATTATCAGCGATACTAAAAAGAACTACCACAGAGATATATTATATCGTTTAGCATACTCAACTAACATACGTTTCAGTTGTTTTTTGATATTTAACGCAAATTTGTCACCTTTAATAATTTTTAATGGTATTTCATTTCGAGATATTTATGTTTAATATATTGATTAAAATTCAAAATATAGTTCTGCATAAATAAGTAAACGTATTATCCGTTATCAAAACTGCTTAACCGCAGTTATCTTCTTCGAACCTAGCGACATGCCAAGCAACATACTAAAATCATTTATATATTTGTATTGTCTATAAACTACGGAAATTTATGAAAAGACATATAAAGTGTGTAAAGTATAGTATTATGTTATAAAAAAATGAGGTAAATTGTACTGAATTTGTAAAACATGTAAAATGTCCTTATATGTATTGAAAATTTAATAAATGAAATTAAAGTACTAAAAACGTAAATATTTTATCATTTAGTATTTAATAAAAGAAAATTCAGGTGATTATAAAATTTATGATATCAATTATGTCACAAAAATATTAAGTTAATTACAGGTTAAGGAAGTACTTGTAAAATATTTTTATATCTCTTATATTTATGCAATTGCTTTATGGTTTGGCTCACTGCATATGTAATTTATAGTGTAGATAGATACATGTGTCACAAGGTAAGTAAAAATTACGTATAAACACGATATTTTATTCTGGTTTCACAAGAAATTCTAAACTAAAATATAGCCTATGTAAGAACTTATGTTTAGCACCGTAGAAATGAAAAAAATTACGATTTTTGGATATGTGATATTTACTCTCAATATAAATATTTTGTCCAACCTATCAGTTTTATGTTGATAAGGTTTCAATTAATATGCATGAAAAATTTGTAATCTCATTTAATTAGAACAGAAATTGTCATAACCCATATTCTCCAGACTTTGTCATTTACTTAATTACTTAAGGGGTAAAACCACTCTAAGATTTAAAAAAAATCGACTTTTTTTGCTAAAACGATACCCTAGGGTCATAGAAACAGAATGATATTTGATTTATAGTGGAAAACAAATTTTAAAAGATTCAATTATCAATTTTGCCGCAGCTTCTCAGAACGCGCACTGTGTACTTACGCGGCGTGCTGCGATTCATGGCTTTCGTATTACTTTTACCATTTAAAATAATAAGTACACCTGTTACCTACAAAACAAACGGCTGTAGAGGAAGGTAGAGGTGAAGGCGTACATCGACCAGGATGGCCAAATGTATGGTGCAGGAATCGCAGATTAAAGGTAAACAAGAAATTCAAGGATTAAAATGTTCATAAAATTTTAAACACGTTTTTCTCGAAACCACTTTTGTCATACTGGGAGGACGGATTTTTCGGTGACTATTGCATGGATCAAATTGAAATTTTTACAGTAGCTTCACAACAATATTGTTTTTGGAAGTACGTAGCCGTTTTTTAATTAAATGTAAACTTTTTTTTTATAAACAATTCAATGCTCATTTTTAATGCACAAAATCGATTCATTTCTTAAAACATGCATAACTTCTACAAAAGTTGATTAAACAAAAAACCCCTACGTACTTCCAAAGCCAATTGTATATAGATTATGAATTTTTTAAATTTTTTATTCCAAGTCTCACACATGGCGAGAAATCGGTCCTTCCGTGGCGGTGTTTCTACAAAAGCTGTTTCCACCGATGGGCTCTGTCGCCCCCATTTTGTACGAAAATGACAAACAAACAAAAAATATAAAATATGTTTCGTACTTCAATATGTGTTAAATAAACCCTCTGAAAAGAAATTCTTTTCTGTTTGTCGTACTTCCAAAATAAATTGTCAAATTTAGGTGTTTTTTTCTGGCTCTAGAGCGGTTTTACCGCTCAATGAAAACAAAAGAAAAATGTTAGTTACCGAGCTCCGGTTGAAATAAGTTAAATTCATTCGTTTTGTAAAATCCTTTTAATTTTTTTGAACATGCATACCTTCAATGAAAAAGACTTTTCACTATTTTGTTTTACAAAAAGGAAAGAAACAGTAAGAATGCACAAATCAAATTTACAAATGCCCAAATATTCAAAATTACAAATCAAATTTACAAATGCCCAAATATTCAAAATTACAAATCAAATTTACAAATGTTCAAAACTTTTCGTGAATTTAATAGAAAATGAATGTTATGAATGAATGATAGTGCTAAAAATGCATTATTAATTATTAAGCATAAATCAGAACATTACAACGATACCGTTTAATAATACAATTTCGCTACATTAATAATCACCTTTAATAATTTATAACTTACATTAATTTTTAAATTATCGTACCTATTGATAGGATCTTCATTATTCTTTCTACAAATCTTTTTACAAATATTTTGCCGACTTTTTAAATTTAATTATCTCGGAAATAAGATAATTATGACGCACTCATAGTTCGAATTTTTAGTACGCTCTGATGTAAAACCTAAGTCCAATTACAACTTGTATTGTTAAGAATCGCTGAATATAAATTTGACGTAACATAATAACTTTCTTTACTTGTTTTAATACTAACAGCAGTGGATAGTTAGTGCTGACTAACGCACGTGACGAATAAATCGTATCGCAATTGATTAAGTAAGTACTGAAATGGTCGACTCTGAACTTCCGATTAAGGTTATGTAATCGTACATGCAGCATGTGAATATTTGATAAGAATTATGAAAGAAGATTAGGATATGGTTATATCCCAATCAGAGATTAGCATTGGCACTGAATCGAAAAAACAACGACGAAACACTCGATGGTCGTGTGGTCTTCGATAACGAGCCACAGGGAACTCAAAAGGGGAGCTGACGGCACCCGAAGGAAACTCGAAAACATGGACAAGGAAAGAAAGAAAGTTGAGAAGAAGAAGCCACACGAGTCGAGACCACTTGTTTCTCGCGCTGTCTCACTAATCCAGAAAGCTCGACGAGTTCGTGCCCGGCACTGTAAAGCAGAAGAACGTTGTGTCTTCGAGGTTGCAGAGCTTCTTCACTGAAGCACGTCGTAGCTTTCCTGGACCAGCTTCTGACCGCCCTCGGTCAAAAGCTCTCGCTGAAGACAATTCGTTTCCACTTGCCGTATCGTTTCTCGCCATCGAAAGAAAGAGGGAGAAAGAGAGAAAACCGACTGCGCTCAGATAAATCCACGATACCAATTTGTCCTCCAACCCCCACTCACCTCGTTCAGGCTGATTTTGGCACAAGACTCACGTACCACGATAAACCGACGTGCCGATCGGGACAAAGGCTTGAAATGCTGCATTTTCTTCAACATCTACAACCTTTTCGGCGACATTACATTGTTCTACGATCTTTTGAACGAACGTATTTGAACATCGGAAACAAATATTGAAACGTTAAGAAATACAATCTGGGACAAAAAAGTAGCATGTCTCGTACATATTTTGGTACTTGTATATTAAAGTGAACACGATACAGTTTGCTTTTGAATAACGCTTGGGATTGGAGAAAATACGGTGGTAGTTCTTGAATTTTTAGATAGTTAACGGTGTCACTGATTGGAGTCGTATATTCGTAAATATGCGATTTATAATATTAATATGTACTATAACCTTTAGTGTCAAATGACTTATTCGCACGTATCGTATTTTAATTCACAAAATTTGTAAAGATGCTTTTTCTCAAATCAGTGTTGATTTTTATGCAGATAAGGAATTAATATGCTGGTACTGTTAATGTTACTTTTACTTATTCTATTATATAGACTTTCCAATTTGAAATTTGCAGATACATTATAAAATTTGCGACATGTAAATCGTTCAGATTTTTTATATGAAAAAAAAATATATATATATAAAATTACGAGAGTTGTTGATTCTATAAAATATATTTCGTTGGCAAACTGTTATTATAATTACAATAATGTGTTGTAGACACTAGAGACCTTATTTGGCATGCTATTAACGTCGCTTCTGCATATTAATAACAAAGTATGTATGTTAGAGCAATGACGGCTAATATCTGCCCCACTAAGAATATTTCCTCTTATCAATCAATCCATTTCCCTACAATTCTTCCAGTTTATCATTATTCCATGTATCTTTTCAAAAGGCGTAATAATGGAACAAAATAACCAAACATAGAATACCATTTTGTATGTTGCATGTTATTGTTACAAAATCAATCACAGCGAATAAAAGAATTGTATGCACATTTACTCAATGTAAATTTTCAGATTATCTTTTGGCAAAGTAATAAGATAAGTAAATAATGTCTTTAGAAGATTTCATTATACATATCTTGAGGAATGTATAAACATTTTTGTTTAATTATATGGAAACAAATATCGACACTGTAATCATTTAATGTTTGTCATTTTTGAAACGATCTCGACGGTTTACAGTAGAATCACCCTATGTTTTAGCGTAGCACAAAAAACTGGAATTTTTCGTTATTTACATTATATTTATTATGAAAGAACATATGGATATGTCAAAATATTGATTTTTGTAAAAACGATGATCATGTTTGCAACGAATGCCATATTTAGTACACAAATTTCGCACATAATTTTGTGTAACAAAAAAAGTTTCCAGTAAATTAGCAAATGTATATGTAGTTTTATAAATAATTACATTCAGAAAATACCGTGGAAATTACAAGCGAATCTAATGAAAGCTGTTTAAGTTATGCTGCAAACACATTCATTTTTTGAAAATACGATTTCTAGAAAAACGCGTTTAAAGTTTTAATTTTGAAGCTCTTCATTCTTTAGTATAAAAGCAGAAATTTCAAATTCATTGCTGCTTACTATTTGCATTCTATAACTATTGTTTTACACTACGATTAGCCTTCATTTTCTTTCTTTTTAAATTTTTTGTAGAACATTCAAAACGTCTTTAGCATCATTTTCATTTATATGTAAAAATTGTAATAAATCCGCTACAAATTTGACTAAAAATGGCATTACTTCCACAAGTCACCATAAAAATTATGAATGACATTATGCATTGTTACGACAGATAGTAATTTATAGCTCATTAATGTTATTGAATGTTTTCAAAACTTATTATTCAACGGTAAACAGTTCCTTGAACTTTATAGTCTTAAACACAACGTCGTCTAGTAATGATTCACCACATCAATTATAAAGTCATTGCAGACATTAAATTTAGTATTAAAACAAGTTTCTCGAACAAGACTCTCCGTGTTAACATATTGGTGACATATCCAAGAGTCCAAATATTAAATATTTGGTTCATATCTCACAAAAGCTTAAAATACAATTTTTTAAATATCTAATAAAAGGAAGGTTAAAGAATAATATAGAATTCATGAATAATAATAGAATATTTGTATATTTCTTAACGATTATATTCGAATTTTATAAAATCTAGTCCTATGTTGCTAATTATACATATAAATAAAAACAGTATTTTACACTATATCTTTTTTTGTTAAGCATATTAAAGATTTTAAACGATTTTAAGCTTCAGGAATAATTGTGTATACCTTAGATTAAGAAAAAGGAGAAGACTGTAAGTTACAAGAATCTTCGTATTCCGTACAAAGAAATAATTTTAATTGAAATAAATAATAGCGTTGTAGAATAACATGTGTATTTATTCACATACGAGGTATAGTTGTACGTCTCCTTTTAAAGTATTAAAGTACTGCAGACTATGTTCGGGATTAGTTCAAATATAATACATATAAAAAACCAATATAATATACCAAGAAAATTTGTTAAGTGGTTAAAAATGGAAAGATAAAAAAAATTACATGAAATTTAATCATGAAATTACTGTATTGTGTACCAAAAAGACGAAAAGCAGTTCTAAGGATAAAATAATACACGGCAAAATATTAATATAACCCGTATTCTCAAAAACTGATATTGCAGGAGTATTTTCACGAGATACATAATAAATGCCATTTTTAACCTGTTCAAAGATTCCTATAGAATATAATATAAGAATCCGGTAACTTCGAATATTACCTCGCATAAAAAGGCACGTGACAACCACTTTTCGATCATTTTACATTCTAGCACCTTACGATCCTTATAGAACCTTACAAATCTTTAGAAATCCGTTTAGAACGTTTTACACCTACCACAAGAATACTTTTTATACAATAATTAATATTATTTAATAACTAAATAACTAAATTATTAATTTATTTTAAAAGCTAAATACATTATTACACCAAGTTATGGTCTACTTTAATTAAAATATTCTTTTATGAATTGCACAAAAAGTCATTAGTAATTATTTGTAACAACATTTGTTAATAAATTAATTCATAATATATCTTTGAAGCCGGTATAAACTTTCACATCTGAATTACATATCTTGTCTGACTTACAGTTAGTTACTGTATTGTGATTTATATTACCAAATTATATATGTCGAATATTAAGATTCCGGAATCATTGCTTGCTGTCACTGGTACCATTTTGTAATTAAAATATTACTAAAATGTGTATATAAACATTTTTGTTGAACCTTAAGCTTCAAATTCGTATAACATATGTATGTGATACATTATGATACTTTTATGTCATTGAACCCTATCAGACTTTCGATGTTTCAAAATCGCCCATTTAATTTCTCAACTTAACATAGAACAAATTGGTTTTTTAATAACTAGCGAGTTTTCTTTGGAACATATTCATGAATAAATTTCGTAGTTATTGTCATTAAATTAATATTAATTTATACTTTAAACTGATGTGGCATAAATGCAGTTTTTTGGTACTTTTATGCCATTAATTTGTATCAGACATTACGCTTAGAAATCAATCATTGTTTTCTGTAATTAGAAAGTAGCCGTTTTATATTAAGAACATTAGCGAAAAATTTATGTAGTCTGTACTATTATACTTTAAGCTTCAAGCTAATATGTTACAAGCACTTTACACTACTTTAATGTCATCAAATTTATCCGACTTGCTATTTTGGAAATCGCAGATTTTATATGCAATAATCTAATATAAATGCTTCTTTAGTACGTAATAACAATATACAATAATGATATAAAATCAACTACCTTGTCGATCTTAATCCAATTGTACGTTGAGAAAATTAGAATATAAGTTTCTGAATTACAATGTAACAAATATAGAGTAATTTAAGAATAAAGTTACAAGAAAATGGAGGAATATTTAGGTTTGGATGATTATTGTCAGGAATATTTATATTGAAAGAAAGTTTCATTAGTGTAGCATATACTGTTCATTAGGTTCCTTATCATTTCTCTTAAAAAAGAGTACATATGATCAGTAATTCCTGACAAAAATTAATTGAATTTGTGTTAAATTGAACAAACACAAAATATATTTTCCTTTACTGTATAAGCAATTTATTTTTATTCATTTTTTTCTTGTCACTTGCATACTTATAGTCAATTGGTAATATTAAACATTTCAAAGAATTGTTAAAACAATTGTAACTATAAATCCAGGTAATTCAAAGCAACAATAGATTCACATATTTTGCACGAAGGTGAAATGCTGTATTGTAGGAAGCAGCATACATATTTTATAGCATGCAATTTAAACGTGTTTTAAATTGAGGCACCTAGAACCAAAGGGATGCAAGTGACATTTTTCTGATATCGAGGAAATCGCGTTTGAAATTCAAATGTGTAAACAAAATTTCACGTAAAACCTCTATAAAAATTAAGTTACATTTCATGGTTGACATAAAGTTGGAAGCATATACAAAATTTTGTAACAAATTTCATTTTATAGTTGAAGAATGACTGAACACGTAAAAAATAATATGATCGCACTCGCGTCTGCTTAAATTTTACTTTGGTATTAATTAAATTTTTCGCGGTAAATGTTTTGAAAAAAAATTTTAAGGAATATAGAACAATACGTTCTATATACACGTTAGCATTAGAAAATGCCTTTATTATAATTGCCAAAATCAATGTAAGATATTGTAGTTATATTATTATTTATCTTTAATCGTTGGATTCATACAAATTTTTAGCGTCGTTTTGGATGATGTGGATAGTACGAACTATTTTGTTGGTATTTTCATAAAATTGGTGATAAATAGTTTGAAAATTCAATGTTTATACAAAATTATGAAGTAATAAATCAGTTACATTCTTTTGGCAAGAACTTGTTTCAATTATTTGCTTATCAGTTAATTTCTCAAGTTTTTAAATTATTTAATGACTCGATAAATCCAAAATCTTCCTCTCATGGAAAAATGTATGTATAATAATATCGCAAAAGAATCTACAATTAATACTTTCTCGACTTTTTCATACGTTACACATAAAACTAACTAAATAATGCAAAAGAATGATAAATTTATTGCAAACTAATAAAAATAAATTATAAATTATAAATTACATAAATTATAACAGAATATGTACTTTCCCGAACTTACGAAATTATTGACACACGCTGTCAAAAAATTAATTATAATAAAATTCGTAAATGTAAATTTACTTTTCAGTACTTCGCGGGACATCCATTTTGCTTAATTACCTCTGCGAGTCTTCTTGGCACTGATTCAACTAATTCTTTTATACAATTCATCGAATTACGTTCTGATTACTGTGTAGCTTCCAAAACGTTTTTGTTAATTATGTAATGCTTTCGCATTTGTACGTCAAGTTTATTCCAAATCATCTCATGTGATTGAGATTAAGGAATTGTGAAAGTATCTCAATAACTCCTACACAATTGTATGATATTCTCGTATAATATATGCTTCATATTTGGGATCACTATCTGATTTATTTTTATATATTTACGTTAAATATTGTTATTCTTTCATATTGTACAGTTAGCATAGAGTATGAAGTATACAATTGTAAAAAAAAGTATTCTAAGTACTTTTGCAAATCAACTAATTGTCACTTCCTTTTTTAATTACATATTCGTATCAATAATTTTTTAACAAACTATATATTCAACAGGTAAAACAGGAGTAACAAAAACATAAAAGAAAACAACTTGTGTTTATCAACAGCATGTGTATTTTATGACCGCAAGTGGCAAAAAAAAACAAATATTTTTGAATTTAGTCAGTTTTACAATAACTCTCAGTTTTATCATACGTTAGTATATAACTGCTACATGCATATCACCCCTATCATAATTTTTTCGTCGCTATAAAATATATTAAACGAAATTATATTCATAAAGTAGGAGTAAGTACGACAATTCGTGAAAACACTTTTAAATCAAAAGTAGCTCATTTTTTCATGCAAGAAATTGTCAAATTACCAAAAAATGAAACAATATTGTTAATAACAATGTAGAATACAATATAATAATTTATTATGAATTTTTAAATATGATGAGTAGTAGCAAATGTAAAGAAATATAGAAGGGAAGTTATTTATAACTCTACCCCGTACATCAATTTTCTGTAGGCTTAGTAATATGCGAACAAAAATGTCGTATTTTGTACTTGTTAAATTCGGTTGGATATATTACATAATATGATAAAAATAAAATTGCATGCTTATATATCAATAAAAGCAACCTGAGAACTACAAAATTAAAAGTGGTGTTATTTAAATATTAATTATCATTATGTGTCAACTCAGCATAAACAAGTAATAATTATTATCTTATTGTAATTGAATAAAAAGTTGTATGTATAGTGACCCTTATTAATATTCGGACACGATATTATTCTATCAATTCGTATTCTATGTACAATATTTATACAGAATTTAATTAACATCTTTTTTTTTTTTATTTTAGAATCATAAAACGTGTACTCTTCTTAACGATACTATCGATTTTATTTATTTAAACCAATTAATTTGTCGTACAACACATAATATATTAGGAAATATATTATTCTTACGTCATAAAAATATTTGGGTACTTAATTTTCTACAATGCTTTTACATAAAAAATACATGTATACAATCTACAAATTTTTAAGTACCAATTTTGTCCGGTAGCCCTTTTGATTAACTATATGATGTAATCGATTGAACATGGTAGCTATAATTTATTGTAAATAATTTTGCATAATGTACTTACATTCCTCTAATAATAATTATTGTTTTAATTCTTTCTTTTCCTATCCATATAATGCCATAAGTTTGTAATTGGGTTTAAATCCGATATTGTGGTGGTGGATGTAACACGTCAGGAAACACGGCGTGTTAGCAGATATTTCTGAACTATCCTGGCTTTGTTTCGGATCATTATCTTGATAAAATTTAAATGTGTCTCCAATATCCATTGCACTTTTTTTTAGATTTTGTTTTAAAATATCCAAATACTTATTTTTATTCATAATTTCATTTACATAAATCGATTCCTAAACTCCTTTCGATACAAGCCCGAACTATAACTTCCACTTCCGCGTTTAATTATTGGATTTAAATTTCTAAGATTAAGCTCCTAATTTCGCTTGTATCACATTATTTTTCATTCATCTGGTCCAAATAAATTAAGCTAACTTTCATCGGCAGAAACATAATTTCACCATGATCGTTTTTTACTAATAAACTGTTTAGCAAATGTAAACCTTTTCTTACGATTTGTCTCGTTTATATGTAGCTTGTTACGTGCTGCTCTACCATTATATCAATTCTTTTAACGCTCGACGTATCTTATCCGAATGAACTTTCTTTCCCGAATCTTCAAATAACGCAGTATTTAACTTAGGAGCATATAAATCGAGATCCTTTTTCATTTTTCTAAGAATATTCCGTTTATCTCGATCGTCAAATATATTTATTCGTCCCTGTTGAGAAAGTACTCTATCCATTCCTCACGATTATATCTTTTTATAGCATCTGCCACGATATTTTTGCTTAAATTTAGCAGAGAACCGATTTTACGGTAAGATTTTACTCTTTCAAAGTGAAAAATGATTAACTGTTGCACATCAAACGAAGTATTTTCATTTATTCGCCACATGTTCAAAATTTCTAACTGATCAATTCTCAAAATTTCAAACTGATGAATTTCTGAATGATTTACGAATGATAACAGATATATCGAAGTATGCTCTACGGCTTGTTAAACATATGTTTGTAAGCAACAGTAAAGTCGGAGAAGTGTAGCCAAGAAATGTAGATAAATATTAAATGCTCGAACATTATGTGGCGCCAGATTAATACATTCCCTGATATATCATTTGTTGAACGACAAATTCATTAGATTAAACAAATAAGATTTGCTGTATCATTAAGAAGAATACATGTTTTATGATAATAACAAACAAAAAATGTTAATTTAATTTATACAGAGCAGTAATTGGTAGAATGCAATAGTGCCCGAATATTAAGAGCCATACTGTACTAATAGTTAATACAAACACCCTGATATATTCGCGTATTTAATATCTAAGTTATATTTCACATTTGAATCTTCTAAGCTATATTTCATTTGTTTCCTGCATTAATTATCACCTTATTGAAACATTTAAAATTTGTTTCAAAACGATAGATAGCGATTGCTTTATATAAGTATTATTCATCTTTCTATTTCATTATTTTAATGCTTTGGCACAGGAAAGCTTACCATTGTATCAAATCAAAGATAACTACTTATTACAGACAGTGCATTTTTACGTCAAAGTGGTGAAGAATTACAAACCGTTCTCTAAAAAATTTCTGGTATTATCGACTAATGACCTGGACGCAAAAGATAATACACAAGTAAATATTTATATAATAATTATAAAAGTACTTTTTATTGTCCCTATTGCATTTATGTAATAGTTTTATTAGTATTTTTATATAAGATGATTTGTAACTTTCGTGCCATATTCAGCTATAATGATAACATATTGAATAATTTCACTAATTTATGTTTTCTTTCCTCGATCAGTTTATAATATTATTATAGACTTGAAACATGGAAAATAAAGTGTTCAACAAACAATTTAGAACGAAAAGAAAAATAAGAAATATTTGTGATGTTATATTAGATTCTTTGCTATACTCTGATTCTGATGAAAAGTAATTTATATTATTCGTTCGAAGTTATATAAATATTACTGATATCGGTACTGAATTTGTCAAGAAATCTCTTTAGAAAATACTAAAAGAAACTTTCTGGCGAATTGTGTTCTGCGAAAAAAATTATTAAATTATTTCATGAAAAGGTATTTTTCTTCAAGCCCCCAAAGCGCTTTATTCTCTTATTATTGTTCTGAAGATTACTCAATGGAAGGATTATAAGTAATACGCAAAATTCTATTACTCGCATGGAAAGAACTTCCATGTGCTAAATTATATTAAATATATAGGTACAAATATTGTACCTCATTAAGACTTTGAAGTCATAAATTGTTCTTTTTAACGAAAGACTAAAAATGGTAAATTATTTATTAAATCAGATTCGAGAATTGAAAGTTACTAATTGCACGAAATATGAATCTTTTTAATTACGAATGAAAATTGGATTACGGCGATTGAGGTCACTATATTACCTACAAATAGCTATGTATTTTTGTGTTTACTTTGTTCTTAAAGTTCACATATACATATACTACCTACTGCATCTGTATTACCTACTTTAATTCTCTGACTAAATATCGTAAACTGTTTTCTAAATACATAGGTCTCATATTTTCAGTAGGCAGCGTGCGAACTTAACTTTTTTGTTTATTATTTGTTCAATTGCTATCAAATTAAAGTAAATAATAAAGAATTCAGCTTTTATTACAAATAAATTCTAATTCACACCATCTATCATTCGCGGAAGAACTACCTCAAACTCTCGTTCCTCAATTTAAAAAGTTCAATTTCAAAATGAACTTTACATTCATTATTTGCATTTATAAAAAATAAAATATCATTCACATGAATTGGATATAGTACATCAAATTCGTTATTCAGATCGTCTAAATTAAATTTAAGTATTCAATATACATACGTTGAACTAAACAATTCATTAAAATACGAATACATTAAAATAAAAATAATTAGAATATAAATTCATTACAACACATGACTCTATACAGACATATATTATACCATTCACACAATTTCAATTTTAATCATCCAAAAATTTTGTATTACGTATAAACGTTTTCGAATACTAATTGTATATTGAATATTATATAAACTTTTTGATATCCTTCATTCGAATATGAATTTGAATTCCATTAATACATGTATATAATATTAGTGTTTATTATTTCGAATAAAAAAGTTTTGATCTGCCTGTTTATTTATCTGTGATTGAGTCAACAACTTCATAATCAACCTAAACAAAGATTCCATAGTTTGTGGATGACGTTCTCGATCACGATCTGTTTTTTGTTTTATTTGAATACTTCAACCAGTTTTGCAATTGTAAGAATATTTATAATATTATTAATTATGGTATATATTCTTGGACTGCTAGGGTCTAATGATTCTAAACTGATTCAACATAATAACCTTAATTCTACAAATCTACCTTTACGAAAAATATAGGCACCGATATGTGAATTTGCCAATTAATAGTACAAATATGTAGGAACAAAATTTACTCTACATTACTTTCCATTATTTCAAAATAATAACACTCGCAGATACGTAATTATATTTTGACCTTTCCCAACTGTTATTCATCACCTTATGTTCCCATTCGATATCACTTGATAATCATATAATAATCAATAATACCTACTGATTCCTAATGTTAATCCGTCTTTCAAAATTCAATTAGTAAACTACCATCCTCTAACGATAATTCAATATCCCATTGGATATGAATTTATCCAATTAAATTTTAATTAGCTTTAAATATAAAAGGAACTCAATCATTAAAAAACAACATAACAGTCTTCAATATTAGTAATCTTTTATATTTTCTTAAACCTTTCCATTTTTCTGATAGAGTACATGTAAATAATTTGTAACTCTGATAAGGAATAAAATGTTGATTCATAAAAAATAATAAACAAAACTATTCTACTTCTTTTGATAATGTCTAACCAATGCTCTATGACAGAAAAAAGATAAAAAAATTAAAAATTGTTCACTGTTAGGTAGAGGAAGAGATCCTCATTATCACATAAATTTCTTATATGACATACCTGATTTTTGTCAATACGTAGTTGTAAATTATAAATTAATAGAATTTTAGAGTATATTTCTATCTAATAATAGAAACAAAAGATAGCGTGAACATTACTGAACATTAAATGGCCATTAGATTAAAAGTAACTGTAAATACTTAGCAAATTTATTTCCGTAAAGACGTTTTTTGAAAACAGATGCAAATTTTCGATTTTACTATACCAAAAGGTAGAAATTATTAATTTTCTTAATAGCGCTAAGTAATCTAATATCGTCTATCAAATTATATCTAGTTTCCTAATATGTTGCTCATAGGCAACGTCAGTTATCAATTTTTACTTTTGTGCTGACTCGCGTACAATCAGAAACTGCGTCCGATTAAAAAATGGTCGAGCCGTGTAAATGGCGGTGAATTCTAACCGAACACGAGTTTGTTCAAAAGGAATTAACCTTAAGACCAATGATTAACTGCATCCGATAACGAATGATGCCTTAAAACGTTAATAAGTACGTCTGACACGTTGACGCTACGAAATTCTAAGTCCGAAACGATTGACTTATTTCTTTCAATTCTAGCTTATGTCCGTAACGAGTGACTTTATATTTTTACTTCTTATGTCCGACCGAGTGACTTGTTAATGTTGTTCGAAAAAATGTAAAACTAAATTGTTGGCGATGGCTAAAAACTGTCTTTCAAAAATAACTGTTAGTCCCGGACCCATCATAAACTACCTACGAAATCCTCCTCGTATTGTGTTCCGTCGCACGTTCAGAACAATCAGTATGTACAAAACATTTAGTGACAAGGAAGTATCCACATTCTTTGAATTCAAATATGATGAAGTTTGGTGTGACAAAATTTGTTCTTTAAATACATGTGTGTTGTCTGCTTTGCTTTATATTTCGATGCTAATGGTGTTAAACCTTTGAAACTTAGCTCAAAGATATACCATTTCACTTTATTTAATTTTGTCTGATTTCATTTTGCTATCACGGTTTAAATGATTTTTGCCTCAACCTATGCCGATATTACCAACCACGAAAATTAGAAATGAAATCTTTACATGGGGCATTGATATCGTTCAGTTTTGAGAGAAGCTGATAAATGTGATGATATTTTATCTGAACACATTTCATTGCCGCTTTCGTACGCATCACAAGCAATAGAAAATTCTAGCACATCTCAGAATGTGTCTATTTTTACGTAAAAATGTCTTCTTTCTAATTCCGTCTAATCAAATTTTTCAGTAAATGTATACTCTTACATAAAAATCTATAATAACGTAATCTCTTATTCGAGAATCAGTCATATATTAAAATACTATTACGAGTAATACATAATTGGAGAAACATATATATTTTACTTGAAAAAAAAAAATCGTCTCCAAAATAGATTAAATAAAGCTGAAAGGATACAATTCCCAGTAAATGTTTGATAAAGCTAACAAATGGCCAAGAAATGGTAATAAATTAATCGGAGTAACGATAACAAATTATTTACATTTTCTTCGGCGTAATCTAGCTTACAGTTAGAATTGATTGCTCCTCGAATGATTACGAACAGTACTGTATACATTTGAATTCTGAACAGTCAATCGTTGTTCAATACTGTGCAATGCGAGGGGACAAGGCACGCGATGTCAAACGAAACAAACTGCAAAATGGCGTGCGATTGACGTGACGCAAACCATTGACAAATTTTCGTAACAACCAGCATCGTAGTCAAGAAAGGAACGATCTAATAATATCGATACCCGTTTCTACTGTACGCAACGGTAACACCGTACGTCGTACTGTGCACGCTTATACGTGTCGTTCGATCGAGCTTCAAGGGCGTCTAAATCGTTTGCAGATGCCGTGGATCGATGCCTTTAACAATGAACGAATCGATATCGAAAGCTGGAGCAACAAAGCCACGCGATACCAGCCACGTTGGTTGATTTCAATTGCGAAAGCGCGCAGCAGTCAGTCAAGGTGAGAAGGCCACGCAGCGATGTCAATGTAAACAGTTACTCAGCGGATCATTATACGGATTACTGACAGAAACATTAAGAATGTGGGCGGAAGGATTAAAAAGAGGAAGATTTGTAAAACTGGACACATGTTCACGGAATACGATAAGAACCAAGTCTGTTCTCGCTTATTTGTTCAATTGCTCCAGATCGTTCGGCATTAATTTCCACAAATAGAAGTTGTTTATTCAAGGACACCAGGTGATGAAGCTTTAGCAGAGTTTTTTTCGCGGTGACTTTTGAACCGCTCCAAATCGAAATCGAAACGTAACAAAATTTCAAACGGAACAAAGAGAGAAAGAGATAGGGAGCATCGGTTGCACGCTGTTACGAAACATCGACGACAACGGAATGTTTCTCGATGATCTATTTAAATTTCAACGAGATCATTCAGTTCGCGACACAATAGGCGAAACTTCAAGATTATAAATTGCCGAACTTTCCGACAAAAAGACGGAAACGTCGATGAATCCGATTTTCAACGACAAACTGGTTACGGTTCACTGTACGAAACGATAAATTCGAATAAGTTTACAATCCAGCATTATAACTGTCACGACACCTCGCAGTCGATCGTTCGATTTCGTAGAAAGCAAACAAATGTCTGTTTATTTAGACATCGTCGAAATTCACGGTTATTATTTCAATGTTACTTTGGTCGAATTCGAATAACGAGCCATGTGTACGTGTAACTTGGCCTATGAACGAACAGGATGTAAAATTCTCGTTAATATAACGTGCAGTACGATGTAGAACGTGAGAATCTAACCATCTAGCCGACGAATTTGCTCGCCACCATCAGTAATAAACGACACTGACAGATCGAACACGAACCGATCGCAACCTCTAGCAATCGTCTCTACCGTTACACCAATATTCACACATGTACATACGTATATCTAATACCTACCCGATAGTCATAATCCAAAAGGTGTTTCACACTGAATATCAAATAGGGAATTCCTCACTGACGTTTTCACTGGCGACTGGCACTGTCGATTTTCCGTCACACCGTACGACTCTGCTCGTAAACCAACACGTACCGATCGCGCACTGCTCCAGTTTAGGCAAAGAAGATTCCGTGAAGACACCTCACCACACACGCGCCACGAGGATCACGAGAGATTCTATCCCGAGCGAGCTTGCGACGCAGATATCGCACGTATCCCTTGCCAGATACACGTGCACCAGTCGCCTAGTAAAGCTTCTTCGGTCTGCTTCCCGATCCGAGCTGCTGGAGCGAACAGGTGGGCGAACACGAGCGACGAGTCACGCTGTACGAGACACGCGAGTCTTATGAGCTTCGTGAAACCGACGAAAGAGAACACGTACGCGTCGCGACGGTTTGACGTCGACTGAGGAGAGCCGGGTCCGCGGCGTCGCGTCTGCCGCCCCTGCTGCCATACGATCCCCCACCAGTCGCAGATTTGGAGGCGCCACCGACGCTTACCACCCCTCTGGCTTCTCGTTCCTTTCGTTTTCTCCATCCATTCTGCTTTGCTGCGTCCCGACGCGTCGCGTCGACTCGCGTCGTGCCAACCCGTTCGCCTTCTACCCGCTAAGCATCACCAACTGACACGCACTCGCGGGGCTTGACCCTTCTGTGAGAACTCGTCATCTGATGTCCCGTGTTACCGATGATGATTCCCAACCCGACCGGAAATGCTGATCGCAACGAGTCATGCAACTTTTAGAAGCTAATGTCCGATACGTCACGGATCGCCGCGTTAATTGTCATTTGATCGTGACGCGCACAATTTTAACCGATAATGGAACATGCTGATAGGTTAATGTATACCCGAGGCAACGTTGCTAAGGGTGCGATGAAAATTGTAGAAGGTAGTAGAAAAGATTGAAAAGGGGCAATTTTGTGACTATACACTGAGATTTAACACTAGGTTCACGAACGTTCGATGTGCAGTTACTTTTAGATTAAAAACAAAGTACAGCTATAAATATATGAGGGAAGAAACATAAATTAATTTATACAATTGTTCTTCATCTCAACGAAAGTTAACATAGATTTTGATAAAAGCATCTCAATAATTTCTGTCCATATATGTCTGCGTCATTCCGTAATTTTAATATTAAACACATACTGTTGAGTGCGAATTTGTCTTATATTGGCAATTATACAATTATTCGTATCTTATTATGCAATAATTCCTATATAGGAAAATGACCTCACTGATGTCAGTGATCTTGAAATATATCGTCAACAGCAATATTCTGAGCCATTTTGCCCTATACGTATTACTGCTCGCTTGACTTTAGAGATTTTCACAAAATACTTCAATAAAGTTTGAAGTACCAATGTTTGACATATTCTACTACGGTACATATAGCACTGGTTATCTTTTGTATATTCCTAGTATTATGCATGTAAATGCTCAAATGAGAACGATGATTTGTTGAAATATAGTATACTGGATTATATTGTATTAGGGATATTTAAAAAAAACGATAGTATAATAGATACATAGTAATAAAATATGCTTTGTAGTGTATATTATTGTATATTGTAAATTTAACTGAAATTTTGTGTACATATCTTACAATAGAAACCAAGGTCGAGAGATTATTAGAACATATTTAAAAAATTTGGAAATTTGGAAATTTGAAAATTTGAAAATTCTTAAATTTACAAACTTTCAAATTTAAAAACGTTAAAGAAATTAAAGAATTTGAGACTTAGAGAACTTGAAAACAACAATTTAAAAATTTGAAAATGTAAAAATTTTAGAGCAGTCTGGGAATTTAACAACCTTAAAGTTTAGGATTTTATGCATTTGAAAGATTAGGGAATTTGCTGATTTATAAATTTGAAAATTTAAAAATTTCGGGGAATTCGGAATTTAGAAGTTACAAAATTTGAAATTTGCAGAATAGAAAATTTGGAAATTTGAAAGGTTTTAATGTTTAAGAATTTAAAAATGATAAAATTCGCATATAATGGCAGTAAAAAATGTTAAGTATTTTCAGGGTTGGTAGTATTTATTAAATGTTGAGAAAAATATCGTAATGAACGTGGGTCAACAAAGTACAGTAATACTCTGCTTGACGCTCGAGATAAATTCTTAAGGAACGAGAGGTAAAATGTAACAACGTTAAATCTGATCATCTTAGCACATAGTAAATAAGAAGAAAAAATAAGTAGGGTATAGAAGTTTTCCTTAATTTTAAGCCGTTTTAATACTAATCTTACAAAGATACATAATACATATATTGTACATACAATGAAAAGAAGTGCAGAGAGATTTCTTTTTAAGGAAACCATGTTATACCGAAGCGGCATTAAGTTACAGTTAAACTGCGTCTTACTATGTATTCAATATTATAAGCAATTCTTTATATTGGTTATAGTGCTTAACTTAGTTGCTGCTGATGTTTACATAATATTTTCGTACACATTTTATAACAAAAAGTTATCACACTTTAGTAGACTAAGGTTAGTTTCATACAAACGCGATGATTGTCAGTGAAAAATATTTCAAAGTTTTCAGAGAAATTGTTATGACGTATTATTCCAGTCGAGAAATAGCAGAAATGCATTTTATGAATGGTCTTACTAATGGAAGTGCTACAACCACTCGAAGACTTTGCACGGAAAAATATGCGATCCGCAAAATACAACCTCATGTATTGTTTGTGAAACTTCATCAACGTCTTTCTGAAACCGATTCATTTAAAACGCAGCAGGAAGATCTGACCCGTTTCGATTCGCGATATGGTGTTCCGTGACCTGAGGGCGGTTGAAGAAAATCCGGAAACAAATAAGAGAAGAATTTTTTGAAATGTTCGGAAATCTCTTACGAAGATATAAAACTTTTATGGAAATGGAAGGAGGACTCATGGAAAATCTGTTACAAATATCTGTAGAAGAAACAGTAAACATCGTTGTATATATTTAAATTTATGTGAGAATAATTATAACATTTTTTATGTTGGAATGTATTTTACATTTCTGTTAATAAATACATATTATCAGTTAAAAATTTTCGTGCTAATTATAACACTGTGAGTCACAAGTTTGAAATTACCACGTGGATTATGATGTTTTTAAAAAATATTGAATTTCTTTAATATAAATGACAGGAACAGTTTTTCTTGTTAAAAATCCAATATCTAACATCTTATATTTTGCACTATTTTTTATAGAGAAGTAATATCTTTTTCTTTTTAAATTGCTATTTTATAAAATAAGACATTATTACATTTCATAGCGGCTTTACATGTGAACCGTTTATTTTGAAAATGGGGTAAATTCATTTTTTGTTACTACGAGATATTTAAGAGTTTGCATTTCAATAAATTTAAAAATATTGGTAAGTACTAATAGACAAATTTTTTGTATTTTCTGGTGTTAGGTAATGTATGCTTTTTATTCAATATCGTTTAACATCATGGCCAAAACAAAATGAAGGTTTTATTATACCCAATGAGGTAGCGGCTTATCTCGTTTTCAAAATTAATGAACTATCGTAATCGCTACTTAAGTAGATAATATTTCAATTGTTCAATTATCCATTTTCTTAATTTCTTTGAATCAATTTGCTCTGATTTGTCTTCATATTCAAATCCTGTCTCCAAGAGTCTTCTTTCATACCAGTCTCGTTGGTCTTATTTCTATAAACAGAAAAATAATCAAATTCTTTGTAAACGAGAGATTTTATCGGAGTTGGGTTATTTTCCAAAAAAGTATTTTTATTTTGTTACTATTGTTTACTAGTTTTACTTTCAAAAAAATGCATCACAGTTACGAATTTCATTGAAATTATTTTGAACCATATTTTATTTGATAAAATAAACCACAATTCGTAATTAATTTTCAAATAACAGTGAAATTGAACGGGTTTTGTGCCCCGATACTGAAATAAGAGCTGTGTCAGCTTTATAGAATATTTCTTAAAAACAGAATTAGAACTTACTTGCAAGATGATAATAGAAATCTGCAATGATACCTTGATCTACAACACATCAGCACTCATATTGAGGTTACCTATACGACCAATATTACAGAATTTGCAGTTTTTCACAATATATTCGGTTAGAAATAATTTCAACTTAAGATAGACTTGAATCACTTTCAAAATAAACATCTTTCCAATGCCGTTAATCAGCCAAACTTCCGTCGTCCAAATATTACGAAATTTGAATTATTTTGACTATAAATTCTTTAGAAGTAAGAATATCATATTAAATTTTATCTATTATTCTTGTTATCCTAATTTTTGTTGGTAAATGTTTACTTTAATGGAGGTATCTCCGATGACCTTGACATATATTGTTAAGATCGCTCTCTTGAATGACCCTCAAAAAGTTTTAGCTGTCGCTCGTTCTTCATTAAATAGTTATTAATAAAAATGTATTGTTACTATTACATTACAATCTGCGTATACGTATTCTCAATCTGACCCTGACATTCACACAGTTTATGAAGGTCACACTCCTGAGTATCTGTCGAGAAGTTTTAGCTATCCCTCGTTTTTTATTACAAAGTTATTAGGAAGACAAATTATCCGAGACGCCACACTCTTTACCGTAGTATATATACGGTGTCTGATATTTTTCTGATTCTATATATAGTACGAATATTATAATAGTTCAAATATTTTTATCTTTCTGAAAGATCGGACTACAGTATAGTCAGGTCTGATTATTTGAAGTGGGGGTACAGGGGGAAAGGCTTCGTATCTCTCCCGCCCTTGAATACGAATATAATTATTTTAAATAATTGATATTATACAAAAATTGATCGATTTTTATATGTTAATAACGTTTTTAATAAAGAAATGAGCTACGGCTAAAACCTTTCGAATGTTACTCATGAGGGTGACCTTGCTAACATATGTCAAGGTCAAGGTCATTGGAGCTGCCTCCTTTAAAGTAAACATTTACCTTTTCTTCTAAAATATCTTGCACCACTTTTAAGATAAATAACTCATACTCTGATAATTCTGGCGGTAATTTTGTCAACTCTTCTCAATGTTTAATAATAATCGGTTGCGGCATAAAATCAATATTATAAATTATAACTGTGTGTTCTGTACCAATAATGGGTTGAATTTCGAACTATTAAAATTTGTTTTACGTTTCATTTTAACTGTTGCAGTAGTTAATGCGTCTTATAATGGTTACGGAGTAACATAAGAGTTTATATAACACGGTAACAAAATGCTTTTTCATACTGAAAAAGAGTTCGGATCAAACATTACTTCAAACTGAAATTACGATTAATGTAATAGCACTTTGAATACAAAAGATGTTAAAATCTGTAGAAATAATGTTGTCATCTGCTTTATTGAAAGTGGAGCACTTCAAGATTCATTATAAGGTTAATATAAATATTTATATTTATATACAATATAAATGAGCAAATAATGCCAAACCTTTGAACAACAATCTATTTTTAATTAAATATATATAAGTATAAAAGTACATACATTGTATTTTAAATATACTTTTTGGTACATATTTACCTTGACCGTAGGCCAACAAATTGCAACGCATTTATGCACGGCTAATATAACACTATAAAAAACAAAGAAAAGATTACTTAAATGATTGTATATTTATGGAGTCGTCATTAGAATTACAAATTGTTCACAAACATTCTGATGTAAAATATTCAAAAAAAAGTAAACAGGAAATTATGAATTACACAAATAGAAAGATATAGTATTATTATTATTGTTATTGTGACTGGTATCAAGCTTGATTTACAAAAAAAGGTTTTGTGACTGGTATCAGGCTCGAAGGACCAGTAAAAATGTGCTGCGCGTCAACTTAATGAGAGCACAGGCTAGTTTAGTTGTGTATCAGTGACAATACTACGACAAATGAATGAACAACTGATTTGAAGAGGTATATGTTGAAATCTATTTTAAAGACGAATATTTGTGATACTTTAAAAATCGCACCACGTAGTTACGGACGTTTTAAAAATATTAGACTTTGCTTGTTGAGAGCTGACGAGAGTCTGATTCGTAGATTTTTTTTTCTTAAAGTAACCGTTATAATTATAACCGTTAGAATTATCTTTACATATCGAGCCAACATATCACGGTGCACTGGTAGATTTTTCCAAAATCGTAAAAAAGAGTAATAAATACGTTTAATTCTCTAAATTTGTTTATTGTAAGCAGAATTGTGTTCATAATTTTTCGATAACGTAAACATTTAAGTTGCAACCATTTTAAAGATGAGATTAAAATGAACCGTATTGCTAATTAAGAAGAGAAAAAAAGAAATTAACGAAATCTTAACACAGCTAGCTTGTAACATATCCTAACGTTGCAGTGATGGAATGATAATTAGCAAACGGAATGTTGATCTGAGTTAATGTACCGTCAAAGACTTAGCTTCCTTAATATTATTATAGAGTACACGCATTTTTGTCATTTACCGAACTGGTTATATCTACTAATAACCTGAGACAACATCGCGTGACGAGAAAGCGAATAAAAAACTTTGGAATCAACATTTCTATAGTCATCTGTATTCATCTTGTATTTAACTATGAATATTCCTATGGGAATCTGACAACTACGTCATCGTATACCGCTGACAAACGTGATGGGCAAAGTGAATGATGCACTCGTTATGCCTCTCTGCCGTTTCTCTGGTCATCTTTTTATATCTACACTGCATATTGATTATGTTAATGGAAGTAAAGTTTTAAAGTTGTTGGTAAAAATACAATACGTATACAGTTACTTACATGCGCAATAGAACATCGACAATCTGATCTAATTTAAGGGATAGATCCATATCGATCTGGATATGTGATGTATCATAAGGTAAATGTGCTTATGTACTGAACATATAACGTGGCAAGTATCTCGTATATTTTTTCAGCAATCTGTTTTAATAATTAATTTAAAACGATTATGAAATTAAATAAATTATGGATTCAGTAAGTATTAATAAGTAAATATTGTCGAAATTATATCATGTTTGGTTTCATTTTTATCAGAATAATATTACTAATATGTTCAAGTAATTTTCATTGAGGAAAAATTAAAAATAAAAAAGTTTAAATATTGTCTTTAAGCTAAGGAACAGTGTGGGAGACACTACAGTATTAACATAAATGTATAGAATACAACATATACTTACATTAATACAATAAACATTAACAATATAATAAATTCAGTAAGTCTGATTCGTTTAATCTTCAGAATGCCTCTAGTGGTGTCCTCTAAAGAGGTCAGATTATATTAGTAGTTACAGTACCCAATATTGGTCCAAAAATTTGTAACGTTGATCATGATCTTGCGGGCCGGTTTGACCCTTTTAAGAGACAGCAGGCATCTCTAATACTCCATCGAACTTGCTAGTTATTTATAAACATAAATTATATCTCTAAAAAATATCTATTTTCAATAGAAAAATGTCGGCCCCCAAAGGTTAATGATTGGAATTGGCGTAATATAGCATCTGTGCCGACAGAGGTTTAATATTCAATATTTTTAAATATTTCAACAGAAATAATAAGAAATAAGATTAATTTGAAATCTTTATTATTTAATAAAACTAAAACAATTTATTATTTAAAAATTTATATATTACTAATTACATAGAACTTTAACAGAAGCACTCCCTCGCTTGCTTGAGTCGTTATGAAATGAATGTAAGAATATTCAACCCTAGAATATTGTAGAATATTTTTTGCATGATATAAGTATTGAGTTATAGAAACTAATAATTATGTAAAGTTAACATATTTTGTTAGTAAATTTTGATTAATTTAAATATTTATAATAAACAGAAATGCTTATTATTAAGAACAGTTCCACTAAATGGTTAATTTCGGAAACTTGTTTGAGCACTAAAACTATTAGAATTACGCAGTATTAGATCACGACTGAGTATTAGCAAACGGATGTTAATCCGAACACAAGTACAAGATTTATTAACATAATATTATAATAGAATAAATCGATATGAACAGCACGATAGCAACTACACGATAACCAGTAATTCAGAACAGTGTTCACAATCATATGTATAATGTAACGTGTTGCGTTTTCTTCTAGTTCTTTAGGGAATTTGGCGTGCTGCGTTCTCAAAAGCGCTGAGGGCGCTTGATTTGTTGTTTGGCGAATAATTTAAATAAAGAAAAACTAACTAATACTTAAAAGTGAATTTAATTAACTTGAACAATTTAATTTAACTTTATAACTTCTTTAATTTAATTTAACAAATCAACTTCAAAACTAATTAAACTAAACTGAACTTTACAAACTGAATTCTAATATTTTAAACTCTAAGAATACGTGTTACGCTTTTTAGTTCTAAGATTTGAATGACAGATTTTGAACTGAACGTCACAAAGAAAAGATAACTTGTTTTACAATTTGTTCTAACGTTAAACGAGCGTTTTACAACGAAGCTATGATATTTGTTTACAATCAATTCTAATATACTTTGTGTTCATAATTAGAATTTAAACTTTGCGCATTATATAAATTACAAATTTTGCAGCTGAGAGGCGCCACTGTGACACATACATTTCGCTTCTACAATATTATTTTACAATGTTAGATTGACAAATATTGGCAGCGCACAACAAATGATAGAGAACTATCTTTTGTTAATCGATTTATGTGTCAAATTTATATGCGATAATTTATTATATTCTTATCAAAAACATTTATCGTATTGGACAAAGAATTATACATATACATACAATCATATAATCAATATTGAAAAAATCATATTTGTGAGAATGTCATTAATCAACTAGAAATTGATTATCCGAACTAATTGGAAGTTATAAATCACCTAGAAATTTAACCTTATCAAAATATAAAAGTTTATTATGAAAAAATATATATTTAACCTACAAAATTTCATATAAAAAATAAATTAAAGTTTTTTAGGCGGTGCAAGATGTAGATTCCACCTGAAACAAACATTTAAAACGATACTGTGTAGGATCTGTTTCTTTCTAATGTTTTGCTTGTTGCAATGCAATACATTAAGTTACGCTCCACTATGTATGAGGATAATACAGCCAAGAGCAAATCTGGCTTTCTCGGCAAAGTTTCGAGATTTAAAAAGTCAAATGTTTAAAAAATCGCAGATTCGTAATTTGAGAATGGAAATGCAATTTTTGAAGTTTAACTTTTAACATAATTCTAAAATTCTCACATCATTATCTTCAGCAAATAATAGACGATATAATGAATTCTTCCAATACTAACTCTTGAAAGATTCAATGGTTGATTGGTCCATTGGCTGAAGTACATTGGAAGGTAAGAAAAGAAACTTTACAATTTTGTCTTCAGATTCTAGAAATATAGAACTGATCTTCTTGATAAATCGTAATAAAGAGAGGGAATATATGAAACGTTTGTTTTAAAAGTGGGGCAAGTCCATTGATTAGAAGTATGACGATAATGGTAACAATAAATCAAATTTAATATGATATGTTTATCTGTAAGCAATCTATAGCAAAAATAATTTCAATTCTCTAATATTTGGACAACGGAAGTTTGGGTGATTAATGATATTGAAAAGATATGTATTTTGAAAGTGGTTCAAGTCCATCTTAGGTTGAAATTATTTTCAGCCTAATATTTTACGGTATAATTTTGCTTCGGAACATTTTTGTAATACTGAAAATATTGTAAAAAACTACATATTGTATAATATTAGTGGTGCAGGTAATCGCAATATGAATGAGAATGTGCTGTAGGTCTGCTTAGGTACATTGCTGATTTCTGGTATCAGCTTGCAAATAAATTCTAGTTCAATTTCTAACAAATTCACAATAAAATCGACTCGCTTCTTGTATTAGTATCGGTGCACAAAAGCACTTTTTTCAGCACTTTTTAAAATTAAAAACCAATTCTTCTTGGGAGCACTAAAAACAACTCTTTTTATAATTTATAACATCAGCTCTTCTCTGAGCTACCATACTTGTCTAAACGTGGAACAATTTTGAAGAACTAACCACTCCTGCTTCAATGAGCCACTAACATTTCTCACGTTTGCCGTATTTACCACTTTTACGATGGGGATTTCCGGTACTCTTATTTGTCATGCAGTTTTCCATTACTCATGAAACGATTAACAAAGCATAGTGTAAATTAATTGAATAATATTACACAAATTTATATCAAAATAGAACGCAGACATCGCTATAGAGGGGCAGCGGAGTCGAGATGTGAATACAATTTGCAACATAGTAACATCTAATATGACGGTGAACATAAAAACTCCAATTTATCCTTATTCTTTGTCAATATGTATAGTTTATTTATACCAATTTTAGTAAGAATAGATCAACATTTTGCTAAAAAAAAAAAATGACAAAAATATATTATTTTTCAATATATTTTTTAATCAAATAAATTTATCAAAAAGACGACTATGTAGAAAAATTTGCTATCCAAAAACACATAAATCCCATTTTTAATCTAATCACCGCTGCAAGGAACATAGCCTTTTATGGCCTATACTGATTTTATACTTTTATGGTCGTAAGGTCTTCAGTCCAAATACAATATTTAGAATTTTTGGAAACTTTGAGATTTTTAAAAAATTAAGAAAAAAAAATTATATTGAATTATTTTTTAACAATATTGGCCATAAAAGCCTATGCTCCTTGCGGCGGTGATTAGAACCGCGTCACGCGCATACCTGCGATGCTTACAATAATGATTGAAAAATCAATTAACGGTATATGAGGAGGTATATAATGTTCAGAATATTGCAAAAGATTGTAAAAATTATGATATTTTTAATAAAAATGCTGATTAGGGGCAATCACAGGAGGTGACTTCAAACTATATATCTAATAAATATTGCAAAAAACAACAAATTCCAAAAACACGTATCCTCTATTTTAGTCCATAGTTTACGTACACAAAGTTGCAAAAAAATAAATCAACATTTAGTCAAAAAATTTAAACAAAAACTATAAATTTTCAAAATATTATTTAAACAAACAAAGTTTATTAAAATTTTTTTCTGCAGAAAAATTCCCTATTGAAAGACCAACAATTGAAAAAAAAAAGATTCCAATTATCTCCTTTAATTCCTGAGATATTCCCAAAAATATGATTTCAGCCCTTAACTTTGAGGGCTATTATCACCCCTTCAATGTGCACGATTGCCGATATAAAAAAATACGTGTCGAATATTTTTTTGAGAACTATCTTTCACATAAGTTTCATTAAAATCGGTGTGTTACACTTGGATATGTTCCCTTGTTAGGGGCTATTTTCACTCCTTTAGCATGGACGATTGCCGATAAAAAAAATACGTGTCAAATATTTTTTCGAGTTCTATAGCATATTCAAAGCGCATCAAAATCGGCGTGTGTCGATTGGGTAATGTTCGTTGTAAGTATAATAAAATATTTGTTTTTTGGCCAGCTGTTTAATCACTATTGGATAATAAGTGTGCATTATCTAATACCAGAAAATACACAAAATTTGTCTACCAGTGCTTATCAATATTTTTAAATTTACTGAAACACTTAAATATGATATCACGCAATAACAAAAAATGGACCTGCTTTACTTTCAAAATACATAAACGGCTCATATATGTGTACAAATTTTATAAATGAGGCAGTATCTATTCATGAACTTTAATTTTTTACTGTACTTATAACTGTTAAAGGTAGTTTATGGTTTTCGGAGGAATTTGCACATAACAAGGCTGTAATGCGACCTTTGTTGACTTTATATCCTGGTACTTTGGATTCTATCCTCGATGCAAGAGTTTTACGAGACAGTATTTTCGAAAAAATTACAGTTTTGTCACAGTCATAAATATTATCCCAATCATAACTCCTTTTTTTTATAAGATTAATGAAAAAACTTAATAACACTTCTAATACTATTTCTTTATAATGCTAATGATACTTCTGCTGCCGTGGCTGATTTACTTATCCCGTTTCTTATTTAAATTGCTTTAATCAGCCAGTAGACGCTTTAAAACTTCCGTTACTATCGAATTTTGTATCGAATTCCAAAGTTTCCTCTTGAATCAATATAACTGATAATGGTATACAAGTGCTTCATTTTTATAAGGAGCACCTGTACATAGTCTTATATAATTTATCATCATTTGCTACTTTAAAACATTTCACAATTATTGAAAACAGTATGAATATAGTATAAATTATAGTATGAATAGTATTTATAAATATAAATATTCAAAATATTATTTGATTAATAGGATAAAATTTATTAGTTTTTATATTGTATTTTATTAATAAAGGTATAATAAATAAAATAATAATAGATGTTATTAATGCAATTACTCCTCCTAATTTATTTGGGATACATCGTAAAATTGAATAAACAAATAAGAAATATCATTCTGGTTTGATGTGAGTTGATGTATTTGTTGGATTAGCTGGAATAAAATTATCTGGGTCATAAATAAGAATTTTCTAGAATAATAAATGTGAAAATTATTAAAATAATAATAAATCCTAATAAATCTTTAATTGTATAATAAGGATTAAATTGATAATTTTGGTTCACTTTTCTTAATATTAGTGACTGTTGAATTTGTGGTTACTTTGTATTTTGTATTTTCACTATTTATAAATACCCAATTAAATTTAATTCATCTACTAATTTCAGCACCATTCTCTTGTTTTTAACGTTCATGATATAAATCAAATCTGTATCAAACTTAGACGATACACTGAAACGAGACATTTGACAGGAATCGTACATGTCCTAATATGTAAACATGGTTAAATACGTGGGACAAATATGTACCACGGACTTGGTGATTCATTCTGTATTCGGATACTCAGTCATGCGGCTAATCGAAATTCGAGTAATCGATGTTTCCGAAAACCGGCGTTCAGATAATCGACGCCCCACTATAGAACAATTATCTAGATATTTTTAGCTTTCTTTAACAAAAGAATGACTTCTTAAATGAAACAAGCATTTTCTGAAGTTGAAGTTGAAATGTTAATATTATTATATATCAATAACCATTATCCAGAGACTTTATAAAATTTATATATGGAACAATTTTTTGCAAAATATTTGATACATATTTTTATTACCTGTAATCATATATAACTAAGAAATAAAAACAGTTGTCAAAGTTAAGGATAAACATATTTTCATCAGTATTTTAAGAGAAGAATTTATTAATAGTTAACAAAGTCTATAACCGATTGTATGAAAAGTACGTATGCTTTGAAATTCTTAACTTCGTCCCATGAATAAAGTTATCGTTACCGTAAAATAATCGAGAAGATATAAGAACTTTGGGAACAGACTACAGACAAAATTGTATAATTGTATGGTATTTCGATTAATTGCATTGCGCCCTGTTTTGTTTGACTGTTTAATATGAAGAGTTACCGCCAAAGCAGTAGATACGACCGTCCGAAACATTTGTGTACCTTATAACGTAATTATATGTACAGTCGGTCACGAAAATATTCGGACACCACTATAGTTTTGGCTATTATATTCCGTTCTTCAGAAATGTAAACAATAAGAACAAAAAAAGGTTTCACATATGTTACTATGCAGTGTGTAGTTTACAAAAACGTAAGAAATATTTGTTTACGGTACGTGATTATTTAACTAATAAAAGAAAAATGGAAAGTACGCTCATTTTCATGTCACGGAAATATTCGGACTCAGCCAAAACTAAGTTTATATCACGATATATAAATCTTGTTTTTATTAATTAGTATTTTGTTGAATATCCCATATGTTTTATGACGTGCTGTAATCGCGTTGGCATATTACAAATTATTTTTTTAAATAATCTTGCCCAATATGTAGCCATTCTTCTTGCAGACGTTTCTTTAGCTCTTCATTTGTGTTTATGGGAGTTGTCCGAATTCGGCGATCTAATTCGTCCCATAAATTTTCAATGGGATTCAAGTCTGGCGATTGCGGTGGTGGATGGAGGATATTCTTGCAAGTGTATAATAAGAATTCTTGCACAATTCGCGATTTGTGCTTTGGGTCATTATCTTGATAAAACTTTATCCCATTTTGAAGTCCCATATTATCAACACTTTTCTTTAAATTGTTTTGCAAAATCTGTAGATATCTATTTTTATCATGGATATCGTCGATGAAAACTAAATCGCCTACTCCATGGGTGGAAATACAGCCCCACACCATCACAGACCCACCACCGTGTTTCGCACTCGGCTGCAAATGTCTCGGTTTCAGTTCTTTTGTCTTCCGCCATACCCTAATTCTTCCGTCGCTTCCATAAATATTATATTTTGACTCGTCCGCGAAAATTACGTCCTCCCACCACTCACTATCCTTTGCAATGTAGTCCTTTGCAAATTTCAGTCTCTTCATCCTGTTCGCCGCGTTAATATACAGCTTCTTTCGAGCTATTCTTCCATTATAGCCCTCTGATCTTAACACTCGTCTTATGTTCTCCGGATGTACTGTTATTCCACGGTGTTTATTTAATTCAGTTGCTAACTTTGGAGCACTTATCCGAGAATCACATTTGATTCTCCTAATTATGGAACGTCTATCGTGAATATCTAGGATCGGTTTGCGTCCGCTTTGAGGGATAAATTCAATTCTATCTTCGTTCTTGTACCGTCGCGCAATATCCCATACCGTCCTCTTACCAATATTTAATAAATCAGCAATTTTACGAATCGATTTCCCTTTCTCATGATGAAAAATTACCAATTGTCGCATATCAAACGATGTATTCTTCCTTTTGCGATCCATTTCGCACAAATTTTGAACAAGACTGACAAATATTCGATCTATAACATACTTTGTACATAGTATGAATGATATGTTTACAAACATTGTTTCAGTCAGTTCCTGGAACCTGGAAACTTGAGAAGTATAGCAAGTCTCCGAATATTTCTGTGACATGAAAATGAGCGTACTTTCCGTTTTTCTTTTATTAGTTAAATAAGGACGTATCGTAAACAAATATTTCTTACGTTTTTGTGAACTACACGCTGCATTGTAACATGTGTGAAATCTTTTTTTGTTCTCATTGTTTACATTTCTGAAGAACAGAATATAATAGTCAAAACTATAGTGGTGTCCGAATATTTTCGTGACCGACTGTACTGCGATAAGTATTCATTAAGTTTTCCTCGCTATTAAGGTTGTTAGGATATTTGGTATCGGAAAGAGAAGCAAACCTTAAAAATCACACGATTACGTAATAATTATCTCTACTGGCTGCCTTTATTTGAGTGTCTGACTATAAGAATATTACAAATATTTGCGTTATGAATGATATACTTTATCGATTGACATATACAGGGTGTCCCACAACAAGTGTAAGAGCCGAAAAGGGGAGGTAGGTGGGGCTATTCTAAAAAGCTTTTTCCTTTGCCAAAATATTGGATGAGGCTCCATTTTCGAGTTATTAGCAAAAAACACTGACCAATGAGAGTGCGCGTGGACCGGGCGCGCGACAGCGTGAGCGAAAGCTTCGAACATGACGGCCGATCGTCAGCGTGAACAAGCGTATCGATACCGCGTCGGTATAACAGGAAGCTATTAGGTGAAAATTAAATCGAATAACGAATTAAGAAGTTAAGAATAATATTAAGATCTTCATTATTCTTAAATAGAAGATAAACCAATTAGTTGTTCTTTACCCAGACCAAGCATATTGTATTTATTTTATGCCTTCGAAAAGGAATACGGAATAAATTCACGAAAATTAATTTTGTCAACTATTCTAATGAAGCAAACGAATAAATTCACGTTTTAAAACGAATGAGTACGTTGTCTATGAAATGCGATAGAACTGAAACGGAATATGTAATGCAGTAACTCACTGAAGTCAAATAAATCAATTCCTGCGTACGTTTAATTGTAAGAACTCACAAACAACTTAAATAAAACTTACCCATTGATCTATGAAAAAACTAGTTTCGATAAAAAATATTTGTGTCACCGGGTAGATTCACCGATCAGAGCATCAACAGCTGATGTCCTGGCAGGGTCAATGAACTCTAAATTTATTTCACTGTCTCTTTCTAATAATCGCACAACATAAGCACGACCGGTAAACGGACCGAATGAAAACGCGTGAACGATTATTCATAGATACGTATGTTTAACGATACTCTATATTCTCATAATAAGTTATCCGAATTGAGGAATCGATATTATATTATATTTTATTAGGAGACATTGTTGAACGGGCCACGGATCTCGGTTTCGTTCTCGATCGCGAGACGTACGTCGCTAACGGTTGCTATGCAACGGTGATCTGTTGAACGACTGGCGTCGATCGACCAGCCGAAATAAAATATATCGTAGCTTTTAATCGAAAATTCCGCTTTCTTGCTTTCAAGACAATGTAGTTAAAATTATTTATGAATTTTCGTTCACGTGTTTTCATTCGGCTTATTTACGTGTCGGGCTCGCAGTAACTAATTAGTGAAAAGTGACAGGAAAGAGTGATAATGAAAGTTAATAATGAAAGATGACAGTGATAGGTGACAGTGAAGTAAATTGAGAGTTTCTGTGTGGTAATTTATTTTTTCTAACGGTAAGGATCGGTGGATTAACACGGTGACAGAGATGCATTTTCATCGTAACTATTTGCGGTTTAATGGGTAAGTTACATTTACATATATTTGTTAATTGTTCCATTTAAATTTTAATTTGTTGAATGAAAAAGTTATTTAATTTTTCAAAAATGAGAATTTGATCTTTTTCATCATCACAATATCTAACGAGAATAATTTTCCATATTTAATCTATTATTTTTTTGCGATAATGAATAAACGTATCGAATAAATTCGATTTATTTTGATTACGTAAGTAAGGAATAATTTCTTTATGTCTTATCCATGAATGAATGATAATTAAAAAATAATCCAGATTTTTTGTATTCATTATTCGATGTAATTTTCATCTAACAGCTTCCTATTATACCGACGCTATACCGACGCCGTGTCGGTACGCTTGATCACGATCACGATCGGTCGTCATATTCGAAGCTGTCGCTCACGCTGTCGCGCGCCCGGTCTATGCGCGCTCTCATTGGTCAGTGTTTTTTGCTAATAACTCGAAAATGGAGCCTCAACCAATATTTTGGCAAAGGAAAAAGCTGTTCAGAATAGCCCCACCTACCTCCCCTTTTCGGCTCTTACACTTGTTGTGGGACACCCTGTATGATTGGTGCAGTGCTAGCCTTTAGGAAAAAGATCAAAACTCTTTAGCAGCTTAGGTATTAAATTTGATAAATTCTAAAATTTTGAAACAGTTGATGGAGTTATGTAAAATTTTACATATATGTATAGAAACGTTATATCAGGTGTCAAACGTCTTTGTTCTAATATCAGGTCAGTATATCTTTGGAGGAAAGAATAGTAGGAATAGTAAATTTTTAGAACAGGAGCTCATGTCTTCATAAACGGTAATTAAACGTAAATAATGAATGGTGTCAAGTGAGGCAATAATAACAACGATAATTTAATAAGCGAAGTAATTTAAGTGCATAATAAAGTGCTTTTAACGTTCTAGTATTTCTGAACTTAAAATGAGTGTATCATGAATGCAGGATTTTTATAATTGTTTCGGTTGAACACCTCTATCCGAAAATACCGACTTCCGCGCACTCTCGTGACAAAATTGGGTTACCGAAACCAAACCGATTTTCTAACCAGCAATTATAATTTCGTGATAATCAATCGTTCTTAGATTAAGCTGTATATATTAGTTTATTGTGCGTGTTTTACATTTTAAATACAAATAAGTGTTATTAACTTTATTGTGTTGTTTAAACTACAAAAGTTCAGTCCCTCGATTGCTACACTCTTCTCTAAAGAGTTTAAGACCAGTCCTCTAAATATTCCAAACTGCAACAATAATTAATTTGTGTGATTTATTTAAAATGTTCAAATATCGACATAGAAATTGAGGTAATAATACCTTAATATTTTATTATACTTTCTGGATATAAACTGTTACCGTCTAAAACGCATGAATGATTTAAAACAGTTCAGGCATGTGAAAGTTTCAAATGTTTAAATATATGCGCAAATATTAAATGAAATGCTGTTTAAATGGGTATATTACAGTAGAGTATTCACTTTGCATAGACTCCTAATTTTAAACTCTGTAACATTAAAATAATCACTGACATAGATGGAGACGGAGATGTGCTATTAACCTACATGCTACAGACATTTTCAAATATTATACAGATATTTGTTATTAATCTAACCCAAATTTGGAAATGCGCACGTTTAGAAAACAAATAAAAGAATTCGGGCGATTCGGAGTTTTGAATATGTAGAGGTTTTGAAGATTGAAGATTTTAAGGTTTTTGAAAGTCGGAAATGTTGATATTGGAAAGGTGGAAACTTCAGAATTTTAGAATTTGGTGGTTTGAAAATTTGGAAATTTTGAAATCTCAGAATTTAGAAATCTAGAGATTTGAAAATTTGAGAATTTAAAAGTTTAAAAATTTGGACTTTTGGAAATTTAGGAATCGTGGGATTTGTAAATTTGTAAATTTCAGAATTCAAGGATTTTTAAATTTGTGTACTTCAGAATTCAAGTATTTAAAGATTAGAAAATTTTGAAATATGAAATTCTACTGATATGATTTTAAAAAAGGTACACGAAATAGTCGTAAAGAAACTGAAAAATTGTGTATTAATAATTTTAACAAGCTATTGAAACTATAAAAATATGAACATGGTTTCATGAAAAATTTAGATAATAATATAACCAGATATCAGTTTTTGATTTTTGGAACTGTGTTTCACCACTTCAAAAAATCTGAAAAAATTACAGATTAATAATTATGACAAAGCACGTCTACTTTAAATATATAAACGTGGTCACTTGATAATTTCTATTAAAAAAAACTTTTAAACTTTTAGAATTTTTAAAAAATTCATTTTGCGTTTAAAAATTCTGGAAAGTTTCACAAACACGTACGCCATAGAGCAGAATGTCCCTAATTTTTTCAAAATTTTCCGTAGAGCAAAACAAAAGGCATAAAGCTTAAACTATAAATTGCGTTTCGCCCTATAACAAACCTTCAGATAGTGGTAGCGGTTTGATACTTGGAAAAATGATTTCCTTTGAACGGTCTATTGACTGATATGTTCATTGATTAATTTGGACCTTAGAGGTCGTTTGAATATCATATGAACGTCATCTTCTGTTTCTTAAATAGAACCTTGAATTTTTTATTGCATATTCTAGTCGTCCTCGTCGAGACGTTTTCAAAATACTACCTATGTTTGTTTCTTGTACAAGTCATTCCCAAGATATGAAGCTTCAAAGTTGACATATCGTTGGCATTTTAGATTTATGCCACTTATGTGTCAACTTTAAAGCTTCATATCCCGGGAATATTTTGCACAAAATACAATAGGTAGTGTTTTGAAGACGTCCCGACGAGAGCTACAATAATATTTCACAAAAAATGGAGTGTTCTATTGAAGAAACGGAAAATGACGTTCACGTGACCTTTAGGCGACCATCCAAGGTCAAATTGTTCCCACCATCTTATTGTGCCTCTTGGTATTTTACAATTTTTGTCTAAAACATTTTACCATATTTAAAGCCGTTTCCGAAATATAAGGGTGGAGTTGAATTTTAGAGAGAGCTTGTATAATAATCTCTACTACGCCTTAATTTTCGAGATATTCAGAAACGCTGTGACTTTTAATTTAAGTTAAATACAATTGACAAGGGACATCATTCTAACATTATTCGCCGATTTTGACGAAATTTTTATATGTTATAGAACTTGAAAAAATATTTGACACGTTTTTCTTTTTACGTGCGAATATCTACTTTGAAGTGGTAAAAATAACCCTTGAAGTTGGGGTTGAAAAAATTATTTTCCCAAATACTTCGCGTACTATTAGTCTTAGACAAGAAATTCAAAATGCAAATTTTTCTATATTGGATGGCCAATAATATGGCGTAAGTGGATTTTGGAAAAATTTGTTTGTTTAAAAAATATGTTAAAAATTAACATTCTTTTACAATTTTTTTTTAATAAAACCTTGAAATGCGATGAAATGCGAAAAATTTGCATTTTGAATTTTTTGTCTTACTTCCTGAGATATTTGTGAAAATATTATAGCTTTTTCAATCTCAACTTTCAGGGTTATTTTTACCAATTCAAAGTGGGTATTCACACGTAAAAAAAAATAAGTGTTAAATATTTATTCAGGTTCTATAACATATAAAAGTTTCATCAAAATCGGCGTGTAATGTTTGGATGATGTCCCTTATGAGTCCCGTATAACACGAACTTTCACAGTGCAAGTATCTGACGCACCAAAGATATTCTGGCCACTGTTTGATATAATATGATTCTTTGTACAACCCATCAAATAATAAAATACAAAAATTACCTCCATATAAAAATCAAATCTGTTCTATTTGAACATTACATTGTTTCATCGTATTAATTTGTATAATGACATTTTTATTAAATTTCAATAAAATAAAAGACTTTTTATATACATTAATAATATGTCCTTTCTCAATGAACCGCGTATTTATTTTTAAAATACTGTCCGGTTGGATAAGAAAGGAAGGTTAATGTAAATATACATAAAAAGTAAAAATTGGCATAGCAATAATCATTCTGAACACGTTACTTCAAATTATACCCATTACATGAGAAAAATTTCTGTACATAACGATTTCCCTTAATGCAAATTCATATAGCACGTAACGTACATCGTAATTTTATTCTTTAAAATAGGCGCGATATTGGCTGTCCTAGAAATTTAACTACAGTACACATACATATGTACATACACGTACTGCACGGCAAGTACTAAAACCAACTCTGTATATACTCCTATATTTCAACAGAAGAATGAAGGCTAATTCACTTAATGTTATAAATATTTTAATAGATACATGCAATTATGAAAATTGCAGATAAAGTGATAAAAACGCCGATGAAATGGAATTGACACAAAGTAATTATTGATTCTCTAGATAGATAGAAACTGCTTGGATGTGCTGCCGTAGAAACAGATCGCGAGATAATATTTGATGAAGCTATAAATTATATGGCGTTTGCAGTAAAAGCCTTCCTCTACTACATGAACAACTTCTAACACCAAACAATTAAGTAGGTAGTTCATACAATATAATTAACTGAAATATCATGTAACTTTGGAACTTCCTGTCCTATCTGTCGTTAATGTTTGCATACCCTGCTAAGTATTTTACGATAACTTCACTGGAAAAATGATATAAAAGGTCTGGGCATATGTATATCTATGTACGATATTTTTCGTATTTGTTTTTATGTGAAGCGACATATTTTCGCAAATATGATATGACGCATTCTAATAAAACAGGTAACATTCTTTTATATATTTTTTTGAAAATCTTGTTAAATACTCAGATAAATTTAAAAATAAAATAAACAACTTTTATTAAAAATAATATTCTTTCAGTATGAATAGCTTTCAATACATATTGAGAAAAATATATTTTTCATATCTATCTTTGAGAATTGTTTTCACTCGTTAGACATGAATTGTAGATAAAAGAATGTATTCAACGTTTTTCAGAAAACTTCTTTAGTTATAATTTTTATTAAAATATGTCACACGTAAATTCTTATTAGTACGGGACAGTAACAGTTAGTTTTGAGAGACGATTTGATCTTTACAGTCATTATTATTTTTTGTATAAATATTATGTAATCCCGAGTTACTCAGTGCTGGTGCTTTTGTAAATTAAATCTGATGCAGTGTGAGAGTTTCTTGTTATCAATGTTCATTCAAAAAGTTCCGGGATTAATTTTGTATGAATTCTACAATTAGCTTTATTTGTTTTCTGACGGCGGAACAATGTAGTATCATTCCTTAATTATGAATAATTAAGATTTCAGCGCTGTAACTTCCTTTGGTGGTCAGCTGTGACCACTTAAAGTAAATGTATTTCTGTCACTGCGTCACAATTTTCGCGACAGAGTAACGCGTCGTTATCAAATTTCGTTTCAAATTGGGAAAAAGCGGTTCGGAAACATTCGAATTGTTGAAAACTGCGTATGGTGCTGATTGTTTAAGCCGAAACAAGATCTTTGAATGGAATGCCCGGTTCAAGAACGGTGGACAGTCGCTGGAAGACGACCCGCGAGGGAGGCGCCCTTTGACCTCGACTAGTGTTTCCTAATCGACAAATTACACCTGAAACGTTGTCAGAGGAACTAAATATCAGTGTATAAAGCGTTCACTACATTTTGTACAATGTTCTCGGGGAAAAAAGTGTGTGCGAAATTCGTTCCGCATTCGTTAATGGAAGAACAGATACTCGTAACACAATTTTTGGCCTAACAGTCGGTTACCACGGATCACCACCCGCCCTACTCTCAACATTTGGCTCCACCAGACTTTTTTCCCCCTAAATTGAAAATAACGATGAAGGAAGTAAATTTTAAAGATGTTGAGGCGATGTAAAGGAATGTGACCAGAGCTCTGAAAGCCATACCAGAAGAGGAGTTCTTCAGATCATTCCGGCGGCTGTACGAGCGCTGAAAAATTTGTATACAACGAGGAGGGGATTATGTTAAAAACTAAACAAAAATTTTTTCTAAAGCTTTTTTTTTTGTAAAAACAGTTAGTCCCGCAATTTTTTAAATAAACTGTATATAACCAATTTTTCTGAAAATTCATTGTCAGCGGCTTCAGTACAAATTGTTGGATTGAAGAAGGAATTAGACACCTTTTCTACTTATAAATATATATATATAAGTGTTTACATATAAGTGTTTAATGAAAAGTAATAGAAAAAAAGTGCATTGGATTCGTGTAGTCTTATCTATTTATTATTTTTGTTATCTATTCGATATTCGATGTTCCGCTAGGCATCGTATTGTACTAACTGAGATATACACAATACATCAAGGTTACAAACATAAATTACTGAAGTTGAAAAGAGAATTATAAAACATGCAGAGTATGTGGTTAAAGTGCGAGCAGGTAATTATGTATTTCCCAAATTATCACAGATATTAACAAATATTTCATTCATTGTTACTTCATATTAAAAAAGATAAATAATACCGACGTTTATTTGAAATAGAGATGATTTCAAAAAGTCTTATAAAGGTCGCATTTTACATTAGAACTATCAACCAGTCAAAATGTCTGGTTTCAGGTTTCACATTTTATATTTCATTTTAAATTTTATATTTCAAAATTTTGTTATCGTGCTTTTGTCGAAATGTTCGTCGTACTTTTTTGAGATAAAGAACGGTTGTGTACGTTAATGCTTCAATAATTACTTTCTTATTTGTCTATTCTATTTTCAGTATAAAAAGAATATGCACCGGTAGTTCTAGTGTTAAATTTTTGAACGAGATATCATATGCTTTTTACACGAATTGATTCTTTAGAGTACTATGTCCGAAAAAAATTTTTAAGACGTAATATTAAAAATGTAGTTTGTGAAATAATTTATATTTGATAGTGAAATACTTCGTACAAAAATATTTATCGACATTGTACTCTAACACTCTTTTAAACGAAATGTTCCAAATTATTCCCAAAATGGCATTTTTGTGAAAAACGAAAAAATACAAATTCAGTTTATTTTTAAAATGGTGCTGCACATTTTTTACACAAATCAATTATGAGAAATAGCTCTGAAAAAAGTATTGGATGCATTTAAATCAACATTAAAAAATGAATAATACTTAAGATATTTTATATTTGTGAACTATTGATTTTTTTATTATATTTTTATTTTTTATTGATTATCTTACGTAGAATACTTAAAAAACCAAATCGAATAAAAAAAGATATTCCATCTCACTCAGAACCTTAAACAAAACCTCTAAAGGGTTTTCCAAAGTCATCAATATGTTAAATAAATGTCAGCACTTTGAATTTCTTCTATTTTCTGTATTTTTCATCCGATATCACTCCATATCTTCCATACTTCAGCAGATATGTATTTAACCTTTTCGGTTAATCTATTAATGTATGACGCTTCTATGGCCTTTTGTGACTTTTCTCTTTACCAATTTCATATGATATGCATATAACAGAAAAAAATAATAAAAACATTGGCAGAAGGTTTCCAGCCACCATTAAAAGAAAAAATTATGGTCTGTTGGAGCGTGATACTCTTATTAATATTGCCAGATTTCTTTTCAGCGAGACCTCTAAATTAATCATTTTATGACATAAAAGTTGCAAGGCGAAAGTGAGAAGCGTTTTCAACAAAGTCTTTGACCGCACCGGCGATTTAGTAGAAGACTAATGAAATAATAAACAGTACCATGTTATCGATTCAGCGCTTGTTTTATGAATAACTTGCACAAAATACCACAATCAAACGGAGCACCTTCTGCAGAGAAGTAACAGTTGAAAAAATTTCATTAGGCAGTATAAAATAGTGTTAAAGAGAGCATCGCAGGATGTATGTATGTGCTACAAACATAAAGGCTTTTTAATGTGTCTAATATTATTAAATAATTGGGAAACCAGTAATATAATATATTTAATGTTTTTGTCAGTTATAATTGCAAACTATTACAAAATAATTTTTACGTTTTAATTTTTAATTTATACGTCGTCTCGCCCTTTTCAATGATCTTGAAATGTGTGACCAAGGCCATCTCTTAACAACATTTTTCTATACATTACCGCTGCTCAGTGTTCATTTTTCAAATATTCGCAAAAATATATCTATTCAGTACTATACATTATATTTTGATATTTACAACATATTCTTTAATATTCAGTAGTATAAACCAGGTTTAAAAATTTTAATATCTATGCGATAATAAAATGTGTAGCACATTTTGAGTGATTCGTGGAGTATTTGATTTGAAACATACGCATATAGGTTATACAAAATGTAGCTCGACCAATATCGCCCACATTTTAAGTACTATATTATTATAATTTTGTATATTACATATTTGCTCCTATATGTATACATATGTATTTACTTACATTAGTGGATGAAATTTATTAGGTTCCATTTTGTCGCGGTCGCTACAGCAAATAGACCTTATATTTATGTCAAATTGAATGTTTTCCCCAATATTTTTGAAATTAAGGGCCAACGGTGGTTACATACATAAGCAAAATTGTTTAACTATTGACCTAAACAACATATTTCAAGCTTATGAAAATTGGTATAGTAACTTCTGTTCTACATAATTACTAGATTTTTTAACAGACCATCATATGACGATAACAATTGTCTTTTATATGGCGTTGCTTCGAATTTCTAATCATCTCTGTTTTTTTAATTACACATCTACACATACGATTTTTTTTACCTAAAAAGATATTAGGAGTAATATAAAAAAAAATGAATAATTGATGAAGTATTTAATGGAATATGGGGAGATAATAATATTTAAAATAAAACTAAAACACAATAACTTTTAAAACAACTAAATGAATTTATTATTTAAGAAAAACGACTTGGAAGGACCTCTTTAAAATATGTTAATTAAATTAATTTTTAAACCTTTAAATAACGCAATGTATTTTTATACGTGTGAAAAATTATATATCAATCGGAAAACAACAACGAACAAATATATAGAGTTTATTTTTTTATAACACACGAAAGTCTGATCAAAATCGAGCGGTATCACATAAGTAATTGATCGACGCACGAACTCGATTATCGACTTTTCGATACAAACATTTATTTTTGCTAATTGATTTGAAATGAAAATTCAACAGTATTTTATATTTTTTGTACGAAATATTTCCTTTTAGAGTTTCAAATATTTTATGAATTATTGATCTTTGGTAACGTCATGCCTGGACATATTTTAAAATATGCTAAAAAATCGATGAAAAAAATTAAGGTATTTATACGTACCAAATTTAAAAATGAAAAATGTTCGAAGTACCACCTAGGGAAAAGATGGCTAATATCATAATTTGGTCCTTTCTCTGCCGTCCATTCTTTATTTAAAAAATTTCTTTGTAATAACAAAAATGACAGTGCTAATTGAGACAGTAATAATCGTTCATCCATTCTTTATGCTTTCACTCTTTAAAATTCTTTTAAATTTATAAGATTTATGTGGAAATTCAGTAATACATAATGGATTAATTAATTATCTGAATTTATGAAATTTAATTCTTTTTATGAATATAATATAGTTAATTCAGAAATAATTTTACGCTGTTCTTTACTTTTGATATATTTCGGTTGTTTTAATTCTCATCAGCGTTTCTTATAATGTATGTAGTAACCTACATTCTTAAATTTGATGTATTACTTTGTTCTGTATTTTAGTTATGATGTATACGCATTACTTTTGGTTATGATGTAAATGCAAATGTTTTTCTTAAATAGTTGAAAACTTTGGAAGTTAAAAAATTTGAAAATGTATACGTTGGAAAGACTACATACAATATGACTTCTACGGCACTACATAATATTTTTTATATTTGAAGGAGTTAACGTCTATTAAACTGTTATTCGAACGATCCTTTCTAATTGTCCATTAAAGCTTTTCCATGTAGTTGTTTCTATTTAATTGGTTAAACCAGCTATTGGTGTTAACCACTTAGGGAGTTCAAATTTCTCCAAATTACACCGTTCACGCCTTACGCCTTACGTCTTTCGTGTGCTTTATCAAGAGCGACAGCACAACTTATCGTGGAAAACCCTCTTCACGGAAATATAGCAAATGTAACAGGGTTTCTGCTAGGTTGCGGCACGTGTAGGGCGCCGGTTTGCAGACTTCAAACCTCATAGTAGGGACCCTTTAGAAATCTAAGATTTACGGTGCTCGTGACCGTTATTTAGTCTATCGACGACATTCTCGAAGGACAAATGAATTATTCAATACAAAATGATTAAAACAAGCAGGAAACAGTTTTTCTTTTAATAACTCTGCTGGCACGTCTGTCCATTTATTAGCCTTCTGCAACCGAATACCCTTTCTTTTGTGTCAGAAGCTAGGCGCTACAGATTTTAATTAGCTTAGATTATACCATGAACACTGTCGGACAAGCTTCTTGTACAGAAAAGTTCGACTATTATTTATGTATACGGTGCATCAAAAATGAATTTATTATAATGTGCTTATAACACTGTACAACAAATTTTGACTTTTTTTTTATTTCGTAACCGCCACTATGAAATTCTTATAGATTTTTGCGAGCTGAATACGAATCTGAAATCCGTTTTTCTCTAGGACGTACAGTTATTTTGAGAAAATTAATGTTAAAAAAAATTGCAAATTTTCAACTTTGGACATTTTTTGTGCTTTTACCATAGCAACTATTCAGTGACTTTTTACACGAGAAAAATCTGTGAACTTTCCCGAATAAAACGATATAAATTGTTACTACATTGTAAACATTTAAATATGTTTAAATAATGGTTAAAGTATGAAAGACACCAAAAACGCACCAATTTTTGCTATTTTTCAATTTATTTAAAAAACTATTGGTCTAAGCGAAAATCTAACCATCGTACGTGAAAGAGCAGACATTTCTGCTGAAGAAAGCATCAAGCAACGTTACAAAATCACTTTCGTTTTCTTTTTATAAAAAAAATAGTTCGGCAAAACACGCGCCGCAGCCAGTGGTACTCAATGTTGGTGTGTTGCGCCGTTCAATTATTCCCTTACGGCAAGACAGTAGACAGGGCGACTACCGCGCCGCGCCAACATTGAGTACTACTGGCAGCGACGCGTGTTTTGCCGAATTATTTTTTTTATAAAAAGAAAACGAAAGTGATTTTGTAACGTTGCTTGATGCTTTCTTCAGCAGAAATGTCTGCTCTTTCACGTACGATGGTTAGATTTTCGCTTAGACCAATAGTTTTTTAAATAAATTGAAAAATAGCAAAAATTGGTGCGTTTTTGGTGTCTTTCATACTTTAACCATTATTTAAACATATTTAAATGTTTACAATGTAGTAACAATTTATATCGTTTTATTCGGGAAAGTTCACAGATTTTTCTCGTGTAAAAAGTCACTGAATAGTTGCTATGGTAAAAGCACAAAAAATGTCCAAAGTTGAAAATTTGCAATTTTTTTTAACATTAATTTTCTCAAAATAACTGTACGTCCTAGAGAAAACCGGATTTCAGATTCGTATTCAGCTCGCAAATCTATAAGAATTTCATAGTGGCGGCTACGAAATCAGTTGGCTGTTGTACAGTGTAATTGGAAAAATAATAAAAATTGATAGTCAATGGTTTTAAGGAGAATAAAATATATGCGCTGCCTAAGTATAAAGCCATTACACTGACAAACTTGCGTCTTTGATGTTTGAATATTCTTCACAAAAAATGTCAATTTTTCCGAATCGTTTGTAACATTTTTTTAACAATTCAGCTAAAATATTCTTCTTTCAAATTGTTTAAAACACAGTTATGTAGATATTAATTCATTGTTTTTTATTCCTGCAGGAATCAATGAGATCTATGCAGAAAGCAAAATACAAAGTTATGAATGATACAAAATATAACGTGGGTGGCATCACTGAATACCTTGAAAATTACTTACCAGCAGTATAACCAGTTACCATAAAATACGTAAGTTATAACCTCAATCTATGCGGACACATCATACATCGTGTTTTATGATTAACAACTTTTTTCACTATATTAAAGGTATTAAAACTTAAGTCTCTGCAGAAAGAGCTCCGTTTAACTACGGTATTTGGTGCAAGCTATTCCTGAAACGACCGTTAAGTCGTCAAGACGATACTATTTATTATTTCATTATTCTTCTACCAAACTGCTCGAACGGTCAGAAATGTTGGAAACGTTTCTCATTCTTTGCTTTGGAACCTTAGTTATAATGTAACTAAGAGAGCTCTTGTTGAGTCTGAAATGACTAAAACGTGCTTGGACACAGTTTCTCCAAAAATAATATTTATCGTCTATTCGTGATCGAATATCATTCTCTGGTGTATGCAATTGGGCACCACATATTGTAGCGATGGGTAAAGCTTTTTAACCTTTCAAAAATTTTAATTTCTGGGAACTACTATTATGTATTATTATTACATGTATGTATACATCACTCTACGCTCAGATTATGTGAGAACAATATTGATAGGATATTAAAGGTATACATACCGTATACATAAAATAATACTAATTTTTATTTGATATTACGGTGACTTTGAAAAGTTTTATGAGAGGTGTGTTCCAATTTTCTTTCAGCAGTTACATATTTATTTTATTTAATTGTCAGGAATAGTCTACTACAATATAAAGGTATAATGGTTAAAGTTCAAAAACTGAATGATAAAAAGTTCGAAATACTTTACGATTTACTGATTTCTTTTCATGTGGCATTCTAATTCTTTTTATACAAAATATTTTATAAAATTTGTTTATGTATAACAAGTGCACGGTGCTATTTTTAAAACATAATCAATTTGTGTTTCTGACTTTTTGACAGAGCATCATGTATTTTTTATAGCTGTAGGTCCGGTACTTCTCATATAAAAAATATCTGGTATTTTATTGCCTTCCACAAAACGCGTAAATTACCGTTCAGCGATCTCACTTCTGAAATTGTAGGAATCAAACAGAGTAATGAAACGATGATGGGTTTTCCACAGCCCTTTATTAACCGCCCATCTAACATGCATAGAACTATTCTGACTCGAGTTCTATGTCCCTCGAGTTTTTTGATTGGCACTAGATGATAATCTTTTTTTCTTTCTAGTTATTTGTCGCGTATTTGTTCAAACGTTTAAAGGTCAACTCTGGTGACCGAATACTCTGAGTATGATTTTTAGCGATTCTGGCGAAAAATTAATAAGCTCCGACGATCTTTATTTCTCTTATGTTGTTTTGGCCAGGGGAGATAAGGATAATAGATATTTGTCGTGATTTTGTTTGCAAAATATTCTTTGTACAATAATCTAGGTTGGTAAAGAACTCGATTTTATAATTTTACCTTTAGAATTTCACGAGAAGGAAACATGCTCTTTTATAGAAGCAATTTTTTCACGTTCCATTTTCCAAAAAAAAGCGCTCTTTACAGACTTAGATTATTGTACAAAGAATATTTTGTAATAACGTTGTTGAAAGGAATCATGACAAAATATTGCTTCTTAGCTTCAAAATCCTGGCAAAATGAAGTCGCATTTTTCCACATTTTTGGAAACCAAATATCTACTGTCCCTGTCTATTCTCACCAATGCACTATAAGATAAGGAAAGATCGCCGAAGCTTATTAATTTTCCGCCAGAGGCCCTGCAAATCTCTAAAAATAATACTCGGAGTATTCGGTCATTAGAACTGACCCTTGAAGTAAATGTACATACTAGTGTTTAAGTGAATCCTGGTAATTTACGATTGAGTATTCTATACAATTATAACGACAAAAAAATGCTCTGCTTATTGTAAAACTTGTTATAATATCAACATAACATTAAATTTTCCAATATACTTTTAATCATTTTTCTTGCATTATAAAATTACATACATTCGCCAGAGGAAGAAAAAGAAAAGCAAAAAGATTACACGTAAAATGATGTTTGTGCACTTTGTTACGTGTTGTGAGTGAAAAGTTTAATATGCTAAAATTAATTCCAAAGAAGAAAATTCACTGTGACTGATTGATTATTATAAATAAAATATTTGTATACCACAAAATATTGTAATCTTGATTTTTCTCTTTTAAATGAAGAAAATAATTAAATTAATACATATCCTATATTTGGAACCGTAAGAATTAATGACTAGGATATGCCATGAATATTTAATTACTAGGTAAAATAACTAGGTAAATATGCTAATTGAATTGTAAAATTACCAGTTTAAAAGATACACATATATATATAGTTTATTATTTGACCGAGCAGTGGACTGCGACTAATTGACACTTGATATGAAAAACATTATACTTACTTTATGCAAAATTCACAGGAGAGCAGTTTACATTTTTTGCCTCTGTTTTTTATGCCACTATCTCTATTAATATACTAAAAATTTAAGTATAGCTTGCCTCCTATTTTATTACATAATATTGATTGACAGTAGTTCAGTTTCTGTAGAACAATCGAAAACCAGTTCTGCTTAAGTTATATGTTATAATCTTTTAATTGTATAAGAACAACATAGGAAGTAATTTTTATAATCATATGTACAGACGCCTTTGATAAAAATGTAAGAGTAAGTATACGTAACTGTAATTACTGTACTGCTTTGTAAATATAATTGCTAGAGTATTCTTATAATGAACGTGTAGTGAGATTTCATAAAATTTTTAATATTATACATGACACATTATACATGAATATAATAAAAAAACATTATACTGCAAAAATATAATAAACATTTACATAAAGAAAGATTCAAGAAATACTACATGAACTATTAATTTCAATGAACTATTTATTAAGTTCAGTACTTAAAATTACTCTTAATGCAATAATCTTTGTTTTGTTTTTTTATTTAATATGTCAAAATTCCAGGAGATCTAGATAACAAACTTCATTATACAATATCATGAATGTTAACTAAGAGCACTAAAACTTCTCCATCATAAACAATCGCTTATTTTATTAAAATACGCAAACATAAATCGATTCTATATAAATGTTTGTTTTACTTACACGGATTTCGCAGCTTACTACATCTGAAAAAATTTAATTTACTTTTTGTACAAAATTTTGTAGGTGAAATATATATTTTTTTATAATAAATGTCCATATTTCGCAACTGTTTAATTTCTAAGTGATTTATGACTTCCAATTAGTTCGGATAATCAATTTCTAGTTGATTTATGATATACTTACAAATACGGCTTTTTCAATATTGATTATATGGTTGTATATATGATTCTTTATCCAATGCGGTAAATGTTGCAGTGCTCAAACAAGTCCCCGTAATTATCTATTTAGTGAAAATTTTGTTAACAATAACATTTCTGTTTATTTTAATCATTTAGACTAATCAAAATGTAATGACAAAATGTATTAGTTTAAATGGATATAATAATTACTTTCTATAATTCAATACTTATACTACGCAAAAATATTATTGTACAATACTCTAAAATTCGACGTTCTTAAATTCATTTCATAATGGCCCAATTAATGTTATATAAATTTTTAAACAGTAAAGTTAGTTTAGATTTACTAAATAATAAAGATTTTAAATTAATCATATTTCGTATTAATTTTGTTTAAATATCGAAAAGTATTAAATATTAAACGCCATCGATATTTTTCCTTTGAAAATCGATATTTTTTTAAAGGTATAATTTATGTCTATAAATGACTACCAAGTCCGATGAAATATTACAGTTACCTACTCTTCTTTAAAAGGGTCAAGCCGTCGCTTTCTCAAAAATGACTTAAAAAGTTGGCCGTAAATATTAGAAATCTAGTTGTGAATATAACAGTATTTTATATCTTGCAAGTTTTTTGCAAGCAGCAATAACGATTAGAGTATTTATCTTAGGCGGCATAGCTACGAGAGTTAAAATCATTACCACGATGGCAGAATTGTGGTCAATTCTGTAATCACATCCTGTTTTTTGCACGAGTTCGGAATGTTAACCCTTTTGATTAACACCCGCACTATCGCGCTTCCTTACCCCTCTTACAGCAATAAGGATAATTAACTGCAATATTGGATTGAATTAGTCTTTTATTATGAACAGTTTTTGATACAAGTGTATCTCTGAATTAGGTACGATTGATCAAGCGGAAAACCTATCACGAACAAGAAAAACCAATTGAATTGTGCCCGTTATGATAGCAACAATAGCTATCGATATATGTGATAGTGTTGTGCGCTACCAACGTTTGTCAATTTAACATTTTAAAATAATATTGTAGAAGCGAAATGTATGTGTCATAGTGGCGCCTCTCAGCGGCAAAATTTGTAATTTATATAATATGCAAAGTTTAAATTGTAATTATGAACACAAAGTATATTAGAATTGATTGTAAACAAATTTCATAGCTTAGTTGTAAAACACTCATTTAACGTTAAAACAAATTGTAAGACAAATTATCTTTTCTTTGTGAAGTTCAGTTCAAAATCTGTCATTCAAATCTTAAAACTAAAAGGCGTAACACGTATTCTTAAAGTTTGAAATATTAGAATTCAGTTTGTAAATTGAGTTAGTTTAATTAGTTTTGAAGTTGATTTTGTTAAATTATATTAAAGAAGTTATTAAGTTAAATTAAATTGTTCACGTTAATTAAATTCACTTTTAAGTATTAGTCAGTTTTCTTTATTTTAAATTATTCGCGAAATAACAAATCAAGCACCCTTAGCGCTTTTGAGAACGAAGCACGCCAAATTCCCTAAAGAACTAGAAGAAAACGCAACAATAGTCAACTCAACGTTTGAATGGTCTGAATGTAACTGTTCGCTATAGACTGAAGTAATCTTTACGATTCTCTGAACTGAACTTGTTCTCTTTTCGGTTTCTTGTAAACCAATTCACCTCTCTGCCCTCACCCAACCTAATTAGCGAATGAGCTTCAGGGAGTTGGTCTAGCATGGATGTCAATCAAGGTAACTAATCAGTGTGGTTTTTGACCTTTGACAGAATGTGATAGGCTAGCTTGCTCTAGCCTCTTAAACGCTGTAGACGCTACCCTTGTATGCCCATTGTAAATCCTGCTGCTGTGGTGCACGCGGTAACTGGTATATGGTTTAAGCTCGTCATGTTGGGAACCCACGTTATTGAAATATGCTTAATGAGAAGACCCCTTGATAGGTCTTATCTCTGACTTTGCGGAAAGCACCACAGGAGGTCAGTTGAAGACAAGAGACAGAGAGTCAGAGACGGTGCAAGCCAGTACAATGACGTACCTTTGAGTTTTTCCCGAGAATGAATGGAATTCTAATACAACGATCTTTGAAGAGATTACTTTAAGTTAAATGAGTGGACTATGGTCAACGTGAAACTACATTTATTTTTTATTATACTGTATTTTTCGCGACATCGCGGAACACATCTTGTTCCTGTATATTGCATCGTAAAATTTCAATTGCTAATTTTTTACAAATGATATATTTTCTGTTATTTAACTGAACAAACGAGCAAGGCACTGTGACGTGATTGCCCTGGTAATATTAATAATTGAGCTATTAGTTTGAAGAAGATCGTAAATGTAAAATTTAAATATAGTATTTAAATATTAATACAAGTAACAAGTATAATCAAGAGCAAATCTGACCATAGGGAAACTACATTAACTATGGGGGAGAGTGATTTTTCCCGTTGATTGTTTCAGATTTTGTGGGATTTGAAAATCTCACAATGAATTAAGAATTTAGGGCACAGGAATTTAAAGCTCCTAGAATTTTTGGATTTTGAGATTTGAGGATACAGGGAGATTTAACAATTTAGATATCTAGGGATCTAGGAATTTAGGAACCTCGGAAGCTAGAGGTCTAGGGATTTAGATATCTAGAGATTTAGAAAAATAGAATTAGAGACATAGAGGTTGTGACGTGGTATTTTATACCCGTTACAAAGAACCTACTCTGGAACCGGAAGCGGTCATAGAGCGCCGTCAAATGCCGTCTAGAGAGAGAGCGAATCGCGCGCATTCCCGTACGAATGTAATCTGCCGCCTTGTTATTTTGTATTTACCGCCATGAAGTGATCACGGACACCGAGGGAACGTCGTACGCCGAGAGAACGTGCCGATACCCTGCCGCTACCCTGCTACGACCCTACGATACACCAGGAAGAGGCCGCGGGGTAGGAGGAGATCCTGCTAAGAAAACATCGCAGGAAGAAGGAGACTCCGGAGAAGGGTGGGGGCGATCACGAGGTGTTCTCGTACCGGCACAAGGGCTCGCGCTTAGATTATTCTGTTTTTGGCAATTGCCTAGTGAGCTTCTAAATCAGTATATCGGACGTCTCGAATTTCCCGTGCCGGCCGACGACAAAGGACATCTCGGTAAGCCCCCCTCTTCTTATTCTCGTGTGTAAAGATCACGAAACCGGGATTCTCGTATCGTGGGTTGTCGACCACCGATCGTGCAGTTCACAGTCAGATTCCGCAAAACGTAATCATTGAGTATCGGTCTTTGAGCGTTTAGTAGATAAATAGTTTAAGTTAGCAGGATAAACCCGAGGGCCCGTGCCCGGGACATCCGCGGATCCCGATTCACTGGTGTATCGTTTCGTATCGTAAAGCTAGAAGGACCGCTTCCCGATCCTTCTAGAGGCCGAGCTACTACCGATTACTGACAATGAGTCTGATTTGGGAATTGGTACCGCGTTAACCGCAATCTATCGCGTTTTGCTTTGTATTGCGCCCTTCCATATCCCGAGTTCGTGATCTAAGAATTCAGGGAGCAGATCGTAAAGTTGCATGTGTATGGTATCGAAACGCCGCTATTTGTCGCTTTAACTCTCTCTCTAAACGGTCGCCATTACGGAATCATTTCGCGCGTAGGATTAAGTCGCGTTTGCGTTGCGTTTTGTTGCGTTCCGTTCCGTTTAGTACGTATTGCGGCCGGAAATCGCGAAAGGATCTAGAAAATTTGGCGTGTAACGTTACCGGATTTAAAACCTTGCCCGTTACCGCATCTCGACCTTCTGCCGAGTACTGCGCGTTCCGATTTATCGCGATTTACCGGTTTACGAGTAGTCACCTTACACTAGTCATTATTGTTAATTAGTCTTTAAATAAACGCCGGCGTTAGAAACTATTTCCGCTTTGTCGAAGTCTCTTTTGACCCTTCTGGGTCGTACGTTCTCGTCCACCTCCGCGATTAGAGTCCTTTTCCCTGAAGAATCCCGCTACTCTACCATTTCTCTCCGATATCTGAGCAGCCGTGCCTTTCCGCCGCCGCGCCGATTCGAGTCCTCCGTGTTTCGCATTTCCGACTTACAAGGGACATTACCCAATCGACACACGCCGATTTTGATGCGCTTTGAGTATGATATAGAACACAAAAAAATATTTGACACATATTTTTTTTTTATCGGCAATCGTCCATGCTGAAGGGTTGAAAATAGCCCCCAAAGTTGGGGTTGCAAAACCTATTTTCTTGAATATCTCAGAAACTATTAGGCGTAGGCGAAAAATTCAAAATGGGATTTGTGTGTTTTTGAATGGCAAATTTTTCTACCATTTTTTTTGATAAATTTATTTGTTTAAAAAATATATTGAAAAATAATAAATTTTTGTAATATTTTTTGGTAAAATGTTGACCAATTTTTGTGAAAATTGGTACAAATAAACTATACATCTTGACAAAGAATTCGGATAAATTAGAATTTTTAAGTTCGCCGTCATAGTTGATATTATTATGTTGCAAATTATACTCATATCTCGACTCTGCTGACCCTCTATAGCGATGTCTACGTTCTATTTTGATATAATTTTTTGTAATATTATTGTCCGTATCGTCGGGTGACATATAGATTTTCTGTTTCAATAGTATCGTTCAGTGTCGTGACGCTGAAAAACGTCTGGCGCCCAACAAATTTGGTTACGTTTCCATATCGCGAGGATTCGAATCAGGCGCCGAAGTTCGCGGATCCGCGGAGGCGTCGCGAAGGTCAAACTCGCGTGCGGGCCGGTAAAGCATCCGCGAACGAGGCGGGGTCGCGTAGATAGAGCGAAGTAACCTTTCCGCGAACCGCGCGTGGCAAGGTTTGAAGATCTAGGAATTTCGGAATGTAGGGATTTCGTGATTCAGGCAATATCTAATTTAGAAATTCCCAGATCTAGAAATTTCGGAGTGTAGAGGTTTCGGGATCTAGGGATTTGAGGAAAGGGAATTTTTGGCATCTGCAGCTTTTATGAATTTAGAGATTTGAAAATTTTTGAACTTGAAGATTTGGAAATTAAAAAATTAAAGAATTTAAGGATTTGAGAATTTGTGAATTTGGAAATTTAAGAATTAAAAAAATTGAAAATTTGAAAATTCGAAAATTCGAAAATCGTTGAGTTTTTATGTGTGCCTTATTCTAAGGAGGTCAACATTGCACTCGAACGCAGAATAGCGATATAAAAGCCAATCCCCGTTATGGATGAAAAATTGGATTAAAATATAATCGTAAAAATATAATCATAAAAAATATAATCATAAGATATAATCGTCTACTTTTAGCTTTGTATCAAATTTGCTCATGGACTCATGTTTATAGTTGTTATTAGGTTCTATACTTTACACGTTCTTTCTTGTATGTATGTTTCAAGCATAATATACAGGAAATAATTTTTAAAATATCATTCAATAAAATGTTAATGAAATGAAATTTTGAACTTCCAATTTTATTAAAGATTTGAGGTTTTCACGGCCTGGTTTACAGTTGGTACTGTTCAAATTTTAATTTCATACTAGTAATGTTAAGTTATTCAGTGATATATTTCCCTTAAAAACAAATTCCTCAATAGAAATTAATCTTTCTTCTCTATGTACTTCGTTAATGTGTGGCCTTCTATGAGTTACTGTACCATCGTATTCACTTTCTTTCAGAACTCGAGGTACAATCTGTTAGGATCTATTTTCTTTACAGATTTTTGAAATAACCAAGACGGGAACTCAAAAGCAATTAACTTGGGGTTTCTTTTTATTTCTTTGAAAAGTTTTTAATCGATCCCATGAATTTCATAATTCTATCGTTCTTGTTCAGGTATAGATTCAACGCAATTTTCACCCTTATACCATAACTCTATATCCGCAATCAAGACAAATTTTTTGAAATATTTTTCTTCATTCTCATTGTCAGTAATACATATTTAATACTTTCATCATCTGTGTTGGATATTTATTTAGCGCAATTCCTGAAAGTTCAAAGAGGAATTCTCACGTAATAGATTTTAAAAAATAAAATTTTCTTTAAATTAAAAAAATAAAATTAAAAAATTGTTTTCTATAATTGAGAAATAAGCGCACAATATTTTCAGATTAAATTGAAAAAAATAATGAAGTTATAATTAATTTTATGAAATATGTTAATACAAATACAATTATATAACCCCACATGCATATACAAAAGATGAGACATTTGCAACATTTTTTGGTATTGTTTTCGTGCAACGTTTTTTTGTTTTTATAATGCATGTATGTAATTGAAATCATTACAGACTTTACAAATGTATGCGTGATATAATTGTTTTATGAATATATCCGTGTTTAATGGAACAGCGCTGTATGGGTTTTTAACGCGCATAGCGAAGCTATATGTATACATATAGGGAAAATATCATATACATATTACATTTATGTTATGTGTGCTTCTTTTTTTTATAACAAATTTAAAAGAACTCTTTCTCCGCTTAATCAAGAATGATTCAGAGGTATGCAAAATATTTAATTTCAATATAATTATTTGAAATTGACGATGTAAAAATAAAAAAACATAAATAAGTAAGGACATCTCCTTATTTAAACGTTTAAATAAAATCTTCTTATAAAACTTTTATTCATTGACCCAGTTCCGGATAAATCTTCTCCGACTTTACTTCGTGTAATTAAAAAATATATGATATACCAGGTTGTAGAGTTGTGTTAGACTGATGAAAACCTTATAACTGCTTCAGTAAAAAAGAATATATACATTTAACTATGAACCACAAGATGAATTTCGTTGGTCCAAATAATGGTGCATTTACGCAAAATATCGAATGTTGAAATGAAACAAGAGCCAATATTCTACGATATGGGACCCAGAATAAGCATTATAAAGGTGACATTGCTGAATTTTTATTTCAATACAAAAATAGTTGCATTTTTTTAATACAATGGCAGATATTTTTCCAATTTCTATTAATAATAATTGAGAATAAAGTTTAATATTTTATTTCCAACTTAACCCGAAGTCAACTCAGATATAAAATTATTCTCACGAATATCTCGAAATCAGAGGCTAAGTGGCGGTAACATGTGTAGAGAAAAAAATATTCAGAGCAGACACTGATATTTTAAGATCTTCAAAATCAGTGAGGAATTGCTAAAGTAAGTAATTAACATACATTTTTTAAATTTGTTATAAATATAAAAAAAATCATAGTGAAATAAAGACTTGACATTTAAAAGGTGTCAAGTAAGTATCACTACACATATATGAACCCGGTAAATGGAGAAAAGAGGAGGGGTTTGGCTGCTGAAGATCATAAGTAGACGTGCACGCTATAGACTTTAGGTTTTCTATGGGTTTCTTTCTCATTTTTTTCTCAAGCAGCTTTAATTGTATGTTGCACGCTAAGCTTGTAATGTAATACGAAATCTAGAAAATTGTACAGCTGAATTTATCCAGTCCTTACTGAAAGTTTTTATGCAAACACTTAGCTAACTTCACATTTCTACTGTGCTGCGTCTATAAAATAATTGAAATTGCCTGTGACCTAGATGCTATAATATTCAATGAGAGATTTTATTCTGCATTCAAAATGATGAAAACAACAAGAATTTTTATTGGATAGACAGTAAAGAAGTTGCGGATTTTTATAACATAACAGTTTTTGAGAGAAGATTGTCGCAGCTTAGAGAAAGCTAAGAAGCTTGAATATCCCATAAAATGAAAATAATCACTCAGTAGGACTTGCTGAGGAAGCAAAAAGCTTATTTTATAACCTTGGAATATCAGATTAACGATTTCAATCGAATTTTTAGCTCGTTAAAACTGTGTTAAAAACTTTGAACACATTTTTCTTGAAATCGCATTATCCAAATCGGTGTGCAGGATATTATAAAAACTAATATAAAAATTTGGTTGCTTAATTTTTAATGCAGCTCATTCAAATCGTTATTCTAGAGATAATATCAGCGATGTCAATTTTATATTTCTATATTTTATATAGAAATTTTATAATTTTATATTTTTTATATTTTATAATTTTATAATTTTATAATTTTATAATTTTATAATTTTATAATTTTATAATTTTATAATTTTATAATTTTATAATTTTATAATTTTATAATTTTATAATTTTATAATTTTATAATTTTATAATTTTATAATTTTATAATTTTATAATTTTATAATTTTATAATTTTATAATTTTATAATTTTATAATTTTATAATTTTATAATTTTATAATTTTATAATTTTATAATTTTATAATTTTATAATTTTATAATTTTATAATTTTATAATTTTATAATTTTATATTTTTATATTTCTATATTTTATATTACTAATATTTTTTTTCGTTTATGTAACGTCAATTTAACAAAAAATACGCATTTTTCTTTAAAAAACTATAACTGTTTCAATTTATATGTTTTTTTCTGTTGGTATAGTATCAACATAAATTATTCAATCATTCGAAAAATTTTGTTTGCATTTATAGTTGAAGTCAAGAAAAGAAATATTAGTGTTTTACGCAGGTCGAATAACTTCACAGACCTCCTCCTAGTTTTTCTAGCAAAACTTTGTCAACATAATAAGCAAAATTAAGAACAAAATGTTACATAAACATAAGCTTTAAATACTTTATTAGAAAATGATAATAAAAATACGAGAAGTCAACGGACTGCTTTGTTGTTCGATACTATACATAGGGTGCCCTGTTTTGTACGTTAAACTTCTTTAGCGTGTTTAAATAAAGGTACTTGATTAACAGGTTATAAGAAATATACGAAATGTTAGTAGATGATTTTCTCATTCGATACAATATAAGAATATATTGTCGACCCTCATATTTTTTTTATATTTCAATAAGGCACTCAAGAACCAATGTTTATATCAATATTTTTTTATATGTTTCTAGATGACTATGTTACATACTATTACGGCTACGAAATGTACCTCATTATTTACTACACACAGATCTAGTACTATGCACAGATCTATCCACACACAGATCAATCAGTTAAGAAGCAGGCGTAGCAGATGAATAATCTTCTCAGTATAGTTTCAGATTTTTTAGATTACTTGTATAGAATAACTACTTCATTGATGTAATTATAAATGAGTATAAGGAACAATAATTGTTTGTTATATATACAGAGTGTTCAACTACTGGTGGACATAATTTCAGGGGGTGGTAGCTGGGGTGATACTGAACAACTTTTTCCTTTACCAAAATGTTGACTGAAGCTTAGTTTTTGAATTATTAATGAAAAACACTGACCAATCAAAGCGCGAGTATAGCGCGCGCCCAGACGCGAGAGCGATAGCTTCGAGCTTGACGGCTGAGCGTGATCGTGAACAAGCACGTTTGCACCATTATAATGAAATTGCTAACAGAAAACCACTATGTGAAAGTTAAATCAAATAACGAATAAAACAATTAAAAATAAGATCCGGTTATGCATTATTTACAGATAGGGGAAAAACTAATTATTTGTTTGATATTTGTATTCGTTATTCGAAAGGAATAAGGAATAAAATATCGAAAATTGTTCTTGTCTCTCGCTATAAAAATACAAAACAACAAATTCGCACATTTTGAAGGACAAATAACTTTTCTATTCATCAGAAAAGATTTTAAATCTAATAATTAACAAAAGTATTAATACCTGCCCACTTTAAATTTACAAAACATCTAGAAATAATTTAAATCAAACTCACCAATTGTTTAAAAATAATCCTGCTTCGGTAAAAATGTGTTGTCGTGACTGGGTCAATTCACTGGGCCTGACCTTCCGTAAATAAAGATGCAAATCGCATAACATCTGTTGTCACAGCCAGGTCAGTGAACTTTACTTCGCTGACACTCTCCATTACCACTTTTCACTGCAATATTTTGTTGTCAGTGTTATTTAACTTCCTAATGTAATAACGGTGGATAAACAAGCGAGAACGTGGAAACGATTATCCAAAAATAACTTCAGCGATTATTTTTTTTCTCGTTAACGTTACGCTTCGAATGTTTTGTCCTAAACTGGCGATCGTAACATGATCGGCGTGACCCCCTCAATTCGTCTTTCTCTCTCTTCCCAGTGTCAAACATTGTTTTTCAAGGAATTGTTGCGTCGTGGCGTAGAAGCTCGCACGTGTTTTTTTTTCGTCGTGTTGCGATCAGCAGTTCAGGACACAGCGTCCAGTATTGAACATCGAAAAGAAAATGAGACATCAGTCAAGTTATTAATGAATAACTGTTCACGCGTTTCATTTGCGTTCTTTCTTTGTGGTTATTACAATACATTAAACAATTAGTGAAAAGTGACAGTAAAATGTTGCAGTGAAACGTGAAATAAAGTGAGTTCATTAACCTAGCCACGACATCAGCTGTTATGCGATTTGCATCTTTCTTTACGGACGGTCAGGCCCAATGAAATGACACAATCACGACAACACATTTTCACCGAAGCAGGATTATTTTTAAACAATAGGTAAGTCTGATTTAAATTATTTTTAGATATCTTGTAAATTTAAAGTGGGCAGGTATTAATACATTTGTTAATTATTAGATTTAAAATATTTTCTGTTGAATAGAAATGTTATTTGTCCTTCAAAATGTGCGAATTTGTTGTTTTGTATTTTTATAACGAGAGACAAGAACAATTTTCGATATTTTATTCCTTATTCCTTTCGAATAACGAATACAAATATCAAACAAATAATTAGTTTACCCCTCTCTGTAAATAATGCATAACCGGATCTTATTTTTAATTGTTTTGTTCGTTATTTGATTTAACTTTCACATAGTGGTTTTCTTTTAGCAATTACATTGTCATGGTGCAAACGTGCTTGTTCACGATCAAGCTTAGCCGTCAAGCTCGAAGCTATGGCTCTCGCGTCTGGGCGCGCGCTATTCTCGCGCTCTGATTGGTCAGTGTTTTTCATTAATAATTCAAAAACTATGCTTCAGTCAACATTTTGGTAAAGGAAAAAGTTGTTCAGTATCACCCCAGCTACCACCCCCTGAAATGATGCCCACCAGTAGCCGAACACCCTGTATAACACTACATTCGAGTAATTAAAGAATTCTTATAAATAGGAGTGCTTTTTTTAATTAAATAATTTTTTTGCAGTTTTGTAACTTGTAGATCTAAATATACACGTTTATAAATCACTAATGTAATATTATAAGAATTTACTTCGGTGAAACGGAATGAAATGAGAAAAATATTTTTTAAGACATACTTCTTTCTAGTTTAATTACTTTGCTAACTAGAAAAATAGCATTTCTTGACTATTCAAAATCAATATTCATATTCTACTCTGTTTATGAGCATTGAGTTGTAAATCTTTTTATGAATATCCCAATGCGTCTCCGCTACTCATTAGAATGATGGATATTATATGACGAATCAAATGTTGTGCAAAACTGATTGTCTTTACATTGGATGACTTAAACATGGTACGGAGTTGATTGATTTTGCTTTTTGATAGGAAACAAGAGTGAGCAATTGGTTCTGCTGAGACATTCACGAAGGCCGATCAGGTCGACGAAGGTTGCAAGTCTTCGCTCAACAAATCCAATGTTGTGCTTGAGTTGTGAGTGTGATAAGAGGTTATACATATTATGAGCATATGGTGGCTCTGAGACTTTCACAATGGACGATCAGGCCAACGAAGGTCTTAAGGCATCGTCCCACACATACAAATTGTATCTTCGTGCCTTGATAACGATGGTCGTCTGGTCAATTGCTATCCACGAGAGATCCGTATCAAGATTGAACGATTTGCTTCAAAAGAAAGACCTGCGAACATTAGAGGGGAAGATCGAGCCGCGGAGGTGTTTACTGATAGAGGACCAATCAGGGTCAGTCCGTAATTAGGTACAAATACCGATTGGTGGCACGACTGAGCGAATGGGATCCCAGGACCTTTAGCCCTCAATGAGTGGTCGTACGTATTGATGACAGATGTAGGTGACCCAAATACTTGAGTGATTTGGGTCCTTTTATAGATCTCGGGATTGGGGCACACTGCGAGGCTGCTGAATGGTTGAGTTCGAGTGCATTGGCCAGCCAGGTATACATGGATTTCGTAAATACTATACACGGCAGGGGGTGCACCGTTTAGGATATAAGAAAGAAACTCCTTCAAAGAAAAATATAATGGCTTTCGATGAATAGCATGTGTTTTGGTTTGTTAGCAAGACCGTTGACAAAGCCGTATTGTGGAGACGTTCTCGAAAAGTCCTAAATATCTACCTAACGTTACGTAAGTGATGCGTAGACACGATTTAGGTTTTGACTAAATGCCCATAAACACTGAATTGATATTATTCCGAGGTAATGGTGCAACTCGGAACAAACTCTACTTAATTTTTTTAAGCATAAGGGTAAGAAAACGTTCCATAGTTTCAACTGAATGCATATAGATTGCAAGTGGTATTTCTCGATAACAAGTGCTTAACATGCTTCACTATATTCAGATGTTGTATGTTGTTTCTGCTATTTATTGTAGTTTTTCACGTATTTTACAATGACTTTAATATACTAGAATTATAAAATAAATATATTAAAAACGTCTGAGTTTTGAAAAATGTAAAATAAGAACTCGAGTACATTTAACTTATCTATAATTGCAAAAATGTATTATAAAATAATAAACTATTAACCTCGAAAACTGAAAGTTTGAAATTTAATCTTATAGAAATTAAATTTTACATGATAGTGCATGGCTCTTTTTACATGCTTTAAAGAAATATGAGAAATTTTATCCATCTTCTTTATATAACATTAAAATTAAAGCAAAACCTTCTGTACACGGTATTTGTACGGGAGTTTATTTATTAATACGTTAAAAAGTATTAAGATTGAGGACATTAAGGATTCATTACCCTTCAACGGCTAATAGAATGCTATCAAATTATTAAAAGCTATTAAAGACTCATCTTTTATGTACAAAATTTAAATTAAAAAATGGAATCATATTGTTGCGACAATTTTGTATTAAATTAAGCTATAATGGTAATATTTTGTCATGTTTATTTTTCATTCAATGTATATCTATTGTTAAGTATTTATATCCTTTTTTAGTGATTCAATCATACCTGTGCATAAATGTGTTTTTAATAAAATAGTACACCTATTCTGATAATTGCTTTAAATAAATTATATTACAATGTAACTCAACGTTCAAAAGAAACATTAAAAAATCAATTTTTTCATGCCCTAATTAATATATTATAAACGCAAAATAGTCGCCCGCTTTTATTTTTATTTAAATCGGCATATTTAATAATAATAACTTAGTATTAGCTATGTACAGTTTCCATTAATGTTGCGACTATAATAAGTGAAAGATTTTTAATGATATTATAACCTTCCATTTCCAAAATGAAGTATAACTAATTATGTATGAACTAAATTCGGCTTGAACTTTATCTTAGAGACATTTTTTTAAACTTCTTTTGCATAATCTAACCGTATTTAATAAATATGGCCAGAGTAAAATAATTTTGAATGTCGGCATCCATTGCTTCAAAATCCATATATTCTTAAAGTTTGGTAGTTTCGAAATAGTATTTCAAAATTATATTTATATAGGTTATTTTAATGTAGTAACCAAGTATATTTTATTATTTAGTAAAATATATATTTTGCTCAGATCGCATCCATTAAAAATGCCATTAGATTAATATTGTTTCGGCAATTAAATTATCGCCATAAATATTAGCACGGTCGAAGTGGAAATTCATTGTCGTGCAAACGTCGCCTTCCTCTCATCCAGTATTCTGTACAATATTAATATGATTCCATTATTTTAGTATGAGTACTGTCACCAGCTAACATTTACTAAATTTCATTTAGTTAAAGTTTAATTGAAATCTGGTCGTAATCTAACTCAAATTAAAAGTAAATTATATTTTCCTACGAATTTTTTACTGCAATTAACACTCTTGTGTATGTAGCCTTTTGTATTGAGACCTGTGTAACTTTCCATATTTCTTCATTCACTTTGTGTTCAACAGTTCATGTAAATTTCACTATCGATATTAACATATTCCTTTACAATTTATTACGGCCATACGACAGCAGCTTATGTTAGTGTTGACTATCCCCAATATTTAATGATCGTCTACTTTTCTGCCACGATTGTTGTTGCATCTCCTTAAAATCCGATGCATCAACGTTATTATATTCTTAAATAACCGTTCAAACCTCCGAAAACGAACTATACAATCCAGGAAGGGCAATAGACCGAAAATTTCGAACCGACCGTAAAGGTAGTAAGTTTATGAAGCCATTGACCATTTTTTCGTTAGGAAAAATATTCTCGCGTCAACGACCCAAGTTTATTACTTGGGTCCAACATGTTAATTCTCAATTCCGTTATTTTCAACCATCACGGTCAGGGTCAGAGTGCTTTCTCACCTTATTACCTGCTACGGGTTTTTCCCAAAACACGCGGAGTCCTTCGCGCGTCACCCCTTGGTCGCGGCCACTTCCAGGGGTGACCATTTTTTGACGAGGGCGTTAACATTCAAAAACACCACAACCAATCAAAAATTACATTCCCTTCCAAAGCGTCACTTCCGAGGTGACGTTGATGGACTCTTCTGCGAAAATCGGTAGAAACGAAGAACATCGCGACTAGAAACGAAGAACATCATGAACAAACTACATCGCGACTAGAAACGAAGAACATCACGAACAAACTACATCGCGACTAAAAACGAAGAACAACACGAACAAACTACATCGCGACTAAAAACGAATAACATCACGAATAAACTACATCACGAGTAGAATCGATTAACATCACGAACAAACTACATCACGAGTAGAAACAATTAATATCACGAACAAAAACAACTTACAACACGAGCGCGAAACCTCAAGTAGTAATAACGCGATCGAACAAATCGAACAACAAACGATCTTCTGAATCAGGTCCAGGCTCATTAAATTGTGGCTGGATCAGAATTAGCGCTGGGTGCTCGAATCCGCGCAATTCAATCAACAATTGTATTTTCTGTCATCAAATTTCACTTCGTCAATCTGTAAAATCAAGTAAAAATGGGACTTGATTTGTGAAACATTCTTAATACGACTACCCGAATGGATAAATATTTACCCTAATTAAACGTTACTTACTTGCTTGAACAACAATTGGAGAACAGATTCTGAGGCTCCTCCCAATAGATTCCTGCACTAAAAATCGTCGTATTTCATCTATATTTATCGAATATTCTCTAATTATGTAAAAAAAAGATTTAAAAGGAAAATAATGCTTCGAAACGAAGTTGTGCCGACATTCGAGTGGATTAATAAAGATGTCTTCTAACGTTTTTAATGCTATGATGCTTTTTACCATGTTTTCAAAATTGTCGTGTTAATAACTTAATGTTTTCGTGCGCTTCTTCTAACTCAAATATTAGGTTTCATAAATAAATAATTATAAATATATATATCAATATAGTATTTTTAATTTCTGTTACAATTTATTCGTTTCAAGAATATATGAATATTCTGATCCTGAGACTAGAATTTAAGAATATATAATTCGTTTCTAGAACACATTATTATATGCAAAATAGATCACAGTCCAAAGAAACTGTATGGTATCATGATTGTGTAAAAACATTTATATATAATCTATAAATTAAAAGTATGAGGTAAAAAGAATCCAGTTTTGGCCAAGTTTCTTCAAATGTGGAACATTGTGCCTCAATGTCTCACATTGGGCATGAATTCTAAGAATCATATTAAAAAGAATGAGAAACGAAACTAGATAATTCATCGATTCTCTTTTTCCGTAAACAGATTATATAAGAGAGACATTCCTCGACTCATCTGCAACGTTGTAAATAAGCTTCGCGTTGTTGATATTAGCCATATGCGACCCAATTATGTTCGGCTGATGCTAATTATAAACGTATTCAAGCACGCTGTCACCAAATAATACATTCGCGCCTTTTTTCCTTCCGAATTATCTCTGCGAACAGTTTGAGATAATTTAAAAATAATTACGCAAAACGTGCTACTACAAAGAACTTTAATTATGCAACGCGACAGTTTTTGGTGAAATGAGTTTCATTATGATGTTAGTATACTCGTTTAAACGGCTTCTAGTGCCATTTGTCACGAATGTTACAAGTTCGCCACTTTAATGCGTCCGTGCTCCGTGCGTGTGCAATTCCTACTGGCATAGTTTTTGGCCCACCATTTAAAAGACGATGACATTGCCGTATCCGAACGACAAGAGGAATTTAAAGTTATCACGACTATCTTCTTAATACATATTGTTAAAGAATAAATAAAATATTGCCAAATGCGAAGAGAACTTTCCGTTAAAATTATTCGTTGAAAATGAGTATATTAATTTATTATTATTTACTACGAATATATTTGTTAATTTAATCTACTATTAAGGAGTTAGATTGTTTTGATCAGTTCATATATCGCATTTTTAACATTTTATTTCGAAATAGCCAAAGAACTCTTTTCGGTTAGAATGTTTAAATAAAGATACAGGTTATGTCAAAAAGTAGAGGAGGTAGAAGTAATATGGAGCAGCTCTTAATTTACAAAGTGTCAGAACATTAAGGCGAAGGCAAAAGAAATAGAAACAAATAAATTTAGTAAATTTTTTATCAAATGTGTTGTATGAATAAAATTGTTATAAGCTTCGTAGATTGATTCATAACTATATAGTGTCCAAATTTTTTTAAGAAAAGTATCAATCTCAAAATTGGATATTAATATAGGACAGTATCATTCTGCGTACTACATTCTTCGAATTAGAAAAATTGTTACAGACCTCCAGCTGACATAAGGAATGTAAAATTCACTGATTACACTGTCCAACCAGCCAATTGGTGTTTCGATTTTCGTTCAGTGATTCTTATAGCTTTTTTCGTGCTGATTACGAATATGCAACCCGTTTTTCTCCAGCACGTATAGTTTTTGAGAAATTTGAGTTTGAAAAAAAAACGACCGTTTTTAAAATTTGAAGCAATTTTGTGAGGTAACTATAAAAGATACTAAGATTCTGTTTGTATCATAAGATTCTATAGACTTTCCTGAATACAACGATATCTGGTTTTTATGCATTCTAAATATTTAAACATGTGTAAACAATCATTGAACGCCGAGAGACACGGATTTTGCTCCAATTTTTACGTATATTTTTCAATTTATTTTAAAAAGTAAGGGTCTAGTGGAAAATCGAACTGTACCACGCGATAGAGCAGATTTTCACCTTTAAAAAGCACCCAAACAAAGTTGCACCGTCGTTGTTTTTACGATGCTAGAAGCAAAATAGCTGCGCGGGAGACGGAAAAAGGACAGTGGTGCTCCGCGTCAGAGTTGCATCGCGTTACAATGGGCAGGACACGGAACTGCCGCTCTGACGCGGAGCACCACTGTCCTTTTTCCGTCTCCCGCGCAGCTATTTTGCTTCTAGCATCGTAAAAACAACGACGGTGCAACTTTGTTTGGGTGCTTTTTAAAGGTGAAAATCTGCTCTATCGCGTGGTACAGTTCGATTTTCCACTAGACCCTTACTTTTTAAAATAAATTGAAAAATATGCGTAAAAATTGGAGCAAAATCCGTGTCTCTCGGCGTTCAATGATTGTTTACACATGTTTAAATATTTAGAATGCATAAAAACCAGATATCGTTGTATTCAGGAAAGTCTATAGAATCTTATGATACAAACAGAATCTTAGTATCTTTTATAGTTACCTCACAAAATTGCTTCAAATTTTAAAAACGGTCTTTTTTTTTCAAACTCAAATTTCTCAAAAACTATACGTGCTGGAGAAAAACGGGTTGCATATTCGTAATCAGCACGAAAAAAGCTATAAGAATCACTGAACGAAAATAGAAAAGTTGAAAAAAACTTAAAATTTGTTGGACAGTGTTATCCTTACATTTATCCTTGCCCAGATTTTACTGTAAAATCTTCTGTTTGCTACATGTACTAAAGCGCTGTTGTTGCCTGTCTGTGTGTAAGTTATGAAGTCATTTATGTTGATATACGACATTTATCCCGTGTAAATTTTGCCATTTTCTCAAAATCAATATCAAATCGATGTTGACGAAGAGCGTGGTAATTCTATTTCTTTGATTTGGGAATCCGAAGAACCCCTACTGAACCAGGCTTAGGGACGCCAAAACTAGTCTATATTTATTATAGAGTTTTCATAGACATTTCCTTCTCCTATTAACTTTGTTCTTCATGTCTGAATTATGATAGAAATTCCTTTGGTTAGCAATTAACAAGTTTCTAAAATTGATAGAAATGTCAGATGTTCATATTGCAAACACATATGTAACTTATACTAACGGCAAAACATCACTTTAAATTTTTATATTATATCATACTTAGGAATATAATATACTTTAAATTGTCATCGATATTTTGAAGCCACAATTCTTTTTGTTGAAAAAACTTATTATTTAATTATTAGCAATTATACTTCCGTAGCAGGCATTTTCCAAACATAGTACCGATTTGTTTTGAAAGTTTGCAAATAATTTTGTTAGAAACTTTAGAAAGGTTTTTGTAATCATCATTATTATAAAGGAAGATGTTATAACAGATTGGATTGTACCTTGAATCACGCCGATACAAATACCATATTTTATTTTTTTGTTACTGATAATATTATCATGTTAGATTGCTTTTCCCTACACATGAATTTTAACCCTTAGTGCCAGAGAAACGAATTAATAATAAATGCCTATTACATTTCAATGATAACAATATTAGATGATTTCACGCCAAATCGATTATTTTTTCTTCCCTTAATACTTCGGATTTCGTTAGAAATATAATAAATAATAAAATATAATAAAATATAATAAAATATAATAAAATATAATAAAATATAATAAAATACAATAAATATAATAAATATAATAAAATATAATAAAGTCCGTGTAACATTTTGGGGAGGGTTAAATCATCACTTTGTTTGTTCCAAAACTTTGAATTTTTAACTTGGATAGTATTTTTCATATTAAGTTACTTCTTTTTCATTGCAATCGCGAAGAATTAGCTACATTCAAATACATTTTTACTGGGCTGAAAAATGATTTTTATAACGACAAAATTATAAAAAATTCTTATTTTGCAAATATTTTATAAATGTCATATTGAGGTCACAATTTTAAAAATAAGAACAAGTTATTACTGTACTCTTTTAAATTCTTTCTGTATAACAACAGAGACCCATTTTGGTGTTTATTCCATTAGCGCTGCAATAAAACGGGGAAGACAGCTGGTACGTCCAATTTCAAGTAGACAGACTACATTTAATTATTAAAGTGTTTACAACAATCAAATTTTTACTACTAACCTGTTTCTTTTATGATTATTTGTAAAGAAATATAATTAAAGGTACTTTAATTTACATGAATTGGGGTAATTGATTGTTTTTCATAAAATTATTAGCAATTTTCAAGGAAATATATTTCTCTTTTTTCACATTAATAAAGCAGTATTTTTGTTTACTTAACATGACTCATTTTTTAAATATTTGTATTTCATACATGTACATATTTTTTTTATTTCGTTTTGACGATAAGTAATTCTCGATTTATTTGCATTACATTACTCGTTAAGCGATTTAATCTAATATTATTAAACAAGCAATTTTCGTAAAGGTTTTACTAACACAAGTAAGATTTATTAGTTTTGCGAAGGAAAGATGAAAATTATTTTGAAAAAAAAAAAATTTTTCTATATTACTATAATTTAGAAGAATTAACTTCTAAACAAATAACGCGTTAATATGTGTATACGTCGCGAATAGATGTACTACAATGGTTTTATTAGAAGCATTCATAAAAAGCCGAAAACACGCAAATATACGTACATGTTTCGTGGTGTTAATTGTTTTACTTGTGATAAGATTAATACGATTAAAGTGATATGAAAGAAGAATTTGCGAGTATATTACTTTACATTCCAATGAAATAACTTGATTTAAAAGAATGAATTGTCAAATAGGAGAACAAAATAAAAATGCAGGATTAAAGATTATAGTGCTTTGATACGCTTATCCAATGAAATTAATTAAAGCTACGCTCCGTTCAAAAAGGTACAGAGTAATACACACAAGAAACATTCTTTGTACATATCTTGTATTTTAGAGTTAATGATATACATACACATATAGTGCTTATACTGTTTTATGAAAATAACAACTGAAATTAAAAATTGAAGACATCTCATTTATATCTTATAACAGATATTTTACAAAAACGCAACCCACGCAGAATTCAAGCCAAGAAAGGAAAAAGTTAATGTGGAAATTTTCTATTACAGTTAATAGAAAGACGTTTCTTTTCATTATATCCAACAAAAAATACTAAACGTTTTATAACGTGAAAATTCGTTGTATGCTCAAAATAATGAATTCATGTTAAAAACATTGGGTTGCAATATTTGGTTGTGTAAATATTGAACATTACTTCGAAATTCATCATTGATTGCCAGATAATTAGTTTTTTAAATATAAAAAATATAATTTGATATTTGTAATATTTACAATAAATGATATAAATGATTCCGTTTTTTAAGTTTTCTATGTTAATTTTCAAATATTATAATTATTATGTTATTTTATACTAAACGTATCTGGTTTTGTAACTAAGGAATTACATTATTTATAAATTTTAACGTTTTTTTAATATCTATCAAGCAGTTTTTGTTTTCCTTTTTTCATCATAATAAAGATCGTTTGAAGCAGAAGCGGCGACCACCAACGTTTAGCTGTCTGGTGCTGCCACCACATATTTTGCTAAACTATTTCGCTCCGGAATTGAAAGCAAAACACGATTTTCTAGTGTATATTGGTGTATCTCATAAGAAAAAAGGATTACACTATCACGAGTCCAATCAAATTTTCTTCTGAATTTATAATCTATAAAAGAAATTGAAAAATATTTGAGTCGTTTTGAGTATCCTATAATTATTATAGTATAATAATATTTGATATCATTTTATTCGAAAGGGTATACAAAATTATTTCATGTAAGACACAATTGAGTAGGTAAATATTGTTATTAAAGTTGAAAATGTCGTTAAAATTGAAGACTTGTATTTTCTTTCAAAATTAAATTTTTTAGTCATTGCGGAAGTCAACAAAATTGTCTGCAATAATGAATGCTTATTACTTGTTATAAATACGTTCGAGTATATGTAGAACAGAGTTATACAATAAATCTTTAACCCTCAAAGGGAGGTCTATACACAAGGTGTGTTGATAGTGGGGAAGTTATAAATTACCACGACATAAGCCTCGGGCCAATGATGACAGAAATTGCAACATAAGTATAAGAAGACCTTTTTCTTTTAAACATTTGCTTGAACAACATAGTTGTAAGTCACAAGATACTCTTACAAAGGCACTACACAGGTACTACTTATTGGAATTGCACTACACAAAGGTAAATCCATTATCATAATCAGTGGTAGTGAAACAAGCGATTGCTTTTATTTTTGCGGTATCGAAGTATTATTTCCATAATAATCCTAAAAATTGATAATTACTAATTCATTCACGTTGTGTACTCTGATTAACATCATTCTTTTGTGTCCTAAAGTACTTTCCTATGTTAGTTTATAAATTTCCATCACCGAGTAAAGTAGGAAAAACAGGTCGAAATTATTACCCTTTGATATAAGTTTTAGTATGCATAATGTTAAATTAATTGAAAATAGTTTCAAATATCATTAGTAGTTGAAAATTTGTTGAAAACAGCGACATAAATTGGTCACAAATATTTTTAATGTGAATTGGTTGATTGTCAAAAAATTGTCTTATTGATTACTGTGTACAGTATGCAATAGGATGTTTATCGAACAGCCAACAATTTTATATTTAGGACATTAATAAAAGATTTTCATGGTCTTTTTCAATAAGAGTTAAATTTATTAAATTTGAAAGTTTTTAAATGTTTCGATATCGGTTATTTAAGGATGTTTGCCGATGTTTCGAAGGAAAGCAGGGAAACACTCCATGAAAATGACATATTGCCAACCATGTCTCTTAAATCTCCTTATTACTGAAAAGTGTTATATATTTAAAAAAAGAATATAATTTGGAAGATAAGATAACGAAACTCTGTTTTCACAATATTTTTAATTATTCCTTTGCTAATAATATTGATATTGAAAAATGTATAAAGTCTAAGTACATTTGGCAACAGTTCGACTTCAGTTAAGTTAAATTAAATAAATTTTTAATGGTTGGTACTTATACATATCTGTGGTTGCGTAAGCGTACAAGTCAGCGATAGCACGCAGTATAAAAGTATATAAAATGTATAAAAGTGTTAACTTGTAAAATGTCGCAAATGGAACTAAATGGCAAATTTGCGAATGCAATAAAAACAAATAAGTATAAACAGTATTCAAGAATGGTGGAAATAACATGAATATTTCTCAACAAACTACGGCTTATAGAATTGCAAATATTAAGTTATCCATAAATGGCAAAGTTTAAAATAACTCTTTTAAAAGTACTGCTGTCAAATATAATGATCAACTGACACAAAATTAGTGTGACACTTTTTAATTAATGTAGGATGAAAGCGATTTTCAACCGGGGGTAATGACAAATGAACCGTCAGAGTTTATAACTATGGCTTTATTTAGAAAAATTACCTTTCACTCTTGTCCGTTTCGCTGTCGAGTTAAATGTCTTAGTGCTCAAACGAGTTTCGGTAATTAACAATTCAGAAGGAATTTTATTAATAATAACATTTCAGCTTATTTCTAACGTTTAAACTAAACAAAATGTATTAGTTTGAAATAGATACAATTATAAGTTTTTTATATTTCAATAGTTATACCAAGTAAAAATATTATTAAACAGTACTCCATGATTCGATTCCTTTAAACTTGTTTAAAAAAAAATCATAATGATTCAATACAATAAAATAAAATCATAATGACTCAGGCAAGCAAGGGAGTGCTTTTCTTAAAGTTCTAACTGATTAATAATGTATAATTCTTTAAATAGTAAAGTTATTTTAGACTTATTAAATAATGGAAAATTCTAAACAATTTTATTATTTTTTAACTTTAATTTAATATGAAAATTAAGTATTGTGTTTTTTCACTAGCGCATGGTAACGTAACACTGACCAGTCATTAAACATCATCGATATAGACGCGATTTCATGCAAGACCAAATTACTAAACGGATCAGCCTTAATGAATTTATCACACGATTAATAGTTATCCTATTAAGATAAATATTTTTTCTATTTTAAATATTTATGATAATAATAATTATATAAAAATATGATTCCGCTTATTCTTAAACTCATCATAACATCAACTTAACTTAAAATTTTATAATATATTTTTAATTCTTTTTGTTGTATTAGAAAGTCATAAATTCTTCAGAATACCGTAAGAAAAGAAAAAGAAAAACGATTACACATAACAAGATATTTGTGCAGCAAAAAACCTTTAAAACAGATACTTTGTTAATACGTGATGCGAGTGAAAAGTTTCGTGTGTTAGAATTAATTCGAAAGAAAATTCACTATAATCGATGAAATGTATTTATTATTAATAAAATATTTTCATTCCACAAAATATTACCATTTTGTTTCTTGTTTATTAAGTTATGAAAATAATGAAATTAGTACGTATAATAATATTTAGGGTACTAATAATAAATGATTAGTACGTGCCACGAACATTGTTTAATCGTTAGGTCATACGAACATTTTCAAATTTTAATTAATTTAAAACATTTTCTTTCACAAATGTAGATTCTTACTTTTTTATTTGAAAGTAGGCATTTTACTCTTTTTTTATGTTGACTCTTTTTTATATTAATTATAATTTTACGCTGACAAAATGTAAATGAAATTGCAATTATGTTAACTGTTTCTTTAATCGTTTAAGCATTGAAACATTTGCCTTTTGTACTGTAATACAATATGTCACCGATGTCTTTTCCGGGCCCTTAAAAGGGGACATTCCTCCCCACTTTCTTCTGGGAACACCATCGTCGTCGTTGGGATTGGCTAACGTTACCTCGACGAAGGAGTGAAAGCGACCAACTTCCACTTGATATCGGCAACAGCCTTCGTTGGATTGGACAGGCCACGAATATTGGGACTTACCCAGAATTTATGACTCAGTTGACGAAGACCACTCTGGATGTCGTCATGGCCAATTTTCGGCAACCCATTGTCCCAACATCCGCACTTCTGATTCTTAAATTAATTAGGTAATTCTTAATACAAACAGTTTGTTCATTTCACTAGTCTTTTGCTTGATTAATCTAAAAATTTTTATTTATCTGCAAATAATTCTTATTTCATGCTTACACATTTAGAAAATATTTGTTTCTACGACAAAATCCACTTTTTATGAGAACATCTGATAAATTCCCGTTATTTTGATTTGATTTTCTCGAAAGTGAAGTGGTAAAAAATCCAAAGAAAATTGCAAGCAGCTTGTCGCTTATAAAGAATAACATATTTATTTTTCATCATTTTTATAGATTTATTTCGCAAATCCATCACATTTCTTTAGCATGTAACGATCTAATACTATCTAACTGTATCTAACTGTCTTATTGTTTTCATTTTTTAAGGAAAATTGATAAAATAATGGTTGAAGTTATAGAAACTTGAATTTTTTCTAACTTTATCTTTTCAATATAATGAACATTGAAACAAAATTTCAAAAGCTCTTGTTCTTTTACAAACAATAAATGTACCATTTGTACCCACTTCATCATTTGTGGCCATTGTCTCATTAAATTCGGTATAACAACTATCTCTAAATTAGTTTCATTACGACGAATAAATTTTCCTAAATGTGATGACATGGGCATCATTGCCTACATAATATTAATTTTTATTTATTAGTCTTACTGTATAATTTAATAACCGACGTAAGTGCATAAATTTTTAGTAACATTTACATTCGTATAAACAATACTTACAATTAGCATACTTGTTCGAAAATAACTAGTTACCTATTATGTTTGGTACGAATATGGATTAAGTTTTATGCACATGTATTTTATGTAACAAATATTGTTGAAATTTACATAAAAATTTCAATGATAGAACCTAAAATGTTCTATAGCGCTCATGGCACCGCATATGCCGCTGCTTTAGGAAAGTCCTTTTTTTCTGTCTTCTCTAATTTTACGTTCCTTAATTTTTCACGCTTTCTGCAGGGACGTGCTATGGCCTGGTTAGTGTCAGTTCTTAGATTTTGCCGAACCTTTTCACTTTCCTTTTTATGCTTTATCCTTTTTGGCTGTGTTTGTCACTATTCGAATTTTTAAACGGTTCCTAAGTTTTTCCGTCTTTCTCAATTTTCTCGCTCTATCTCTTTTTCCTTTTTCTAATGAGTTTTCAAGGAGGAGGATTGACCAGCGATTGACTAAAAGTTGGACACGAATTTTTAGCGAGCCAACATTGCGCCGTGTTCGTACACGTAGGAAAACAAAAATAAACTTGTGTCGAGGAACGGAACCTTCGGAGTTATTAATTTAAATACACAGGGTGTCTCCGAAGTCCGACCCACCCTTATATTTCGGTAACGGCTTTAAACGTGGAAAAATGTTTCAAACAAAAATTGTAGGATATCAAGGGGAACATAAGATAGGAGCAACAAGCACCTTAGATGATCACTTGAAGGTCACGCGAACATCATCTTCAGTTTCTTAAACAGAAACCCCCATCTTTTATTGCATGTTGTCGTAACCCTCGTCTACTTATATGTCAACTTTGAAGCTTCATATCCGGGGAATATTTTGCACAAAAAACAATAGGTAGTGTTTTCAATACGTTCCGACGATAGCTGCAATAATATTCCATAAAAAATGGGGTGTTCTATTTAAGAAACTGAAGATGACGTTCACGTGACCTGCAGACGACCATGGAAGGTCAAGCTGTTGCCACCATCTTATGCTCCCCTTGATATCCTACAATTCTTGTCTAAAACATTTTACCATATTTAAAGCCGTTTTCGAAATATAAGGCTGCGGTCGGACTTCAAAGAAATCCTGTACCTTCCTACCACAGTACGTATTTACATTTAATGTTAATTTAAAATGGTGCATTGAAAATGTTGAAGCGCACAATCGCGACACACTTTCATCGACCTTTTCCTTCTTCTATTTTCGGCAGCCGTGCGAGTAACATTAAATGTTAAAAACTATCACAATCTTAAAATTATAACATTATCCTATCACAAAATCCAACAGAAAATGTAATCGTACTTGTACGATCATATCATCATATTATAATTGTTCGGACACGAACTTCGACTTTTGCCGTGACTAAGGAATTCATTACGGGGTTCAAGTGGTTCGACGCGTAGACCACCGTGAATAGCTATGTACCTCGAAATACGGGTCAACGAGGACCCTTTTGTCTATCAAGTCCCGTCCGGACCGGTCCCAACATAAACATGTGCTTGCTATAAATCGGCTAACGGCTATACATTCTTTTTCTTGGTCGTTAACTAACAAAACATAGATTTTGCTTAACCGTCACCCACTGATGCGCCAGAGTGTTCGGACGATTTTTATATATCAAAGACGCAGTTGTTTAGGAAGCGGTCTAATCTTCCCAGGATATTGCATTCCTTGTTGTGCCGTCTACTCGAAGGACCCAGTTGTGAAATTGGGAATCAAATAAATTTATGCTGATTCTGTACTATGGTTTATTACTATTACAGATGTGGTGTGTGTGAGTGTTGTTAGAGTTTCATCCAGATGAGGTTTACGACATGGCGAGAGGAAGTGGCCACTTTTGAAACGCATAGTTTATTATCCGTACCATCTGTGTGCCAGCACTACGATGGTACGTGACAATTTTAGTTTTTAGCAAATTTGTTTAGTGCAGTATTCATCCGTAGATTTTTTTGGGCTTCAGCGGCACAGGCCATGCCATAAACTTCGAGAACTTGAAGGTTGAAGGGTGACTTGGACCTGGGTTTCCAGATTTCCGGGGAACACGTCACCAAGTTTCGAGAAAACTCAGACTTTCCACCACTACTGCCCTCCCCCATGTAGGGCACCTCTGTTCCCCTTCCAGAAAAATAGCACGCCAAGGGCGCAATGGAAGGGCGATCCAAAGGTTTTAAAGATGGCAAAAAATGCCAAAGAGCTTCAGAGTAAGAAAAGTATAGAGACAGAGTAAGAACAGCACAGAGCAGATTAAGAACAGTATTCAGAACAGTAGAGCAGCAATAGTAAAGATAGAGTTCAGAGTAGTTAGAATAGTCGAAGATTTTAACACACATAAAGTCACACACACATACTCCGCACATACACACACTCATATATGCATTAAAGAGTATTTTTCTAAAACAAGTGAGTGTTATTTCACGGGTCCAATCCGTAAATATTGGGTGGTCCTTCACCAGCATCAACATAGACTGTAGACGGCACCTTGTGCAATACGAGTGCTCGAGTGCACCGTATCAAGTGTAATTGTGTGTGTGGGTGTACGTATTTATTACAATATGTGTCGTATCGAAAATGGTGTTTCTAAATTTCTAACTAAGGTTGTGAACTGCGAAAACTGAACTGACTTGGAAAAACTAAATTGTGTACCCTCGTACCCTCCCTTCCAGTACGCCCCTAGCGCGTTTCATTATGGAAGGGGAATACGAGTTAAGATCCACGGGAAGGGTCCCAAGTGGTGACTGGTTATTGTCACTACTCTCAGTAGTGACCATCCCTGCCATACACTCTAACATTCCGCCCACATTGAACGAATAATCGTTCAATCTGTTCCCTATGACCTTATACCTATCCTAAATACTCGATAATTTACAATTACGCGAATCAACTAGTTTTAACCCTGATCTAAATATTGACATATACAACGCTTAATACCATCTAATTATTCCATCTAATTATTATCTACATCTGTACATGTGCTTTTTACATTTTCTTCCATCGGTAATATATGTACATATATGTATAAATTCGTGATCGGCCGTTTGTACGTAGCGTCTACCGTCTTAACGGTGACCACGCGTACCACTACATCTTGCCCTTTGTGTGTCTGCAGAACTCGGGCCAGACATCATTGCAATGGGGGAGAATTATCTTCCTTTATGATTACCAAAGTCCTTTCAATTGGTTGCTGTTGGGATGTAGTATGCCATTTATATCGCTGTTGCAGTTGATGGAGATACTCCTTATTCCATCGCTGCCAAAAGTGCTGAAAAATCTGTTGGATTAATTGGTAACGGTCCAGGCGATGCACAGCAATGTCCCTCAAATCACTGTCTGGCAATGCGCACAGGACATCGCCAATCAGAAAGTGACCTGGAGTCAATGAGTTTGTATCTTGTGGGTCTGTGGACAAAGGACTGATAGGACGGGAATTCAGACAAGCTTCTACCTGCGTTAACAATGTATATAGTTCCTCAAAAGTTAATTTTTGCTCCCCAATTACTCTTTTGATATATTTTGCAGATTTTACTGCACTTCCCTAAAGCCCACCAAAATGCGGTACTTGAGGTGGAATCAACTTCCATTCTATGCGCTCCTTTAACAAAAACTGTGAAATCCTAGAATTATGAGTCTGACTTTGAATTAGAATCTTCAATTCTTTTAATTGGTTTCATGCCCCAACAAAATTAGTCGCATTGTCTGAAAATACACATTTGCATCTACTGCGATGCGCTATAAATCGACGAAAACAATTGAGGAATGCCTCCGTACTCAGGTCTGTTGCGAGTTCGATATGCACTGCTTTCGTAGCGAAACATTCAAAAACGCACATGCACGCCTTCACGACTGTTGTACTCCTAATTCGTTCCTTTGTTAAGAACGGACCTGCATAATCAACTCCGCTGGTCATAAACGGTCGTGCCGAAGTCACCCGAGAAGCAGATAGTTGACCCATCGAATATTTTGTAAAGCGTGGCTTAACGCGAAAACACCTGACACACGATCTTATTATCAGTTTTACGTTATTTTTTGCGTTTATGAGCCACATTAATTCTTGTAGTGACGCCAACACCTTCTGAGGACCAACGTGCAATAATCTAATATGTTCGTACCTAATCACAAGGTCTGAGAACGAATGTCTAGCGGGTAGAATAACTGGATGCCTTTTATTGTAATCAATGGGAACATTGTGAAGTCTACCGCCCAGCCTGATTAATCCCTTTTCGTCCAAGAATGGACTAAGTGAGTACAAAGTACTCACTCCCCTTTGACAGCATTTTTCCTTTTCTTAATTCTAATAACTCATTGTGGAATCCTTCTTCCTGAACTAATTTTATTATTAGTACCTTCGCACGATTGATCTCTAAACACGTTATGTTGCTCTGAGATATCCCTTTACTCAAAGATTTATTATTCCGTAACTTATCAATAAATTTTAAACAATATGCAACTATACACAATAACTTGGAGTAATCTGAACATTTTGCAAACATGGAATACTTGTTAGGCTCCGACACAACAAGTGCGACTTTTACTACTCGGGCCTCAGGAACCTCTACAAAGTTGTTTCCCGAAATAAACCAACAACTAGCATCCCGTGTCAGCCAAGTAGGCCCTAACTACCAAAGGTCATTTGCTGTTAACTTATCAGGGGTCATTCCTTTAGATATTATGTCTGCTGGATTGTCTGCAGAATTAATATGACTCCAGTCTTTTACTGACATTATGCAATGGATCTCTGTCACTCTGTTTGCAACAAAGGTCTTCCATTTGCTAGGTAAACTATTGATCCAAGTCAATCCGTCCAAAACCTTTCACCTGACTGAGATCGGTAACGACAATGATTCCTTTACCTTTCTAACGAGTCTAATTAAAACTAAAGCCGCGCATAGTTCTAACCTACGCAACGAAACTGACCGCAGGGGTACGACTCTAAATTTCGCACACAATATCCGAACCTGTCAATTACCTGGTTTTATTTCTAACCGTAAATATATGCATGCTCCGTATGCTGCTTGAGAGGCGTCTGAAAATCCATGTAATTCTATTCTATTATGTTTACTTATTATGGTACACCGTGGCAATCTTATGTTAATCAACTGACCTAATTTTGAGCGATAATGCAACCAGGCTAAATACAATTCTTGAGACACTGATTCCGATCCTATCTGAAGTTGCCAAAACTGTTGCATCAACAATTTTGCTTGTTTAATGACAGGCCCTACTAAACCTAATGGGTTGAATATTTTCGCAATTTCCGAGAGCATAATACGTTTAGTGACACGTTTTGTATTTTGAAGCGTAACTGATCACTGTAAACTATTTGCCTTTACTGTCCATATTAAGCCAAGGGTCTTTGGGTCCTTTTCAGCCGCGAGTTCCTTGCTTATTTCCGAATTTACAGTGTCTTCGTCAATACATGGACAATTTGTAGCCCATTTCCGCAATGGAAACCCCGCGCGACCTAATATTTCAGATAGTTCCTTCTTTAATTGTTGTATCTCTAATTATGTTTCCGCACCTGTCAATAAATCATCGACATAAAAATGATAATTCTACTCGTATTTGAATGTTTTTCTAAATTGTCTAACCCTACTTGGCGCAAAACACGTGTCGCTAAAAATGGAGCGGATGCCGTACCATAAGTAACAGTATTCAACTGATATACACTAATTGGTTGCTCAGGATTTTCTCGCCATAAAATCTGCTGATATCTACGATGCTCTGGATCTATTAAAATTTGCCTGTACATTTTAGTAATATCAGCAGACAAAACATACTGAAACGTTCTAAATCTAAGAAGGATTGATATTAAATCACTTTGTACTGTTGGACCTACCCTCCGTACATCGTTCAACGACAATCTTGTTGTTGATTTTGCAGACCCATAAAAAATAACACGGACTTTCGTAGTTGTACTACTCTCTTTAGAAACTGCATGGTGTGGCAAATAATAAGCAAGTTTTTCAACATCTGATCCGCTAATTCGGGTCATATGCCTTAACTGCTCGTACTCTCTCATAAAGCTAATATAATGGTCTCGTAATTCTAGCTGTTTCCTAAATCGCCTTTCTAACACACACAGTCGTTTCGCTGCCTGGTCAAAGGAATCCCTTAAATTATTTACCGTCTCTAAAAATGGTATTTGAACAATATAATAGGTAGTAGGCCTTTTGTTGGCCTACGCATAATAATTTCCAAAACAATCCTGAACCTACAAGCATATCTATTTGTCGGCTTTCATCAAATTTTGGGTCAGCTAAGGCAATGTTCGAGGGTATAGTAATTGTGGCTCTCTGAATTGGGAAATTCGGCATATTGTCGGTAATCTTCTTTGCTGAATAGCAAGGTATACTAATTTGAAAGTTATTGTATTTCGAACGTATTCTTATTTCGGACTTTCCCTTAATTAACTTTAGAAACGAGAGTGCTTTACCGACCCAAGGGTGCGATTTCTGCTTCAAAAGGTGATAATTTAAGGCCTATCTTTTCACAAAAGGTATTCCTAACAAAATTAGCTTGCGAACCTGAATCTAAAAGTACTCTACACTCATGACTGTGACCGTTATTGTCCTGAACTGAAACTATTGCTGTGGCGAGAATTGTATATTGGGAGAACTCGGTTTGAAAATTTGAAACACATAACAATGTAACCTCAGGATTTGCAACACCTGGTTTCGCTACGTCTGGTTTCGCGGTTTCTAATTTTTTGTTTGACCCTGATTGGCCTGAATGCATGTCGTCACGGTACAATAAAAAATAATGCTTTCCTTTACAAATTCTACAATGGTTGCGCGTGCAAGCCTGAACTCTATGCCCTAATTGCAAACAGTTAAAACAACGTTGAGATTCTTGTACATGTTTTGTTCTTTCCCTAACAACCATCTTCTTAAATTTCTCACAATTACCTAATATGTGATCCGCATCACAACATGAACAATTTGAAGCTTTCTGAACTAGAGTATTCGTGCTCTGCAAAAGGGGTTCTGTACGATTTCCTGTTGCATGACTATTGACTGCGATGTTTTCTAAGTAATTGGACCTTTCTTCTAAGAATTCTGCAAACATTTAGAATGTAATGTCCCCTGAGGACGATGCTACACGCTTTTCCCATTCCTTAAAAAAAACTGAATCTAATTTTCTGGATAAAATTGGGACAATCAGGGGATCCCATGCATCGACACAAACTCTCAATGCACGCAACCCTATCAGATGATTTGTTGCGTCATCAATGAATTCACGCGTCGAAGTCTGAGAATTTCTCTGCGGAGTTGGCAAATCCAACAATGCATTAACGTGGTGTCGTTTCAACGCGCTTGTGTTCTCATACCTTGCTTTTAGCACATCCCATGCTAGCTTATAATTTGCATCTGATATCAGTAACGACCGAATTACGCGAGCTACTGAACCTTTGAGAGCAGAATTTAAATAGTAAAACTTCTGAACGTTGGATAATGCATCATTTGAATGAATTAATGAAGTAAATGTATCTCGAAACTTGATCCAGTCCCCATAATCCCCGTCAAATGATGGCAACTGAATCGTGGGCAACGTTATGGTAGGTTGCGGATCAGACACCGTACCCGGCGTACCTGAGCGACCCGCAGTAGCCTCTATTGATTTAGATTGAGCACCAGAGGCACTCTCAATATACATATTCCTCTACTTGAGCAATTAAATTAAAATACGTATTCTCAAACTGCTCTCTCTCTCTCTGTAATATGTATTGCTTCTAATCCCTGATAGTAGTTACTCAATTCTTGTTTGAATTCTATTAAATTTTTCATACAACGTTGTATATGCTTCTAATCTTTTACTTAGCGCTCTAACCGGTGTAGATGACCCAGATTCTTTAAAAAAGCTATTGAATCGCGTTAATGCCGCCTTTATCGTACCACGCTCGGCAATCAATGATTTTAGTTCTGCATCCGTCTTAACGTGAAATGACGCAGGAAGAACAAGGAAAAAGTTGGACTTCCTATTGAAGGATTCTGACTGGCCGATGCTTACTGCACCTGATTGTCCAGATCAGCGATCTAACTGCCCAAACTGTCCTCAGCTTCTGTCCTTCGTTGAGCCTCGGAAGAATCCTTTTCTTGTGATCTTCAAACGGTGATCTTCGGCAAGCTGATTCTGATGAATGTCCACAGTAATTGCTCACTTCTGTTTCTTATTAAATCTCGAACGAATCTTCAACGGCGACTTTCAACAACCTGGTTGCTGCTGCTGCTGCCTTGAAGTTCTTCTGAACTTGACACGTCTTATTACCTGACTGTCTCTTAACACTTTTCGACACGCACTTACAAGGGACCTCACTTAAGTGTTACACGCGGATTTTAATGAAATTTACATATGTGGTAGTTTTTCGAAAATTAGTTGACCCATATTTTTTTATATCTGCTGACATGCATGTTTAGGGGGTGAAAATAGCCCTCAAAGTTGGGGGTGAAAACACATTTTCTTTAATATCTCGCAAACTAGAGGGTGTAGGAGGGTGAATTTTTTTTTGAAACGTGTATTTTTGTGTAAGGAATTTAGTTTATTACGAAAATTTCGGGAGAAATTATTTATTTAAATAATATATTAAAAAATTGGATTTTTTTGTCAATTTTTTACCCCAAATGCCGTTCGATTTTTATGCAGATTTGTATACGTAAAATATGGATCAAAATGGGGGATACCTGTTTTTGGAATTTTTTGTTTATTGCAATTTAGCAATAATTATTACATATACAATTTTCGTCTACTTTTTACGGAGGAAAGTGTTGAGATTTGTTTTCGAAGAGGGTAAGCCCATTTTATGCAATCATTTTTCAACAAGTTTCAATACGTTTGTAACAATTGGATAATATTAGATGTTTATTGTTCCTTCGGTAGCCAGAGAAGGTCCAGCGGGCAGGTATAAATCCGCCGCTGTACCGATTGTCGTTGTACAGATGCAATCAACATGTATAAAGAATCGACATACGGATATAGAAATGCAACAAGAGTTTATATTTGACGATTTGACTTATGACCAAATCTTACCTTTTTCTGTCAATGAAGAGGAAATGGAACAAGCTTCTACTTAAAAATTTGTCAAAGTTTTCTTTCCGCGTGCAACAGAAAATACTGTTGCGCTCCTCAACTCATGAAAAGGTGTAGCAAGAAGGAGTTATGACGTGCAATCCCAATGTCAAAAACAGATTAAAAAACTGGATATATTAAAAATACCAAAACATGCCACACCATTTGTTCAACCATTTGGCGTCTATAGGTTTAAAATTTGGAAAAACTTTGGTCGAAAAATTTCTGATCCTTTGATCGTATTGAATGTAGATATAAATTAATTGTCATAAAAAAATAAATTTTTGAAATTAAAATAAAAATTAAAAGTTTTAAATTCTAATAAAAATAATAAAGCTAAAATGGAATGAATATTTTTGAAACTTATGTTATATAGTGTGTACAGTAATGAAATTCAACGAAGATATGCGTAAAATACAAATGCTGGACTCACCACGAACAGTTTATAGAAACTACATCAGTATATTGAGAATAAAACATAGTTTCTAAATCATTCAAGTAAAATCAACTGGGTTATTAAATTCATCAAGTACGACGCTGACATATCTATAACGGAACCAGACATATCGGAATAAATTTTTCTATCTTGGTGATGAGTGTTGATTATGTATCAGAGATTGTAATTTAATTATGAAATTTTTTAAATATAAGGTCATATCCAAATTTAATAAAATTATTATCTCAGAAATCTTATGTGCAAAATTCTTCCATATTATAAAACTGAACACATGTAATGGCTGTATAAATCTGGTAGTATCTTTTGGAATCTGCAATATTTTAATACTTCGATTTCTGCATTACCCTGAATACTATAACAAAATTAGCAGCTTTCAGAGATAACCAATCATTTAAATGAGAAACATTTTGGTTCAAATTATTAAAAGTTAAATAGCTAAACTTTACCTTCGGCTAAAAGTTCCATTGCCTATAAAAACCTACGTTCGGTACAACGTCGACTGGTACCGCGGTGGATTTATACCTGCCCGCTAGACCTTTTTTGGCTACCGATGGAACAATAAACATATAATATTATCTAATTGTTAAAAACATGGCAAATGATTGTATAAAAAAGGCTCACCCTCTTCGAAAACAAATCTCAAGACTTTTCTCCGTAAAAAGTAGACGAAAATTGTATATGTAATAATTATTGCTAAATTGCAATAAACAAAAAATTCCAAAAACACGTATCTCCCATTTTGATCCATATTTTACGTATACAAATCTGCATAAAAATCGAACGGCATTTGGGGTAAAAAATTAACAAAAAAATCCAATTTTTTAATATATTATTTAAATAAATAATTTCTCCCGAAATTTTCGTAATAAACTAAATTCCTTACTCAAAAATACACGTTTCAAAAAAAAATTCACCCTCCTACACCCTCTAGTTTGCGAGATATTAATGAAAATGTGTTTTCACCCCCAACTTTGAGGGCTATTTTCACCCCCTCAACATGCATGTCAGCAGATATAAAAAAATATGGGTCAACTAATTTTCGAAAAGCTACCACATATGTAAATTTCATTAAAATCCGCGTGTAACACTTAAGTGAGGTCCCTTGTTACACATCTAACTGTCCTATTAACTATACTGCACACCACTGCAATTTCCACTGTCTGATTGTTCTGATTCTTGAAGAATAGTTCCAATGTGATGAATCACTCACTGTCACCAATACACTGGCTATTCTATTCCCAAGTAAATGCACTTTCTTCTAATGTCTTCGTTCCTCCGTTTCTCATCCGGCTCGAAGGAGCAAAATTTAGGAAGCGGTCTAGTCTTCCCAGGATATTGCACTCCTTGTTGTGCCGTCTACTCGAAAGACCACCCAGTTGTGAAATTGGGAATCAAATAAATTAATGTTGATTCTGTTACTATGGTTTATTACTATTGCAGATGTGGTGTGTGTGAGTGTAATTGTGTGAGTGGGTGTTCGAGTAATTTTGTAATGTTACTTTATTTAACAAATGCTGGTTTGCTGCAATATCATGCAGCAGCTGTTGGTGATGTTACAAAACTCGAAGATACGCTTATATTCGCTTTGAACTGTTTCACTGTAATTATCGAAAGGAACTGAACATTTCTCGGAGCCTTTGTTCGTGGCCGGCCGCGGCCCATTTTTTGCCGGTCACACGGACTTGTTCCATCGACTCCGCGTCCACCAATAATTTGGCATAATTCGCTCTACATGACCATTTAAGGCAATATTCGAAGCAGCGGTTGTTAGTGTACGCGAATGAGTCACCCGTTCAACGAGTGGCCAGGAGGAACGCGGAGCCGAGGAGAATTGAACTGAAACTGACTGACTTGGAAAAACTAAATTGTGTACCCTCGTACCCTCCCTTCCAGTACGCCCTTAGCGCGTTTCATTATGGAAGGGGAATACGAGCGTCTTCGAGGTGGGCGAAGTTAAGACCCACGGCAAGGGTCCCAAGTGGTGACTGGTTATTGTCACTACTCTCAATAGTGACCATCTCTGCCATAAATCTGTTAGAAGGATACACTCTAACAACAGTCATTCGTTGAATCTTGTGCGGGTCGGATCGAGAGTAAAAGCTCCGTGTATCGTGGAGTAACGTAAAATATCCAGTGCAGGGCGAACTCCAATACAAACCGTAACACTATTCGCGCGAGACCCTGCACTATTCGAATAGACTAACACAGAACAACCAATGCAGGGCGGTTCCTAATACAAAACGCAAAATTATGTGAACGAGACCCTGCACTCCTCGAACATACTCACATGAGTAACCAGTGTAGGATGGTATCAAATACAAATCATAACATTATTCGAGTGGGACCTTACACTCCGCGAATAAGCCAGTATAGGATGGTATCAAACGCAAATCATAACACTATTCGGGTGGGACCCTACATTCCTCGAATAAACCAATGTAGGGTGGTTTCCAATACATATTGTAATACTATTCGAGTCGGACCCTACACTCCTCGAATAGATCGTCGTGGACAATCCTACGCAATGTGGATTATAACACGAATCGTAATATTATTTGAGTGAGACCTTGTGCTCCTCAGATCAACTAACAATCATACTCGATTACATACACACTTTCACCGTTCAATCACGACAAATATATATTTAAAAGGGTTTTTTATGCCGCAAGGCTCTTTCCCTTAAATCGTATCATTCGAGCCAATAAATTATTATGATTTTTCAGGCTCTAATTTGCCTAATTAATTTTTTATTAACCCTCCTCCTCAATCAACTTCGAACATTATTTTGAAACATGAAATTTCTCCATGTTGGAAAGATTTCCACTATAAAATAATATTGGCAACTTAATCTAAAATTTTCTCAAAAGTTTAATTTAATTTTTTCTTATGAGTAATTCCTTTTATTTAATTGTCGTAGATCGTTGAACTTAAGCTATCTGCTGCATTCAAATCAATGAATTTTATCTAATTCAGAGATATAGATGGTCTAAAAGTTTACGACACTTATTAGATTTTTAATTTTTTAACATGTTTGGAATGTCACAAGAAACAACTAACTAGGAATTTTAATAAAATATACTCGGCGCCCATAGGTTTAAATAATCAATCAATCAATAAAATATACAAAATGTAGTAGGTATAAATTGGAAAGAAAATGTGATAAAGGTAAATTATAATTAATTGGCTATAGGAATTGTTGAAACAATAGAAGCATTTGTGAGGTTCCAAGATTTATCATAAGCCTAACTGCATGTCATCCTAATTTTAGGAAAATACAAGGGGACTGGATTTGTAATAGTGTAACCAACCAAATAATCAATTAGAGCTATTTAAGAAATTGAGCAAGCAATGACTGATAATACGCACAGATCAATCTACTACCAATTGTCCGCTTTTCTTGAACGAGGAAAAATACGCATGTACTTGTAACCTCTGCATGCCCCTGTATCTGCAATTCACTTCAAAACTAAATTGACCTACATACCCTCGAGGCCCTTCGAGAGTTTTGCTTTGAATTACCTTGTGGTATTTAATGGCTAACAATAATAAACTGTTTCAAATAAGTTGAAATTTCGAGTATGTGTAATTCGAATTAGCAGGTTTGTGACCCCATTTCATATTGAATGAAGGTGCTATAAAACAAATGAGATTTAAATCTGTAGTTTTAAACAAAAAGAATAAATAGAATAAATCTACGAATATTGCAGTAATGGAACAGGATTAATTCACCTAACAAACTCATTGAACAATTACATTTGAAAATGCAGCGATAAAAGTTTAGTAAAGAAGCGTGATGAAGACAAGAAATATTCATCCGTCGAAAAATCCTTAAGAAACTGTGGTAAATCGTACGTTACGGAAAGGCAGCGCCAATGACCTTGACCTTGGCGTATATTGTCAAGTACGCTCTCATGAATGACCATTAGAAGGTTTTAGGCGTCGCCCGTTTTTTATTAAAAAGTTATTAGCATGTAAATATCATATAATAGATCGATAATGAATAGACTACACTTCTCCTCCTGCACTGCAATCCCGAAATAATATAATCTGTTGAGAATATACCAAATTATCGACGTATATCATTATTCGATTCATAAAGTAATCGATTGACAAAAGACTACTCAGTCATTGGTTTATATAAAACGTGAACACCGTCCTGAATATCTGTTCTGTTCAATTTATTATGTCGTTGCCATCGTGTTATAAACATCAGTTTCTTGTAATATTATTTTAATAAATCTTAGAATATTATTTGGCTTTACATCCTTATAATAATTCGTTGTCGTCTCTACTGTATAATCTTAACAGGTTATGGGCCCAGGTCCGAAACGACAAATTAAAATAATATTTATTAATTTAAAAATTCGTTGAATATACGTAAAATTTTCTTTTGTTCTTTCCGGACGTGACGAATTGTAAAAGAATCGTCGCCATTAAAACAAAAAGGGAATTCTGCAAGAAAATCGAAGAAGATGGCACAGATAAATACAATTAATTCGACAAGATTAGAAACGCTAACCAAGGATAATTATGATACTTGGGTGATACAAGTGGAAGCATTGCACATTAAAAACGATAACTGGTGCTATGTAAATGGTGAAAGACCATATCCAAGATCTCATGGCGATGCTGACGACGCAGCAACTCGAGCGGCCATTGCAACATGGAATAAAGAAGATCGTAAGGCAAAATCTGATTTAATTCTAGCCATAAATCCGTCCGAATTAAAACAGGTATGTGGTTGTAAAACATCCAAAGATGTGTGGGAAAAATTAAAATCCATTTACGATTCGAAAGGCCCCGCGCGTAAAGCAACATTACTCAAACGTCTTATTCAAACAAAGATGTCGGAAGGTGGGGACGTTAAGACACACATCGCTCAATTTTTCTATGCCGTCGACAAGCTAGAATCCATGGATGTTCAAATTAACGGAGATCTTCTTTCGATAATGCTTCTATATAGTTTACCCAGCAGTTTCGAAAATTTTAGATGCGCGATAGAATCTCGCGATGCACTGCCAAATGCTGAGCAAACTAAAATAAAAATTGTTGAATAATATGAAGCGCGAAATCAAGTCATCGTCAGTGAATCAGGCGCGATGTTCGCTCATGGCAGACGCAATATGAATTTGAAATACAACAAAAACAACGCATCGACGTCGCACTATGATAAGAATACGAAAGCATCCTTTACAAAATCATCTGTTCGTCCTAAATACAAATGCTCTTTCTGTAAGATTGTAGGTCATAAATACGACGGATGTTGTTCATTATTCGTCTCCCCAGCCTCCCAGGGATGTAAAAGCAAATCAGTGGTGCCTTGACAGCGGATACACGTCTCATTTATGCAAGGATTCCCGAATGCTGACAAATTCAATACCGACACGAAGTGATAGCAGGTTAGCAAACAATGCAACTAGTACGGTAAATGCAAAAGGAAATGTTCGAAATGTGTCGAACTTCTTACGAGCGTAAATAATATAAATAAAAGAATTCGATTTGAAAATACGCTGCATGTTCCAGATCTTAGAACTAACCTATTATCTGTAGCTAAGATTGTAGACAAAGGCTATCAAGTCGTGTTCGGCTCGAAGAATGCATACGTAAAGGACATTAAGGGAAATATCAAGCTAACTGCTGAACGTCAAGGTGACTTATTTATTCTGAAAGAATCCAGCGAACAAGCTAACACAGCCTCACAGAAGAAATATTCTGATACTGAAATCTGGCATCAACGTCTTGGTCATCTTAATTTAAAAGACTTACATTTAATGTCAAAAACTCAAGCGGTATCTGGATTTAAATTGAAAAATAATTCCGAATTTTCGAATTGTGAAATATGTATTGCACAAAAACTAACAAGTTTACCATTTTCATCTAGAGCTAACAGATCAAAGCACCGCCTCGACATAATTTATTCTGATCTCTGCGGACCAATGCGAGTAAGTTCAATTGGAGGCGCGCGATATTTCATGACGCTTATCGATGACAATTCAAGATGGTGTCAAGTATATTTTCTGAAAAGCAAGGATGAAGCAACAAGTAAATTCATTGAATTCAAGAACTTCGTCGAAAATCAGACAGGTCTCAAGGTGAAAGCCTTCCATTCAGACAACGGAAAGGAGTTTTGCAACTCCGCAATGGATCGAATTTTGAAAGATTTCGGAATTCAAAGACGTTTAACCATTCCGCATACTCCCGAACAGAACGGGGTTGCCGAACGTAAAAACAGAACGCTGATTGAAAGCGCTCGTTGTCTGCTGGCACAATCCGGACTTCCAACGCAATTCTGAGCAGAAGCTATTAACACTTCAAATTATATAAGAAATCGTTGTATTACTAAGAGTTTGGATAGACACACACCTTACGAACTATGGAAAGGTAAGAAACCTGATATAAGTCATTTTAGATCGTTTGGATGCAAGGTACACGTATTGAATAAAAATCCAAAAAAAGGAAAATTTGAACCCAGAACCATCGAAGGCATATTCGTTGGTTACGCAGATACTTCCAAGGGTTACTGTATTTGGATCCCGAAGGAACGAAAAGTTATCGTTGCAAGGGATGTGAAATTTCTGGATGGATTCGATGTGAATAATACTTATGAAGATTTCGTAAGTAATGAAACGACTAACGGTCGAACAAAACTTATTGATAACGATGACGACTCATTTCAAAACCGAGAGATAGACTTCATAACAAATGATAAAACGATAAATCATCGAACATCCGAAGATACAGCAGATGCTGATATTATAGCTGAAAATGAGGCTAAGGATGATGATTCTTCACTGCCTACAAATGAAGAGGACCATAGTTCACCACAAGTAAATGAAGATGTCCACGTTGACGACGAAGAACTACCGCTTACACGAGGTCCTGGACGTCTACGAAAAATTCGTACCGGGAAACTTGGTCGACCAGCCAAGCAATATCATATGAAAGGACCGGTTGTACAACAAAATCGGCCCGTGGCTGTTAGTCAAGAAGAAAGAAATACGGTCGACGATCAAGAGTGGTTCGATGCTCGGTTTGTCATGAACGCTTCTGAAATATCTTTTTCTCAAGCTGTTTCAGGTCCAGACAGTGATGAGTGGCGAGACGCAGTTTATGCGGAGATCAAGTCTCTTGTAAGTAACGACACCTGGACGCTCGTTGATAAACCTAAAGACGTAAAGGTGATCGGATGTCGAACAGTACTGAGAAACAAATACAAGGCAAACGGAGAACTGGAACGAAGAAAAGCTCGTATAGTTGCAAAAGGATTCGCACAACGTCCTGGCGTTGATTTTCATGACACATTTGCCCCAGTTGCTAGACTCAATTCCTTAAGGACGCTTATGGCAGTATCTGTCGAACAAGGTATGAAAATTTCACAAATTGATATTGCTACTGCCTATTTAAATGGTATAATGGACATACTAGTCTACATGGACATACCAGAAATGCTACAGGAGATGCTTGAGAGGATTGTCACGACCGAATCCGACGTTTATCTGATAGAAAAGGTTAAAATAATGTTAAACACACTCAAGAAGGGTAATAAAGTATGTGAACTCAAGAAGGCAATCTACGGTCTTCGTCAGGCAAGTCGTCAATGGAATAAACGACTTGATAAAGTTCTTAGGAAACTTGGTTTAAATCCAACACATGCCGACCCGTGCGTATATTATGATAAAGAAAAACGAATGATGGTATTGGTTTATGTAGACGATATCCTTGTAGCTTCTCGTAATGAAAACCATATTATTCAATTTAAAGAAGAATTAGCGAAAGTCTTCGAATTTAAAGATCTTGGATACCCTAAGTATTGCCTTGGAATTGAAACATCTCAAATCAGAAACGGGATACACTTATCTCAATCTGGATACATCCGTGACATACTTAAAAAATTCGGTATGACAGACTGTAAACCAGTGAAAACACATCAGGATACTAGTATCAAGTTGCATGATGCAACCGAAGATACGGAAGTAAAAGAAGAATTAAAACTACCATATCGCGAACTCCTGGGTTTATTCATGTACCTGGCAGAAGGAACTTGTTCTCTTACTGGAGAACGGGTTCAGGAAAAATAACGGGATAACGTGAGTTGGGGTGTAAATAAAAATGTGTATATTTTATAAAACAAAAAATCAACCACGAAAACCGATAATACACGAGGTGACTCTTACGACGGTCAATGGAGATCTGACCCCGTGGACAGACCCGCGAGGCCTCGCCAAACGGTTCCTAACGGTCGAAACAAAACACATGCGCTAACGCGTTAGGACACGTATGCCTGTTGAGGCCTCTAGAATTTTCCATCGAAATTACGCAATTATAATATCCTTCGCAAAACGGTCAAAAACAAAACACGCCAGGACACGTCTGCTTCTAGAACTTTCCATTGAATTGCGCAATTATAACATCCTCCCACCAATTGAGATGTACCACTGTATACACATCTCAATTCATACACGTCACGCACATACGAATTTTACCACAATGTTGCTCGCAAAACATTTCTCTTAGCTATAAATTAACCGGTCCGGTTTCACTACTTTTCTACCACTCCTAGTTACAAGATTCGGTTTTTCATTAGTACTACTCATATCATATTCATCACTCAGCTGATTACTTTCTAAAGTAGTCTTATATCTATCAGTCAACGCATCACCGACATTCGTCGTACAGTCACTGTGTCCGATTTCGAGAGGATAAATACGTTGTATTGGTCTCGTCATCTCACCGTCGGCTGTAATTAACCGCACTACACGCACATTATTATCTTTCCCGAAAAACACTTCTTTAATACGCGCTAAAGGCCAATCTAAACGTTTTACATTATCGTTTTCTACTAATACCACATCGCCGACACTCAGACGAAAATTATTTCTAGATTTACATTTCTTATGTATTAATGCGCCTAAATATTCGTTACGGAATCTCCGACGTAAATCTTCCTTCAATTGTTGCCGATAGCGAAATCTTTTGTCTAATTGACGATTCTCAATATGATCCAGATCTAAGACTTCAATTTCTTTTATCTCATGCAGGAACATTGATGGGGTTAGCGGTACTATATGTTGCTTGCTATCAGACATAAATGTAATCGGTCTCGAATTGATAATTGCTTCGCAATCCAATAAAACTGTAAGCATTTCCACATAATTTAAACAAGATTTGTTAAGGGTCCTCCGTAACAATCGCTTTAGAACTCCAATGAGACGCTCCCAAAATCCGCCCCACCATGCTGCTGTAGGAGGGTTAAATTTCCATTCAATTCTCTCGGTTGCTGCTATTTTGGCCAATTTATCAAAATCGATATTCTTAAACAAATTGTTTAACCCTACAAAATTTGTACCATTATCGCTATACACAACACTAGGTCTACCTCTACGCGCAATATGACGTCTCAATGCCATTCGGAACGAGGCCGTAGACAAAGACGTCACCAGTTCTAAATGTACAGCTCGAAACACGGCACAAGTGAATAAACAAATCCAAGCCTTTTGACCGCCCTTCAGATAGATAGGACCCGCGAAATCAACCCCCACTACTTCGAAAACGGCAGCGTCCCTTATTCTATTTAACGGAAGAGGCACAGGTACTGAATTTAAAGGCTTCGCGTCAAATCTACGACAATTGATACATCTATTGATGACTGATCTAATTATTTTTCGGCCCCCTAAAATTCAATAATTCTCTCTAAGTGCACTCAACGTAATCTCAACACCCGCGTGATTAAGTTGCTTATGCTTCTCATTTATAATAAGGTCAACTACACTATGCTTGCTTGGTAAAACAACGGAACACCGAAAATTGTATGCATCATCGCGCAATATAATCTTCGTATTTATGCGAATCACGCCCTCCTTATCTTTAAAGGCTTGCAAATGCTTAATACGCGCATCATTTATTCCCTCAGTCAAAATTCCCGATTGAATCAGCTTCATTAATATAGTTTCTGAATCCTTTATCTCTTCAATACATAAATCACCTTTTTTCCGCGATATCACTTTGTTTCTCTTATTGAAATAAAATCTTTTTATCCAAACCAAAACGCGTATAATCTTTGTATATTCTGAATACCCCATCGCGTACCAGAGCTTATTATTATTATCCAAACCCTTTCTAATCGTGGATAATAAAACTGTATCACTCAAATCTTTCAAGGCACTCTTTTTTAACTCCTTATTAACTTCTTCCTCCTGACATTGAATTTCGCTATCGGGCCAATTTTCAGATTTCATACGCAACCACTCCGGACCCTCCCACCATCTGGAAATTAACAATTGATCTACCGTACATCCGCGTAAAGGTAAATCGGCAGGATTTAAATGTCCAGGTATATGTCTCCACTGCTCGGAATTTGAGAATTCTCGGATTTCTTGTACCCGATTGTAAACAAAGGTAGTCCAATTACGGTTTCTACGAATCCACGTTATAACCGTAGCCGAATCACTCCAATAAAAAACATTCTTTTGCTCTACTCTCAATGTATTCGAAATCGCAGAAGTCAAACGAACTGCTATCGTTACCGCTAATAACTCTAACCGTGGAATACTCTGTCTCGCATCATTCGATTTCTTCCGTATGGGAGCAACTCTACTCCTAGCTTGAACAAAATTAACTTTTATACCAGAACCGCTTTCAACACGTATAAAGACAACCGCTGCGTACGCAATCTTACTAGCATCACAAAACGTATGTATGCTTACATCAGCTTCCCGTGAAATACTTCCAATTACACATCGCGGTATTTCAATCTTATTTAAATCTTTTAAACTCTTTACCCATTTCACAAACCTTGCTTTTATACCGTCATTAACTTCCTCATCCCATGATAAATTTTGTGCCCAAGTTTCCTGCAATAAAAGTCGCGGACAAAGCACTACAGGACTCACAAAACCCAGAGGATCGAAAATACGATGTGCCATTGAAAGTATGTTTCTCTTAGTAATTTTATCATCAAGACATTTATCGAAATCCGGCACGTTCAAAAATAAAAGATCACGTTTCTTATCCCACGATAATCCTAACACCGCAGTTCGGCCTTCGAAAGAGCCGTCGCCGTTATACTCCCACCCTCGAAGGTCAAAACTTGCCAATTGCATCACCGCTTTCGCATCGGAGACGAAACTATCTACTTCTTCCAACGAATTTACGCTTGTTACGCAGTTATCAACATAGAAACTTTCGGCAAGCTTTCTTATATTGTCTATTCCAAATCTTTCATTCAAATCGTTCTCTAAAAATTTAATTACATTATTTAAATGCATGCTAATCACGGCACCTAATATAAGAGGACTCGACGACACACCGAACACAACACGACAATGTCTTAAAACTACGATATCGTCCTTTTCATTAACCCACAAAAATCGTAGAAAATCTCTATCATTACGGTGAAGTGATATTTGTAAAAACGCCCGTTTAATATCAGAAATCACGCCTACATTACCTCTTCTGAAGCGTAGAAACATCGAAGGAATCTGCTCAATCAAATTTTCACCTTTCTCCAAGCACTCGTTCAAAGACGGGAAAGGATGATTCTTCGCCGATGCATCAAAAACGGGTCTGATCCTTGTCGTGCTGTTCTCCTTTACTACGCGTGCCGGTGTGGCAAATAGTTTCCCCAGCTGTCCTTTTCCTCTTCCGGTACGTACTCTATAATACCTTCCTTAAGCCAGTCCTTAAATATAGCAGCATACTCGTCAAACAGCCCATCGGTCCTTAATTTCTTTATCGTAGTTTGCAGACGGCGCATTGCCATGTTCCTATTATCATTTAAACCTGGATGGTTTTCCAACCAGGGTAACTTCACTTCGTACCGTCCTTCTTCGTTTTTACACACTGTTTTTAAAAAGTCTTCTTTTATTTCCTTTTTACGATCCTTTCGCGATTTAATTTCGACCGGGTCTTTGATTCCCAACACGTCTAGAGACCACAAATCTTCTACTTTTCGGCTATGTACAAACATCGCATACGTTGTAATGGCTGCATCCTCTTGTTCCTTGATTGGAGCAGTGGCTCCCATTACAGTCCAATCCAGGTAAGTTTCGACGGCCACTAGTCCACACTATAAAATGTGCCGCCTACCTGTCAACAGTTTACCTGCGACGTCTGCTCCAACCAGCACTGACACCGCCGCATCACTTTTGTCTATGTCGGAAATCCTGATATTTAGCGCATTGAGCTCACTTATCCACGGTCCACTTTTAACAACAGGAACTTCTTGACAAATTACATCTTGATCTAGGACGGTAAAATTACACTTATAATCCTCATCCAGATTACTCACACGGATCAGATACTTTTTATGATTCACTGTCCCTGATTTTTCACCACCGAAAAGTGAATGGTTCATCAGCTGTTCAGCTAATGGCTGATAATCTACTCGGGCCGCGGCCGTTTTTGTGATGTACGACCTTTGTGATCCTTCATCAATAATCAGTCGTACAATAGTTTTCTTGTCCTCGTTGTACAAGATTACCCGCAGTGTCTTTAAATAAATTTCCGGATCACTACTGACATTTGCGAGGTTTTTTTCCTCAATCACCTTTTCGGCACACTTATTGTCACTCTGTTTTTTAACCATATCCGGGCACATCAAGAGAACATGACCTAAAGCTATGTCCAATGTTAAGACAATTAAAACAAGCAAACTTTTGTTTAACCACGTTTTGTTTCTCTGTGAGACTCATACTTTTTGCTTGCTCACAATTTGCACTTTCATGATCTCTCGCGGAACAAAATAGACAAGACTTACACTTATTCTTTGCAGCTAATAATGCCGTTGCACTAGGAACGTCTTTATGTACACGGGGTTTATCCTTTCTCTGTCTTTGGTAATCCACACTATTCTTCTCTTTGAAACTGAATCCCTCGACTGCCATTGTTATTCTTAACTCATTCTCTGCTTCTTCTTCTAAAAATTTAATCAGCTGATTTAATTTATTCTTTGATTTATCTACTTCCCGTGTATCGTGCGACACCGAACTATTAAAAGGACTTCGCTGCCAAACACGCAATAATTCCTCTGGTAACGATGACTCTACGAGAGGAAACAGCATCGAAGCACATTTGTCCGTTGTCACACCGAGAGATTACAGTGCTCTTAAATGCGACTCTATCTTGTCATACAAACTTGATAACACCATATTCTTCCCCGGAGATATGGCATTTTGCAACACTAACTGTAAAAGTTCTCGTACATACACTTCAATTTGAATGTCCTCACGTCCGAAACGATTTTTTAAACTCGTTATCACTTTGTCGTAATTGTCCCCCGTCGGTGGAAAACTTTTCACTAGTTCATCTGCACGTGAATTTGGAACCATCGCTTGTATTAAGTATTGAAATTTATCCTCTTTCGCTATTTCTGCATCTTCGTGATTTTTCTTAAAGAGGCTCCAAAATTGTAACCACTCACGTACATTTCCTCCAAACTTGCACAGTTCAATTTTCGGCAGTTTAAATGTCTTCTTGACCTCACCGGATGGGCTCGGGGTAGTAACCGTCGACACTCCTTTCGCGGTAATGGATAAAAAATCCTCCTTGGCTAATTTTGCTGCAAGAAATTTAATCTTATATGCGTCCATATCTTGGTACTCTGACTCTATCACGTCATCAGTAGTATCTGGTGAGTCGAACAATAAATCCATGACATGCTTAGCCGTTTCCTCTAGATCTTTCATCTTCTCTTCAAGTATTTTGAATGCGATCTCAATTGATTGCGGATCAGAGCCTCTACCAAGCGCCTCATTGAACGCATTTACCGCACTCGTAAAAATTGCGCGCTGTGCGGTCCTTTTTCTCTTGATTCTGTCCATCCTGCCGTAAATTCACACTCACACGTCAATCACGTTTATCCAACACTACACTGAAAGTCCTGTCACGGTCGCCAAATGTTCTCTTACTAGAGAACGGGTTCAGGAAAAATAACGGGATAACGTGAGTTGGGTTGTAAATAAAAATGTGTATATTTTATAAAACAAAAAATCAACCACGAAAACCGATAATACACGAGGTGACTCTTACGACGGTCAATGGAGATCTGACCCCGTGGACAGACCCGCGAGGCCTCGCCAAACGGTTCCTAACGGTCGAAACAAAACACACGCGCTAACGCGTTAGGACACGTATGCCCGTTGAGGCCTCTAGAATTTTCCATCGAAATTACGCAATTATAATATCCTTCGCCAAACGGTCAAAAACAAAACACGCGCGCTAACACGCCAGGACACGTCTGCTTCTAGAACTTTCCATCGAATTGCGCAATTATAACAGAACTCGTCCTGATATTGCTCACGCAGTAAGCGCGCTAAGTCAATGGTGTACAAATTTTTATGTTACACGAAATGTGGAAAATCACTCATCGGATATACAGATGCTGATTGGGGAAACTGCGGCCTGGATTGAAGGTCTTATACTGGAACAGTTTTTTCTATTAGCCAACGCAGCTATATCTTGGGAGTCACGAAAACAAAGAACCGTTGCACTCTCGTCTACTGAAGCCGAGTACATCGCCCTTAGCGATGCTCCAAAAGAAGCAATTTACTTATCTAAATTTCTTTTAGATATTGGTTTGTCATCACTAGGGAAGGTGACTCTTCATAATGACAATCAAGGTGCTGCGAAGCTGGCTGTCAAGCCGGCTTTTCATTCCAAATCAAAACATATCGATATTAAATGTCATTTTATTAGACAGGCTTTGACAGATTACCAGATCAACCTCGTCTATACACCCACGGAAGAAATGATTTCTGATGTTCTTACCAAGGCCTTGCCGAGCAGCAAACATTCATTCTGCTCCAATGGATTTGGAATAAGAGACGCCGCTGTATTACGTACTCCAATTTGAGGGAGGGTGTTGAGAATATATTCCAAATTATCGACGTAAATCATTATTCGATTCATAAAGTAATCGATTGACAAAAGACTACTCAGTCATTGGTTTATATAAAACGTGAACACCGTCCTGAATCTGTTCTGTTCAATTTATTGTGTCGTTGCCATCGTGTTATAAACATCAGTTTCTTGTAATATTATTTTAATAAATCTTAGAATATTATTTGGCTTTACATCCTTATAATATTTCGTTGTCGTCTCCACTGTATAATCTTAACAGAATCTAATTGAGCTGGACAGTTTAATCTGTCTTAAAGACAGATTAGGTTGTGTTAGACTATATTATTTCAGGATGGGGGTACAGTCTCTTCCCTGACCTAAAGTACGAAGATAATTATTTTGAAATATCGTTTTTCAGAATATCAATTATTTAAAATAATTATATTCGTACTCTAGGACACGGGAGAGGTAAAGCACCTCGCCCTGCGTATTTGTATTATACATGGAACCAGAAAAATATCGGACACGTATACATTATGGTGACCATTAGCTATAGAGCTCGATTTGCTTTTTCGATTTTTTATGGTCTCACCCCCTAAAATTCTGACACTTGGTGAATAAATGATAATGTCAACATTTCAGCATGATTAGATGACAGGAATCCGTGCCGTAATCGAGTTGAAGTTCTCAAACAATATCTTTGTAGTCTTTTATTTTAAAAATATCAGTGAATATTTTGTCATAAAAATATAATTTTTTACACGTGTAATATTGCCGTTTGTATTTGGCTTTTCACAATATACACAAAATTATTAAATTTTAGCGTTAAACTTGATATGTAACGTAGTATTTGAACTACCGGAGAATGTGACTGCTGGGCAACTGGGAGCTGCCCAGTATTAGCACTTATAAATGATTTTTTTTAAATAGTTATAAGCAAAATATTCTTAATTGTAATTTAATTTACATCTTATATAATAAATAAATTAACCTATTATTAAATTGTACGCAGTTTTTAATATATATTTTTTGTTAATGTAGATTTGCACGCATCGGGATAAAGGCTTTTATAATTCTAAATTATTTGTAAAATGTCTTGTTTCTTCCTCATTTTTGATCAACAGACTATTACATTCAGATAGAAGTTTAACATCACGTTCAACGGTATCGTTTACGATTTTTTATATGAAATATCATTTTTCCGCAATGAAGGGAAAATATCATTTTCTAAGAAATCTGTAGGTATATATGGTACCTATTAAACCATTTTTTAGATTCAATAGAAATTAAGCTATCAATATTTATATTTACTTAATTTTTTACATGTTCTGGAAGTACTAAAAGTCTCTTTACACTGTTACTAGAATAGCAATACGCAAATTTTCCGGTCATTTATGGTACACTGTACCAGAGGACGTGGTATTATCCTTTTTCGATGAAATAATACCGTTGAACACAAAAAGGAAAATGATTGAGGCCCGAAAAATAACAATCCGGAACATTCAATAAAAAGACTATTAATATTTCCAGAAACCATACAGAATTATATAGATATGAATATTGATAGCTTCTTTTCTATTGCATCTAAAAAATGGTTTAACGGGTACAATATACCTGCAGATTTTTTAGAAAAAGACACTTCATTGTGAAAAACTGATATTTCATATCAAAAAGGTTTACAAATTACAACACATTTAAAAATCGTAAACGATACCGCTGAACGTGGTGTTAAACTTGTATCTGAATATAATAATCTGTTGATCAAAAATGAGAAGGAAACACAATATATTTTACAAATAATTGAGAATTATAAAAGATTTATCCTACTGCATGAAAATCTACATTAACAAAGAATATATATCAAAAGCTACGTACAAATTAATAACAGGATAATTTATTCATTATATCAGATATAACTTAAATTCCAATTAAGAATATCTTGTTTATAGCGATTTAAAAAAAATCATTTATAAGTGCTAATACAATCAAGACTCTTAGAAAATTTATCAACTTTTGAACAAGTTGTATAGCTCCTAGTTGCCCAGCAGTCACATTCTCCGTAGTTCAAATGCTACGTTACATATCAAGATTAACGCTAAAATTTAATAACTTTGCTAAAAAGCCAAATGCAAATGGTAGCATTGCACGTGTAAAAAAATATATTTTTATGACAAAATATTTACTGATATTTTTAAAATAAAAGGCTACAAAGATATTCAACGTTAACATGAAATCGTGCAAATTTCAAAACTTCAACTCGATTGCGGCACGGGTTCCTGTCATGCAATCATGCTGAAACTTTGACATTACCATTTTTTCCCCAAGTGTCAAAATTTTAGAGAGTGAGACCAAAAAAAATCGGAAGTCGAAAAATAAGGGCAACCCTAGTATACATACACCAATAACGATCTATGTCGTATCCGAAAATTTTTATATTTTCCGGGAATACTCCAGAGTGTGACCTTCATAAACTGTGTGAACGTCAAGATCACATTGAGAATACGTATACGCAGATTGTAATATAATAGTAATAATACATTTTTAATAATAACTTTTTAATAAAAAACGAGAGACGAATAAAACATTTTGACAGTCATTCACGAGAGAGACCTTTTAATATATGTCAAGGTTAAGGTCATCGGAACTGCCTTCCTTAAAAGTAAGATTTACTTTTGAAGTTTGCAGAACTACAAATTCTCAAATTCCTAATAGTTGTCTCATTTCCAAACTTTTTTATTTTTAAATTGGCAAATTTCCAAATTTCTACGTCTTTCAATTTCAGAATTCTGATATTTCTTATCGCCAATATCCAAGTTTTAAAATTTCCGACATTCTAAATAACCAAATTTCCAAATTTTTAAGTAACTTATTCTACTCTGAAAATTAGATTCTTTATGTGTAGTTATTATATGGAATGATGCAATGTAAATAGAAAGTAACTATAAAAATTGCAATAATGGATATAAGTACGACATTACGGACGCAATTTCAATGCCGAAAAATATCGAAGTGAGGAGTAAAAGAAAGGAGCAAGGAATAGGAAAAAACTGAAAGACTCCGATATATTATAAGCTATACAATTTTAAAGAAATATTAAGTAACAAACAGAAAAATTAACATTTATTGCTAATAAAAAAGACTGCTGTACTTATTTTGTGTAACAACTTTGTATTATTTCCTAGTATTCAACATTTGTAATTAAATAGACCTTTCATATTATCAATTTACCGAGTAATATTAAACGAAACGTCAATTTGTGGAAAATAATATGGACGTAGTACAAAATGCTGTATGATGAATATAATCATGTTTGAAGTAGTTGTGTTCAAAATGTTATTCAAGTTACGATACATACAGTGGAGGACAAAAGTATTTGTACACTTGAAATATAGAAATAAAAGCAACAATATTTTCTACATTATTAAGTATATTTAATCATATATAGCTGTCTATTATACATAACACTTACAGCAGCAAATGACTCAAAACCGAAGGCAATAACATCATACAGTAACTTGAAATAACTTGAAATTCACGAGACGATAAGAAATCGCCGAGTGTGCTGACTCGCGTACAATCAGCAACTGTGTCCGATTAAAAAATGGTCGAGCGTGTAAATAGCGGTAAATTTTAACCGGACACGAGTTTGATCAAAACGAATTAACGTTAAGACCAATGATTAAATGCATCCGAAACGAATGATGCCTTGAAAACTTTAATAAGTGCGTCCGAAACGTTGACGCAATGAAATTCTAAGTCCGAAACGATTGACTTATTTCTTTCAGTTCTAGTTTATGACCGAAACGAATGACTTTATATTTTTACTTCTTATGTCCGACCGAATGACTTGTTAATATTGTTCTTGACGCGACGAAGAATTTGATGTATCTAATGAGGCGTTCTCATTTTAACTTCCACGAAACGTCGGAAGTGGAAGGAAGCATGCTGATTGGTTTTCATTAGAAACGTTGATTTTCCAATCAACGTGCCCCTTGACGTTGGGCCCACCCTCTCTTGCGCCCTTAGCGCGCCTTTTTTGGAAGAGGGTGGGAAAAATACCGATAAGTACGGGAGGATCTTGAAGGTCGGCAACGCCGGGGTTTTTCCCTCCAGGTGACACGCACGTTGTCTAAAGTACCGCTACGAAAGGACCGAGGCCCGTCCTCGGTCCTTTCGGGAAAAACCCCGTTTATGACGGAAATAGTTATTGAAGACGAAACGAAAGTTAGAAATTCTAAAGGCATTGTTCGAAAAAATGTAAAACTAAATTGCCGGCGATGGCTAAAAACTGTCTTTCAAAAATAACTGTCAGTCCCGGACCCATCATGAACTATCTACGAAATCCTCCTCGTATTGTGTTCCGTCGCACGTTCGGAACACCGGGACAAAAGTATTCGTACATTATCATTTATGTTGATAAATACAACAGTTGCGGTGGCATCAGGACATTCTGATCAATGTAACCATTACAATAGTAGATGTTATGTTGGTTTAGTCAGTAGTAATCGTGGCGAGTACACTTTAGCACTAATATTTCCAATATAGGGGAAAAATGCAATGAAACAACATTAGAAGAAAGAAAAATTGTTATACGGTTACATGAAGAAAGTAAATCATATAGAAATATATCAGAAATACTAAAAAGAAGTCGATCGACTATACAAAGTATTATAAACAAGTATAAAGAAGAAGGAATATTGCGGAATAAAGAAAGAACCGGTAGACCCCGAAAATTAACTACGAGAGAAGAGCGTAAAATCGTCCGAACTATTAAAGAAAAACCAGATTTCAGTGCATCTGAAATTGCATCATACCTTAAAGAATATATGTTGAAGGAAGTTCACCCTAAAACAGTACGAAGAGTGCTGCATCGGGCCGGATATAACAGTAGAGTTACGAGAAAGAAACCACTCATAAGCAAAGTAAACAAAAAAAGAGATTAGAATTTGCAGAACAATACATTAATGCTAGCGATGACTTCGGGAAAAACGTAGTAACTTCCGACGAGTTAAAATTTGTTAAATGTATGTCAAAAGTATGGCGGAAAGCTAATACTGAATTGGATTTCAAAAATATGCAACCGACGCGACGATGAAACACGGAGGTGGAAATGTCATGGCGTTAGGATGTATTGCTGCTTCTGGAGTGGGCAATTTAGTGATAATAGATAAAATAATGGATAAACATTTATATTTAAATATTTTTAAAGAAAATTTACGAAATAGTGCAGATAAATTAGGCATTGGTAAAACATTTTACTTTCAACAGGACTGTGACCCGAAACATACAGCCTGTGTGTCAGTGGTTGTTATACAATACACCCCATATACATAGGTAAGAAACTCCTCCACAATCGCCTGACTTAAATCTTATCGAACATGTATGGGCGAAACTAAAGGAAAATGTGCGAAAACATGATATAACGTCGAAAGAACACTTGAAAAAAATATTAAAAAGAGAATTATGTAAGATAGAACCTGACTTCGTTAAAAATTTGGTGTTGTCAATGCCCGATAGATTAGGTGAAGTGATTCGCCGGAAGGGTTATCATACAAAATATTTATTTATAAAATTCCTGATAAAATAATCGTTGCAATAATTAAGTGTACGAATACTTTTGTCCTCTACTGTATATTGGAGTATACTAAAATATTTTTTTTCTTTGACATACATATTTCTTTTTGGATGTACACCAGTAAATAGTACAGAAATCCTTAAAGTGACTACAAATGATACATCTACTCTAAATTTTGAAGGAAAACGTATTAGGTGCTGACAAAATTTGAGCGGATTCATGGAATAACGTTCAAGTAATACATGCTGTTCCGTAATAAAGTAATCATTGTTCCCTTTTAAATTTTACTTTAATGTTTTTTAGGATTGTACATTTCATTAGTCTATAAAGCTTGAGTGTTGTTTACAAAAAAGAAATTAATTGTCAATTTAATCTCGCCATCGCTTTAGAAGTATTCTTCATTTCCCAGAAACTTTTCATAAACTAAAATAAATGATTGTTATAGGAAAACATATTCGAACTACAGAAAAGAAATGTGGAAGAACTTCTTATTAGATTTTCTTTATTCCTTCTGATGTGGTAGGGAAGCACTAAAGATTGTTCATTGTTATGTAACGGTATATTTACTTCGTCTATTAGCTAATTTAACGTTAGGACTACCAAAAGTTAAGATGAAGCTATTTCTATCAAAACCAGTCAAATTGATTGGATTTTAAAAATACGTAATAATAGAATATCTTTATAGTTATTGATTTATCACTTTCTTCCAAAAGGAACTCCATATTATGTAATACATTGTTGTTATTATTCATCCGTGTAAACGAGGATTGACATATTATATCAATTCCACATCAATAAGGACAATAGATATAGTGAAGAATATATGCTTTGATAACAAAAATATTAAAATAAATTTTCACTTCGAAGTTAAGTGATTCTTATAGTGTAAAGTAAATTATTAGCTATCAAAAGTTATAATTTGTTACGTTTCTTACACACGTAGTTTTTTTTCTGTAGAACTCTATTTAATATACGCGTTCATATAATATAAAAGAATATATAACATTCCGTTTCAGAAACTGAAGATCACCTTCATTTCTCGAGAAATAAGGCAAGCAGAAACAATAGTAAATTCTATTAAAATTTTTTCCCTTCCATATTTTTAAATTCCTTACTGTTTATGCAGGAAACACTGGACAGTAAATCTATGATCATTCTGTATATTGTACAATTAATGTTTAAATTTTCACATTTTATTTCTTATTTTTCATTATTTAACAACTCAAATATACTATTATCTGTACGGTTAATGAATTATGTACAAAGGCATGTTTGAGTTTTCTTTCAAATTGTGCTATTGCACTCTTGTACTTTCGAAACGTTGCCTTCTATGCTTAAACTAGAATGATTAACACAATTATTAACATTTTTTAAGTTTGTTAGTTATAACACATTTGAAATAACAGCAATTTCTGCTTAAATAAGCAACATTGTGAGAACCATCCATTTTCGTAGACGTAACTTGCATTTCGTCGCGTCGACATGATTGATTGATTGATACATGGACCTAGGAATTAAAAGAATAGAACACGAAGTCTCATCCTACACGAGAAGATTAAGCCAATTTATCGGAAGATTTGTGAATGGTCAAGTAATTCATATACCTTGAATTTGATTTGAAGTAGAGAGCTGAATATTATTTTTAGACAATAAAATTTTATGGAATAATTTCATGTTAAAAGCAAGATATCTGCAAGAAACGTATGGTGAAAATGAATGGTCTAGAAAGAGCTGAAACTTGTCGAACAATGTCATTGTTGGTATTAGAAAAATCTAAGATGCTAAAAAATATATACAAATACATACAGAAATGTATACAGTGTATATATTACGGGCAACGTGTTTAATGCATTTTATCAAATGATCTGGTATTCCGTAGAATGTCCAATTTTGTAGGAAATATATATTGTGGGAAAGTATTTCACAAGTGGTCTGGATATTTTATACATACATGTATAATGCCCACGGTTGGCAGGATTAGATTAGGTAAAGTTAGGTAAGGAGAGGTTAATCTAATCCAACATCTCTCTGGTTTAACCGGAAATGAGATCTATAATTGTTCTGTTCCACAAGGATTTTCGACTTTCACGTAGCTTTTTAGATCTTCCAACGTTACAAGTACATAGTGGCCCTTAACGCGTAACCTAACCTAACCATTGCCATCTAGGCATTCTGTACAATTGCCGAACATTTTATAGACTGACCGAAATTTGTTACAGGCATTTTGCACAATGTTTTTCCGAACGGGCATTCTACACAATGCTCGGTCATTTTACAAATTGCCTATATTGAACACATCGCCCGTAACATATACATATATACAAATTAAAACGTTCAAACTGTTCTTATATACATTTTTAATAACACAACAATAGAATTCATCGACTAATCATCGATTGCTCACCATAGGACGCACAGCATTACGTTTTCTTATTACTTACATAAACTTAGGCCCCGCACTTGTAGGATACATTCACATGTTCTACCATTCACGGACTGATGATTTCATTAATATAAAGACAGGTAAAACACATAAGCAAATGCAACACAAAAGAGAAAAAGAGAGAAAAAGACAGCTATTCTAAGGCTAAAATTATAACGTAATCATTTTAATATGAACTGATGTTCCGGCTATTATATTAGAAAAATAAAATAAACAAATTCCTATGAGAACAACAACATCACATTGTCCATCAGAACATTGATTCATCCTAAAACGCATTCACTGTAATGGGTGATATAAAGTCTAACCAAGTATAAGGCAACAAACTTGTCTGCTTGAATTACGATGTTGTAAACTGCTGCACTAATATTTAAATCTCTTTTTTAGGCATTATTATTATAGGAATTGTATATAAAGGAAGATAATCGGAGTATTTGGGGTAACTACGACTGTACACTTTTATATGTAAAAATATTATACACTTGTATTTATTGTAAATTACTATTAGATACATTTTAAACAAAAATAACATAATCAACGATGTGTTTGTCTCGATGTCCCTTCACCGACTATCAATTCTTTTGATTACGCGTTACTGCGTAACGAAACGCCATAGAACAATTGCGGATTTTATATATCGAACCCATTAACTCTTCCGCCAATTCACTGTTTTACAATTCTCTTCCGCCATTTCAGTCTTTTATATTCCTACCGTAAATCATTCATTCGGGTCGGTCTCGGCGGCCTCGCCCTTACGACCCTACATTATGGTATTATCATTTTTGTTGAAAATCACTATAATAACTGTCTTCTTCTGTCCCTTTGGTTTTGATATTTTAACGTTTGTCAGTATCTACCTACGACAAGACGAAGAAAAACTCTGTATTTTTTTTTATACTCCATCATTTGATTTCGATATATAGCGAACATAAACTATAATTGAGTCTGTAAGTAGATGTGTTAAGGAAAATGTGGCGAATGAACGTTTTTGTTTGGAATAAAATACGAAACAACTATTCAACTTCTAATTGATACTATTAGGAAAATCAATTATCTAGCTATAGCTGTAACCCCACTATTATACCTTTTCTAATAATTACATAATTTTCTCCCACTTTCTGAAAAAGTATTTTTTTTCCTTGCATGAATTGATTTTATTAAAAGAACGTAGATATTTATGAAGGAGTTGTATATGTGACTAGGATTATCCTCAATTAGATAAAAAAAAAGACTATAACATTGAGTAAATCCTACTTTTATTTAAATACTTTAGAAAATTTAGGTAAGTATTCCAATATGTATAGCAGTTTAAAAGTGATGGACGGGGCTTAGAGAAACGCGAAACTGTTTTAATTACGTGGCAGAGACAAACTTAATTCAATATTAAGGTGAGCATTTATAACATCGGTCTTTTTCATCGTGCGGTTCGAGTCTTTGATTATAAACAGTAGAATATGCTTTTCTAAAACTGGATGATGGTTTTCGTTGTGGCTAAAGTAGGCATTGGTAATCGTAATATAATAGAATGTGAGAATATTGATGTTATTAATTATTATTATTTCTTTATAATATCATGCATCTGTTTCTTCGGTGATATAAATGCTATACTGTTGTCAAAATATACATTAAAATATTTACATTAAAATAATATGTATTTAAAAATAGATGTAATCTGTAAATTGACGAATAATTTTCCTCTGATTTGATTAAAAACATCTACGATAACTAATAATTAATGAAAACATGCAATATTAATTCACGGAATTATTAAATTAAGTTATAAAATTATAAAATTAAATTGACAATTAAAAAATTATAAAACCAACAGTGGAATTTATAAAAGTACGTAATGTTAATTAATACAAATAATGTCCTCTTTAACAAAACAAAAGTAAACTGATCTTGAATAAATACTTGTTCATATGTTCTAATGAAAAAATTAATGAGCATCAATAGTATTTCTAAAATGTTTCGAAAAGCTATTGTAGGATAAAATTAAATGTAACACAAGGTAACACAAAAAATAAGGATTTAATGATAAAAAGAATCAATGATGAGTCCGCGAGGTCGCAGGTTACAATCACGCCGAAAAAAGTCTTTCGATGACGCCGTCCGTATCGCAAGTCTCCTTTTTCCGCGGGAAGAAACAAACAAATGCCGCTCGCAGTTTGCATGACAACCCATGCAGAGCGCGCAGCCGAACGTGTCTCGACATCACTAACGGGTGGTCGTAATTTTAGGCACCACACTATAAAATGTTTGACCTTTGATATTGAAATGATCCAGTCGTATATTGTTTCTTAATAGAAGAAATTAATTAAATCAATCTCTCAAGTACTCTTTTTTTTTGTATGTATGTTTGAAATTTCTATTTGTACAGTAATAAAATCAATTGCGTTCTTAAATTCCACTATTTGTGGTTTGTCTTTGAATGTCATAAACGAAATTTAAAAAGTCGATGGCATTTACAATTTTCGAAATTAAAATCTTTTAAATTAAGAATGTAAGAAAGCTAAGAGAGCGTTACTTTCGTGACGTAACATTTTGTCAAAAGAATTGACACCCCAAAGGTTCAAATTAGTATTTATATTTTAATTGGGATCGAAACATTATGTCGCGACGATAATTGTTCCCTAATACCTAACTGTAATTGCATCGATTGGTTGCTACATGTCGGAGGATCCACGTACAAAGGAACTTGCATGCAAGAGATTCCTGTCCTCGACGATCGATCAAACATTCCGAATTTCGGTCATTATCCTGCAATGTTAATCGTTCCATAATTATTTTTCCAGTAATTACTTGAAAGGTAATTAGCCAGTATGCAAAATCTGTCATACAAAATCGTAGTTAATATTATTTGCGCCAAAATATTATTTCGAAATTGTCACGTTCTAATTACTAGTGCTGGCGGTCATTTATGACTTATTATTATCACGTCTAAATACAATTACAAATGATAATTCCGCGACAATTGACCTCGTAAATAACGTTGAACTCTATCGAAAATCTATCGGTTGTTGTCCGATACGTTAAATTTCGTGGCGTGCCGCGGAAATCGTGTTCAGGAAGCAAGGAAGGAAGGAAACGCGGAACACGTTTCCAAGAGGTACAAAATTATTTTATCCTGGACAGGATCGTTAAATTGATACACGGGTCGGATTGTGAACGATATAGACGACCGATATGCACCAGTTCTTGCACTTTCTCGAGCGCACGAAACGAACAGTTGAACTATTAAATCACGACAAAATGATTAATGAGATTGTGGAAACAGATGGACGGATGGTGCCTGTTAGTTTCTACGTATTTTGTTAACGTAGAACACACTTTGTCGAGGTACAGAACACGTAATGGAGATCTGATGTTGGTTGATTTGAAACAATCTTTAACCATTTGGACTCGAGAAATAATCATTTGCTGACTAGTTTAACTTATATGTTGATTAGTTTAACTTACGGAAACATATCGAACTGGGACATACCGATTTTAATGAAACTTATGTAAAAGATAGTTCTCAAGAAAATATTTGACACATATATTTTTATATCGGCCATCGTGCACATTGAAGGGGTGATAATAGCCCTCAAAGTTAAGGGCTGAAATCATATTTTTGGGAATATCTCCGGAATTAAAGGAGATAATTGGAAGCTTTTTTTTTCAATTGTTGGCCTTTCAATAGGGAATTTTTCTGTAGAAAAAAATTGTAATAAACTTTATTTGTTCAAATAATACTTGGAACATTTATAGTTTTTGTTTAAATTTTTTTACTAAACGTTGAACTATTTTTTTGCAACTTTGTGTACGTGAACTATGAACTAAAATAGAGAATACGTGTTTTTGACATTTGTTGTTTTTTGCAATGTTTATTGGATATATAATTTGAAACCACTTCCTGTGATTGCCACTAATCAGCATTTTTATTCAAAATATCATAATTTTTACAATCTTTTACAATATTCTGAACATAATATACCTCCTCATATGCCGTTAAGTGATTTTTCAATAATTATTGTAAGCATCGCAGGTATGAGCGTGACACAGTTCTGATCACCGCCGCAAGGAACATAGGCTTTTATGGCCGATATTATTAAAAAATAATTTAATTTAATTTCTTTTCTTCTTAATTTCTTAAAAATCTCAAAGTTTCCAAAAGTTCTAATGACGACTTTACGGCCGTAAAAGTACAATACCAGTATTGGCCATAAAAGCCTATGTTCCTTGTGGGGGTTATTAGAACCACGCCACGTTCATACCTGCGATGCTTACAATAATTATTGAGAAATCAATTACCGGCATATGAAGAGGTGTATAATGTCTAGAATATTGTAAAAGATTGTGAAAATTATGATATTTTTAATAAAAATGCTGATTGCCCCTCTTCACAGGAGGTGATTTCAAATGATATATTTAATAAACATTGCTAAAAACAACAAATTCGAAAAACACGTATCCTCTATTTTAGAATATAGTTTACATACACAAAGTTGCAAAAAATAAATCAACATTTAGTAAAAAAATTTAAACAAAAATTATAAATTTTCAAAATATTGTTTGAAAAAAAATTAAGTTTTTTAAAATTTTGTTATGCAAAAAAATTCCCTATTTAAAGACCAACAACTGAAAAAAAGAGCTTCCAATTATCTCCTTTAATTCCGGAGATATTTCAAAAAATATGATTTCAGGCCTTAACTTTGAGGGCTATTATCACCCCTTCAATGTGCACGATGGCCGATATAAAAAAATACGTGTCAAATATTTTCTTGAAAACTATCTTTTACATAAGTTTCATTAAAATCGGTGTGTCCCAATTCGATATGTTCCCTTGTTAGAGTTACCAGTAATCAGTCACAAAATAATGGTACCAATTTTGTTACACACCGCCACTTTCAACAGAACACAAATTGTATGAATAGCATAAGTCAAGTAAAAAATATGAGTTACTTAAAATATTTGTAAATAAGTTTTTATAATAAAACATTATTTTATGTCAATGAAGTAACATTTAACATATACATATTTGTAAATGGAAAACATACATGTTTTGATAACATATGAAACAAATATTACTTACAAATAAAAATTGTTGGGTCATTCTATGTCAAATCGATCACTTTTTGACCTTACCATCTAGGATTTTGTTTTAATCAAAGTATGCTACAGTTCACGTGAAACTAAGGGGGGTTTAAGTCATCATGTTGCCGATTTCGACTTTGTTAAGAAATAAAAAGCCTAGAAGTTTCAATTTTTGCTTATTTTGGTGAAAACAGGTTTCACTTACAAATTGTTTTCTCAGAAATTACTTGTTGGATTTAGCTACATTTCTTTGTCTTGTTCATAAAGGATTAGACTATTACAAAATATTTTTTTCGACTTCGTCGATTTGTTTTATAATATCGAAAAATTTAAACAAATTCTTTTTTTGCGTCTTTTTCAATGAAGTGCATATAGGTAAAAAAAAATATGGTCATATTCCTCGAAGTTTTACCTTTCAAATCCGCCCTTCAGAAGGACGGAGATTCGAAAATTGATGTTACAATAAAATGGGAAAGTACGAGGTGTACCTCCGGTTCAGGTAGGTGAATCGTACGCTCGGCTACGTATGATCGGTTGTTTTATGTATAATATCATTGGTCTCAAAGCAAATTGGGAGACCTCATATATGTCTAAATGATTCTGTTCTTGCCCCGAAAAGTATATTAGTAACCATTCTTGGCCAATCACACATTTTTAAATTATAACTTCATTTAGAGACATTACTTCCTATGTTTATTATTTATGTTCTACAAAAAAGGCGTAATTGCTTAACGGAAACCGTGATAAAGCGGTGGTTTTCTTCTATCTAATGGGGTAAGTAGGGGTTACGATCAAAAGTATGGAGAGGATCGTTGTGTGGGGTGGACTTAGGAATTGTAGGAAAAAATATAATGACAACTATTTCATTACACTAAACACAGAGCTATCATTATGAGCAAGTCTTACAGCATTTCTTTATTTGATAATGACACAAAACTGTAAAAACTTCTAGTGCCTGTTTTGATAACCCTGTTACAAAGCGAGCTTGTGAATATGTAATCAGTATGTTTAATGTATTCATTTTGTATTATATAGTTAAAAGCTGTGATTAAAAAAGTCGATTCTGTCCATTCAAATAAATCTTGGGGGATGGGAATTTGATTTTCTAACAGTCTTTGTAAGCTAGTGCATATTGCAAATTTTGTAATGCTCTCTCCAATGCCATCAGATGGTCGATTACCATGAGTTGTTGAAATAGAATGCTATTTTGTAGAAACATCGAAATCGTTCAAATGATTAGTTAAATTAATAAAACTCTTTTGCTTTTATATTGCGTAGCTGTCCCGTCAGACATGTTTTCTACAACTCAACAACTTTTACTATTTTTGTTAAATTCGCATGTACTGATGTACTGAATTTTTACTATTGATGGAGCAAATGCTATCTTTGCCTTTCTACGTAAACTGGTTTATTGATGTTTGGTTGTCTGATGTTACAAAAATTCTGCCTTAAAACTATCGATTTGTGATTTTTATAAATGTTCGACTGTGGGCGTGTGTTGGGAGGTGATGACTAAAAATAGGGTGGGAAAATGTCGCTGTCCAATCATAGTTTGTGGATGATGTCGGGGGTTGTTCTGCCCTTTCCTCTGGGTACGTTTTGTAGAAAAACCCAAGTTCGCGTGCAGGTAGTATGTACCGTTTGAATGTTTGTGCCTATGGTTTTATGATGTGTCTATTGCCGACGTCTATGAAAGCGAAGTAAATCCTGAACCGTCATTTAGTTTTTTCCTGAGCATAAATATTGAAATAAAATTAGAAATTCAGAATTAGTAAAGGACCCTTCCAAGTTGTAAATAACTGTGGTCTTAACAATTTTATTATTTTCAAACCGATTACCAAACAAACGGATCACACTTATACTTTGGGATTAAATCTAATATGACTAAAAAAGTGTCATTGGCCAAGAGTGGTTACTAAAATGCTTTTCGAGGCATGAACAGAATCATTTACTCATATACGAGGTATTTCCATGTTGCTTTGAGACCAATGGTATAAAACAACCGAGCATAATAGCGGGGCGTACGATTCACCTACCTAAAACGGAGGTACATTGCGTCCTTTTCTAGTTTATTGTGCGTCAATTTTCGAGTCTCCAACCTTGATGGAAGGGCTTATTCTAAAGGAGAAACTTCGAGGAATATGACCATATATTTTCTTTAAATTTAAAAAATACGCCTTATACACCCCTCATTGAAAAAGACACAAAAAAAGTTCGTTTAAATTTTTCGATATTATAACATAATCCTTTATGAATAAGACAGAAAAATGTAGCTAAATCGGACGAATAGTTTCTAAGAAAAAAATTCGTAAGCGATGCCTGTTTTTGCCAAAATGGCAAAAAATTGCAAACCTTGAAGGCTTGTTATTTCTTAATAAATTCGAAACCGACAAAATGATGACTTAAACCCCCCTTAATTTCGCGTGGACTGTAAGATACTTCGATTAAAACAAAATCGCAGATGGTGACTTCCAAAAGTGATCGATTTGGCGTAGAATGACCCTAAACTTTCTTTATAATGTACCGATCTGGTGCTGTTTCAAATACGTAACTGTTAGATGGGATGATATGAAAAACTAAATTTTTCGATAAATCTTTATATAAAAATATGATGATATAATCAAAATGTATTTATTCATATTTTTCAGTTGTTACAAAGGTACCTCGCTACAATATTTGCCTTAAAATAATGAAAAAGTAATAAATGTGAATTCAGAATATTACTTTCAAACCACCTTGGGTTAGTATGAAATCACAATAGAAATAATATTTTACTTCATTTTTTTTACTGAACATGTTTAAAATTTTGACATTTTATTATTTAAAATTGTCCTGTTCAGCAAGTCAGTGATGTAGTTACATTCCAAATTTTATCTAATTTTGTGATTCAAGATTCAGCTGAGGACACCTTATTTTAATTTCCTAAATTGGTCTTTTTGTTTTCTACAATACAGCAATAAAGAATGATACATCCATCTTCAAAAATACTAAATCATCTTCATACGTTAGAAAATATGAAAAATTCAAATAGCATCTATGTACTGAGTTTCTGTAAATGCACTACGATTTATTTAAAATGTTTCCTGTTACAACCAGAAACCATTTACAAAAGTTGTGTCACAATGATGCTTAAATAATATCTACAGCTTACTCAATTCAGTCAAAATCGCATGAAAATACGATAACAATTATGCAAAAGCTTATACAATAAAACAAAATTTAACATAAAATCATCTTTAACAAAAAGCGTGTTCCATATTAGCAGGAAAATAAGTTGATGCAATTTTTCACTTTTTAAAAATTATTATCTATTTAAAAAAGAAATTGTTAAAGTATGCGACACAGTTAGTTCGTAGGACACTTCAATAGCAATTATGCAAAATAATCAATAGGTATTGTATCAGTGCATACATTATATAAATAGATATATATGTATTAAAAAAATGGCATAGGTGTAATGCGACATCAATTCGGTTACTTTTTCCCCTCGATATCTCAGCTTTTGTTGAAAATGAACTATACTGCACTTCACTTTAATTGGGAGGCGATGTTAGTTTTTAGTAATTTTATTTTTCATTTTTCTTTCATTTTACTCGAGAAAGGTCGTTCTTAATACAGTGTTACCGCGTGGGCAAAATGATCAATTTAAATGTTGAAAGAAGCTTTCGTCGTATGCCCACTTCACACGCTGAATTAACGACGAATGAATTATTGGAAAAATGGATAGTGAAACACTGGTATTAAATATAACACTTAAAGTATTTAATGAAAAAATCACAAATAAATTTAAAGTATTTTGTTTTACAAATGTGTCGGACGGCAACTTAGAAATGATAAAATGATGTTGTTTATATGCTAGTATGTTTGAATCTCTTTCTCTCGCAAAATATTTCTTCCGAAGTAAACTTTATTTGGTAGTGGGGTAGTTTCTAACGATGCTTCGGATTGGTTAGTTAACATTTTATACATTTTTTGGAGATGGAACCTACTCCGTGGGGACTACCGTTAGACCCAGGTACGGTCTCTGGAACTTCAACTGATTAAAGGCAGTAATAATTATAAATACTTGGGTTTTTCCCAAACGTGTAAAATCGGTGACCTTTTTTATGGCCATATGAATATTACAGGTAATAACGTTATTTAGTTTTACTATTTCTTAAAAATTTTACTTTTACTGCCTTGGAACATGTTTTCTTTGAGATATGATTTTAAATTGCTTTAGTTGAATATTAAATGTTTCCTAAATATTTTGAAGGGTCACAAGTCACCAAACGAACTGTGAATTTTTGTTCGTTTCTTTTGTTACTCAGTAACATACAGTATTTTCATTCAGTTTAATAATGATTTTTGAAATTATAAATTGAAAATTATAAATAAATTCTTATTTTGCAATTTCCTTCTTGAGGTCACATTTAAAAAAATCTGAAAATTTGATTATTGTATTCCTTAGAATTTTTTCCCGAAAACAGCTAAACACCATTCTGGTATCTTTTTTATTAACGTTGAAGTAAGATGTTAAATATAGGTAGTATTTGTCACTTCAGGTAAATAGACTTTGCAGCCCATTACATAGACGCTATTATGGTCGTTTGACTACATCGATATTACTCTAATTGTTTTAACGAAGTCAATAAAATCACGGCTCGTATCGGCTCAGTTATTTTTAAATACAACTTTCAAATACAACCGTCGCTATTTTTATTACAAACAAGTTTAAAAATTTATGACTGTTCGGTATTATAAACTCGAAGAGAGAAGTGCTTAACGTACTCTTTAATATGGAATAAACAGGATACGCGTTTAGAAGATTAAATTTTTAAATCTAAAAAATTTAAAGTTCCAAAGTGGAAAAGTATTAAAAATCATAAAATCTCAAATTTGTTTATGTATGAATTTCATAATTTTCAACATTAAAAATTCTCAAACTTAGAAATTTCCAAATTAAAAGATTTAAAGTTTCGCAAGTATAAAAATGTTTAAAGTTACAAATTAAAAAATTAAAATATTAGAAATTGACTAATTATGAACATTTAATATGCTCAACTTTAAAAATTTTTACAATCAAATTCCTAAAATAAATTTACAAATTCACAGACAGTCAAATTTTCAAAATCAAAATTTATCAGATTTCCAAATTTTCAAAATGGTACATTTGTTGCGGGCGTTGATGGAATTCGTGTAAATCACACTTGAAGGAAAATTGATGAATATCCAGACAATTGCATAGTTTATTAGACTTTTGGCTTCGTGAATTTACAAACAGATGAATAGCGACTACAATGACGCGAATTATCAAGCCGCAAGATTATCGCGTAAACGAACAGAACTTCTAGTCACGAATGCTTTCAACTCGATAAGAACAAAACGAAACACAATAATACTTGGATGGGCGTGAAATGTACTATAGTCAGTGTTGTTTACTGCTAGGTAAAGGTGCCGGTAGGCACCGTATTTGTAGGAGTTTTTGAGCAAAGGAGGGAAAATTCAGCCGTTAGATTCGAAAATGATCGTTGCTAAACGGATTATTATGGTCAACACAGGTGATCTTGTTAGTAGAACAATAAGCTATAAGGATTTCACGGTTTGTTGATTTCTTATCGACTCATCGTATTCCCGAACAATATTTCTAAACGTTCAAACCTTCGTAGAAGAATCTCTTTATGTATTTAAAATTACCATAGTTACATGCAATGCGATATAATGAGAGTCAATTAATCGATGCACCGTCTAATTATTAAAGGTCAGGATTTTTTGTCACGTAACTCTAGCTTTGCAAATATGTATAAAGTATAATAATCAAATATACTATTAGGTATATTAAGAAATATTAAAATTATACTAACGATAGTAAAGAACGAACATTGTATCTTTATTTTTGTGCCGTATTAAATCACGGGTGGTACTAAAAATTGGAAAAATTTAATTGTTATAATGACTAACTATAAAAGTGTCGGAAAAGTTGATCATTGATTAGTACATCTGTATGTAAGTCAGTACATTAAGTAGTTATACTTAATATATACAAAAATACATGTATATATTGAGAAGTCGATAATCGAGTTCGTGCGTCGATCGATTACTTGCGAGATACCGCTCGATTGTGATCGGACCTTTGTGTGTTAAAAAAAATCGATATACTTCTTTGTCGTTGTTTTCCTGTTAATAATAATTTTTCACACGTATAAAAAAATATATTGGGTTTGTATCGTCGAAATCTTTCCAACATGGAGAAATTTCGTGTTTCAAAATAACGTTAAAAGTTGAATGAGGAGGAGGGATAATAAAAAATGAATAAAACAAATTTGAGCCTGAAAAATCAATAATAATTTATTGGCTCGAGTAATGTGATTTAAGGGAAAAAGCCTTGCGGCATAAAAAACCCTTTTTAGATATATATTTGTTGTGATTAAACGCTGAAAGCGTGTGTATGATTGAATATGATTGATAGTTGATTTGAGCAGCACACAGTCTCACTCAAATGATGATGCGTTTGTGTTACAATCTACATTGCGTAGGATTGTCCACGATGACTTATTCGAGGAGTGTAGGGTCCCACTCGAATGATGTTTTGTGTAACCATTCGTTTGAGGTTACTCGCGTCGCGAATTGACCGCACGGAAATTTTATTTTCCGTGACACGAGGTTGTAAAGCTCGTGTCTCGTACGCTTACGGATTTTCGCGACGCGCTGCTCTGCCGAACTAACATTAGAGCAGTAGTTCAAATACTAATTCCCTTTCGATCGACAAAGGGTGATTAGTGATGTCGAGATATTTTTAAAGTTCCGAAATGATGAACTTTCGTTGAAATCGATTGATTCTTTTGAAGTCTCGAGATGGTCGACCTTTTGTGAAATTAGATGTTGTCGGTTCGGAAAACTTGTTGTATCTAATCTTGCTCTCGATCGTCAGAGCAAAGGAGCCCTGGCGAAAATTTGGGAAATGCGCTGATTGGTTTTTCTCGATTTTGTAAATTCCAATCAGCGTTTCCCTTGACTTTCTCCCACTTTTCCGTTACGCCCTTAGCGTGTTTCGTTTTTAGGAAAGAGTGGGATGGTACCAGGGCGTACGTGAGAAATCCGCGAGTCCGGCAACACCGGGGTTTTTCCTCTGGGTCTCAAGGCCCGATGGCCAAAAAGTACCGTAACGAATGTACCGTCGAAATTACCCTTCGGAAATACCAAGTTTATGACAGGAAATGGTTATTGAGGACTAAACGAAAACTAAAATTCTAACTCTATTGTCCGAAAAAAGGTAAATGATTTTAACTACGCACGAGGAAAAAGTCTTTCTCAAAAATAGCCTTTGTCGCGAACCTATCATAAACTTTCCAAGCGAAATCCTCACGTACCGTGTTCCAACGGTTGGAACATTTTGCGTTCTTTACCACCCTACATTGGCTTATCCGAGGAGTGTAGGGTCCTACTCGGATAATGTTATGTTGTACGATCTTTACCACTCTGCACTGGCTTATCCGAAGAGTGTAGGGTCCCACTCGGATAATGTTATGTTTGTGTTCTTTACCGCCCTACACTGGCCTATTCGAGGAGCGTAGGGTCTCGCTCGAATAGTGTTGATTGTGTTTGGAATACAGCCTGCACTGGATATTCCACGTTACTCCATGCCGCATGGAGTTTATATGCCATTCCGCGATGCACGGAGGCTGTACGTTATTCCGCGATACACGGAGTTTGTATGGTATTCCGTGATGCATGGAGGCTGTTCGTTATTCCGCGATACACGGAGGTTGTACTCTCGATCCGACCCGCACAAGGCTTAACGAATGACTGTGTCTTCGATATACAAAAATTGGCCCGAACACCCTCGCACATCAGTGGGTGATGGTCAAGAAAAATCTATCCTTGTTTTTGAAAAACCGAGAAAAAGAATGCATAGCCATTAGCCGATTTATGGCAAGTTCATGGTGACGTTGGGACCGGTCCGAACGGGACTTGATATACAAAAGGGTCCTCGGTGACCCGTATTTCGAGGTACCTAGCTATTGACTGTGGTCTACGCGTCGAACCACTCAAACCCTGTAATAAATTCTTTCGTCGCGGCAAAGGTCGGTGTTCGCGACGGAGCAGGGTTATTTAGAACTGCTTTTTGAATGTTCATGACTCAAGTTTAATTAATAAATTTTGAAGACGTCCTTCCAAGTCGTTTTTTAAATAATAAATTCATTTAGTTTTTTTAATGTTACTGTGTTTTTGTTTTATAGTAAATGTTATTCCCTCCCCATGTTCCATCATCTTCATGTTAATAAAAGTTTTTTGCTCATAAATTTTTTGTTCGTGATATTGATATACAAGAATGATAATTTTCGATACCAATGATCAGTAATGCTGCTGCAAAACCAGATTAAAAGCTAGCAGTATGTTCAATTTGTTCTCTCTCGTTTATGAAATCAAATGTAACATTTGTAACTTATAATTTTGTATATTGAAATAAATCTGGGTGTGTAAGAATTTGGCTATGTGCCCTTAACTATTTAATTTAAACTTGTACGTATCGTAAGTTTTGTCACTAAAAACCTGGGAATAGAAATTTGATTATTATAAAATTATTGTCATTGGCTATGAATAGGTTAGTAAAACGTTTCTGCAACTATAAATAACAAAATTCAGGCTGCAATAAAATCTCCGGATATAATACAATTTACTAAAACAATAGGTACTTATGTAGTGTAATACTCTTTTATTCAATCCACAATAATATTGAAGTGTTCAGTACGTTTGCCCGTTACAAGAGCAGCTCTATCTTTAACAATTTATAGCGAGTTCCATAGAAGTAACATCAGAATGACAGTTAAGTACGTTACAGAGAAAATTGGAAGAAATAAAACAGCAATTTCCTTGAATTATTAAAAATAAAATTTTGATGCTGAATTTGCAAACTTGGAATATACTTGCAAAATTCAAACATATAAACTACTGTTTGGACTTGTACGTTTATAGAAGAACCGTTACATTGTAAACAAAAACGTGCAGCACAGGCACAGGACATTTTTTACTTTAATTTATTACAGTGCACCATAAACATCGCCAAAAAGCTAAATAAATTAAGTGGTACTAGAAATCTAACGCATCTGCAAACCATAAGGAAGAGTCATGGAGTGCTCGACCCAAACTTAGAACTTTTGGAAATTCCCGGACACTTCACTCGCACTACTTGAGGATGACCAGAACATTGGAGGCGTGAACTTGCCTAAACGACAGAAAACATAACCGCCTTCTTGCCGATTGGAGAACCAATCAGAGAATTCATCCCCATCATCAACCTTCAAACAGAACTTTTAAAAGCAATGTTTTTGCAGAAAAATAGCAGATTTTTGAAAACTCGTACGAACTAACGGTGCAAAATTCTCCAGCAGTACTCCTGTGTATTTTTCTAACTATTCGAGCGGACTCTCGGATAGTCGTGACATTGTCACATTTTATAACTTTTATTTCTATTTCAATATATTACATTTAATTATACTTACTTTACACAGTGCACTTGAAATATTTTATTCCAAAATTTCCCGGTGCACAAACAACTACTTTTACAAAAACGAGTCACAATTGCAAGCTTTAAAGGTTTAAAAAGAAAGTAAAGTGATAACGTAAACCATCTTTAATTTTGCGTGAACTTTATAATAACGCACTGGGATCATAATTGATGACATTGAAAGGAGAACTGACCAATTTAGCGTGGAATTAGCACGAAAAAATATTGTTTGTTACAAGTGAGTTAGTATCATTTTTCTAGCGAGTAAAAATACCGGTACTGAAACAGTAAAGCAACTCCCAGACTTTATTGATTTCATTGAAACAATAGCTAATAGTAACTATCTTAGCTCTTAGAAATATAAGTGAAGGTAGAATTGCGTGTAACTCTAAGTAATTGTCGTTTCAACTACATTAATAATATACGATTGAGTCTTTCTGATATCAGAAGTTACAATTTTTATAATTTTTCGTAATATTTTGCAGAGTATCGTTAATATTGATTAGTTTTTTAATTATTATATCGGAACACGCATTTATTTAAGATAAATATCGTGAAATTTTTAGTTTCTTTTACTGATACTATACCAATTGTTCATTACATTTTCACTTTTGTTGCAATATTTATGAAAGGGATACGGAAAATTACGAATGAGACGTTCTTTACATGAAATCGGCGATGTAAAAGCTGTATTTAACTTTTTTTATTTTTTATATTATTAAAGAAAAGGGAAGGTATTAACAAAAGAAGGAAGTTATTTTAGTTTCATATATTAGTATTCTATACGTTCATCAATTTTGATTAATTGAAAAATTATATTTAATATTTTAATTACATTATCAACAAGGAAGAATAGTTTAGCAGCGCTTACTTTTAAATAAATATCTAATTTTAATGTAAATGTTGTTATACGTATTTTGGCAATAACATCATAGTTATATCAATGGAGAAACAAATTTATAATGTAGACGATAAATAGAGATTTAGAAGATTTTCGAATATTGAAGGTTTGCCATAGCAGCAATAAAAGACCAAGGAACCATTACTTGTTCATTTTTACGCGGCTGGTTAGCACATTGAGCCCGAGGTTGGCGTAGTTGTATATTTTTTTTCGGCTCCACATTTAGTTTGAAAAAGTCGAGGCGATCCTTGGGTGTATTAATGTTACGGTAATTTGCAGGAGGTTGAGTGTCGAATGGGTCACCGTGCGACGGTTTGGGTCGGACGACCCCTCGCAGGGGAAAGTGGGAATTCCCAATTTGGGGAAAGTCACCCCCTTTCCCACTCCGCGTTTTTTTCCCTTCCCAGCGACCGGGAAGTTGTATATATTTGTGTTTAGTCGGTAAGAGTGTCTGTCTGTCTTGAGATACTCGCCGGAGAATAAAGTTACTCGTTAGTTTGTTATTGCTAAATTGTTGTTGTTTCGACCTCATTTTGTATCACGCCCATCTCTGATAGAAATTTATCTACAATAATATGGTTAAGATAAAATATTTGGAGAAATAACGTCAATATTATCGTGTTTTATTATACAGCGCCCATTATAAGTATCGATGTTCCTTTCAACACAACCAATTCATGCAAGTAACTAAAATATTATTTTGGAAAGTTGCAAAAAAAAATGTAAATATAAGAAGAGGTATAATAGTGTTATTTATAGCTACAAGCATAATTGACCTTTCTAATAGTATTAATTAAAAGCTGAATAGTATTGTACCTTGTTCCATGCAGAAATGTCCCTTTCATGTCATCTCTCCCCTGTAGGATAATATCGATTCAATTAGCCGATCATAATAGCCGACCGCATCGTCTATCCACCTGAAACGGAATGTATCAGTTATATTCAACATTTTATTGTGACGTTAATCGAAGCAACATGTTCGGACCCGAACGTAGGCTTCTGTCGCGACTAAATAATTTATTGCAGGGCTCAAGTGGGTCGGCACGTAGGCCACCCTGGGTCGCTCTATGCTTCGACGGACGGTTCAACGAAATCTTTTGTCTGTCAATTCTCGTCCGGATCGGTCCGAAATTAAACATGTGCGTGCCATAAATCGGCTAACGGATATATTTTTTCCTTTGCTTATTTTTCTCGCCGTCGTTGGAAAACATGGCATTGAATTTTTGTAACGGTCACTTCTCAACGCGGGGATGTTCGGGCGATTTTTACATATCGAATGCAGTCGATTCTAAAACGTGATGCGGAACGGATCGGGAACCGAAAGTCTTTCGATATTCTAAGCTTCGGGAAAAGTTGGTGTATCGCGAGTGACAATTCGAATCGCACCGAATTCGCGAATCACAATAATGTATTGTATATATTAATACTATATCACCGTGATTTATAAATCACGATAGGACCGATGTAGGGCGCTCCTCATACACAATTCTATTCGAGACCCTACACTGCTCGAATAGACTAATACAACATGAGCGACGCAAGTCGCTCTATTATCGTACCAGGGCCGTTTGAATGAGTCCTTGCACTCCTCAAATGGTCATTCATGCGGGGTGGATTACGAAGCGTGTCGTCAGATTTGAGCGGGACCCCGCACTCCTCAAATCATCCATTGCAGGGTGGATTAAAAACATATCACAATATCGTTCGAGTGAGACCCTGCACTCCTCGAATAACAAATAACAAGCAACACACTTTCACCATGCAATTACAAATAAATACATGTGTCAAGGGGTTTTTTATGCCGCAAGGCTTTTTCCCCTAATTCGAGCCAATAAATTATTATTTTTGAGGCTCAACTCTGAATTATTAATTATTTATTCACCCTCCTCCTCATTCAATTTCAATCCTTATTTTGAAACACGGAATTTCTCCATGTTGGAAAGATTTCGACGATACACAACACTAGAATGGTTCTTAGTTATTCTATAGGAAAAACTTTGTGAATTACAATAGTCATTTCTTAAGATTTTTTAAAATGTGATCTATAATTGGCATTTGCAAAATAAAAATTTGTTTATAATTTTTAATATCGTTTAACTCAATAAAGCATTTTTGAGATAGAGCGATTCTATCAGATTAAAATGAAAGTAGTAATACGATATATATGCAGTTTTCGAGAGCAAAACTTAAATTTACAACTAATTTTCGTGAAAATGGGAAAAGTCACAAAGCTTGTACTGTATCTGTTAAAAGCTTGTATCTATGTTAAAATCTTGTATTTCTCATACAGTTTTGAAACAAATAAAATACTGACTGAATTCTTCTCTAATTTCACGAGATCTACTGTTAAGAACGTTTTAAGGACCTAGGTTTATGACAGGACCGTCGGTCCGTGGCTAGGACCAGGGTTAAAATTAAGCCGTAGTAAACCGTGTGTCGTAAACCATGTGACAAGTCTTGAAAATACCAAACTATGCACATTTTACCGTTACTTGCCACATGGTAAAAAATAAGGAAAATTTCCAACCCTACCTTGACGTTCAAATTATTAGAATGTCTGGAAGGGCAGCCGCCGGGGAGTTTACTTCTTGGGAGTTAGATTTTTTGGCGGACAGAAGATTTTTAGCAGCCACAGAGGCTAGTAGTATTCCAACAGTCAGATACAGAGTTTTTTGTTGTACTTAGAAGGGACAGTTTCTTAATAACTCACGCGCAAGAATAAATAGTGTAGAGTCCACTCTTTTCAAAGATCATCGTTCTTCTTTCTATCGAAATTATCACCACCGAGTATCTGAGCGCGAACACCTACATTACATTTCATTTTAACACGAGGTTTACGGGACGCGTCATTTTGAAGCATTTCGAACTTTTTTAGGAAAATTATAAAAACCGTTCGCATTTTTATTTTATCTCTTATACTGACTTTTATCCGTTGAACGAGGTAAATATATATTAAAGTCTATTTTCTTAAAACGCTTTGAAATATTGAAATTTTCTATATGGTATACCTATCTCTACGGATGCGCGTCAATTTGACGCTATCGTAATGTAAATAAAATTTTTAGAAAATTAGTTTTATCCATGCAAAAATTACAACAATAATAAATATGAATGCACCGAAAATACCTTATAAACCACGGACTTCCCTAGTCCGGAATCGCACACTGCCGGCTCAGTCGGTATACCGGGTTCGGATCCGGGGTCGCAGTACAAATCTCAGTTCGCAGGGTAGGGGAAAGTAAAAATATGAATGTAGAATATTGAAGTAATGTACTAAAATATTATTGAATAATAAAAGCTTTCTATAAATATATATCTTATATTTTCATTTTTTACGTGTAGTGTTAAATTATATTGCTTTCTAAGTGCTTGTTTTTCTTCAAATATATATATTCGTTCATGCGTCAAATTGACGCGTGTTCGTAGAGATAGGTACATAAGAAATGTTCGTAAACCTAGTGTTAAATAAAATTCGAAACGTGGGCTCACAAGGAATAATTGATTTGGTGTGAAATCATTCATGGACAAAAAAAATATTAATTAATTTAGACAATATTACAAATTACTCAACTAACGTTTTCAATAACAAAACTAAAACAGTTAGAGATGACTACTTGAATACCACTAAGGTATTATTGTTCAGACAGCATGTCAATTTATTGTTCTATTAATACAAAATACATACTTATATACGTACATATTTTTATCTGTGAGTCTTAAAATATAACAATTTTTTTAGCAATAAAATCGTCTAATACTTATGTACGTTTAGAACTTATTTATTAAATAAGTCGCATAGCTATATTCTATTTTTCACTACAAATATAATTGCAAAAATGTTTGTCATGCATATTGTCTTCTTTTGACCAGTTAATTGCGAAATTTAATTAAAAAATCCTTTATATAATACGTAATTAAAATGAAGTTCTATAGCGAATATACATGTCTAATGCGAAATAAATGCTTACATTATATGTATATTTCATGAAATAAGTTATCAAAACGAGGAAGGATCATATTTTTATTCGATAAAGAATTAACATTTTGGTAAGGTCACCAGCACTGAAATAAAGTTTTCGATTGACGCGTACACACGTCGAACGTGTATAGTTAGTTAACTAGTTAAATGGGCACGTGCTCCACACTTCGTGAGAAAAACTTCACGATACCGGTTCTACAACACTCGACCATTGATACGCTAGCAAAAATATGAAAGTGGTTGGGTCCTATTCTCTCTTGGTATCCATTTTTGTCTTTTGCACCGCCCAAATGCCTGGGCCTTAGCCCAGTGCTCCGAATTACTTGCATATTTCAGGCCGAATCCTGAGTATCCGCCTATTGTACCCCCACTACCGCTCCAGACTCGACGGCCGAGCTGTCGATCACGCGCGTGACGTTGTGTCTCAGGGACGTTCTACGATAGCTACGTCTGGATCCATTCGTGATTATAAATTTCCTTGCACTGTGAATAATTTTTATTTTTACATATTTTAAAGCTATTAATGTTATGTTTACGTCTATAAACATCTTTTATATATACATACATATAGTAACAATAATATATGATATTATAATTATTCGTTCTTTTTTGAAGTGGTGTCTCCTATAGGCCTATTTCACTGATCGCTAATAAAGACGATAATAAGCTGTGTGACTTGGCAGGAGAACTGAAATAGAAATCAGAAACGTTTTAATTTTCATTTCAAAGGATGGTATATCCACAGATAGTTTAGAAGAATTAGTTAGGATCAACGAGGATAATGGTGCATCGCTTAAACACGAACGTTTTTCTGTTTCTATATTTTTCAATAATTACAAAATTGTAATTATTATAACATGTATTATTGTTATTGTATGTATACATACATGAAAGATTTTTATAGACGTAAACATAGTATTAATAACTTTAATGATCAGTAAAAATAAAAATTATAGGCAGTGGAAGGAAATTTTTAATCACGGATAGATCCTCAGATATCTATTGTAAGACGCCCATGGAACACAATGTCACGCGTGTTACGGGGAAACTCGTAGTCACGAATGGCTCTCGTAGTCCAAACGGATAAGGCTTCGGAAATGAACAGAGATTCGACGTGTTTAACGTTTTCTACAACACTGACTTCATTACGACTTTTCAGGGTGCTTATATATGTACATGTTTTCAAGGGAGGGTTCGACTTCAAGGTTGTCTATGAGTCAATTATTGTTCTAGAAGATATTGAACGGGCCAAGGTTTGTTACAGTATTATTCAGGGTGGTTATCTTGTATATCTACAACGAACCCAGTATGGTAATCATCACTCGGAGTCATCACATCTGGATAGTTATCTTGTGTTTACCCGTTACACGCGCGCGATCGGCGGTTCGGCCGTCGAGTCTAGAGCGGTAGTGGAGGTACAGTAGGCGGTTACTCAGGAATTCGCCCGAAATGTGCAACTAATTCCGAGCACTGGTGTAAACGGTCCCTTAGCCAATCAAAGCGAGTTTAGAATAGACTAGTAGACAGACCCATCCAAGTACTGTCAACAACTCTGATTGGTACATAGGATACGGTTCCAATTGGTTGGAACAGAAAACGGACGTCTAGATCCACACTTATTTTTTTTTACAGTAGGAACGATTAGCTCGAATGGCTACGTTTTCTTTACAACGGAAATCGTGGTGCGTAGCAGATTCAGGGCCCTACCTGACCGACGGGTCTAATTGGTCAAAAAAAAAATGGCTACCTAGATTTACACGTACATACATGTTTTCGGCGGTAGAAACAAGAGTCAAAGAAATAGGACAGTCGGCACACGCTTCGAGTGGTCACGTCGAATATCAGAACATCACATTAGATGTTTGGGGGGGGGGGGGGGGGGGGGGGGGGGGGGTAGGCGTAGCGACCGAATGGTTTCCCTATAATAGTTTCCCTACCTAGTTCTTTTCTGTCTATTTGAGAGTTGTCAACACTACTTAATAAGTAAATAACCTAAGAAGATCGATTGTGGTGTCTGGCAGAGTAAGCACCTTTGGATGACTCTGGTGGTCGGTATTCTCATTTCGACAATAAACTGTTCTAGCCCATAATGAGAAAAAGCGTAATCTTTTGATCGAAAGTTTGTTTAAACTCAATTCTTAATATATTGTAATCAATTTTTGTTTGGAATGTTTGTAAAGCAGTCTGCTGTTGCATGCTAATGAAAACATAATTAGAAGTTAACATACTTTAAAAAAAAATGGTTGAATACAACGTAAAACTTGATATCTGTTATCCTTTTGAAATATAATTATTTTTGTATATTATGATTTTTATAATTTATTTATTTTTTAAACAACAACCGTGTTTTCTTCAATTGCTAATTACAAATCCGTTGTGAGAATTTTGAAATATTATACATTATTGTAAAACCAATATGCCGGAAAAGGGTTAAAAATCTATTGAATATTCGTGATGATTAGTATATAAAGATTTTCAATGTTGCCGACTATGACTATGTCTTTAGATTTCCATAATTCAAAATTGAGATTTCAATATGGCCATAGAAAGGACAAAATGTTATGAGTTGAATAAAAAATCCGAAACGTACAAATCTAAACTCTAATGTTTAAAGTTTAAACTCAAACACTTAAAATACACTCAAAACCTATAAAATCAACAATAAATTGATACTACATATGAATCTATTTATCCTAAGGTAATGTAGGATTAGAATTTTATGAATCTATCCGTTTATTACAGAATAGGCACAAATAATACAAATATGCAAGAGACAAAATTATACACGCGCACACACAACGAATAACATACAAAGTTTTACAAAAATCGTGAGTCAAATCGTAGTCCGTTAGAAATTATGAGTCGTAGCCGTATTCGTAACCGTATTCGCAATCGTGTTCGTAATCGTCGTTTGGTAAATCGTAAACTGTACGTGTCTGTTCGCGGGCGCGTCCTTTTGTATGTTCTGCGACCGAACGTTCTCGAAGAATCTTTTTCGAATTCGCCCGTTGAATTCGCCCGTTGGAGTGACGGTTCGCGCGGTGTTTATTTTCGCGGGGGTCGACCGGGCGAGCCGACTCTAACCGTCGACGCTCACCTCTAACGGGTAGACCCGTAACGCGCTCGCTATCCTACAGTAATGAGTTCTGAATTCATGAAACTTGTTTAATATTCCTGTAAAACGTTCATTAGTTATTTTTTACTTTTTTATTACCTATTTCATTATTCTTTAAACCTTATCCGCTGAAGGCGATTTCTATGGCGTCAAACACCTAATTCTCATTCCTCCAATTATACATTACACATATATTAATCAAGAGATCATTTATCAAAAAGTGTTCAGAACTTTTGGAAATTTATTCTAAATGTAAAATACACTTACATTAACAAAATCATGTATTAATACACAATTATTGCAGTGGACTTGGTTATCCATTTATTTGAGTTACATATTTGGTCCATTTGGATTCGAGGTAAAGATTATATGTTTTGGATTTATATGAAACATACAACCTTTTGCTGCTGTATCAAGATAATTTTGAATACTTAAAACTTGATAATATAGTTCTGCATAATTAGCAATGTTAAACACTTCTCTATATTAGAGTGGCCCAATGAAAAATTTATTTTCACTCTTATTTTTTTTAAATTTAATGTATGGTGTCAAAAAAATCCTCTCAAAATTTGAACTCAAAAATAAAAATTTAAGAGATCATTCAAAACAATTCTGCCGGTATATATTGACTTTTTTATCATATCCGCTTTTAACTTCAATTTAAGTGATTACAGATGTGCGTTACGATAAAATTTCACAAAATTAGATGTTAGTATTAAGTCTCATAGCAATGTCAGTCAGTTGATTTAACCATATTTACATAGTTGAGATATCAATAAATTATAAATAGGATTCATCAATTAATAGTAGTGTTTGATAATAGTGAACTGATGTGATAATTGTTAAAAGTTTTGATATTACCTGGTGCCAAAAAATATGCATTCATTGTCTATATAAGATGTTAATGACTTTGTAAACAAATTTTTTTTGAACTGTTTGAATTACCACAGGAGTTTCTCAATTTACATTCTAATTTATGGATTTTAAATACAAGTTATAAGAATTGTGAAGAAATATTTAAAACGTTTGTAAGTTGATAATGATTCAGCGAAAAGTAGCATTGATAGAAGAATTTAATAAATTTTTAACTAAAAGCGACGCTTAATTGCAATATTTTTTACTACTTTATAAGCAGTACAATAACATCGAAAAGAATATCCACCATACAATACAAATGATTATTGGGCAGAAAAAGACTAAGACTTTGCATAAATAGTTATCAGGATCGGTGGAACGATCCTGTCATAAAAACACAGTTTCGCCGAAGCAGGATTATTTAAAAAAAAATGGATAAGTCTGATTTAAATTGGTAGTATATTTATTGTAACTTAAAAGTAGGCGGGGATTAATACATTTACTAATTATTAGTTTTAACTTTTTTTTTTACAGACTAGGCATTTTTCCTTCAAGATATATGAATTTTTGTTTCGCATCTTTATAAGGAAGGACAAGAACAATTTTTGATATTTTATTCCTTATTCCTTTCAAATAACGAATGGCGAACAAATTTATTCGATTTACACGAATAAAAAATAACTGCGAACCCTTATTTGCGAACAATGAACAAGCGGGAATTATTTTGAATTGTTCTATTCGTTATTTAACTGAATTTTGATATAACGGCTCCTTATTAAACAATTTCACTGTTCGAGCGCAAAGGGCTTGTTTACGGCTGCAATCGACCAACACGCACGAACCCGTCGCTTTGCATCTATGCGTGCGCTATTCTCGTGCTCTGATTGGTCAATGTTAGTAAAGAAAAACATTTTAATAAAGGAAACAGTCTTTCAGTATCACCCCAGCTACCACTGCCCAAAATTATGCCCATTTGTATCTGAACACCCCGTACATAATAACATCTATTGTGACAAGGCATGGTATGCCCCATCACGAGAGGCCGAAAAAGACAGTGGAGTCTCCTTCGCTCTGTCGAGTCCTCGTCCCCCGGTCCGAAAACGCGGAATGTGTGTGTAGTTTCTTCTTTTTTTTTTCCTTTCCTACCGTATTTCATTTTTGTTTTCTAAAATTTTGTGTGTGCCGCTGGTTACAGCACGTACGAGTCTCAGGCCGTGAGGAACCTCCACCTGAGCGAGGGAAGCGCGGGATGGGTCCACACAAAGACTTTACAGCCCGGCTGACCGGTCATCCCCCCGGTCGGCCTTCGTGGGAGTGACTCCAAGCTGCCACTACAAGAGTGGTCCCAGGTCTCAGCCAATCAAACTAGAATGCGGTGGCCCATCTCGGACGCCGAACTCCCCGGAAAGGGGGAAGAACCTCGTACCGGAGACGAGAAGAAACGAGAAGCAAGCGAGCCGCGGGAGTGTTACCACAGGAGAACCCTGTTTACGTGATTTCAAAATCTTTTCTTTTTTTTTCGTGTACGATATGTTGGTGATCCCACAGCCGGAAAATTGCGTCGGACGACACTACCGCGCGCTTATGTCCAGGTAAGACGCCCGTTTTCTGGCCTGTTTTTTTTTTCCGTTATGTGCAAAAGACCGTAGATGTACCGGCATACCACACTAGTAAGCGTGAGTGAGTGGATTACCGCGCGATCGGACGACAATACCGGACCCCAGCGACGAGGATCCTAGAGGCCCCATCCTTCTCGCGCATTTTCCCGTATCGCGCGCCTCAATAACAGTTTCCTTTTTGCTGTATTTTGGAGTTCCAGGGCCATAGACTCCCTTTAGTACTCGACCTCTAGAACGGACTAGCGCGTTACCGGCTATTTGTACCGCGCTTTCTTTCTTTTGTTTTAATATCGAGAGCTTCCGCGTTACGATTCGTCTTTCCGTGTTTGGCGGGCGCGTACCTCTTCTCGAACCGTGGCGTTCTAATTGTAGGACGGCTGTTTCGGCCAGTATTAAAGTAATTTTTTGACAAAATTCGAGGGTTACCTTCTTTTAGATCTCCCCTGATCCTAGCAACTCTACACCCCGCTCTGAGCAGCCGAAAGGGCGACTATCCCGGACGAGTGTGAAAGCACTCGCACTTGACATACAAATCGCACCTGACATACAAATCGTCCCTGGGTTAGTGCATGAAGTAACGTGGAGGACCACTTTCCCTGGTCGCCCTTCCCCACAGGGAAACTTTTCCATGTTCCCCTACCTTGTACGTCTCATTATATAATACTATGTGACATGCTGTAGTACAATAATATTATATGTTGCGTGCTCTACATGCACGGCGATATTGTATAAAACGCAATCGGTAAATGTTCGCTTCCTTCTGCAAAAAGCTCATTGCGTGTCGGGATGACGTCGGGTAGGCCATAAAAAGAATTATATCGACATTTTTTATTTGCGTAATTTTTACTGTGGACCTCGTGGAGCATTATTATTTCCAACATTATTATTATTATTATTATTATTTTATCAAATTATCATTAAACACAAACATGTTTGAATTATTTTTTACCTTACAAATTTTGGGGTCTCGTCCGAAATAGTGCCAGTGAAAAACAGTAATAATGAGAGTCCCAGGGTCCCAGGAAGATCTTTCGCAAACCATTGTGGAGTGCATTCAGTTGGAAGACGTGCCCGGTGTGAAGATGCAAGCTCTTAGGAACGAACTTGCACGTCGAAAGCTAAGGATAACAGGAAGAAAGTACGATTTCTTGGAACGCCTAAAAGCTGCTCTGGTGTTAGAAAAAGCAGAGGAAGAAGAAGATGAGGAAGGTGTTGAGGAGAACGAAGACAATACAAAATAGAGCGCAATAGGGTTAAGACGTAAGCCATATGAAGTTTTTTCTACATATAAGGGATGTTGAAGAGTCGATGCAAATGTTTAGCGGTGACGACACTTTATTATAATTGCTTGTTATAATTGCTGCGATTGACTGGATGAATTCGAAGAAATGGCAACTCTTCGTGAGTGGTCTGATATCCAAAAAGTCATTTATTGTAAGAAGCTGAGGCAATTCAAGAAACAAGTGAACAAGGTATATAACAAATACATCTACCAAATATGCGAATTCACTGGTAGGATGAGCAAGAGCTCGATTCTTAAATACATTAACGAGGGAATAGATGACAAGTCGGTGAAGAAGGCTATTCTAAATGGTGTCACCACGATTTCGGAATTGAAACAGAAATTCGTACAGTATGAAGATATGAAGAAAGAGATGCAGGAGAAAACAAAATCATAGGATGACGTTCAGAAGAAGAGGCAATCGGTCCGCGTGTCGTAGGCAAAGGGGAAAGGTGCTTCAACTGTGGATCACAGACCCATCAGTCGGTAACCTGTCCTTCGAAATCAAAAGTTGCAAAGTGTTTTAAGTGCAATCAGTTTGGCTACATTGCGAATAAGTGTACGGTAAAAAATGCAGCGAAAGAAATATGTAATATTACATAAACCATTAAAAAGAAATCCTGCAAAGAAGTGGAATTAGCGGACCATGAGATTGTTGCGTTAATCGATACAAGAAGTAATTTGAACTTAATTCGCACGGATCAATATGTTAGGATAGGTGCTCCAAAGTTAGGTAAGACTGTGTGTTTTCATGGTATCGATTCGGAACAAAATAATACGTTAGTTGAATTTAAAACCGTTATAAGAATGATGCAAGTACCTAATTAGACTTCCCATAGTGTCGGACACACTCATGAGACACGGTTTTTAATCGGAGTTGATTTCTTAAACGGTATGGCATGTTAAAGATAGGAATATTCCAATTTGCAAATTTGAGGAGCCGAGGGAAGTATAGTTATTTTTCCGAAATATTTCAAATAGATGTTGTGTAGAAAATGGATGAAGTTAACTTGATTCATATTGAGACTCTGGATCATCGACAATTAGTTAAAGATACGATAGAAACAGGTAATGAAATGAATTTAAGTTTGACCGACGAACAACGGGTATATCAGAGGTCCATGCAACTATCCCCCCGCAATAAAGAAGAGGTAGATGATCAAATCAAAGAATGGCTGTATATAGACTTCATACAACCGTCCTATTTACATTACTTTCGTTCCGTGGTATTAATGAGAAAGAAAGATAATACTGGCAGATTGTGTGTACATTACAGGCAGTTAAGAAAATTTTAAACATTCTTTTCTCACTACCACTGTTAGAGCACCAAATAGATGTACTACAAGACGTGACAATTTTCAGCAAGTTAGATCTAAAAAATGGGTTTTTCCATGTCAAAGCTAATCAAGCAAATAGAAAATTCACAACATTTATAGTTCCAAATGACCATTATGAGTTTCGTCGGATGTCCTTTGGCAGTTTTTCAAAAATATATTAATACAGTATTTAAATATTTAATTTTTCCAGCAGACAATGTAGAAGTCGCCTTAAAAAATATTTGTTTAGTTTTGGATACAGCTAGTCAGTATGTTTTGCAAATTAATTGGAAAAAGTGTAGATTTTTAGAAGCCAGAATAGAGTATCTAGTTACGTTATTGAGAACGGAAAAGTTCAATCATCCAGTGATAAGATCATTGTTGTAACAAAATTTCCAAGACCTACAAATTCCAATGCAGTACAGAGTTTCTTAGACCTCACGAGTTATCTTAGAAAATTTATAAAGTGGTATTCTATTGTTGCACACCCGATGTACAATGTATTAAAGACAGATGCCGTTTTTAAATCCGATCGCAAAGAGTGGAACACTTTTGAATAATTAAAATCCATTTTAAGCGATGAGCCTGTTATACGTTTATATAGGACGAATGACAAGACAGAACTGCACACGGATGTGTGTAGCGTAGAATATGGTACCATCCTGATGCAGCGCGATAGCGTAGGCGATGCGATGCACCCGGTATGTTACTCAAGTTGCGTGACGCCACCGGCCGAGCAAAAGTATTGTAATTATGAATTGGAAGTTTTCGTGATTATCAAACCATTACGTAAATTTAGAGTATATTTACTCAGTGTGCATTTTAAGATCGTAACTGGTTGCAAGCCGTTTACGATGACAATTAACCCCTTGCACTATGACCTATTTGTCAGGTGCGTCAGTCAGAACTAACTACACAGCTACAATACTAAAACAGACAAAGAATGTTGAAATGTTATGACAATATGGTATTATGCACTCGTTGACTATGCAAATTATAATTGGACTTGAACTCCAAATTGAAACATATTCAAAATTCGAGTAAAATTGATCCCAACTGAAGTACCAGTGCGTCACGAGTCAGACTCGTCAAAATAGTGCAAGGGGTGAATATAAAGGGCCTGTGTGTACGTGTCGCATCTATGCACGCTTCTTTTCGAAGAATTTTCGTACAATATAGAGCATCTACCAGGAAAGAGCATGCTTCACGTCGATGCATTAAGTAGAAGCCCGTTACCATCAATCATGCTAATTGAAGAAGACGAGGACGGACTGTTAGCTAAATTAAAAAAAGCTCAACGAGAAGCCCCGCACACATGTTGGTGATCATAAATAGAGTTAAGGAAGAGGGAGTAGATAATTTTGTATTAAAAAACAATTTATTGTATAAAGAGCTTGATGACGATATATTTATAGTAGTTTGAATGGCGTTGCAATTTCAAATAATTCGACAAGCGTACGAACATGGTTACTTTGTTGTGCTTAAAACTGAACAATGAGTGAAAAGAAACTATTGGATTGAAGGAATGAGAGCGAAAGTTGAAAAGATTGTCCGTAATTGTATAAATTGTACATTAGCTGAACGCAAACAGGGTAAACAATTCGGGTTCTTACATCCAATTGAAAAAGGAAATTGTCCTTAGATATTTATCGCATAGACAATTTAGGCCCTGTTTCTACCATCAAGAAAAGTTACCAGTATATTTTCGTGGTGATCGATTCGTTTACAATATTTACGCGGTTATACACTAGTAAGTCTACAGACACGGTCGAAGTATTAAATCACCTTGGGAAGCAAGAGATAATCTTCGGCAACCTACGACGAATCATCTGAGATCGAGAAACCACGCTTACCTCGTATGCATTTGCAGAGTATCGTAAAAAAGAAAATATAAAACACGAGACAACGACAACTGAAATACCTAGGACGAATGGGCAAATTGTACGTGTTAATCGTACGCTCATTCCACTCCTTACAAAATTAGCAGCACTATACCCAGAAGAGTGGCATAAATATGTACAATTGGCTCAAAAATGTTTAAACGCGATCCCTTATTGAAGTATTTGTACTACGCAGTTTTACCCATCATTCGGGACACATATGAAGTTAAAAGAAGACCCTTCGATAAGAAAACTAAACGAAGAGGAGTAGATCCTCATGGTCCAAGAGAATCGCGAGGACGTCAGAGAGCGTGCTAAAGAGGAAATTTTGAGACTGCGAGATCAGAATCGAAGAAGTTTCAACAAACGTCGCACCGAAACCAAGCAATATAGTGTCGACGACTTTGTTGCTATGAAACCTACGAAATTCACGCTTGGCTCGAAGTTCCTACACAGATTCTCGGGTCTGCATCGTATCAAAAAGGTACTACGAAATAACAGGTATGTAGTAAAGAAAATAGGGGAATACGAGAAACCGATCGCGACTATCTCCGTCGCTGATTATATGAAACAATGGCACAGCGCCTTGGAGGACTACGATTCTATAACGATGGTGACATCTGAGGGCCGATGTCTTTTGTCAAGATAGCCGAGTACGGTGTCGAAATTACGACCACCCGGAACATTGCGATACCAATGCACGTTCGGTTGCGCGTGCTTTACGTGCATGGCGATGCCATATAAAACGCGGTCGGCAAATGGTCGCTTCTTCTCGCGAAAAGATCATTACGTTTCGGGATGGCGTCGGGTAGGCCGCAAAAAGAATTGTATCGTCATTTTTGATTCGCGTAATGTATACTGTGAACCTCGTGGACCATAATTATTTCTTACATTACTATTATTATTATCATTTCATTAAATTACCGTTAAACACTAACGTGTTTAGAATTGTTGCATTTTGGCATAAATCTGTAGTTTGTATTTTGAAATAATTTTAAGCGTTCGTGTTTATAGCTTCCCATAAATCTATGTAAACATGTGCACTTCGACGACGCCCTAACAGTACCGAAGGATAGTCCTCTGTTTTATAAAATTGCGGGTTTTCCCATAGAAAGGGCACGTAGGTAGACTTTGCCACGTGTTTAAAATAAGCGCACCACGATCTTTTTACTCAGTTCGATTCCAACGTGTTTAGTTACTGAGCTGACTGCGTCACTCAGGCCTTTTATACTTATACAAAGTTTTTTTACATTTTTGTTAATTTAATAAATACTCGGAAGCAAAACTCTGTAATTAATCAACAAGAATATTTCTTATCCTACATATATAGGGTGTCTCACAACTAGTGTAGGTCCCGGAAATGGAGGGTAGCTGACGTTATTCTGAACAAGATTTCCCTTTGCAAAAATGTGGTTTGAAGCTTCGTTTTTGAGTTATTAAGGAAGAACACTGACCAATCAGAGCGCAAGAATAGCGCGCGGCCAGACGCGAGAGCGATAGCTTCGAGTATGGCGGCTGAGCGTGATCGTGAACAAACACGTTTGCACCATGACAATGTAATTGCTAACAGAAAACCACTACGTGAAAGTTAAATCAAATAACGAATAAAACAATTAAAAATAATTTGAATTATTTTTATCAAAATTATCCTGATACTGAACCTTTGGTGGGTCCAGTAAATTTTATTTCTTCTACTTCTGAAATAAAAATGAAGCGTATTACTCCGTCAATGTATATTAAGCGTACAATTTATTGTCGTTGTAAACGTCGTGGTGAGATTGGTAACTTTGATATTAATGCTATTGAGTCTGCGATTAAGTGTGAGTGTGATCCGTTAATTCGATCTCGTAGAATTTGGTTGGGTCCAGCAAATATTGGTGATGTGCCAGGTGTGGCAAATATTCATGAGTATAATTTACTATGCCATGTAATATTTTTGTACATGTGTATTATACATTTACTGGTTCTATTGGTGATAATATGTTTGTTTAAAGAGAGATCTGAATTAGTTATGTGTATAAAACATAAGCGACCGGCGCACAGTGGCGAAAAACGGCGAAAACGTGGACAAAATTAATATCTTCGATTCTATGATAAATTATTCAAATGTTTTTTGATAACATGATTGTATTAATGTTACAAATTAATTTTTTGTGTTGAAAATTGAATTTCGATTTGTTAGTTAACTAATACGGAGTACTGTACGTATGAATTTTTATCTCGGAAATTATTTTTCGAAATTAGTTAAATCTTTTTTCATTTTAATCTTGAATGTTCGAACTATCTTAGTAATATTTTTTTTTATTGACAAATTAATTTTTTAACATAAGAAATTGTAAATAAATTATTATTTTTTAAATTTTTGTATGAAGTTTAAATATTTAATATGTAATATATACATGAATATGTAGCTTGAAATCTTATCTACAAAAGAAGACCTTTTGCAAAACTGAGTGTTTAAAATTGACATCACAATGAGCTAAACAAGAAGTACTGTACCCCCCTCTTTGGCGAGCAGTATAAATAGATTTCACATGCATTTTAGGAGATTTACATCTAGGAAGGGGTTTTAATAGCCACTTTTGGCCAATGATACCTTTTTTCGAGAAAAAACAAGTGCAAAGATATGAAATTGATTGTTCATTGATTGTTGATTATTTATAAGAAATGTGTCATTGCTCGATGGAAACCGCGAGATGGTGGTGTTGTTCTATCAGGAAAGGATAGGAAAGGTTAGTATGAATCAAGTGGAATAGTATAATAGTTAAAAAAAAAATAATAAAATAGTTAGGAAAAAATAGTATAATAATTAATCACCATCTTCTTCGGATGCTTCGGAATCACCTGCACCAGGAATAGCAAAGAATTAAGTGATAGCTTTTGGATATATATTACGACAGGTAATTTACTATTGAAAAACTCGACGACTAGATTTAACGAAACTGGAAAAACTACCTCATAAAGAGCTTAAACCAAACAGTTTCAGAAAAATCGGAAATAATAAAAGGTATGTAAACAAAGTATAAACGTGACTTTCTCTCTTAACATAGAATCTTGTTATTTACTAATCTAAATCCCGCTATGACAAACAATTGTAAGATAATGCCTAAAATATGTAAAGCAATGTTTATAGATCATCAATAGCGACGACATATTTGAAAAACGTCCGGAACTGCTGTTGTCGCGTATGATAATAAGGCGCGCGTATGAACAAAAATGTGAATAACTCAGAAAACCGCAAATTACCGCAAGATATCCGTACAGATTCTTATTCGGGAAGCTTCCAGCTTTCATTTAAGCCCATTTAGTAGATGAACTGAGGTGAAAATCACAACTTTTTCCTTACATAAACATTAAATATGTCTATAGTTTATATCTCTTCCTTCGAAATGCTAACACTAAAATCTTTGAAAGTGTAATAACATAATGCACAGATTTCTTATAAACTAGTTACACTAAATGGATTTCAAGAATTACGATTTTCATTTTTTGTCTTTTGTCCATGTTTTCACCACTGTAAAACGTCTGAAACTGCTGTGGTCGCGCGCGCTAATAGGGCGCGCGTATGCACAAAAATGTGAATAACTCAAAAAACCGCAAATTACCGCAAGATATCGTTACAGATCCTTATTCGGGAAGCTTCCAGCTTTCATTTAAGCCTATTTGGTAGGTGAACCGAGGTGAAGATCAAAACTATTACCTTACATAAACATTAAATATGACTATGGTTTATATCTCTTTCCATATCAGTGTTAATAATAAACATTTTGTTGTGCAATTTACGTAATTATAATACTAAAGTATCATATTAATTGCCAATAATAGTGAATGAACATAATATTTAAAGAATAATGATCAGCAATATGTCAAACTTTGGCCGGAAAAATTGACTTTAAAAAATGTTCAACTTTGGAGGCTTATATCTTCGAAATGGTAACAATAAAATCATTAAAAGTGTGTGAACATTATGGTCAGATTCCTTATAAACTAGTTCCACTAAACGGGTTTCAAGAATTGCGATTTTCATTTTTTGAATTTTGTCCACGATTTCGCCGTTTTTCGCCACTGTGCGGCGGCCGCTTGCGGCCGGAGGGTTCGTTCATTTAAATGTAATCAATAAAAAGCCTATATTTACTGAAAATTGTCGTTTTTAGATTATGACTACCTACTCCGAATTTGATCCACTGATCGGAAGTAGATCGCACTTGCAATCAGTGAATGTGTTGCCTATCTATTTCTCCTATCTGGAAAGTGCTGTTCATTTGAGGGTTATTGGCGTTCAGGGTGATAATTTTGAGAATAATGGTCACTACTTGTTGGTTCGTTTGGAGGACGAAGATGATGTGGATTTTGCCAGCAGATCAGAATTGGAGGATTTATTTTTAGAAAGGTTCCAGAGGTTTGCTGTCGACGACGAAGAGCTATCTGATTGCGATGAGTTCTTGGTTGGTGGGGAGTGGGAGTATGATGCTGAGCGAGCTTATAGAGTTACTATGGCCTGCGTATGGGATACGTTTGTTCAATCTGGGTCAGACTGTTGTGCTGAGCGGTCTGTAGTTCTTACTGTAGCGGACTCTGCGAAGTCTGTTAATCGTAAATGTTGTAAGAATGTTATGAGAAGACATTGCTTCGTATTTGTATATCCCCCAGAATATAGTTAAATACGAGTGGTTCGTCTAGGTAGAAAACGCTCTTTTACTTTAAGGACGCTGTTAACGCTTGAACTTAGTTCCAAGGTCGTTACACTTTTAACTAAAGCTTAAATGAATATGATAGTTTTATGTTTTTAACAAAATGTCACATTGTTGCCAATTTATTTTATAATCTAGTTGCCATGATATTATGGTGTACCATAGTAGGTGCTGTTTTATATTAGGTGTAGTTACGAAAAAACGCTCAATATATAACTTTGATATAGACCAGTGGCAATTCCTATAGAAACATTGCGACACTGCAGTACTGCCACAAAAAAATGAGAAGCACTTTAGAGGAGGAAACATGTGCACTGCGATCTAATGCAGTATAGCTGTTGTCATATTCGATTATTGATGGCTAGATTCCAAGAAGATCCCAACATCCGTTTGTATTTACTTGTGAGATAAATGTACCAGTGGTCAAACGGTCGAGGAAGCAGTTAAGATAATGGCCACTTCTTCTATATTTAGACAGTGCAAAATTATAACTAAATGCATTTATCCGAAAGAATAAATTTCTACTTTCAGATAAAATAATAAAAGTTCACATTTGGGAAAGAAATTGTAAATTAATTAAAAATTGAAAATGTTCATATAGCCTAGTAATGAAGCAAAATTCAAGCCATATATTAGTTATTAATTACTACTATCCCATACATTTGCTGAACGTAGTGAGGCTCCTGGGACGAGTCGACTTGCATTTGTTCGTTTGGCTATACATACCACGCCACAGATTACAATTTTGGGTTTTATAACTTGAAATTTTTAAGTGTAGACTCGTGAAACACCCTAAGTTCGCTATATAGATTTTAGTGAATCTGGCGACAGGAACTTTTCGTTATCGGCATCAATAAAAATGCCGCGTTTTACTATCGTTTTTGTATCGATAACTTTTAACACATAGCATCGACTGGGACCACGTTAAATGTACTATAACAATTGAATTGACGTCGTGAAATCAACAACAAGCGTGTTTGTTTTCGTTTCTGATGGTTTCATATAACGTTAACCGTTTGGAACGACTTTAAAATGTCTAGATCTCATTTTTTCTACCTATATGTATATAATAGGTACTATAAATTTTAAATACACATTTGAATTCGCGTTGAAGACACTTGGTTTGTATCCACGAGTAAATATGCATTAATTTCATTATTTTCATCGTTTAATAAATAAAAATCAAAATGGTAATATTTTGTAGAATGAATATAAATTTTATTTATAATAAATTCATATTTAACGTAAAAAAATATATAAAAAGTTAATAAAAACTAATAAAAGTAATTAATAAAATTAATATAAAAAATTAATAAATTTAGCAGATCAATTTTTTTACCCGCAACATGTAATGAAGTGCTTGCTTTAAGGGTATGGTTCAGTGACATATAGACTATTACTACCGCACAACATTTTTTCATGTGCAGTCTTTTTTCTTTTTCTTTCCTCCAGCATTCCATACAATTTATGTGACTTTATAATGTAAGAAAAACGATTAAAAGCATATTATAAAATTTAAAGTTATGTTGATATTATAACATAACAAATTATGTTTTTGTATAGTTATTATTAATATAAATATATAGAATGCAAAACACACTTACTAATAAATATTAACAATGAACGTATATAATATATACATATACAGAATGTATATAATATATATGTATAACATGATGTATATAATATAGGTAACTTCATCATATTCTTCGCTGAAGGGAAAGAACATGTTCAGTTTTTATAATTATGCAGACTTATTAAAAAGACTTCGCGCTAAAACCCAATTTTTCGAACAGTAGTAAACCGCGGTTTAATGAAATTTCGAGTATTAAATCTGCGCAATTTGTTGTTTTTAATACCGTGTTTAATTTTATAAAAAATGTATATAAATAAATCGAGAAACAATTGTGTCGATTTTGAAATAAAACAAATAGATCGGTATACACATCTGGTGTTTATTAATATTTTTTCCTATTGTAAATAGTAGATGATATCAAGAATAATATTGTTTCAGTTAGTAATCAAATTCAATCTACAATTCCTGGCCATCGAAATAGGACCACATACAAAAATTTCACTTTTACAGCTATAACATTATATCATACATATATGGAACAGTGTCTTAGGCCATGTAAATTATTACTAAATACGTCGATAACGATATACATATACATAGCAATTGGTATGTTACTGTCGTGAGGGTAATCAAATTATGTGGGTGATGACTAGTTTACAATTCTTCAAGTATCACATTATCTGTGTTGAAAACAAGAATTACAAATATTTGGGAAAATAATGAAGATACAAAAAATATCTAAAAACAAAGGGTAAAAGCAAAGGGTAGGTATACAAGATATTAACATGTGTTAATAATGCTATGTACAGTAAAAGTGTGTCATGTTGGTAGCTAATACATTATATCATTACAATTTGAGGATGCCTTCTAATTTTAGAGAAAACGTGAAAAATGCAGAAAATTTGTAGTGGTCTTAATTCGATGGCCAGTGACTATATAAGAAAAAATAAATTCACATTAATTGGCTAATTAGCGAAAAATGTCCTTATTCATTCTCCTTTTGTAAACTTTTCAGATTTTATAAACAAATACCGGGAAGTGCTAACTTGACTTTCCCCTGAATTTCTAGGATCCAAAATTTCAATGCTCCTCAATTTCTAGATTCGCCTATTCCTCTATCTACAAATCTCAAAGTTCTTCAATTTTAAAGTCTCTAAATCCTAAAATACTTAAATCTCCAGATCTTCAAATTCTTCTGTAACCAAATTATTAATTCATTTCCAAATTTTTAAGTTCTCGAAAACTACTGAAGATTCATGAGTGAAATACCTAGAAGTTAGATTTGCTATTGACTGTACAAAAAATAAAGAAATAAATAATAATACCATTTATAATCGGTTTTTTTATGAGTAATAATATCAGGATATTCTAACATGATTGGTATCCTAATTTTTCAAATCTCCAGGAATAATATTCGATAAATTGTAAATATTTCTCAGCTAAGCGTCAGAAAGTATTCGGAAATCATTTCCTGTCGTCATTCAAAATGACGCCAGATTAGTGAGTGACACAGTTCTGTTCTAAGCGCAATCTTGCTTTATAAATAAATCTTGTTTTATAATAATTAATTTATAGAATTATTCTTAAATAAACTCATTGCAAACTGAACTATCGTTTATTTTTTATTTAGTGTAAGACAAAAAGTATTCCGAAAATTTTTTCGCGTCTCTGTACGTTCACTGTTTTGTTATCCATGCGAACTACCTACATTGCGACAATCCGTTTTTCTTCCCTTCTTTGACGTACTGTTCATTAGTAAATTTTCGTCATCCTTTGCAGTAAAAATACAACTAACTGAGTACTATTATTTTTTGATGTTGTTCTATTGTGTTATACGCAGTAAAAATTCGCAATAATTTTCTATATTTGCCACGCTTATTTTTTTTACTTGTCAGTTATATCGATCTCATGTATTTAACACTATTCCTACCACGACCGGTCAAATGACCGTTTTTAAAATTTCGATTAGAATTTCTTGTATACAACGTAATTGAAATGCCTTTAAACTTCATGACTTTTCCTGAAATATACATATAATACCTTTTTCAATATTGACTTCTTTTTTTATTGTTTATTTTCTGAGAAAAATTTGTAGTTTGTCTTACCTACCACGACCGGTCATTTGACCGATAGAACGATTTACACCTTTTTGTAATAGTATTCTCTCCGAGACTCAATTCGAAACGTATAAAAATGTTACAAACGAAAGATAATGCAGTTATAGCATGATGTTATCCAAAAAATGCCTTCCAGGGACTGCTTTATAGCACTTCCAAGTGTCTACAATTTTAGCGCGCTTATTGGGCTCGCGGTATTTATTTGCCTGATTGGTACCCGAAGCAGTCCAGGACCTCGAGTTTTCTTACACCGTCTTACCTACTATGACTGTGAAATAAATAATATAGGATTCTGAATAAGAGAAACTATATTTTTATACTGTCTAATTGGCTATTATATTCATTCTATATTAAAAAATATAAGTTCTGCCAAAGACCGGTCATTTGACCGGTCGCGGTAGGAATAGGTATATATGAAGTGTCGGTAGGAATAGTGTTAAATCTTAGCGTATAACATTGATATTTTTCGCTCGATCTATTGTAATGTGTCGCGAAGTAGGTTATTGAATTCTCACGACATAGTTGTATTTGCAAAAGTATTTATTCGATAAACGAGTGTAGATTGTATATCGGAGGTTCGACTGGTAATTGCCGTTTTTAACGCCCTTTCCGTTGTACATATTTCGACTTCAGAAAAGGCGTTACCTCTTGAAACTCAGAGGGTAGAGTTATTTTCCTACTCTAAAATCACTTCGATTTTTGGTAGAGGAAGTGATGGAATATAAGGTGGTTGTAATATTTAAAATAAAACAGAAACAGAGTAACTTTAAAACCAAATGAATTTATTTTCCAAACGATTTGGAAGGACGTCTTCACAATTCGAGAATTAAACTTGATACTATTTATAATCGTGTAACGTTTCTGCAACTAGGCTCAGAAATTAACAGCTCTCATGAGGTAAAGAGCGGCTTTTACCTATTGAACAACTCGCTTTTATAATAACTAAATCTAAAAGAATGTGGGATTCGTGTGGTGTGCGGTTAGGGAGGGAAATCCACAGGTCAATATCTTTCAATAATTAGGTTTATTCACTTAATTAATTATGAGGATGAATATTACAATTAACAATTATTATTATTGCAAAAGTATAGAAAGTACATGTATCTAATTTATTATAATTCCTTGAAATGAATTTAGACTTTAGAAGTTTAAAAGTAGACTTTTATCTGTTATAGGCAGAGAACTCAATAATTAAATCATTAAATCATTAAATGAATCTAATTGGACAGAAACTTAGTAAAATTAGTAAAATTTGGAATTTTAATCGATTAACTAACGCGTTTGAAGTCGACTACTATAACGCTACGCAAGATACTCTGTTTTATAAAAGTTTAACGCAATCCTAACTTGTGTCAGAACAATAATCTTTAATTGAGAAAATTATTAATTCAGGTATTTATGTAAAATTAATTTAATACGGAACAGTTACTCTGTAGCTTGACTCTATAATTACTGGTACAATCACCTTTTTTCTCAGAACATTAATTGACATCCAACCCAAATCGCTTAATTGGGGAGCCCGTTTTCGCTAGCTGCTATAACCCAACGACACTGGAATTGGATGAACAACCAAGTCCAACAGGGTTCCAAATAAAATGACTATAAATTGTGATTACTGAACCGCCACTCAAAACACACGGGCTTCCGAGAACAAGCCGCTCAAATGGGGAGCCCGCTGTTCGCTAGCTATGAATCTACCCAGAGCAAACTCCGAGAATCTGCCGATGAGTTAGCAATCCGACAAAAATATTTAATAGAATCGTTGTAAAGCTCTCGTTTCGATGTCTTAGACTTTCCTGGGGCTGCGCATATCACTCTCCAGTTGGAGTTTCAGATACAAGACCGCTCAAATGGGGAGCCCTCTTTCGCTAGCTGCTATAACCCAGCGATCAAGTATTCAAATGGCTTATACACGCTGTCCAGTCAAGATATAAAATCTTTTTGGCTTTTACCAGCAAAAACTGTTCCGGTTATACTTCTCCTAAAAGGTCCAGTTTATAGTACTTTGAAAATTGTTCCGCTCCCTACGGGTATTCCGCTCGCTCTTTTATACTCCGAAAATCCGCAGTTTGTCTTTCACTTTTCATGGCTACTCGATGTACCCCTATGTTAAATGTATACAATTTTTACATATAATTTTTAATTATTTATTTAGACATTAATTAATGACGCAAATATTTTTATTAATTCGTTAGTAATATATTCTGATCAATATTTAATGATTTTAACATAAAATAATAATTCAATAATATTTTAATTCGAAATATATTCTCTGTCCCTTCCTAATTATTGCTCACGCATCCTACAGGAGCCTAGGCTAGCGATAAAGCGCGCGATCTTTTTAAAATATTACGTACGATTTTTAATTTCTTTAGATTGATAAAAGAATACATTAATTCGATTATTAATAATTTATTTTTATCTTTAATTAACTAATTCCATATATTTTGATATATATAAACAATAATAATTTAATAACTTAAATAATTCATGCTTTATCGATTGATTAATTAATACATATGGTAATTGGTTTGTTCTATGACGCAGTCGATAAAAGGAAACGAAAAATGTGATCGATAATGAAAAATAAAGAATGTATAATGAAAGGAATAAAATTTACATCGAAATTCTTCACTGTAGTATCTTCCGGGATGTTACAATCGTTATCGAGGACCACTTACAAAAAACAAATCTGAATACATCAATGTACTTTTTACGTGTGAAAAATTATTGACACTAAAACAAATACGAAGGAGTATTTTGATTTTCGACACACATGAAGGTCCGATCAAAATCGAGCGGCATCTCGCAAGCAATTGATCGACGTACGAACTCGGTTATTGACTCTCAATACATAGATTTATTTTTGCTCATTGAATCAAAATGAAAATTCAACAGGAAGACACCGTAAATTATAAATTTGTTACCGGAAAGTCTTCTTCCGGGCCGCGCTGACCATGCGGCCTAACAGATCGTAACGGAACATGGCTGGCAACGTTTATGGTAGGGTGGCCTATTCAACTACGCACGTCTAAAAAATAGAAAATAATTCGCCAACTTACAGACTTCAGGGTAGGCTTAATTACCTATACCTAAACATCTGTAAATGGTCAATGCTATTTTCTACCAGCACTTCGAGCCACGTGCCGCCATATAATGTAATCGCGATGCACTTTTTGAGGAAGCCGCATTGAATCTTTTATTAATATTGCAACTTTCATTATATTATTATATTATTTTATTATTATTTCATTATATTATTAGTTATACAATTAATGTATTTTATACAGTTATATATTATATGAATTTATTTATTTATTTAATCATTTATTCATGTTTAAGTTCAAAGAAAATAAGTGAAATAGCAAATACGGGGTGTCCGTCGACAATTGACGATTGAACGGGAATCACACTTATGAAAAACTGAATGGCAACCACTGGATACTCGAAATTATGTCTGTTTATGTGAAATTATCACGTAGAATTTATATGTATGTATCATTGATTGTGGAAAAATTAAAGTGTTAAATGTGAAGTGATTCTTAAAAGAACACATTCAGACAATGACGAATTCTGATATTTCAAAAGAAGATTTAACCGATAACATCGCATATTTCAAAGACAGGTATTTTTACAGTTGTACTAAATATATTGTATAATTTTCTAATTGCTCACAGCACACTTCTGTGAATATGTATAGAAGATATGCAAAGATATTTCATTTTTTTATAACTGTATTTAATTTAATTTATGCCGAAGTACCTACAAAATTTACGTGCTCTGCCTAAGCAGTTGGAAAAAGTTCGAAAGTTTTGGTACAATATTGAGAAAGTACACCATAGTAGAGGAAGTAAAATATTTTTAGTTAAACGTAAAAAGAGTCAAAAGTCGAGGAAGAAAAGCAGAAATTGATACCGTCAACGTCGGAAAAAGAAAATGTGCCACAAGAGGAAACTTTGTTTTGGTCAGAGTACCCTTTGACATAAAATAGAAGATTGTCATGACTGCAAATGGATATCTGACGTGTGGTTTCTATGATTTACAAAAACCATCTAAACAACATTTACATTACAAAATTGATATCACATACTTTAAAAAAGATATCAAAAGATGGCATATATATGAATAAAATAGAAATTAAAAAATGACAATGATTGATTTACTAAAATATGTGGCAGAAACAATTAGTAACAATTTTATCGTGATTAATAAATATTTTTAAAACTCCGAATCGTCGCGTCGCGTTGAGTGCTGTGTATTAGAAGAAAAGGTAGAATGACCGGAAGAAGTTAGAGAAATCTGCAATACAAATACGAAATTTAATGATTATAATTAATTTTACGATATTAATACGCATCAAATTAGATATAAATATCGTGTAATTGTTCCATATGCATATATAGGTGAAAAGTTACGCTTTCCTTGATGAACTTGAAATAGCAAATGTGATTTGAATCACATAATTCATTCGTACACTGCTTAATATTCTTTGACAAAATCCACAAAGTTATTAAATAATATTGTAGGGGGCGAGATAAGAATGTTTGTGCGGTGTAGCAATCGGATCGGGCGAGATGCGAATGAAGAGTGTTTGGATCGAGTGATCGGGCGAGGTGCGAATGAAGAGTGTTTAGATCGAGTGAAGTGTGAATGAAGAATGTTTAGATCGGGTGACAATCTTTGCAATGGGAATATGTATATGCGTGGATTTGGAAGGAGAAGAGTGTTGTGAGAATGGAAGGAAGAGTCAGTCGAGAGAAAGCGTTAAAAGAGAGAAGTCAAAAGAGAAAAGTCGTGCGAGCGTAAATTATATTTTGTTTTTTTATATATTAAATATTTTTTGTTAAAACGAATCATTAAGTCACTAAGATTCCTACAATATGATTATATATTTATAACAACTAGGAAATACATTTAGTTAAGGCAACAGTAGGCGAAAAATTACGAAGAAATATTATTATCGTTTGCTCAAAATCAGGTAAATTAACTTCATATTGTTATGAACAGCATTTTCAAACAATTCTTCTTTGATGATTATTAAGGCGAACAAACAATTTGTATTCATAATTAAGTGTTTATGAATGATGAAAACTGATCAATGTACAATTTGCAAATAATATTGCTAAAGTGCATTCGTACCTGTTAACTTCATAATGTCCATTTTTATAGACAGGTGAAAATTATTATGAAACGAATTCAAAATTATCCAGATATTATGGTCAAGGAAGAAAAGGGAGAATTTACTTCGCAATATGATGCCATATGAATTCAATTATTGATTCATTATTTATTATGAACTCCACAATTTACCAAAATGATCAAATATACTTGGTATGCATCGCAGTTAGCAAATGAACGTGACATATTTTATAGTCTTAATCAGTGATGTTTTCCACCTCACATAACAGAATATGGATCTGCAATATGCGGCTTTCATTTATAAAATATTCCTGGCATAAGACTCGTTTATGCTTTGATTGTTTTTATGTAAATTATCATCTGCAATATTGTACAGGCATGCCAGAATTTCAGAATGAATAACGAAATAGGCATGAAAATGTACAATAATTATTGTTACTTTTTTTTATAATTACACAAATAATATAATAAAACTAAATAAAGAATACCGCATGATAATTCGCGTTCTTACTGTAAAGAATAAAGGAAATGGATGGATGAATAGAATCGTCAGAAAAAGAAAGGAAAGGAAAGGAAAATATAATTATTGCGATGTAATTTTGAATGCACGCTTGGATGCGTGTCTATTTCACTTTATGCTGAATTTTAGACACTTATTATATTTATAATAAAACTGAAAAAATGTATAGATTTAAATACAATTTTGTCAAAAATCAAAGCTATAAATACAAAACCTTTAGCACGAGTTATACTCTTCATCTTTTTTTTTTCGAATGTTGTAGAGTTTATCTAGAATTCGAATTAGTACCTTCAAAAATAATAATAAAAAAAAGAAAATAATTAAATTTACAATTGATACCTTTACCATTGAAGTGCTGTTTCACTTCCTAAGAGTTTTTCTCCAGATTAAATGATGTGTTATTTAGCTTTGTCAAATATATTACTCTTCGCGTAATGGGTAGACCGTTCAGGTTCTCGAAGGTTGTAAATCTTCGTCCCAATGTGCCTCCAGAACTAGTTCAAGTGATGGAGATTATATGTTGAATTGTGTAGGTTTGATATTATGAAAATGATTTGGTTAGGTACTTATAATGGCTCAGGGACCTTCGCAATGATATGCTTAGGTCAACGGAGGTTGTAAATCTCCGTCTCACATAAGATGGCAGGTATCCTTAATATCGTGGAAAGAGTTGACGGTGGGCTCGTCGTAGCTAAGGGATCGTCACAAATGTATGTTCAAATCAATGAAGGTTGCAAATCTCTGTCCCACATCGTACGAAGCGTACCCTCGTGCCTTGAGTGATAGTTGAATATCACTTGAATCTTTTATACGATGGTTCGTATATTGAATGTTACAATGATTCGTAAAGGTGAATGTGCTTCACAAGAGATTTACCAAGGCCGAACAAGTTGCCCAAAAAGGAGGATTAAAGAGCAAAGGTGTCTTGACAGCGAATGTCGCCGAGTGATATGTTTATCACGCGAATCTCTGAAACGAAGGCTAGTCAAGTGAACTGGTGTTCACGAGATATCCGAGACAAGATTGAAATGTTGTTCAAAGCATAGGAGGAGGAGGTCGAGCCGTGAAGATGTTTTACATACAGGACCAATCAGGGTCAGTCCAGAATTTGGTAACAACACTGATTGGTAACACGACTGAGCGAATAGGATCGCGAGACCTTTAGTCTTCACTCTAAGGTTGTAAATATTGATGATTGATATAGGTGACGCAAACATTTGAGTGATTTGGGTCCTTCAATGGATCTCGGCAGTGAGCACACTGCGAGACTGCTGAATGGTCGAGGTCGAGTGTCTTGGCCCGCCGCGCCGGGTAGACAAAGAATTTTTAGGTTTAGGTGAGGGTGAATAAGATGGTTATACGAACAAATAACAATAATTTATTTGCCACAATTAAGAATTAACACGTGCAGTACCGCGAACGTTCGCTCGAGACGCCGAATACCGAATGCCTCGTGGCCTATGCCCGTTGCCACGCGTACCCCTACGAGACAATTACGCATCACTTCTGGCGTAACCGTTTTCTGGAAAGATACTGGCCAAAAGAGCATCGTGTAACGGTTACACGTGGAAAAATCCGTAGCCAAGACAAAGGGATTCGCGGTGACTGTACGCTACAAATTCGTAGACACTGTACACTGCAGGGGTGCACAGTTTAGGATGAAGGAAATAAACTTCGTTAAGAAAAGATATATTGGCACTAGATGAATGGTGTTCTTTTTGGTCTGTTAGCAAAGCTGTTGACAATAGCTTAGAACGTCGAGTTGTGGAGACGTTCACGTGGACATAAATATCTATTACAAATTGCGTGAATGAGGCGTAGACACATTTTGGGTTTGACTGGATACCCATAAATATTAAGTTAATGTTATTCCGAGTTACAAGAATGGTGCGACTCGGAACAGTTACGAGGCTGTGGATAGATAATTGATAAAAATTGTCAAAATTCTTTGATTTGCTTTTTTTTCTTTTTTTATTTACTTTGTTGTAACGTGCTTGTGTACATGCTATTGCATATCATACAATATTAGGTAATTATGCAACATAAGGGAAGCACATCTGATTTTGATGAAATACTTGCAGTACATAGCTGACGTTATGACTCTGAACAACTATGTTCTATACATATAGTACTCGAATTTATTTAGTTTTTTAAGTATTTGAAAAAAAAATGTCTGAAATAGAGTGTTAGATATACAGATATGGTTTGTTTTCGTTTTTTGCTGAAATCACTGACTGAATTTTGGTAGTAAAGTTATTATAAAAGTAAATTATGTGTATCTCTGAATATCACAGGTGAGGTGATCTACGTGAATGAATATACTCCGTATTTGTTGGACAGGTTTTATTTTATAAAGCGCGATGTTTTAGCGACGACGGTCGAGACTGTAATGTCCCGAACCTTGTTGAAACATACATTTTAAACCTATGGGTGACAAAAACTTTCATTTTGAGAAATCCCGAGTGGAAAGGGACGAGGGCCTTTTAGGCAAAAGGTCTTAGGCATATTCCAGACCTCGCTTCCCAGTCGGAATTTTCCTTGTCGCCACACAGGTTTTATACTCAGTTTTAATGTAGTGTGGCGTTACCCGCCACTACGTTGTTCCTAATTTATCTTTCTTCTAAACTTTTCTAGCTTTCTCTTTTGCCTGAGTATTTCTAAGCACTTCCTGCCTATTCTGCAATTTTCAGTTTTCCCAGGGTCTCGTGCAAGTCTGGTCAATGTCAGATTGCACATTTGGCAGCCAGACTTGTGCAGGCCTAAGTTTCTCCGTTGACTTTCTCTATCACCCCTTCAACTTTCCACTCTGTACTTTTCCTTTTCTTTTCCTATTTCTATCTCTACTCGAAAAGCACATAAAAACTCTGCTCATCGCGCCGCTCGGGACATTCGTTATTTTGGCACCGTCACGTTTGCATCCGCGGAATCACTGATATTCTTGTTATTCTTGTTATTTGATCTTTGTTGTTTGTTAAAATATATTTTGTTGTTAAGTGACTGTTAAATACTGACTTTCTCATCCACACACATCCACGTCCTCAGTAGTATAGATATGACCATTAGCGTTCCACTGTATAACATAATTTCCGTGCAAAAATGAAATTTTATATTTCTAGTTCTAACAATAAAATGCGACGAATTAATTAGCTATTTGTTCCCAAAAAATGAGATTCGCTACAAAGTAAAATGTCTACGCTGTGGGGACGTTTCAGAATTAAGAAAGTTTGAGTCGTTCAGTTCTCATTGTACAAATTGTTACTATAAGCTACTGAAAAAGCGTAATACTTCCTTTGATAAATGAATAAAATAACTAAAAAATCAGTTTGTACTTATAATTTCGGTATAGTATTTTGAATATACAAGGCGTCCCACCTAACTTGAGTATCTGGAGTATTTTACATATCTTTTATGATACAGAAAAATATTGGAGAGAAACATTATTTTGTTTGGAGGGACAACTGTTACCATAGTTAAAACATTTTTGTTTGTCTGTAATTAGCAGCCTAAATATTTCTAAATAAATATTTCGTGCGAGGTTTAGAATATAAAAGAAATTTCATTCACTGTAACAAATACAGTTTTTTAAATCGATGCCATAAAGTCAGAAGTAACGCAAGCGGGGTGAATAAAATGCTTGAAGACATTTACATTCCGTTATACTCAGCATGCTGACGATATACTGACTACTCACAAGGGACCCCACTTAGGTGTTACACGCGGATTTTAATGAAATTTACATATGTGGTAGCTTTTCGAAAATTATTTGACACGTATTTTTTTATATCTACTGACATACATGTTGAGGGGGTGAAAATAGCCTTCAAAGTTGGGGTTGAAAACCATTTTCTTTAATATCTCGGACACTAGAGGGTGTAGGAGGATGAATTTTTTTTTTTAAATGTGTATTTTTAAGTAAGAAATTTAGTATATTACGACAATTTCGGGAGAAATTATTTATTTAAATAATATATTAAAAAATTTGATTTTTTTTTTTTAATTTTTTACCCCAAATGTCATTCGATTTTTATGCAGATTTGCATACGTAAAATATGGATCAAAATGGGGGACACGTGTTTTTGGAATTTTTTGTTTATTGCAATTTAGCAATTGTTAGGTCTTAGAATATACATATATTGCAACGAGAGGATTAGACCTCAATCCAAGTTTTGGACAATACAATAGTTTACGGTTTTTACCTTCATTTAGAAATAGGTTCAGTTTATTTACAATAGTTTCTGACTTGTAGCAGAAATAAGACCCAAAGCGTCATTACATTCTAGCGAGTTTTTTCTTGATTTATTGTCAGTCACATCTGGTGTCAGAACCCTTAGCCTTAGTCGTAGAGTCTTTTGTTTGCAGTTTCCATTCATGCCGAGGTACTCCTTAGGTTTATTACTCGCTACGGTCATTTTGGGGAAAACCTAGACTTTCATACGTCACGGTTTTACCATTTCCACTCAAAATTTGTCAAGCCAATAGTAAGCTTCAATTTGTTATCCCTTCCAAGTTAGAGGAAGTGTGTACGCCTACTCCGAGCTTTCCTGTAACGCGGAAAAGCTTCGGACAAACATTGTAACAACAGATCTCATACAGCATTCACACAAACATTCATACAAGTACGAGTACCAGTCGCGTAGTTAAACATTTGATAGCGAATAAAGTACAGTTTTTAGTTATACTCGAAGTCAACTGATTTAAACATACAGTCCACTTAATCCTAACCATCGAAAATTTTAATTAATTCTAAGCATCATTGTCCGTCACTATTATTGTCGACACGACGACGCACATACAGCAATAATTATTACATATACAATTTTCGTCTACTTTTTACGGAGAAAAGTGCTGAGATTTGTTTTCGAAGAGGGTGAGCCTTTTTTATACAATCATTTGCCACGTTTTTAACAATTGGATAATATTACATGTTTATTGTTTCATTGGTAGCCAGAGGAGGTCCAGCGGGCAGGTATAAATCCGGCGCGGTACTAGTCGTCGTTGTACGGAACGTAGGTTTTTATAGGCAATTGAACTTTTAGCCGAAGGTAAAAGTTTAGCTATTTAACTTTTAATAATTTGAACCAAAATGTTTCTCATTTAAATGATTTGATATCTCTGAAAGCTACTAATTTTGTTATAGTATTCAGGGTAATGCAGAAATCGAAGAATAAAAATATTGCAGATTCCTAAAGATACTACCGGATTTATACAGCCATTACATGTGTTCAGTTTTAGAATATGGAAGAATTTTGCACATAAGATTTCTGAGATAATAATTTTATTAAATTTGGATATGACTTTACATTAAAAAAATTTCATAATTAAATTACAATCTCTGATACATAATCAACATTCATCACCAAGATAGAAAAATTTATCCCGACATGTCTGGTTCCGTTATAGCTATGACAGCGTCATACTTGATGAATTTAATATCCCAGTCGATTTTGCTTGAATGATTTAGAAACTATGTTTTATTCTCAATATACTGACGCAGTTTCTATAAACTGTTCGTGGTGAGTCCAGCATTTGTATTTTACGCATTTCTTCGTTGAATTTCATTACTGTACACACTATATAACATAAGTTTCAAAAATACTCATTCCATTTTAGCTTTATTATTTTTATTAGAATTTAACTTTTAATTTTTATTCTAATTTCAAAAATTTATTATTTTTATTACAATTAATTTATATCTACATTCAATACGAATTTTTCGAACAAAATTTTTCCAAATTCGGAACCTATAGACGTCAAATTGTTGAACAAATGATGTGGTATTTTTTGGTATTTTTAATATTTCTAGTTTCTTACCCTGTTTCTGACATTGGGATTGCACGTCATAACTTCTTCTTGCTATGTATATCTTTTCCATGAGTCCAGGAGCACAACAGTATTTTCTGTTGCGCGCAGAAAAAAAAATTTTGGCAAATTTTTAAGTAGAAGCTTGTTCCATTTCCTCTTCATTGACAGAAATAGCTAAGATTTGATCATACGTCAAATTGTCAAATATAAATTCTTGTTGCATTTCTATACCTGTATATGTACATATGTCGATTCTTTATACATGTTGAGTGCATCTGTACAGCGATGATTGGTACCGCGGCGGATTTATACCTGCCCGCTGGACCTCCTCTGGCTATCGATGGAACAATAAACATGTAATATTATCCAATTGATAGAAACGTGGCAAATGATTGTATAAAAAAGGCTCACCGTCTTCTAAAACAAATCTGAACACTTTCCTCCGTAAAAAGTAGACGAAAATTGTATATGTAATAATTATTGCTAAATTGCAATAAATAAAAAATTCCAAAAACACGTGTCCCCCATTTTGATCCATATTTTACGTATACAAATCTGCATAAAAATCGAACGGCATTTGGGGTAAAAAATTAAAAAAAAATCCAATTTTTTAATATATTATTTAAATTAATAATTTCTCCCGAAATTGTCGTAATAAACTAAATTCCTTACTTAATAATACACATTTAAAAAAAGAATCACCCTCCTACACCCTTTAGTTTCCGAGATATTAAAGAAAATGTGTTTTCAACCCCAACTTTGAGGGCTATTTTCTCCCCCTCAACATGCATATCAGCAGATATAAAAAAATACTTGTCAAATAATTTTCGAAAAGCTACCACATATGTAAATTTCATTAAAATCCGCGTTTAACACCTAATTGAGTCCCTTGCCATTTAATAACTAATGTGGCCATGATAATGAGGCAGTTTACGTATTGACTGAATACAAACATTGAATAATAGAGCTCCCATAAAAAAATTCTTTCAATTCTGTCATAAAAACTATTATAATTTGTTATATAGAAATAGAGAAAAATGTAACTATGTACATGTTAACTGTTATACAGTTATTGTTCTATATTTGTGTTTGCTTCTGATGCCATATTAGTGTTATCGCTTTATTTTCTTTATATTTTCTTCTTGTATTTGATATAGGAGTGTCCAAACCTGATTATATGGTTGTGACTTCAAATATGAAATGTGTGTACACCATGAATGTGCTGATTATGACTTCAGAAATGACACTTATGACTACTGCAGGTAAATATGATTTCAAATCGTCACTTTTCCAAATTTATTATTGTTTTAAATAAATAATCCCAGACACACCAGAATGTGAATAAAACGGTTATATTAAACTACGGACAATACAATATATGTACAAGTTCAAAAGCCGAGAGCGCGTTCACGAAAACAACAAGCGATATACTTATACGTGCGACAGTTCGAGACTAACTGACTTTCAAAACCAGGACGGTTTCGAAAAAGGTGACCCATCGCTTGCTTCGCATAAAATTTGAACTCACGAACTTCGTTATTCTCAACAATTATAATAAAATCGTAACAAAACTATCAATTTATGTCATTTTTCAATTAAACCAACAGTTCAAATACTTTTTGCAATTACGTGTTTATGATATTACGTAGCTTTATTTGTTCCCTTCCTTTACCATAATCTTTTATTTATGTTCAACAGACTTGTATTCCAAACATGCCACACATCCCCTATATTTAAAGTAATGATGTAAGTATCTCCAGCAATTGTACGAGTTTATGAGATGATTTAATAATCAGGTCTGCCGGAAGCTTCTATCGTCTCATGGTCGTTGACGTGTTTCAGCCTTACTAATATTAATATACAAGATGTACTAAAAGATTAAGGGAAATTTAAACATGTATTCAAAAATAAATATTGAAGAGTTATGAAGGTTTAAAAGACTTTATTCATTGTTTTGATAGTTATGTTAAGTTTTAGAAATTGGTTCCTCTTACAAGAATACAGGCTTCCATTCGGTGAACTTTTTCGAAAATTTTTGTTGTTATAGACATAGTAGTGTATAAAATTTTAAGTACAATGCTAAAGCTCATCTTCTGTTCTTACCATTTTGACGGTTTGGCTAGCGAGTAGAAGGGCTAGGAAAAATGAAAGAGAGGGAGTGAGCGATTCTTCCGGGACCTGCTAGTGGACTCGTCAGTAAGGCATCCTAGCAGGCCCTTGCCGTAGACGCGGGGATGTATGGAAGGGATGGACAGGAACTATATGTAGGAATAGGAAGAGGCTCGCTCATTGAGTACTAGCGAGAAAGTCAAGTCTCGGTCTTATGCGCCGTCTAGTGGCGATGAGCGTAGGAGTGAAACCGTCACACCATATTTTTCATTTTTACGTACGACAAACGTACATCATATGAAACATATTAAAACAAGTGCTGGAAGTCTTGAAACTTTAATATCTCCTAAACTAATGATTTTTTTACATAAATAGATTAATACTTTTTTGTAAAGAATATGAAGGAGCATCAGCTGCTGCAATAAAAAATATATAATTCCACTTAAAAAAGCATTAATAACCTTCATCTCCTTTACACGTCCACCTACAAAAAAAAATATACCATCAGAATGTGCCTCTCTCGAAACCATTCAACTTTATCTGAAACATTGTTTGCTATGAGTAATAATAATGACGTAAATCTAGGTGGCAAAATGTGGTGAACCACCCTATATATAAGAGTTGAACAGACATATTGATTTACAAAATCTATATTATTATATTCATTGAAAATTTGACTGAGAAAATAATGCAATTGTTGCAAAAGAGATTTTGTACCGCCCGACAAAGAGGATAAGAATATCGGAAGGTAGAGTCGACGATGGTTCGAAAGTTTTAGAAGTGGAGATTGAAGTTTTGAAGATGAGTTTCGTATAGGAAAGTAGTTGAAAGTCGATGACGATGTTTCCCGGAATATTTTGAGTGAAAACTTAGTCATAACGTGAAAAACGATAAACGAACAATTCAGTATTGTTCAGAAAACAATATTTGATCATATTTATCAAGTAGGATTTATGCATACGTGACAATCGTTCTTATTTTTAAATACGTTTAACAATTAAAATAATACGTAACGGATCACTGACGACACTTGTTGACATTAGAAATGATCTGTAATATTTACAATATTACGTATACATACGTAATATACATATGTATATTGTTATAATTTATAGGTTTGTAGAACTTTTGTTTTATTGTTAATTTTTGACATTTAAGTTCTTTTTGTAACCTATTCATTCTTCTGTAAACTGATCATTTCCAATATTTATTTGCACGATGTTATACAAATAAATGCGTAAATACATATTATACATTGTGAAAGCAAAAGCACATTTGTTAAAAAATTAATAACAACTACAGCAAGCGTAATCAATGTTTAACACTTCGTAACGATTCTTTTACATTTAATTACTGTGATCATTCACCTTAGAAACGATTGGTATAGATTTTTAACATTTCTATGGTAATTATTCTCCTCTACAATACAGTTCTTTAATTACTAACATTTTCAAACTGTCTTCCATTTTGATACACTATTTTGGCTTACTAGTGCCAACAACTTGCAATAATGTTCAGGTTCGGAGATCTTGCTGGCTATTTTAAAATTGAGTGAATCTTTTTAGTATAGAAGTATGCTTGTGCCGCTTTCGCAGTATGCACTGCCGCTTGGAAAATATATTTATCTCCGGCAATTTGTGTAACATATGTATTTATTTGTTCATCTACCATTTCTATATAGTTATTATTATTCATTTTACCTAACATAAATTTTATTTTCATTTTATTACGACATCTAACACCAATCCAAATCAATACACTGTGGCTTGCATGTTACGCAGACCCAAAATCTGTCGATCTTTTTCTAAATCATAGTAATAATAGTGAAAGCTATCAGATCTATCAAGATAAAACTTGTACAAATCATTAAATATGATACTTTGCTATTTTTTATTCAAAAGTACGTACTTTTCTGAAAACTGCAGAGAAGTTTTGCACTGCTTCTTTAACCGCGGTTTTCGCTGTAATTTCTTTCGTTTAATTATTAATCTAATTTTCTCTGCAGTTGCTTTGTAGTCACGCTCGAATTTGAAGTTGCTCATATGATTGCGCGTTTTAGTCGAGATTTTAAATTTTGTGGTCAAACCCTTCTAAAGTATACATATGTATAGGGTCGCGAAGTACATATATGGATAGCTTTAAGAAGGGTCGGCACTGTCCGGAGATGTTTGGACACAGATCGACAGTCGATGAGAGATCAATATATCCGACGCGACGCAACGTATAGAAATGCATGGTCCCTACATATGTACGTGAACAATGTAATGATATTTACTCTTTTATTGTTAATATATATGTATACTTCAATACATAGATTCTTGCGATAGTTAATGTGTGCTTCCCTAACCACCTCATTAACAACACCTTCATTCCATATTTTTTTGGATTGATCATGTTTGAATATGTTTACAATTGAGTAAAAAATGCTTTTGTAATCAAATAACTTTCTGTTCATATTTACTAATACAGATTATTTGCTCAATTCTATAAAAGAGGATTTAACAGATTGTGAATGTTTATAAACTCAATTCTTGTTTGTAGGTTATTAAAAGTAGTTACGTGCGTTTGTTTCGTTTGTAAATTTTTGTAACTTTTGCAAAACGCTTTCGTGTTTAACGCTATACTCTATGGACTTTAATTGAGAGATTTAACAAAACACCTATGTCCGAATGTATACGATACGTTATTTCCACAATGTCGCTTTTATACAGTTTTTAAAATAACGGATTTGTTTTATTTTTTGTTATGAACACTTTTACCATAAATTTTGTATACTTTTATGATTATAATGAGACCACGGACGATTTAATTTGGACTATATTTACTGGTTTAATTGATGATATTTTTGGTTTACACTATTTTCTAAGGAACCTATTTTAAACGTGAATTGGAGGATAATAACTGATTTAAGAAGTAATGGTGACTTTCAATGTGAAATTGCAAGTATACAAAATACATCTAAATGTTATCAAAATAATTTTAAAACTTGTTATTGAAAGTTATAACAAAAAAGGAGCAACCGGGAAGACCTGAACGATTTCCATTGTAAACCGTCCAATCTTGAGAGAAATATCAAAAAGGGGGTGGGGGGTATTTGCATGTAAAATTGTATTCAATTTAATTTGAAATGTGATTCTTGTTTGTAAGAAAATGGATACAACTTCTGCTAAGTTTAAATATTTTAAATTATTGGAAATGGGTTTGATAAATAATTTATTACGCAGTGAGTTGATTAAATTTAAAATATTTCTTTATTAATCTTAATAAACACAGAACTTATTTAAATAAAAAACTAGACTAAATTAAATCTATAGAAATATATCTATTTCTTCTTCGATACGAAACTATTTATACTATAAATGCTTTTGCTTATCAATCATCGATTACTCGATTGGTTTTTGTTAAACATGTAATCCAACATAAATGTTTACGAAAATTAATATTACAGAAGTATCAAATCTATATGAGACTATAATTTAAAAAAAAATACGTTTGGACAGCATACGTGCGGAAACAAATAAAAATTTAATCTAGATGGTTTAGATGGGTTCATCAAAAACAATCCCAACAGCCAAAATCCTGATTAACCGAACCTAACCCGTCAACTTCGTTTTACGAATGTACTCGTCATATAAAACCTCGCCAATAGTGCCTTCGACGAGTATACTTGCCAAACCCAAAAATATATAAAACTAATCCGACCGAACATTACCTGTTAACTGTGTTTGTCCAATATACTTGTTATTTAAAACCCCGCCTGTGGTGCGTTCGACGAGTATACTCAGGATTATAGCTGTAGGGATTATAGGTTGTCAGTATTTTGGGCTGTCGGGGTTTTAGCTGTCAGGATTATGGGTGTAGGGATTTTACCGGGTCTAGATAGATTTAATTATTATTGGCGCATTTTATGCAAACAAAGAAAAGTTCACGTAGAAATCCTCACTTGAATCAGTCACAGCTTGGACTGTATTTGAATAGGATTTTCAATGCGAACTAGCATTCCTAAACGGAAGAATGAATGTTATTCGGTATAGAAGAATGTTACGCAGCTATTTATTGCCCTTTTTAACACCAACTGAACCAAAGCAATGCACTAATTGATACAGCTTCCTTCGTAAAAGAGTCGTTCAATGAGTTTGGTATCAATTATTAAGTTGGCTGACATTAAATCTTGATCTAAACTCCTTACAATATTTCTGAAGCATTCTTGTAAGAAAGGTAAGAAAGTGAAATGGAATAAAATCTGCTTGGGCAGATAGTCATGGAACTTTAATTAAACTAACTGATATTGTTCTTACACGACTATTACACGCGATAAAAAATTAAGGGATGTTCTCCAAATATTAATTGTAGTAATATAAAAATTATTAATTGACTTTATATTCTTTCACATCATTAAATACTGTTTTAAGAGATAATTTTTTTTTTTTCAAATTTTCCGAGAAAGAGGCTTCAATTTTCTTGTATAGAACTTTTTCGTTGTATTAAAGTATGCAAGGACATAATTAGATTTTATATTATGAAAAATGTAAACATATAATTAAGTTTATAATTATTCACAACACTGTGTATCTTTTTGCTAAAATTGCGTTATCCGATATTCATGAACATGTTCATTACACATGTTACACATGCTACATGTGCTTATGGTCATATATTTTTTGCAATTTAAAATATATATCTATGACAAATTTTTAATGAACAAATAATTAGCAGACTCTGTGACTCATATTGCAGATTTACGTTATTTATGAGATAGCTGATTTCTATCTATTTCAACTATTAACATATCAAGATTAACAAAATAATAGTAAACAATTAAACAATATAAATATGATAAATACTTTGTGTTTAAATATTATAAATGTACTCTCTAAGAGACAAATTAGAATTATCTAAAGAAGACAAAATACCCTCTCATCAACTACAGTTTCAGTTTCGTCTAATTCGTTACCTTCTTCAACTAAAATAATTACACTTTTTTAGCAAAATGATCTGCTTAATTTTTTTCAGATAAAATAACGTTTTTTCATAAATATGCCATTTGAATAATGTAACTTTATAAATTCGAAAAGAAATAACAATTTTTAATTAAAAGTATTGACTTTTGCGACCTTACAGCTGTTTTGATAACTTCAAAAGTATTTTTTCCCATTTCAAATTCATCAAGTCGATAAATTTTGTATGTCAATTTCTTCCTTATTATGCAAGAAACAAAATACTAAAGTTCATAAAGTTTCTGTTGTGATTATGAAAGAAGAGCTGAAGCCATCGAAGAGCTTGTTATTCTGGTGCACTGTTAATGTATAAACATAGAATGATAATATGGCTGGACCAAGTATCTTCATATTTATATGTTTGTTCTGGCATAAGAAACAAATTTGTTAATAAATGATATTTAAACATTATACATTATCTTTTTATTACTACTTCTTACTGCCTCTTTTTATCTGCTTTTGCAGATTATATATTTACATATTATCAGTGGAAAAAAGGTATATTTAAGAAACAATATGGACATTCAAGTCGATGTCTGACTTTCCTAGGGAAAATGTCAGCCAAAAGGAAGCGGTCTCTATCACACGCCATAACACTCGAGTGTTGACGGACATTACTCAACTAATTTACAGGAGACATTTCCAAAGTCGATGAATAATACAATTTTTCTAAGTAAATGTTTACTTTCAAAAGCAAGCTGGTTCATTTTGTAACGAGGAAAATAAATAATAGTATCAACTTCAAATTTGATTACGAATTAACTAATATGTATTGTATGAAAATATCTCCTGTGAATTAGGCCTGTCAATTCTCGAATGCTACGGTGGGTGTTGGAAACTGATTACCCGTCACCGCCATTTTTTCCAGGGACACCAGACTTGTACTTGAGTGTACATTCATCTCTTGAACAATTATCAGAGACTGTAACAGCAACGATGTATTATTACAATCTGTTACTTCATATTATTAGACTATTATCAGTTCGAAACATTTCAATTAAATAAAGTTTGTGGTCGTAGATAAACTGCATGAGCAAACAATGTGTAAAGAGCGGACTGCGTGTGCGAACAAAACATTTTTGATTACAAAAAAAAGAAAACAGTTGAGAAAGCTTAAAACAACTTTCAGTGAAATTAGCAAAGTTAGTCGAGAATAAATGCACGAAAACGGAGGGGTCAGATAAACAGAGAAACGGTAAGAAGTCGAGTAAAAGTAGCGGCACAAAGTTCGGAACGGTGCATCGGATGAAGTAATATTTTTCCAAGTATCGATTCTACGACCACGACTACAAGTTTCACGTGGAATTCTGTCGATCGCACGTCATCCCCCGCACGACTTTTTAACCCTTTTTTATCCCCCAGGAGTGTGCCGCTGACGGGAAAGTTACCGCTTCGAGTGGAACTTTTTAGAAGTTCGCCTCGAGGAGTGGCGTGGAGATTAGCTCTGGGGAATTAGAGTTTCCGCTGTACAATAGCTAGAATTCAGAAATGTCTAACCGTAGAAAAATCGATCGCATACTTACCACAGTATAGGTGTACATTTCTCTATCGGTAACGTTGAAACTTCAGCTATTAATGGTTGGAAAGAAAAATAGCGGAGCTTTAAGGCAATCGTACTTCGATCATACAACGGACCTTACAACTTTAAGATCTGTTTGGCTTTTGCACGTTAAATCACTAGATTAACGTTTCTAAACTGTAAACTGTGATATTTTCTATTTATACACACGTACACGGATATCGGTAACGTAGAATGACTGAAATTTATATTCGAAAACTATAGTATGCACGACATTATAGTTAATTATGGACATATGAAAGACGTATTAATGTAATTTATCTGGTGATTCCTATTTTGAGAATTAGAAAATTCAATTGGAGTAATTCTAATACGTTCAACGATTATTATTAATTTTTATTTCGTGTCATACATTGTATATTTTTATAAACTTTTACTATAAATAGTTGGAATTGAAAAATAAATTGTACTTCAATTTGTATTGACATTTGTCTGATTCATCTAAGAAAGTTATTATTATCCTATTAACATTTTATAATCTGAACGAAAAAATTGTTATTCTGTTAACCTTTAATGAAAGTAGAGACATTTTTGTTGCATAAGTGAATAGGTAATCAATTATGTTGTAAAACATCGATTATATTACTGTAGTGATGATAAATAAATATGATTATTACGATTACGATTTTACAAACATAATCTTTCATATAATATTGATACAAAATGAGAAAATGCCACAGCAATATAAAATAAGCTAAAATTAACTATTTCTGAATCATTTCCAATCGTTGGATCCATTTCTTCCTTTGGTGTAGTTCATATTAATTCTATAATCTTAATCTTTAATGAAATTTAGAATACCGTCTTCACCTTATAATAAAAAATGAACCTCCAAAAATGATATTCTTACAATGTTCATTTAATGTGCGATAGATAATTTTTAATTTTCAAGGAGGTTTCTGAAATATATAGGAATGAGAGACACTTACTGGATTAACTCAAATAAATTACATTTATTTTGTTTATAAAGCTAAATTATAATATATATTCAGTTTCAATCGTGTTAAATAATTATTATTTAGAAATTATTAAAGCAAAATGATTATGATTTTAAATGTAATTATTTTTGCGTTAATATGTTCAATTTTTTTTGGTAATTTTACTATTGCTTATATACGTAACATTATTTATATTCAATTAAATTTTTTAAATGTTTCATAACAAATCGAATTTGTGTTTTTATATTATTACTTTGGGTGTACTTTCGAAGTGTCCCGATGGCCGATCGTCCTGTACTCTGGATGGGTGAAGCGAGAAGTGAGGAGATCTCAAAAATCAAGCCGTTTCCATATCAGTCTATTTAGTTTTGGAGATATTAATGAAAAACTTTGATAATTGTTTTGAAATGTTGAAATTATTTGATCCCGCTTAACAAAAATACTATATATAATACTGTTAACTGCTCCTGATTACCTCGAAGGTGTTCGAGCCTTGTAGAACCACCAGATACTTGGGGAAAAGTTCTAAGTGTTTACTTTGTAATTGTATATTTAACTATATTTCTTCTAAGTGATCTACGATTTCTAAGTGTCACTATCTATTTTCTAAAATGTTCTATTGCTTGCTAGTTCATTTCTAGTTGATTTCTAATTGATTTCTGTCGGGAGTATCTAATGCTATGGCCGATGTAACCTCGGCATAGACGTTCCTGGCGGGGGAGAAGTGTTCTGATACGTTCAAAAAGTATAAGATTTAAGGAAGGGATGTGAAAGGTTTGCGCTCTTCTTGGATTTTTCCCACTCGTCAAATTTAACTAAGTTGACCCTTGACCGTGGCAAGTAATAAAGTTAAGCAGCGCGCTGACCGTGGTGAAAACATGCTAGAAATAACGGACTAGAAAGTTGGAAATGCTGGTACCTGGCGACCAAATGTGAGTAATGAACGAAAAAAGCTACTGTAAGAATCGCGGGTCTTTATGGCTTCATGAGTTTACTGCTGCCACGGAACGGTTTACAAAATTCCCGAAGGAACCGATTATAAATTATACGGAAAGCTAAATACTATAAATTTACAAACCTAAGGCTAAGCTAAATATATACAGTTAAATTTATCGTAGGCCTTAACAAATACTAATGCAACGATCAATGCATCAGCGAAATTTTTAGTGGAACCTCCTATATGTATTCAGGTCGAGGCTGCCCACTGTGTTATCGGTTGCTAACCACATGATGACGATAGTTACTTCAGCGTAGATGCTTGTGTTCCTTATGTTTGTATAGACAGAATTCTATGTATTATGCTGAAAGTTTTTCATTAATATCCCTGAAACTAATAGCCTGATGTGGACACCTCTTGATATTTGGAGTCTTCTTCCCTTTCCCCTCCATCCGACCAAAGGTCGCCTCCCTCTACCGGGGCACTTCGGAATTATATTCATTACTTTAATCAAGTTTTATTACGTCTGTAACGATAAGGGAAAAATTATTAAACTGATATACTTAAAGTTTCTGAAAAATGGCATAGTTCCGAAAGTCCATACTTTCCGATCGACATAAGATTCGACATAAAGGAGAATGTCCAAATATAGAATCAGCTTCATCAGATTAGTAGTTTCCGAGATACTTATTAAAAGCGTTCAGTATAATATATCGGATTCTACCTATAGAGACGTAACTAATGCACCTGTCTGTCTTATATATAGCTGCCATCGTCGTCCAATGTGAAATCGTCAATGACACAACAGGTGTTTGATGCTTACAATATTATGACAATATTATGAGGTATGAATTAAAAAGAATAATTGAGTAATTTTATTTAACTAATGCGCCTACATACTACGTGCCTTTAAAATTTTTACTGTATTTAAAATTTAGAGTAGCTATTATAAACATGTAGATAGAGCAAGGATAGATGTAGAAATGTTTAAGTCATTCCAGACGATTAAACGCGTCTAAAACCATCGAGAACGATACTAAATACGATTAATGTTGATTTCACGACGACTGGCGTCAATGATGAGTTACAGAGCATTTAACATGGTTTTAATCAATTCTACATATAAAAAGTTATCGAAAAGGGTACTAAAACGCGATTTTTTATCGACTTGTCGATAATGATGATAGGTTTCTGTAGTCAAATTCCTGCTAAAATCTATACATCAAATTTAGGGTATCTCATAAGCCTGCCCTAAAAATTTCAAGTCTAAAGACCCAAAATTGCAGTCTGTAACGTAGCATAAACACACAAATGCAAATCGCAAGAGCCTCACTATGCTTGGTAATTATGTATTAGTCTGAAATTATTTAATTTGGGAAACAAGATCTGTAACGCAAGACGGTCGCTTATAGTCATCGTAAAATAAAGAATCGCAAAAAATTCCATGTACTTCAAATGATGAATGAAGTTGTTGAGATCCAGTGATTAGACTATTCGATTGCCAAAATTAAAATATAACTGTGGCATTGAAATTGCGCGCCGGTCGCGAATGTGATGCGTGACTGAGGTGCGTATGAGTGTGTGGTTGAAGACCGCGAATCGGGAAGCGTGATAGATAGAATGTTTGGAAACGTTTGTATGATTGGTAAGGATGAGGACCGAGAGAGAGAAAGAATGAGTGCGAGAGAGACAGAGTATGCGAGAGAGGATAGGCGAGTGAGGATGAATGTTAGAATATAGAGAGCGGCGTAAGTGAGTAGACAAAATAAAAATATAGTTGAAGTTAAAAGTAGTTAGAGCAGTTGGTGGTTTTTCTAAAACCGGTCCTGGCTTCCTACATAACCTACTGCTACTTACGCTAAAAGCGCCAGATTTTTAAAATTAAAAAAAAATGTTAAAAAGATTGAATTTTACATGGGACACCCTTCAGATACGAAGATATCGTTCGCTCTATTGTATCGTTGAATGCTTGACACTCGACAGTGATGGTACTGACGGTGAAAACCACTCTTCTGCTAACTACGTCTGCGTTAAGGCAGAATTCAATGTATTACTCCAAAAATTCTTAATTAATATTTCAGGAACTAATAGCTTGATGAATATAATATTCTATATTTGGGGTCCACTCTACTAGTTTACCATCCTTGCAAAATTTTATGTTGTATGACTTCTAAGTACAGTCGAAACTGAAGAAATCTAATCCGTTTGAATTTCAAGTCACTGTAATTTTCTGCACGCATCACTGTTTTGTTTATAAACATTTATAAATCCAATATAATAGAAATCGCAAAGATGCTGTAAATATTTCAGGATTATCATGTGATTGTAGTGTAATAAATTAATAAAATATACATACAGTCGGGGACAAAAATAAGTGGACAATTACTGGAAATATACTACTCGAAAGAATTAAGGGGATAGAAAAATTTCTGAAATTTTTAGGTCAAATTGTTCTGCCTCCGCTAAAAATAATCGTAGGAAACAACAGGATCTCTGGTCTCTAGTTTTCGACCCTTTATCACAAAAATTTTTTCGACCATTTTTCATTTTTTTTTCAAATCAAAATTTTTTTTTAGAAACTCAGCAATAGTACCGATAAATGTAGAGGAACACATTTTTTTACCCAATAGACGGATTAGTCATAGTTAGTTACAATAATGACGTTCCTTTAACTTTTTCACACAAATTTCAAAGTTTGATCATTCGGGCCATAGGGAACAAAGAATCGGAGCGATTTAAAACTTTGCACACTTTTTATGGATAATATGAATTTAAAAAAAAAACCTAAATAAATCTTTTAAATGGCTATTACAAAGATATAATAATTTTTGTAATTTAAGGAAAAAACGCCATTTTTTGACGTTTCTTTACATCAATATCACACACAAAAAAATTTATAAGCAAAAACTGATTTGTCTATCTTGGTGTATATACTCTTAGGTTTCCAGAACCGCCCTTACAATTTTTGTTCAATGGTGGGTTCATGAGATAAAGACATCATCGAAACGAACCTCATCGAAGTGCAAATTATAGGGGAAGAAACAAGGAAACGATGTTTAATCATGTAGTATTTTGTTATGCAGAATATTCTAAAGAATTTTCCTATATAAAACGAGGTACAGTTCCATTTAAAAATTTATAGATTATTTATGTGACCCCATTTGGCTGATGCATCCTGTATATTACCTGACTGAATATGGTATCCAGAAGTTTTAAATTGTCTGTAGCGATGATGTTTCGTTTAACATCTACTTTGATAACCACAGTTCATTTTTAACTACAACAGTATTCGATGGTTACATCGAAGTTAATGCACAAAACAGCAAATCGATATCCACGATTCAACAATAATTGCTAAGTAATTAGTAAAGATACATGTATATTAAAATCAAAATGATATTAAATGAAGCAAAACCCTGTATTAAGTCCTACTAAAAGATGGTCCTAAATTAGCAATTAATACAAAAGAAAAATACAGAATGATATCGTCTTTTTGGTAAACTTCAAGTAGTAATGATCATTGTTTTGTCTTTTTGTTTACGTTAAAGGATAAATAAAAATCTTGCTCTTACTCAATGTTCTAGCTCATTTAATGTAAACGACCTTAACAGGAATCACAATTGGGATAACGTTTTATTTTACAAAGCTACGTTTGCGTGATTTACAAAGTGTAATAAAATCCAACACGATCGAATAAATGAAACGTGAATTTCGCTTTGTAAATAATTCAACGGTGCTTTGGAGACTGGCTTGAGGGCACTCGTATCTGAATGTAGCGGGAAACACGTCACCAGATTCAAGTGTAACTGTAGTTACGCTGAAAATTGAAATACAAAAATATCTCTTAAATAATACATTACAAGAAGTTACTATTAATGTAAAAAGTTCTTTTTAATGTAGAATTTAACTAAATATTAGCTGTACATTTTACTTAATGCAGAAAAATGAAGATATGTTCCGCACTTTAACAATGTAATATGCACACTGGCTAGTAGCTGTTCTGTACATTAACTAAATAGCATGTTTAGGCCCTCTATTAAGTTTTAGAATATAGTCCCATAGCGAGGGATTAGACCTTCGGTTAGTCTCTTTACCTGTAGCAGCAATAACACCCAAGGAGTCGTTACATCCTGTCGAGTATTTTAGTTTATTACTTTTTACATCTGATTGCCAGAGACCTTAATTTTAGCAGTAGAGTCCGGTATTTCCAGTTTCTATTCATGTCGAGGTACTTGGTTTTATTACCTGCTATGGTCATTTTTGGGGAAAACCCAGGCCCATCATACGTCACTCAAGCTTCCATTTCCATTCCATTTTGTACAGCCAATAGAAATTAAGATTTGTTTCCCTCACCCTTCTTCTGTAAAAATTGTACGCGTACACCGCGCTTTCATCTTTGTAAGAAATAGACATTCGACACTCAACATTCGCAACAGCAACAAGTCGTATTAGTTTTGTATAGTTTCCAAGTTTGGAGTGGTCCTTCGAGTAAGGAAATAGTTATAGATTGCACACTTACAATTTAGTCGGCACACCACGTGCAATATTCAACAAGGCTCGAACGAATTTATTTTCAACCACGAGCGTTAACATAGCATTAAGTAAAATTGAAATTTTTGTTCAAATATACAAAAATTGTCTAATAAATACTTACATGCATATCCTATTTTTATGCGATTACTTTGCATATGAGCACAATGCGTTGTAATTATTACATTTCGTGGTTAGAATACGAGCTGAAACAAATTTCCGCAATATAAATGCTATATTTCAATATAAGATATTTTATTACTACATATACTTATATTCATTATGCCATCGTAATTTCCCTAATGCTTTATTATTTTCCACACTGATAGCATATAGGTTAATGCAATTTCATGCGCGTCAGGCCTATCGCCAACTCATAATACCGTAATTACATTTATGACTATTATGCAAAAATAACCAAAAATAGCTTGTAATATTTATAATGTTCTGTATTTCTCCAACATGTCATTCATTATTAGGCTCATAATAAACAAAGTATATGATTCTTGCAATACAAAATTTAACCTTTAAATAGTACTTTGGCCGTTGCTAGAAGAAATGAGTTGAGTACAGACAAGCACGTCACGGCTGCAACGTGGTAAGGAACGAACGTGTTCGGACGAATATTCGTCCGTTTGGACGGTAGAACGAACATGTCGCGCGGCAATACTGTAATGCCACGCAGCGAACCAATTTCTGTCGGTCTTTTCCGCGAACAGAAAGGGATTCGTTGCCGCAGTCTGGACGGTTTTCTTCGTGTTTGTTGCGTTTTCTCCTTTTTCTTAAAGGCTAAGCTAAAATTACTACTACATCAGTAACTATAAGCAGAGCTTCATCCTATTCCATCTTGTAAGGCTCGGAAAGCCCTTCAACCGGACAGCATAAGTCAACCACCACCGTGACAAACTCTGTTGTCCATGATGAGCCATAGTCAACCGATAACAAACCGAAAGCATCAACACTCATAGTCAATATTTCCCGAAGGCACATAATTTTGGAAAAATATTACTCATTTCCCGTAGCGTTCTGTCCTATATAAATGAAAAGAAAGCCTAGAAATAAACTCAGTATTACTGTCAGTCTTAAACCAAGTCTCGTTGTTACTCATTTCTTACGGGAACTAACTCCGCGAAACCCACAGTTACGTTTTCCCCGTAACAATCTTCAGCGACAAACACTCAACTGATGGTGAATGCACGTTCATAGTTCGAAATTCATGGTTCGTTCTATTCGCAGCGCGTGTTCGTGGGAAAAACCGAAACACCGCGCACACCTCGTAATGCTGCGTTGCAGCCGCGGCGCGTTCGTCTGTACCCAGCTTTACGCGCCACCTAGTGGCGATGAGCGTAGACATGAACAGCCGCAGTACCATTTGTAAAGTATCCTTTGCGAAATGTAATTGCTTTTATCAAAATCGGCTCTTCTATTGCAAAATACTTGTTGCACGTACATAAACAATATATATATTTGTCGAAGTGAATAATTTTTTCTTTTTTGAAGTCGGTTCAAAATGAAAATATCGTCCAAATATAATTGTAAGCTTCTGTTGCGTGAATTGCGCAGATTCGGGCACCCAGCGCTAATTCTGATCCAGCCACAATTTAATGAGCCTGGACCTAGTTCAGATGATCGTCTGCGGTTTGATTTGCTCGATCGCGTTATTAACACTTGAGGTTTTTCGCGTTCGTGTTATAAGTTATTTCTGTTCGTGATATGTGTATTTAGTTCTACTCGCGGTGTGAGTTGTTCGTGATTTAGTTTGTTTCTTTTCGTGATGTGATTTGTTCGTGATATTACTTGATTCTCCCGATTTTCGCAGAGGTGACCATCAACGTCACCTCTGAAGTGACGCTTTGGAAGGTGATGAAATTGTTGATTAGTTGTGGTATTTTGAAGGTTGACGCCCTCGTGGAAGAAATAGTCACCCCTGGAAGTAGCCGCGACCAAGGGGCGACGCGCGAACGATTCCGCGTGTTCTGGGAAAAACCTGTAACAGGTAATAAGGTGAAAAGGCACTCTGATCCTGACCATGATGGTTGAAAATAACGAAATCGAGAATTAACATGTTGGACCTAAGCAATAAACTTGGGTCGTTGACGCGAGAATATTTTTTCCTAACGAAAAATGGTCAATGGCTCCATAATTATTGCCTTTACGGTCGGTTCGAAATTTTCAGTCTATTGCCTTCCTGGATTGTAAAATTCGTTTTCGAAGTTTTGAACGGTTATTTATAATATATGGAAACTGATGCATCGGATTCTAAGATGATGCAAAAGCTTCATTTTAACAATTTTTCTTAAAATATATGAAATATATGAAATCTGCTATTATTGCTACTTGTACAAACCAGAAATTGTTAAGAAATTTCAGACATACTCGTTCTTTTTAGAGTAGATCTGTTTGTTTCTCTAATAATTCGATATGTGTTCGTAAATTAGGATTATTCTTTGTATGTACATACGTACTTAATAAGAAAAAAATCTTGTGAAATGTCTAGTTGCCGTTAACTTTCTTTAAAACTATAACCGGAGTTTCGAACACTAACTGCATTTCGCCATTAAGTGTGAACATTAACTAGTCAAAGTAAGAACTTAAATATTATTTCGTATTTTAACACCTCGCCTCGTAATATCGAAACGGACTCCTGATGTACATTACAGTTTAGACGTGATAAACTTAAATAATATTTGTATAAGGATTGAGTTTTGAATTCAATACTAATTGTAATTTGTACGACTAAAGACCGCTGAGTTCAATATATACCTAATATTTCAACTTTGTTCAGTTATTTTAACATTACAATAATAATTATTCGGCTGTGACTGACGCAGCTGCCGACAAAATTATATATTAAGAGGTTAATGCCATTATTCAGTTAATGTCGATAATAACTAGGTAACGTTCATATTAGATCTTTTTCAATATTAAAGATCTTAACATATGCACTGTACACAGCAGACTACAGTGATGGCAAGATGGTTTTTGTTGATAGTGTCGTTCAAAATACGGATGATACTGTTGGCTTCATATTACGTTAGATGCTATTGATTGTACAATATTATGTAGTTGACCAATTTCACGTGTATTGCTATGTGGATTTGAAATCATGCGTTTAATAAAAATATTGGTGATGTAAAAAATGATCAAACCTTGTGTTGGGGCATAATTTTTTTTAATTTTTTTGCATAATTTGACAGTTCTCAATAAATATGGACAACATATAATGGTTTCGAATGTCAAAATGTTCATTGGTGTAAAATATATGTTGTTTTGGTGTACTGTATAATTTACTTTAACGTGTTACTAAGGTGAATTTTATTATTTTGTGCTCGGATCACATCTATTACAAACGTCATTAGGTCAATATTATTCCGGCGATAAAATTCTCCTCCTCTCATCCAGTCTTTTGTAGGACACCACTATGATTCCATTTTTTGAGTATGTGCACCGTTGCTAGCTAATATTTTTTAAACTATATTTAGTTAAATTTTAATCAACATTTGATCGAAATCTAACTGAAACTCAAAGTAAATTGTATTTGCTACGAACTTTTTGTCGTGAATAACACTCTTATGTATATCATTCATACATATAGCCTCTTATATTGAATCCTGCGTGATTTTTTAAACAGTGCGTGTAAATTTTACTACCGATATTAATGTGTTCCCTTATAACCAGCAGTATAGTGGACGGTTCACGATTCTAGATTGCAATCATACGACAGTCGTTTATGTTAATGTCGGCCATGTCTAACATCCAGTAACTGCCTACATTTCTGCCACGATTGTATTTTTTTTTTACCAAACTTCATCGATCTTTAAAAATCATATAAAAATATGAACTCCGAGACCCTCTCTAATAGATTCCTACACTCACAATCGTTATATGTCGACTACATTTATCAAATACTATCTTATTATGTAAAATAGTTAAGGAAAAGATGGCACCCCAAAACGAAGTTTAGCTCAGAAGAAAGGTTTTAAACAAAAGTTATATTATTTCATAGGGCACATTTGCAACGCAGTGTCGGGGAGGGTACTTCCGTGCCAGCTGAGCCCTCATCGACCGCAAATATATTCTAGGAAGGACGTGTGTGAGTTCATCTTTCGCGACGCGTACACGTACCCGCAACCGAGTTGCATTTCGGCGCCCAGTTCAAACCCACTTGCCGCCTGCGCGCAATACGAAAAGTGTTGATCGCTAGATGCCTTTCAACGTCACGATACGATAAAAAACGGAATTTTAGCTAACAGAAAATAATACGAAAACGCGGAAGTCAAGGGAATTCAAACAGGTGGCGGAAAGGCTCGGCTACTCAGGATCCACTATCGAGATTAGTAGGAGCAGGATTCTTACGAGGATAAAGAAGATTAGCACGCGGTAGTAAAACGAAAATTTTGATTATCAGAATTGGACGATACGAGATTTTTGAGAGTCGAGCATTCAATTAAAACAATTTGGTTTATTCAAGTACACGTTAAAGTGTTCGATATTACAGTCGGTAAGGATGATTGTATAGCACTGTAGATGGCGTTATTTTGTTATCAAACACGATCAGCCAACGGTAGCCGGTTATCGTTTGAAAAAGTATTAATTTCGTCTCAAATTTCACATTAGGTCTAAGCTAAATGCAGACAAACGATACAACAATCTGCCGAAAGTTTTTATACAATATGATGTGCGGTAAGTGACTGAGATGACTGACCGTTCAGAGACATAGTCGGTATTTCAAGGTACGTCTCGGAATACATAAGGTATCATGGGAACTGTACGGCTAACTACGCAATTTCTATCCTGGTCCCCTTATAATTGATCACGAATTCGGGAATCGGTACAATGTAATTTGAACTATTACTTACTGCTAGTTATGACCGATTCGGACTCAACTACCTTCCGTTAACCGTTGCCGGGGAGTCTAACTTCTCAGGTGATTGCTAATTGATATCATCCGTACTCTTAATAGCGAAACAAAACGATACGATAACCAGAGGAGGCAAGACTTGGGTTTCTTTCGAAACCAAAGAGGGCCCCCCACATTTACCTAAATGATTCTCAATAAGATGAAATAAGTTGGAACACTCCTTGTTTTCCTACGGTAACGGAGCGCTGCTAAGTCAATACTGTAGCATCTGGCAATTGCCATCTACGAAATGACCTTATCTATGCTCTTGTGGCGAAATCGCGGCCGTGCCGTAATGCCATCGTTTCGCGGCCGGAGTCTCTCCTCTGTTAGCCCCTCTTCTAGCTCCTTTTCCAGCTTTTCTTTCTCACCAGAGAAGCTGCTTGGTCCCTGCAGTATTCCCCTGGCTCATTTTAAGTTATGAGTAGGCTATCACAGATTCACTGTACGGGATCTTATGGATTTCTTTTTCCTTGTGAACGGATGTCAGTGCCGATTGAACATGACGGATGGTACCTCGGTGAGGGATACCTGTGACGTACAAGAATCTCAACGTCCCAAATTATTTGATGAAAGTAGTCTCCTTTGAATATACAGGTAAGACAGATATGAAGGTGCACTTTGTTTTCTAAATAGAGATATATATTTTTTAATATACCATTCGATCCAGCTTGTCATTTTTTATATATGAATATTAAATCTCTTTTATCAAAAACTATTAGACTAAACGATATTTTCATTCTGGTATATGAGAAATACCATTTCAAAGCAGCTAATACTTCACATCGCGTGCCTATTAGTATTTGTATCGTTACCCAGTATAAAAATGATAACATTATCTAAACAAGTAATTTTTCGTTAAAAATGACTTCCTTCTTTTTAAACTTTTTTTTTAAATTCCATTTAAAGGAAACCAAATTCACTTTCATATCTCCCTCACGCATTCGTGCAGAAAAAAACTATGTATTGACTATGATCATATATGAACTGTTTTTTACACAACACATTTTGTGCAAGTAACTTGCATGTATAGGCTAAAACCAACTACCTTGTATAAATAAAAAATAATAAACGTAACTGTTTAAGATTTGAGATATGTTCCTTAAATGGCATATCCCATATTTTAAATTTCTGAATAATAATTTTTCAGTTTCTCCTACTGTATGACGTTACAATTCATCATATAAGATATTACATTTGAAGTTGCTTGTCGAAAACAACTAACTCTCTCGTTATGAAATGCACAGAATAATAATAAAACACATTAAAATCTTCGTTTTATGAATAAACGAAGAAATTAAAAATAACGTATGTTCAAAAATGCGTTTCTTGGATTTTTGTGTATCAAAGGTACGTCGTAGTATTATCCTTTTATTATAGAGAATATTAGTGTCCATACCGTAAATTGTATTAATTAAAACCGAAACTATGATATGTAATGGAAAATTACATCAAACTCAAAGTCCTATACCTCTGCCACTTTCTTAATTTTCGTATAATGTATTTTACATCTCACCTGAAACCATTCGGAATTCAATTTCATGTGATCTCTATCGGATTAAACACAAGTTATTTTGAACATTGAAAATTTGTATTTTCCTTTTCAAAATCAAATTCCTTAAAGACTGAAAGCGTTACGAAAATTTATAAGAAACAGCTACAAGATATATTGAAAAAATCCGGAGACTTTTGTTATATATCATTTATTCGATGGTTTTATGGCGATTACAATATATCGCCTTCCTGAGTGAATGCTTCCTGGTAAACCAATTTCGGAATTCGCTTCATCTCTTCTTGCAATTGTGTAATTATGTCCTCTTAAGTATCGAAATGTCGCCCGTTCAGTGCTTATTTGAGACGAAAGAAAAGAAAAAAGTCTGTTGGCGACTTTTATCACTGAAAGCAATTTGAAGCATCTCCACTGTTTCTGATGTTGTTTTCTTAAAGCAGAGCGTTATCCATGTGTAACGTCCCTGCTGCTAGATTCGGGAGGTTACAGCACTCATAAAGCAAAGAGCGGTATTTGCCTAGTGAGCGACTCGTCTTTTATTATAACTAACTCTAAAAGGAAGTGGGATTCGTGTGGTGTGCGGTTAAAGAGTGAAATCTACAGGTCAATACCTTTCAATAACTTAGGTTTATTCAATTAATTAATGGAGAGAGTATTACAATTAACAATTATTACCGTGAAAAATATAAAAAGAATATGTATCTGATTATTTATCGAAAGAACTAAACGGACTTTTATCGTGTAATTGGTTAAATAATGAATCTAATGAATCTAATTGAACGGAAACGCAATTCGCAAATTATTAGTCTCGGAATTTAGTTTCGCAATTACTTGTCTCGGAATTCAGTATTTAAATGTGTTTCGGAAGTTAACGTGTTTGTAGTCGACTACTATAACGCTTCGCAAATTTCGCTGTTTTTACAATAGTTAATCGCAACTGGTCAGAACAATATTCTTTAGCTAGTTCAAGTTTAAGAAAGAATTTATGCAAAAGTAATTTTATTACGGAACAGTTACTCAGTATTTTGACTCTAGGACTACTGATACATTCGCTCCTTTTGTCAGAACCTGAATTGACACCCAACCCAGATCGCTTAATTGGGGAGCCCGCGTCAGCTAGCTGCTATAACCCAACGATACTGGAATCAAATGAACAACCAAGTCCAACAGGGTTGCAAAATGAAATGACTCTATAGGTCGTGATTACTGAATCGCCACCCAAAACACACGGGTTTCAGAGACCAAGCTGCTCGAAATGGGGAGCCTGCGTTAGCTAGCTGCTATAACCCAGAGCAAACTCCGAGAATCCAATGGCAAGTTAGTAATTCGACAATATTTAATAGAGTGGCTGTAGAGCTCTCGTTTCGATGTCTTAGACTTTCTGGGGCTGAGTAGTGCACTCTCCAAACGGAGTTTCAGATACAAGACCGCTCGAATGGGGAGCCCGCGTTAGCTAGCTGCTATAACCCAGCGATCGAGTATCCAAATGGCCGATACCCGCTGTCCAGTCAAGGCATAAGAATCTTTTTGGCTCTTACCAGCTAAAACTGTTCCGGTTGTATTTCTCCTAGGAGTCCCGTTCGTAATACTTTTGAAAATTGTTCTGCACCCCATGGGTTTTCCGCTCGCTCTTTTATACCCGAGGACGGCCAATCTGCCTTTCACTTTTCAAGGCCACGGAGGCTTACCCTCATTCTAAATGTGTACTATTTTTACATAATTTTTAATATTATTTTATTATGCTTTATTTAGTAAGAAAAATATATTAATTTGATTAAGAAAAATAAGCTTTGATTTATCATTAATCAAGATTTCACAAGCTAGTTCGTTAAATCGTAGTTTTAATGAATTTCATGTACGGAATATTACAAGTATTTTAATAAGAAATTAATCGCAAACAATACATAAAACAATAGCTAAAAATACGTTTTGATTTATAGTAAACAAATAAATAATAATATGAATGTTTAAATAATGATTTATAATGATTTCTTTTCGATGTGTATCTGGCATCTCTTTCTATCTAACGCGCCAACGGTCGGTAATCTAAATTAATCATGTTGCACGCGTGATTTACCAGTGACTATTACCGCGCGAATTTTTATGATGCGGTCGGTAACGAAAAATCAGATGATAATAAAAATAAAAATTAAAATAATTAAAATAATCAAAATAATGAATAACACAGTAAGAGAACAAAAAAAATATACATCGAGATTCTTCATTGATGATCGGCTTGGGATGTTACACATGTTCCTCCAATCGCGGAAATCACTTATTTTTAAGGACCGCGAAAGTCACAGTTCATCGTGAACTGTAACAGACAATAACTAGACAACTATGCAACCGATTGTTATGAAATTTAGCACGCATATGGAAAAGTAATTGAAAATCATATGCTGTGAGTTTCATTTTTTCCGTTGCTGCTATTATCGAGTTACCCAAGACGAGTTGGTTTTAAATGTTTTATTTTCTTTAAGCTTACAAATTTGGAATACAGTTATTGTTATTTTAGTATAATTAGTACGGACGGGTATAACACTAGCAGAAAGACCGTAGATTACTGATCTCGAGTTCTCGGTGAGTTCCAGTTTTCTACGGTTGTTTTGATTGTAAAAACATGAGTAGGGGTACTTCTGGGAAAGGAATTTTAGCGTTGAGATTTGGAAAGTGCAACAATTGCTAAAGTGCTTATAAAAAAGGGTCATAGGCGTTGCATATGGATGGGTCTGATGTACCTGATTACCTAAAAACGGATACATAAATACTGAAATAATCGCATTTAGGAATTTGAACGTAAAGGGAAAAGTGATCTGGTTTATAAGTCGCTGTGTTGCCTTTAACACAGTTTAGGCGAAAACAGTGAGTACGATGCTCATTGACACTTCTAATATTGTTCACATAACAGTATTTAGCCGATACAAATTGAATGCATCCAAAACTAATTCATGTATCACTCTTGCGCTTTTATCATTTCGTCTATAATTTTGAAGGTTTCTTTGTCAAAAGTACCTTATATTCCGTGTATACAGTGTATACCGTGTATAAGAATATGTTTTAGATTCTTTGTTTTGTATTTCAGAAAATAATTTATCTAATAAAACAATAACGCTCTTCGCGCATACTGTTGTAGTTTTTTAATACTTGATCCTTGTTGCGTCGCAGCGAATTTTCGGCAGGAAAAAAGACGATCGTTCACGCGACGGCGGGTCGTATCATTTTATAACGGTTTTTTGAGAAACAAAATCGGACGAGCGTCATTCTGTCATCGGCTGTCGTCAAGCAAAGATCTAAACGTTCGTAATTACGCGCTGCTTTACAATAAACTTTTATTATATACCCCTTGAAATCAGTTGTCCATTTTTTAATCGGAGTAGTGTCACTGTTACACGAATAAACTAGCTGCGTTCTCATTATGTTGACAAGCAGCACATTTGTTACTGGTCGTTCAAATTGATACCAGTCACAACAATCCTAAATCGAACACTATATTATATAAGAAAATACATATTTATTTTACGGATCGCTTTTATGCTACGCACAGAATAGTAGTTAGATACTAATGATTCATGTATGACTTATTTCACCGTTTGCTCCGAACTTTTCCCTCTATCTTATATGCATATTCACTATACTATCAATCCTAAAAACCCTATCTTTTTTCCACTGTAGATTACAAGTGTTTCATTAAAAGTTAATTGTTTAATATATTCGACTTAGTTTCCTACATTTATTTCTATACTGCTTGTTTGATTAGCTTGTTATATAACAGATTTTTTTATTCGAATAGCTCGAACATCGGATTATTTTAGTGGTTCTGGAATAAATTGTTCCTTACAACGTGTATAATATTTATTAAGTTGAAAGCATTAACGCTCACCGACATGTATATACGATTGGTTCGGTGTAGTATGCGAACATTAAAAGAGGGGACATAAATCCCACTCCAAACATCATTCAAGGAAGATGAAGAAAAAGTATGCTATCTCTTTTTATATTCTAACAGCCTATTGATCCAACATTTTGCTGAGGTATATCCTGAAAGCTCAGTATATCCTGAGCTATGATCATAAACGACTGAGGTCACAGACGGCGTTAATATTTTCCAAGGTATGAATGTTCAACTTTTTTGTGAGTTATCATGAGTTTTCGAGATGAAGCATCTTGTATATGAAAATGTATTCCACTGTACGCTAATTCCTTCCGAATAGCTGCACCGATGAGAACTAATATGTCTATAGTCACCAGAACCATTAATGGAAAATTTGTAAAAAAAGGAAAATTCAAAGTTAGGCATATCACGGAGGAATAATCACTGAAAGCTATCTTTTATAGATTTACATTGAAAATCGATATTTCACACGCAAACAACATGTCTATAATGAAAATAGAATGATATTGTTTACTGATGTTTAAATCATAACTGTGTCACATCTTTTTCACGCTTGCAGTAGAACTACCCTATATAGGACAGATAGCTAAAATGTGTCATTATCTGCAAGATATTTACTGCAGAAGTATACAGGGTGTCTCATTATGATCTTTCCACGCGATTATCTCGCAAAATATTCATTATTCGAAAAAAATGTTGAAACAAAACATGCTCTATCTGAAGGGGGACATTCAATGGTGTATACTGTATTTCTCTGGGTGGAGGCGCCTCCGAGATTTGAAAGTCACCTTTGTTTTTTTTAATGGAAACGTAATTTTTTCACGCTAGACACATAGCTTACTTCAAGACGAATCCATTGATCTACATTATGTTGACCTTGAAATGTCATTCAAGGTCATTTCAATGTCATGAAGTTATGTTCTTCACTGCACGTCCAGAAAATGTTTCTTATCTTCTAAATTCAAAAGTACGACCTTGAACATTTATGCAGCACCTGATTCTATTCCTAAATGACAGTTCAACTTGTTCTAAAGTTTCCCTAGTAATTTGCCTGCAAGCATTTATTATTCGAGCCTTCATATTTTCGGCTGTTGTTGGTTGTTCCACGTAATCTTTATCTTTTATGTAACCCCACAAGTAAAAATCCAAAGGTGTTAAATCTGGTGACCTTGGTGCAAAAGGTATCGGACTTCCTCTACCGATCCACCGTCTAGGAAACATTTAATTTAAAGTTTGTCGAACGCGGCGATCGTATTGAGCTGGAGCACCGACATGCTGGAAGCACATCCGTACTCTGGTGGCCACTGGAATGTCTTCTAAATCACCAAAACATGTCAACAATTTCACTAGGCGTATAATCAGCCATCGTAAAATTAATCGCTATCAAAATGAAGAACGTTTGTAGTATGTACGTACTCACCACTTCGAAGCAACTAGAACAACTAGAACTTGTAACATAAATATCAATGGTACTTGTACTCAAGGTCGTTGTGCTAGCTGGAGAATATCGTTGTGATATTCTGTGTTTGTAAACGTTAATGTCAACAGCATTCAAACTCGTCTTGTTGAATTTGGAAGATAAGAAACATTTTCTGAACGTGCAGTGAAGGAGAAAACTTCAAGGCACTGACATGACCTTAAATAACAGTTCAAGGTCAACATAATGTAGATCAATGGATCTGTCTTGAGGTAAGCTATATGTCTAGCGTGAAAAGAAACTACGTTTCCATTTAAAAAAAAACAAAGGTCACCTTCAAATCTCGGAAGCGCATCCACCCAGAAAAGAACGGTATACACCATTGAATGACCCCCTTCAGATAGAGCATGTTTCGTTTCAACATTTTTTTCGAATAATGAAAATTTTGCGAGATAATCGCGTGGGAAGATTATAATGAGACACCCTGTATATGGATATGTCAAAATATTGAGTTATGTAGAAACGATGCTCATGTATAGAAAAAATCATTTTTAATCCAGAAATTTCGCACAGAATTGTATATAACAAGAAAAGTTTTTAATGAATCAGAAATCCACTATACTTTTGTAGATAAATAAGTTTAGAAAATACTGAAAGTTTCAAGCAGATCTTACAAAAATTGTTTATGTAACTCTGCAACCATTTGAAACACTCGTTCAGATTTACCACAGATTGTGTAGTTTGTATCATACGGTTGTTTTTTTACATTATAATTATATTCTTTCTTCTTTCGAAACTTCTTGTACGATCTTCAAATATTTTTAGCATTTTATTATCATCTCGATTTGTCATCGAGCGCTCTCTATTCTACACGCGGCATGTTTTTTACTAGATGTACAAATGGTAATAATTTCTATTTCTAGTTATGCTTAAAAATTTCATTGCTTTCATAAGTCATAAAAGTAGCTAACACTAGTACTCATTATTATATCTACATGTAATTTCCTCATTAGCATTTTTAGATGTTTTCGAAATTTACAATTCAACGATAAATAATGTCTTGTACTAACTGTAAGTTGCTTGGCAGTGTACACATGTTCGGTTATAAACTCGCTTTACATACATATTAAATTTCGTATTGACACTATTCCTACCGACACTTCACGTATATCTATTCCTACCGCGACCGGTCGAATGGCCGGTCTTTAGCAGAACTTAAATTTTTTAATATAGAATGAAAATAATAGCCAATTTAACAATATAAAGATATAGTTTCTTTTATTCAGAAGTATATAATGCGAATTTTATGCGTTTTCACCGAATTTTTTACAAATAAGCCTCTTGATTGTACATTTTCCACATTGTACGTACTTTTTACATTTCAGACAAATTTTGTTGGTTTTGTCTTTGCAATATCTCATTTGACATGTTTTACGTTCACGCGAACCTGTACGTGTACTTGGTGTTGATTGATCTTCTCTGCCTATCTGTAACTCTTTTTTATATTCGTCGGCAAGTTCTTCTGCCAATTGAAATAAAAATTCCTGCCTCGTAATATCTTCGCCTATGATTTCTTTGTAGAAAATCCATGCATTTATCCCGGCTAGGTCTAGGATGTTGAAAAATACTTGTAAAGGTTATCTTCGACATTTAGATTTCACAGAGTAATTTCTTGCCATTTGGTCAGTTATATCTACACAAAATTTGGTGCTTTATATAGTCTAATTGTTTCCGGTATATCGGTATCATTTCCTTCAAGTTGTACGGCGTTATGCACTGAGCTAAGTATCAGTACTTTTTTATTTCGTTTCGCTTTGTAAATTGTCAGAATACAATTATTTGTGCCATATATTTTTGTTTGAAAACGTGTCATGTTGTCATTCTTTATTTTCGCCAATTTTGGTAGCTCTGTTCTGTTAGCTCGAATTGTTCCAATAAGAGTAGTTTTTTTTTGTAAAACTTTTGTTGCAAGAGATAGGCTTGAACAAAAATTGTCCGTAGTTAAATTTCTTTCACATCCTGTATATGGTTCTACTAACTTCAAAGTTACAAATTCTCCAAGAGGAACTGAAGGATCTCCCCTTTCATCTTTCCCGAAATATGGGAAGCCGTTTATTATATATTTGCTACTTACATCGGATGCTAATCAGAATTTGATACCAAATTTGTCCGGTTTATTGGGCATGTACTGAGTGAATCTACACCCTGCTTTTGTTGGAAACAATTGTTCATCGATAGTAATATATGGCCCTGGTTTATAATAGTTTTGACTGTTCTCAATGAATTTGCACCAAACTTCAGAAATCAAAGCGAATTTATCAGTTCGTAAGCGTTGGCTTCGTTGATTTCTATTGTCAAATCGAATAAAACGCATAATCTCCGTGAAGTTATTTCTGCTCATGGTATTTGAGAAAAATGCCGGACCCCACTTTTTGTACCATAGAAGTGCTATATCTATATTCCCAGCTTCATATGCGCCGCGTGCATACAAGAGTGCAATAAATGCATGTAACTTTGCAGTAGATAAATCCCATTTATATTCCAATACTCGAAATGCGACTGCTTTTGTGCATTTTCTTATATATTCCATTATATTCTTATGAATAATCAAAGAAAATGCCGTCCTAAGTTTACCTTTCATGATATTGCGTTTACTATACCCTGTCGGACCTGATGTTTCCCTAAAAATATTATGAATAGGTGCTCTTCCAGGATTACACCCTACTTTTACTTCTTGCCAAACAGTTCCATCTATAGCAGTTTCAATTTCCTCTTCCTCATTCCCACTATCGGAACTAACTAAAAATCTTCTCTTTCGTCCTCTACGTACGTTCGAAACATTCTCTTCGTTCTTATCGGTGTTCGAATCGGTCTCAAATAGATCATAATTTTCTGCACTGTCATTTTCAATATCAAAAATTTCCTGAACATCTCCAAAACACTCTTCATCAATATTATTTATTTTTTTGTTATATCCCCACCGGTGTAGCAGGTGGAATAACAACTGCGAGGAAAAATTGGGTCCTAGTCCCGATTAAAAGAAGTGCAAAGGAAATCAACTTGATTTGCGCAGATTCAATATGTATAAAAATGTATATTTAGCGAACTGCCTCTAGTGAAGTGCTTTACGAGAGTGTCGCCTCTTCGTTCTGTCTTGATAAGGAAAACATCAGGGTTAGGAGTTCTGGCCTGAAGGGGAGGGAGATTTCTGGTAGGTAAGCGGGAAAGGACAGTCGGACTGTGGGAATGGAATTATGCTGTTCTTACATATTCTTATTATAAGGTTACACTTATGCTATTTGTTTATAATGAGACGATTACAATAATAATAATAATAGTACTACTACTACTAATAATAATAATGACGATGATAATAATAATAATAATAATTATAATTATAATAATAACATTAATGACGACGGGAGGAGTAGGATATAACATTTTTTAATAATAAATTTACGCTCTTCGAATGTCTTGACATTTTGGTAATATATATTCAACGGATAAAATGAAAACTAAAATGTATTAACGTAAATAAAAATGGATAAAAAAATGAATAAAAGATAACATGTGAAACTTACGACGAAGTATTGATGGTTTTGTCTAGTTTTTTAAAAATGACACTTATAACGCGTAATACAACATGAAATACTAAAATAATAAAAGACTACTGAATATGCTTCTTGTAACTTTGACGTCCTGATGCTCTTTGTTCGGGTCGCAAGAGTTTACTGATTTGAATTTGTCAGAAGACGTCTGGGTGTCCCCTTCGGCTAAGATTTTATTTATTTTACAATCATAGTAAATGAGACGGTGTCAGAAAATCGTAGGTTCTTGACTGCTTCGGATACCAATCAGGCAAATAAATACCGCGAGGCCGATAAGCGAGCGAAAACTGTAAACACTTGGAAGTGCCGTAAAGCAGACCCTGGAAGGCACTTTTTGGATAACATCATGCTACAACTACATTACCTTTCGTTTGTAACGATTTTGTAGGTTCGGAATTGAGTCTCGGGGATAATACTATTACAAAAAGGTAAATCATTCTACCGGCCAAATGACTGGTCGTGGTAGGTAAGACAGACTATGTACTAATTTTTCTCAGAAAATAAACAATGAAAAAAGAAGTAAATATTGAAAAATGTATTATATGCATTTTTCAGGAAAAGTCATGAAGTTTAAAGGCGATTCAATTACATTGTATACAGGAAATTTTGATCGAAATTTAAAAAACGGTCATTTGATTGGAATAGTGTTAAAACGAATTTTATCTTATTTTTAATACTGTAAAGTATTATTTAAGATGAAGTGTTGTAAAAAAAACTTACAATGCCGTTTTACAGTAATATTGTTGTATGCCAACCTAAACTAATATAGATATCCTACCCAACTATCCAATATCTCCGATGACCTAATCCTTAACTGCGATTCACACTGTCAACAATCAGCCCTACATCATCCTCAACCTTGTCCTATGCGTCATTTTTGAACCCCGTCCTTACAAATTCCAACTCCCTCCACCGCTCTTCAAAATATATATATATTCCTTCATTTTTCTAAAACGAGAATATTTGTCAGTCAGTCAGTCAAAGCGAACTCTTGTACGTCTGCACGACAAGATATCAGTCAGTCTTACTGTACGCATTAATAAAGATTAGCCTAAATTCCGCTTGGAATCGAAGATTATTTAATGTAATTACCCTGATCCCTACGGAATACAACAATATATATTAATAGTACATCTTAAGTACATGGAAGTTCGTTAGCAATTGACGAATTTCTTTCTAGATCGGCCTGGTGTCGTACGGTGATCGTATACTTAAGCGACATCAACCGTTCGTCAATCGGAACCATTATGGTTATCGACCGTCACGAAGAAAAAAATTTTAATTTATTGAAGCCTCAAAGGTGGTATAATTCCTTAAATTCGTTTCGCTCCAAACTTGCGAGTAGCAAATTGTCTTGTATACCTATTTAAATATTTGCATATATTAATAGTTATTCGGTTATTAAATAGGTCTATAGACAATATTATAGCTTCAGTATGATTTTGTAGTAAAAAATTATTCTGAATGAAAAATGTTGTTTATTTTAATATATTTTGAATTAATAAAATAATTACGCTTTTTTAAGCCGAAACTGTCGTGCCACTTTTTTTAAGATCATACCTAGTACTGTAGAAATCCAAATATTTATTTACTAATTAACTATAATGTTTAAATTTTTCGTCGTTTAAAGAAATTAAAGTAATATGTAAGCATAAACATTATTAGATAATATTTTAGAAACTTTGTAGTTTCTTATTTTTTATAGTAAGAAGTAAGCTACATGAAGTTAAACTAACCTCGATAAGAATAAAGCCGCAGACGAAGGGTTAATTATACATAGAAATAAGACATCTATTGCAATTTAAAAATTTAAGACACAATTTCTAGATATTCTTATACATTTAAGATACAGTAATTATATTCCGAATAATTGCAGTTGTTCGGACGCGAAGGTACACTTTTGTCGCGACATATATAAAGGAACTTTATTACCGGTTCAAGTGATTGGACGCGTAAACCACTATGAATAGCCCTATACCTTGAAATGCGGGTCAACGAAAGACCTTATGTGTGTTAAGTCTCGTGCGAATTGGTCCCAACGTAAGCACGTGCCTGCCATAAATCGTCTAACGAATATATACTTTTTTCCTCGTAGTCTTTAACAAACGAAGGACAGAATTTTCTTAACCGTCATCCCCTTACACGTGGCGGTCTTGGGCGATCTTTACATATCGAATCAATCAGTCGATTGATGAATCTGGTGCGGGTCGTATCGGAATTCGGAAAATATTGCACAACTTTGTTTGTCAAATATTGCACAAATATTGTTTAGTGCAGTGCGGATTATAATTCGGATCATAACACATTCGCAAGTCATGCTACCGTGTCAGCTTGATTTCTAAATCATGCAGTATTATTAAGGATTATTATTAAGGAGATTATTATTAATGACTCTAGTCATTAGAGCCAATAGAGATCACACTTCGGTGTTCGAATCTCACAACAATCAATAAAATAATCGCACACAAACCACATACATGTTATACACACAAACCGCTCACACTTTCACCGTTCAATCACGAACAAACATACAGGGTGTCCACGCCTAAGTGTGACAGCGCGATATTTCATGAACTATTGCTGACACGAAAAAGTGTTTATATGGAAATTGCAGGGTAAAAGGGGCTCTATGTTTTGGCATAAACGAATTTTTTATAATGTTATTAATGTAAAAGATATGATGGTGAAGTTTCGTTTTTTAAATGGAACTATATATTTTTTTTTTCGATCACGCGATAGTGCTGTTCAAGACGAATTCATTAAGATGTAATGTATCTACCCGATTTTTAATAGTTTTCGAGATATAAAGCTTAGAAATTTACTGATTTTCAGCAGAGACGTCACAACTTGAGTAGTAAGTCATAAAAACGGTCTTATTGTTGCGGTAAGTGCCGGATTTTTGACTTTGCCTGCCGAAACTGATAGCCGCGAGTCTACGGTCGGAAAGGCAAGTCCGAAGAGTAAGAAACGTGGAAAGAATTGTCCATCATCCTAATGCGGACAACTTAGACCGTAATGGACAATTCCTTCCACGTTTCTTACTCTTCGGACTTGCCTTTCCGACCGTAGACCCGCGGCTATCGGTTTCGGCAGGTAGAGTCAAACATGCGGCACTTACCGCAACAATAAAATCGTTTTTATGACTTACTACTCAAATTGTGACGTCTTTGCCGAAAATCAGTAAATTTCTAAGCTTTATATCTCGAAAACTATTAAAAATCGGGTAGATACATTAAATCTTAATAAATTTGTTTTGAAAGGCACTATCGCGTAATCGAAAAAAAAAAATATATAGTTCCATTTAAAAGACGAAACTTCACCATCATATCTTTTACATTAATAACATTAACAAAATGTTGTTTACGCCAAAATATAGAGCACCTTTTACCCTGCATTTTTCATATAAACACTTTTTCGTATCATCAGTAGTTCATGAAATATCGCGCTGTCACACTTAGGCGTGGACACCCTGTACATATCAAGGGGGTTTTATGCTGCAAGGCTTTTTCCCCTAAGTCGTATTATTCGAGCCAATAAACTACTATCATCTTTCAGGCTCAATTCTGTCTAATTTATTTTTTATTCGCCCTCCTCCTCTATCATGTCTAGATAATATTTTGAAACACGAAATTTTTCCATGTTGAAAAGATTTCGACGATACACAGCAGTCGTGAAGAATGGTCGCTTTTATTGCTTTCCAGCATATCAAAGTTGGTACTTTCTATCGTGCGATAGAATGTTATTTATTATTTTCTTTAGACTTTACATCGTTTACCATATAAATTCTTCAATTACTTATTTTCGGCTTCATTGGCTAATAAATCTTACCTAATAAATCACGCTCTCCTCATTCCATTCATTCCTTCGTCGCCTCCGCCTTTTATCTTGTGACTAAATTCTTTCCATTTCCTCGTTTCCGTCCATTCTTTTCCTCTTACATTTCTTCTTCTGCTTAAAATCTCTTCTATTCTTAACATTCCTCTCTCTGTTTCCTACAATCTCATACCAAATGTTTTAACCTTCCTTCTCCTATCCTGCATAAATTGCATCTTCTTATATTCAGTGTTAGCTCGTGAGACGCAGTCTATATACAGGGTATCCCAGACCGCGCGCAACCGAATGTCATCGGTATCGCAATGTATCGGGTGGTCGTAATTTCAGCACCATACTCGGCCATCCTGACAAAGGATATCTGTCCTCAGATGTCACCGTCGTTATCGGCATCGTAGTTCTCCAAGGCGTTGTTCCTTGGCATCATACAATCGGCGGCGGAGGAAGTCACGATCGGTTCCTCGTGTTCCCCTATTTTCTGTACTACATACCTGTTATTTCGTAGTAACTTTTTTATGCGATGTAGACCCAAGAATCTGTGTAGGAATTTCGAGCCAAGCGTGAATTTCGTACGTTTTTTAGCAACAAAATCGTCGACACTATATTGCTTGGTTTCGGTGCGACATTTGTTGAAACTTTTCCGATTTTCCTCTTGCAGCTTCAAAATTGAGTGATGCCCACTTGGACGTCGACCGTTTGGACGCGTCCCGATTGGACGCGTGCCGTTTGGACGCATCCCGTTTGGACGCGTCCCGATTGGACGCGTTCGAATTGAAAGCGGTGCAGATAAGACCTAACCAGGCCTAACAGAACCTAAAATAGCCTAACTCCACCTAACATAGCCTAACATAAGGGAAATTAGTGTTCAATCGGCACCGATTCGAAGTGGAACGCGTCCAATCGGGACACGTTCAAACGGGACGCGTCCAATCGGGACGCGTCCAATCGGTCAACGTCCAAGTGGGACACCCCCTTCAAAATTTCCTGTTTAGCATGCTCTCTAACGTCGCGTCGTCGCGATTTTCTTGCAACATGCAGATCCACACCTCTTCGATTATTTTTCTTACTGAAGGGTCTTTTTTTAACTTCATATGTGTCCCGAATAATAGATAAAACGGCGTAATACCAATACTTCGATGAAGGGTGGCGTTTAAAAATTTGTGAGCCAAGTGTACATATTTATAGCACTCTTCTGGGTGTGGTGCTGCTAATTTTGTAAGGAGTGGAATGAGCGTACGATTAACACGTACAATTTGCCCATTCGTCCTAGGTATTTCAGTTGTCGTTGTCTCGTGTTTTATATTTTCTTTTTTACGATACTCTGCAAATGCATACGAGGTAAGCGTGGTTTCTCGATCTCAGATGATTCGTCGTAGGTTGCCGAAGATTATCTCTTGCTTCCCAAGGTGATTTAATACTTCGACCGTGTCTGTAGACTTACTAGTGTATAACCGCGTAAATATTGTAAACGAATCGATCACCACGAAAATATACTGGTAACTTTTCTTGATGGTAGAAACAGGGCCTAAATTGTCTATGCGATAAATATCTAAGGACAATTTCCTTTTTCAATTGGATGTAAGAACCCGAATTGTTTACCCTGTTTGCGTTCAGCTAATGTACAATTTGTACAATTACGGACAACCGTTTCAATTGTCGAAGAATACGTTAGGTAAATTTAAAACCGTTATAAGTATGGATGAATGCGACTATTCTATTAGGCTTCATGTAGTGTCGGGCACACTCATGAGACACGGTCTTTTAATGGGAGTTGATTTTTTGAGCGGTGTGGAAGTGCAGGTTAAAGATGGAAATATTCCAATTTGTAAATTTGAGGAGCCGAGGGAAGTAATTTGCCCGAAATATTTCAAACAGATGTTGTGCAGAAAACGGATGAAGTTAACTTGATTCATATTGAGACTCTAGATCATCGACAACTAGTTAAACGCACGATAAAAAGTTATGAACCACGAAAGACGCGTAAAACAGGTATTGAAATGACTTTAATTTTTACTGACGAACCACCGGTATATCAGAGGCCCAGGCGACTACCGCCCCGCGATAAAGAAGAAGTAGATGATCAAAGCGAAGAATGGCTGGAAAGTTCAAATCACTTCCTGTATCGATTACCGCAACAATCTTACGGTTCGCTAATTCCACTTCCTTGCAAGATTTCTTTTCAACGGTTTGTGTAATATTACATATTGCTTTCGCCGCACTTTCACCGTAAACTTATTCGCAATGTGGCCAAACTGATTGCACTTAAAACACTTTGCACTTTTTGATTTCGAAGCACAGTTTGCCAACTGATGCGCCTGTGAATCGCAGTTGAAACACCTTCCTTCCTTTGCCTCCGACACGCGTATCGATTGCCTCTTCTTCTGAACGTCATCTTGTGATTTTTTTCTCCTATATCTCTTCCTTCATATTTTCATACTGTACAAATTTCTATTTTAATTCCAGAATCGTGGTGGCACCATATAGAATAGCCTTATTTATCGGCTTGTCATCTATTTCCTCAATAATGTATTTAATAATTGATCTCTTGTTCATCCTACCAGTGAGTTCACACATCCAGTAGATGTATTCGTTATGCGTCTTGTTCAGTTATTTCTTGCATCGCCTTAGTTTCTTCGCGATATTATAAACATCTTCGTTTGCTTCAAATTACTTAGAGTTTATATTTCTGTTGCCGCCATGTTATCATTTTTCGAATCGCACGAATCACACGAATCGGCGAAGATCTTCACCGATCTGCGTAGTAACCGCTGACAATAAATGACTTCCTGCATATTAGATCACTCACAAAGAGTTGCCATTTCTCCGATTTCATCCAGCCAATCACAGACATTCAAAGCGTCGTCACCGCCAAACGTTTGCATCAACTTTTTAACATCCCTGATAGAAAAAGCTTCGCGTGGCTAATGTCTTAGCTCTATTGCGTCATGTGCTGCTCATCGTCTTCGTCTTCATCGACATCATCTTCATCTTCCTTTGCTTTTGCCAACACCAGAGCAATTTTTAGGCGTTCCTCCAAGTCGTTCTTCTTTCCTGTCGTCTTTAGCTTTCGACGTGTAAGTTCGTTCTTAAGAGCTTACACCTTCATACCGGACACGTCTTCCTACTGAATGCACTCCACAATGGTTTGTGAGAGATCTTCTTGGGACCGTAGGACACTCATTATCACTGTTTTTTTACTGACACCATTTCGGACGAGCCCCCAAATTTTGTAGGGAATGAAATATTTAGACACGTTTGTATTAAAGATAATTTAATAATATAATAATAATAATAATAATGACGGTCCACAAGGTCACAATAAAAATTACGCGAGTTGATACAAATTTTTTAGCGGCCTTTTTTCGACGCGCCGCCCCGCACAGTGTGTCGTTTGGCCAATCTAGCAGGACAAGAATCAATTTTGCAACTTACACAGATATGTCCACTGACATTATGTGTCTATAGTAGAATGTCCATTTTATAAGAAAATATCAATATTAATGTAAAAAACAATATGTAATGACCTGTTAATAGTATCTGAAAATGTAGTTTGACGCAACTGCTTCTACGAGCACTTTTTCCGCGCTTGAGATTTTTGACAATTGTGTTGTACCAGTATCCAATATTAATATTTGTGTATACGTAGTGTTATCTTCTATCATTCAGGATGATTTCTACAGTTGTCGTTTTTTGAGATAGCATTTTATTAGTCCTTTATACCTTCTCAAATGTTAGCATATAATTTAAATTCTATTTCAAAATATAGGTAGACTTTTAACACAGTATACCACTTTATACAACGTTCCCACTTCTTGTGTCGAAAGCTAGACTTATAAGCAATATAAACCTGAAAGGGCATTACAGGCAAACCTTGACATCTATCATTTTTATTTACACATATCGCGCTGACGCATGTGCATCTCGTTAAAACGGAAATCCCTAACACAAAAAGTGCCATTTTTATATTTGGATTCCTCATAAAAAAATATATAATTTTGCAATTTACACATTTAAATGTTATTCTCAGTCCCCACTTTGGGGGCTATATTCACCCCCTGTTAGGGTAAGTTCAGGACCCTAAATATTGCACTTCGTGCCATCTAGTATGTATACTGTCGAAGGACCACCCAATGGATACTAACAGGGATTTATTAAACAGATTATTAATTTCTTCAGACTCGCTTATTTCACATTTACGTACTTTTCCAAAAACTGTCCGGAAAAATATAATAATAGAAATACGACAATTCTTGGAAGAACCATTAATCGATTCCAGTTCCTCGGAAGACGTATCACACGAAAGCGACTCTGATTAAAAAATATACTCATGTTTTAAAAACTGTTAAATAATTGAGCAAACATATAATCATTAATATTTAATGAAATATCATGTTTTTGATTAATAAAAAACCAATAAAACGAAATATAATCAATATTTCTTTGAAGCAGTATTTTTGTCCCGCTAGATTGGCCAAACGACACACTGTGCGCCGTCTCAAAACATAATAGCTCTTTTTCGCGGGAAAAAGCGAATAGTTGCCGTTCGCGGTTTGCTTGATAATACCATGCACGCACAGCGCGCACAGCCGAACGTACATCGATATCGCAATTCACCGGGTGGTCATTATTTCGAATATATGTACATAAAAATTATCCATATGAGATGAAAGCGGTAAACAGCCTTCATAAAAAATTCTTCAAAATTCTTTTATTGTACAAGAAAATATAATATGAAATTAACTTTTTGATGTCGCAAACTATAGCGCAATATACAAATAAAATATATAAACATAATTTGAATGTCGTGTAGGACCATCATGTCATTACATTATTTTTTCCTTTAGAAGTATTATATAAAAATGTAAGAAAAGTAGTACTACGAGAAAATTTTACAATTTTTACATAAACAATGATTTTTTACTTTTGTTACAGAAAAAAAGCTATTTGTAGAAGTGTCACGAGTATATGTAAGTTTACTAATAAAAATCTATGTATTTATTAACTATTAAGTTACAGCAAATAAAACTGTCAATTACAGAACATTCAATGCTTGTTGCAATTTAATGAAAAAGAAATGCTACAAAATAGCACTAAAAACTTTAACTTTACTAAAAATGTAAACTATGCAAACTCTTCATAAACGTTTTTAATTTGAACTAGCTGATTGTTACAGAACTATTATCTGTCAGACCTTTGACGTTTCGAAATCATCGATTTCATATGCCACGATCTGATACGAGGAAAAACGGTTTTTTTAACAACTAGCTGGCTTTGATGAAAAATATTAATAAACAAGGTATTGTAACAGTATGGGTTATTGCCGTGTAAAAAATGAAAATAATAATGCAATTTGATGTTAAAATAATATAATTTGTCTGCAATTTTTCAATGTAATTTGAACTTTATTCTATGAACTCTTATTACAATCTGTTTATCATTCTTCTTTTCATTCGTTGCCAGCTATATCTGTTGTATCGTGCTCTTCCCGATTTTTCTTGAAGGCAGCACGACAATTACACCCAATGTGGCGGGTGAACTCGATTATGTATAAGATAGGTTGAGTGATTAACAATGTAGATAAGTTGCTGATTGATTTTATTCAGCATTGAGTTGTACAAGGTATTTACAGTAACTTGGTTGACTGTTGAATCGTTTCTGATCTTTTTACATTTTGGTATGTATAAGGTAAACAATTTTTTGGTTACGGAGTGGTGGTTGTACCAATTCGCTGTACGATTTAGGGGGAGGAAATAGACTAGAGGGAGGAAATAGAAGATGCAGTAAGGAAGGCTGGATTAACGGTTTGGTTCTTCAGGTAGTTCAACAAATTTTTGGTTTTTAGGAACAAGTTTACAACGTGACGGTTAACTAAAATATTATGGTCCGAATCATAAATATGGTGTCCTAAAACAGTTTGGGTTTTTCCCGCCATCATGTGTTCATAAACATTCGCTCGCAACCCGTCGAAGAGACAAGACGTGCACGGAGAAAAGTAAAAAAAGTGCACGGAGACCCAAATTACGTGTGTGAATTGTGATAAGTGTATAAATGTTAGTGTGCGAACCGTAAGTATCGCATATACAATAAAACAACCACACATAACCATAGTGGTCAACACTAGCGATGTGGCAAACCAGTGGAGGACCAACCTTCTCACCAATATATACCATTACCACTACCGATGTCATCACAACCAACCACGACCTCAACATCATATCGCGATAGACAGTCAACACAACAAGCTATTATACCTATTATATCGGCACGAGTCATACATACCAACTCATCTCATCTAGACACGACCATTTTCGAGACTCTCAATACAAACAGAACACGAAAACGGATAATTCCAGGGGACCCGTCAATACTAACTGATATAATACAGCAACAAACCGCAATGGACACTACGGACTCAAATATTCCATGGCAACAGACACAAATTGGAAAATGCAAAAGAAATAGGGAAAAGGTGCAAAATAGTACACCTGCTGCAAAGAAACAAGTTTGCGATTCTAACGCTCACAATACACAAAATTGTAATAGATTTACTGTATTAAGTCCATCGACCCCGAAATAACTCAAATAAATAATAACAAAAAAAGAATACAAAAGCCGCTCCCAGTATTCATGGATGACATTACCAATTATCCCCGTATGATAGAAAGCATGAAAGCAGTTCTATCCGATGAAGAATTCGTCTGCAAAACGATCTAAACAAATTCTGTCAAAATAAATACAAACACTCCGGATGCCTACAGAAAAATAATCCACTTTCTGAAACGAAATGAAGATGCATTTCATACATACCAATCAAAAGAAAAAAGAGCTTACAGAGTTGTTATTAAAAACTTACATCACATTGTATCAATAGCAGACATAAAAGAAGAATTAGAAAAGAAAGGATTTAACATTCGAAATGTTACTAATATTCGTAGTTGGAAAACCAAAGAACCGTTACCGTTATTTTTCGTGGACCAAGAACCGAACGATAACAAAGAAATCTATAATCTGAAACACCTTCTCAACACTATAATAGAACTAGAACCACCACGTAAAAAGAAAGAATTACCACAATGCTTTCGATGTCAAAAACATGGTCACACAAAATCTTATTGCACAAACCCCTTTTACTGCGTAAAGTGCGCAGAAAACCATCCCTCTAACACCTGCAGCAAACCAAGGGACATTCCACCAAAATGTACCTTATGCGACGGCTCTCATCCTGCAAATTATAAAGGATGCAGTGTATACCGGGACTTGCAAAAAGCAAGAAATAAGTCACAGAACAGAGCAACAACATTTCAAAACGAAAGAGTAAGGAAGAATCTGAGCTATGCCCGAGTGACAAAAAGTAATACGGAGAAAGTCGACGACAATAATAACAATAATAACAGTGAATCAGTACTTAATCAATTCATACAAAAATTTGAAGTCCTCTTAAATCAGCTCATGAAACAATATACTAATAAACCTATTAACATCTCTCACCAAAAATAAAACCACATAAAACAATGGAGAGCGACCTTAGAATTGCTCTGTGGAACGCCAACGGTCTATTGCAAAGAAATTGGAAATAGAATCCTTTCTCAATACACAAAAAATAGACATACTATTGATTTCAGAAACCCACTCTACAGACAAAAAATCTTAACATCTTCAGATGCAAAACGTACCATACTCCACACCCAAGTGGAACTGCCCGCGGAGGTACTGCAATAATCATAAATGAGAGAAATTCACACTACGAATTTAACAAATACGAAACAGATTATCTTCAGTCAAGCAGTATCAAAATAAAGGACGCTTGTGGCACGCTGGTCCTGGCCGCAACACAGTACACACTGTCCACCAAGACATCAAGTAACAAAGGAACAGTTCGATAACTACTTCAACACATTGGGAGAACGATTCATAGCAGGAGGAGACTTCAACGCAAAACATCCACAGTGGGGTTCAAGGCTTACAAACCCAAAAGGTAGAGAACTGCAAAAAACAATGTTATCTAGAGGATACAACCATGTCAGTACAGGCAAACCAACCTATTGGCCATCCGATCCGGCAAAAATCCCAGATCTCCTAGATTTCTACGTAACAAAAGGTATTTCAATAAACTATCTTAATATCTATCCAAACTTCGATCTCTCATCGGATCACTCGCCAATTATATTAACATTAAGTTAAAAAATAGTAGAAAAAGAAAAGCGCCCTTCTCTATACAATACAAAAAGTGACTGGTTTCTGTTAGAACGTACATTGATAAAAATGTAGATTTGAAAATTCCGCTAAAAACAGAGGAAGACATAGATGAGGCAGTACAATCATTAACAGAAATAATTCAAACAGCCGCATATCAATTTACGCCGCAGATAAAAACAGGTACGATTTAATAACTGCAGGATTACTAAAAGAACTTCCAAAAAAAGCAATAGTTGCAATAACACAAATATTCAACGCAATTATCAGGTTAACATATTTTCCAATACAATGGAAACTTGCCGAAATTATTCTCATTAAAAAACCTGATAAATGCCCATCCGAAGTAACCTCCTATAGACCGATCTCCTTGCTGCCTATCTTATCAAAACTGTTTGAAAAACTACTCCTGAAAAGATTAGAACCTATAATGAAAGAAAGAAACTTAGTACCTCAACACCAATTTGGGTTTCGTAAGCAATATTCCACAATTGAACAAGTACACCGTATAGTAAACGAAATTGAAAGTAGTTTTGAGGAACACCGAGTTTGCTCTGCTGCCTTCATAGATATAAGCCAAGCCTTCGATAAGGTCTGGCATACAGGACTACTATTGTACATAAAATCAAACAGAACCTCCCTCATACCTATTACACCTTATTCAAATCATATTTAAGTGAAAGATACTTTCATGTAAATCAAAATGGCAGCTTTTCCAAAATATACCCGATCTTAGCTGGAGTTCCACAAGGAAGAGTACTAGGGCCTACACTATATCAGATTTTTACAGCGGACTTCCCATGTACCGAGAATGTAATAACAGCTATGTACGCCGATGATACAGGAATTTTAGCGTCACATAAAAATCCCTTAAAAGCAGCAAAACTGCTACAGGAATCCCTGAACAAGATGCCTGAATGGGCTCAAAAATGGAAAATCAAAATCAATGAAAAAAAGTCTAGTCACATCACTTTTACAACAAAACATGTTGTGGACTCGGAAATCAAAATAAACGAGGAGAACCTTGTTACAAGGGACAGTGTGAAATACCTCGACTTGCATCTGGACAAAAGGCTTACGTGGAAAAATCACATCAAAATTACAAGAAAACAATTAGACATAAAAATGAAAAAACTGTATTGGATATTAGGTTATAAATCACCTCTCTCGTTACAAAATAAATTGCTGCTATACAGAGTGGCGATCATTCCAATATGGACGTACGGTATCCAGCTTTGGGACTGTGCAAAAAATAGTAATTTAAATATTATACAGAGATTCCAAAACAAGGCTTTAAGAACAATAACAGCCGCCCCATGGTACGTCAGCGGGGAAACTCTTCATAAAGATGTAGGAATAAAATACGTAAAAGAACAAATTTAAAAATATGCAACTGCACACAATAACAAACTTGGAACACATCCTAGCAAACTGACTAAAAACCTGACCGAAACATCCAACACGCATGCGATATACTAATTATCAAATTTGCTGGTTGGCTCACTAGAGCCAGTTGTATATGTAGAATAAATAAATAAATAAATAAAAAATGTGTTCATAAACGGTTGGGTCCTAACGGTCACAGTCCTAAGACGCTACAATATCTCTACAATACATCTCTGAAACCACCGCTTGTAACACATTCGTGCTTTGCCACATTTAACCTTTTATTCAGATTTTAGATTTTACTTTTATAGTACATAGCCATTTTAATAAAATTTATCTTTATCTAAACTCCAAGTTTGTATAAAATAATCAATATTTGAGCTGTTTATTTTGAAAGTGATGCAAGTCAATTTTTTGTTATTGCGAGATATTTAAAGGCTTGCATTTCAATAAATTTAAAAATATTGGTAAGCAAGAATAGACAAACTGTTTGTATTTTGTGGTGTTAGATAATGTATATTTATTATACAATAGTGTTTGAAGTGCTAGCCAAAAGTAATAAAAGTTTTTAGCCATTGTTAGTTATAAGGAAGACAAAAGGATTATTGAGAAATATGGATCTGTGAATGATAGGGTTTATTTCAAGCATTAGAAATGGAACATGGCTTTACATAGTACATACAATTTTTCGTTTTCTACGCAATACAATTTCTTTCTTTACGTGAAACTATTCAATCAGGCACCCAGGAGTAACTTTGTTTTCTCTCGTTCGATTGGTGTTCAGGTATTGTCTCCGAACTCTCCATATCGAATGGACTATCAGGAATAACCTCCCGAACTCTCCTGTATTTTAACATGAGCGTCCAGGAGATGCTTGTCCTTTCTTGATTGACAGGAGTCCAGCAATGTTCATCGAACTCACCAGATCGGACGATACGCTCGTCTTTACCATTACTCTTTCACTTTACCCTTCTATGTACTCTCTAGGCAGGCGTTCAGGTATTTTCGCCGAATTCCCCTGCCGGAGTCCATAAGCTCGTCTGAAAGCGGCCGTTGGCTCTTACCTCGTCCTTTCTCTTGGATTAGCGAAATAGTCTGGATCTTACCGCGAACTTCTATTTTACATACGCCAGTTGCTATTGGCGGCCGCCATTACCAACAGGCACGTTGTCAAGTTTGCTTTTCGCGGTTTCGCGTAATGCTCCTCATCTCTCGTTCCGCCGAGTAGCCTATATTCTCGCATCGCGATGCATTTCGATCTGTCGTGAACTTTCGATGTTTTAGAATTTTCGTGACGCTATAAACTATGTTATGTATTTCCTAACGGTTTTGATGCCATTACTCTGTCGAATCTTGTGAATTTAAAATTTATTCATTGAATATTTTATCAGAATTTACAAGATTTATCGCTCGTGTTTCATATGATTCTTCTTCTCGCATGCTAAAGATTTATTATAGCCAAATGGACTAGGACTCTTCTTTTATTATCAGTTCTCATAGGTCTTATTTTTATAAATATTATAAAAATTCCTTGACAACGAGGATTTTTTTGACTGGCGTTATTACCCAAAAAAATATTTTTATTTTCTTATTATTACCTACCAATATCACTTTCAAAAGCATCACAGTTATAATTTTCGTTCAAACCATTATAAGTCATATGTTTTGTAATGAAATAAACCACAGTTCGTAATTAAATTTATTAGGTAATTTTATTCGGAATTGATTTTACTTGCAAGCTGATAACAGAAAGGAGCAATGATACCAATACCTAGACAACCTGCAGCACATTATCATTCGTATTGAGGTTACGTATATCACTAATATTATACAATTTGTAGTTTTTTACATTTGTCGCGAGGTAGGTAATGAAATTCTCACGACGGTTACGTTCGCAAGAGTTTATTCAGGAAGTAAATGTTTATCGGAGGCTCGACTAGCAATTGAATGTTTTTGATGCCTTTCCGCGGTATATATTTTCCTTCGGAAAAAGGCGTTACCTCTTGACGACTTAGAGGGTGGAGTTATTTTCCTACTCCAGAGTCCTCCGATTTTCGGTAGGGGAAGATGTCATAAATTACAATTTGCTAACCGAAAGTTTTCTTCCGGCTCGCGCTGACCATGTGGCCTAATGAACTGTAACGGGACATGGCTGGCAACGTTTATGGTAGGGTAGTCTATTCAGATACGCACGTCTAAAAAGTATAAAATAATTTCACCAACTTACAGAGTTCAGGGTAGGCTTAATTGCCTACACCTAAACATCTGTAAATGGTCAATGCTATTTTCTACCAACGTTACGAGCCATGTGCCGCTACACATTATTGTCAATATCAGTAAAATTTACTAAAAATAATTTTAACCTAAAATGGACTTACACCACTTTCAAAATTAACATCTTTTCATTATCGTTAATCACCCGAATTTGAAATATTTTTACTGTAGATTGCTTACAGATAAACATATTATATGAAGTTTTTTCTATTGTTATCATTACCTTCATTTTTTTTTTTAAATAGACTTGTCATGCTTTAAAAATAGATTCATTATTTATTTGTATTGCATTCTATGCTCCAGAACCAGTTGTCTTCCTTAACTGTAAACTTTGTAGTGTAAGCGTTAATTTGTATGTGTGCGTGTGTGCGTCCGTCGCGTGGTGCGCCGTTAACGGACACGTGGACGAACGATCGAGAATGATCGGTATCGAGATGATTCTGGAAGCGTGGCGCGAGCGGGAAGCGGGAATGTTCTGGAACCCTCCCCAAAAACAATAGAAAGATAGGAGGTCCAGAATGTTCCATACGATAAACAATAAAAGGCGCGGAGACGCGCACCTCGGGGCATTATGCCGCGTACTGTTATGGAAAACGCCCGTGATCGCTCGCAGTAGGTACAACAGAACCTTGAAATTTGTACAAAATTCCTCCTAGAAGATCGAGTGAACTTTGAGTTGTCAAACTTCCAATTAATTTCTCGTATATTTGTAAACAACAAAAACAAGTTTAACAATCGAATGCTTTATTGTATTCTACACATTGCTTGATTTCAGTTTTCGCCGCGAACAGTTAAGATTTTATTGTACCTGACGACAAGCGAATTTTTGTCGTCTTCTTTTAATTTTGAGTTTCCGTTTCAGTGTAGAAGTTAAATTTTCTTTGAGATTTGATTTAAATTTTGAACCGTTGTGATACAATCTTAATACAATTTACTGTGTTAAGAACATTATTAAACGATTTATGCAGTTTCAGCGAATTTCGAATTTTAGTTTCATATACCATAAGTGCTATTTTACAGTACTTTTATCTCATGAAATCGTGTCTGACTATATTTGAAATTGATTGTTTTATATACAGCCATCTAATAATTACAACAAAAATTGTATTTAGAAATCAATTATTGCTCAACCGTGATTACTGAAGTGAAAAATTTGATTCTCTATGCACTTAATAAAATGTTCAATTCAATGTTCATCGATTTCCTTCCACTTTCAAACAGTAACTATTTTCAATTATTTCCAAATCGCCGACATTTGTTGTTTTCTTCATAAATTTAGTACATTAATACTCCCTACATACTCTTAATGATATTTATATCCCGAAAACGTGTCTATCATTTTAAGGTTACAACAGTGTAATCCTGAAGCCGTGTCTGTGTATTTGCATTGTGGTAAATAGGATTTTAACACTGTTCTGTTAAAACGTGAATGATATTTCACCATATTCTTAAAAATAAGAGGAAAACTATGATTCTAAGATTCTTTAATATTGCTTACTTTATTTATCCTTCCAGTTTGGGATTTCCCAGATTTATGGAAAGCTCTTGACACAATTACATTGGGAAAACATACTTTTTATAATCGAATATCGTACTAATAAAATTTAAAACCATCTGATTCATCTGATCTGAATATCTTTTTGTCAGTACAGATAATAAAGAAAATCGTTGATTCAAATTGAAATTATTTTTCTCTCGTCATTTAATTTTGATGCATGTAATGTAGGGGGTTCTTAGTGTATCTGAAATTTCTAATTGTATGAATAAATAACACAAAATATAAAAAAATTTTTAAATCACATTTGTTCCCTTACTGTCTAGAACATGCCGAAATATCATTTCAATTGTATCAGAATTTTTTATTCATTACAGAGCAAATTCACAAATATGGCTTAAGAATCATAATATTGAAATGTAAGGATGCCTATATATTTCACACAGAACTTTTATAAAAATATTATTATCTAATTTCTCTTTCCGTTCTCTAAAATTTCGCTAACAAAAATGCGTCGTCCTCGTGCTTCCTCCAAGGTTTTATGGGGAATGCATCCCCACTTTGCATTTTTGGGAAAAACATACTCGCCGTTACTGCGGGCCTGGAAACCATCAACGGGCGAGGGGGTGAAAGCGACCGGACCTCGGTCCCAATCCTCGCTGAGGGTCCCTGATTTTCGATAGCTCTAAAGCGACTCTGGCCATCGCTACTACTAATTGTTTGCTCGCTCTTACAGAAATTACATATCACAATAGAGTCATTCCACGCCAAATCGATCTCTTTTTGCCCTCACCGTCTGCGATTTTGTTTTAATCGAAGTATGTTATAATCCACGTGAAACTAAGGGGAATTTAAGTCAACATTTTGCCGGTTTCGAATTTGTTAAGAAATAACAAGCCTTCAAAGTTTGCAATTTCTGTCTACTTGGGCGAAAACTTGCGAATTTTTTCTCAGAAACTATTTGTCCAATTTAGCTACATTTTTTTTATTTTATTCATAAAGGATTGGGCTATTATAAAATATTTCTTTCATCTTCGTCAATTTGTTTTATAATATCGAAAAATTTAAACAAATTCTTTTTTTTTGTTAATCTCTTTTTATTCTTTCCGTTAATCTTTTATGTAGTCTACATTTTTTTATTATTTGCTACAATTTTTTTTCAACGCATCGAAGACTAACATCAAATCAATAAATTATTAATAGCTCTATGTTATGTACATGTTAACACCTTTTCAGTGATGTATTGCTGATACTCGTGTTGTTTGTGATGCTTATGTCAACTGAATTTGCTTTTCTTAAGAATCTTCTTTTAGTCTTTGGTTCAGTATCGCTGTATGTACTTCATAAGCTGTTATTAATATGTTTATCCCTCTACAATTTGTAGTATTATTTTTATCTTTCTTTTTATGCAACATTTGAATCATTAACCTGTTTCTACTGCCTTGAGAAATCTTCTCAGTGTCATGCGTTTTTGTCGTTTGTTTTATTCTGCTTAACCACTCCTTCGCTTACTCCTTACAGCCGAGGTTCACCTGAAATCCCATCACTTCCTGCTTTTTGCTTCATCTTCACCTTTTTTATCTGTTTTTCTATTTTTGTACTCGATGTCGTCGTTGCTTTTGCTTTATCTTCTCATTTCTCCTTTCCTTTTTCTTCTCGTTACACGCATCCTTTCAAACTTCGATTTTTCTTCCGAATAGTTTTTTTGGTTTGTCTTTACATTCCTTCCATTCCTTAGATCGTCTTCTTATTTTTCTTTTTTCATTTGCTATATTTTCTATCTGATCAGAACTTCTGCTGTTCATCATAGATTTTTCTATTATTCCGTTTTAAAATACTCCTCTGCTTCTTTTTCCAACACATCGTCGCTATCTTAGATTTCTTCAGTTTCACAGTTGTTTTGAACGTTTACCTCTAACTCTAATAGTACTGTGATCAAAAAGTAAGGTGAATTTGTTTATAAAATAAAAAATCTTTATTTATTCCTCTAAATCGATCTTATGACTTTCAAAGTATTCCCCATCTGACACAGTACATTTATGCCAACGTTTTTTCCAATCCTCGAAATAGTCAAACAAGTCCTTTTTCGAGATAGCTTTCAATGCTTTCTTCGATTTGGCTTTTATCTCATCAATTGACTCGAAACGGTGTCCCGGAGAAACGGTCTTTTGAGTTTGTTAAACAGCCAGAAGTCGTGAAATGCTCTCGAAGAACCAACGTAGTATGGGACGGCGCAGTTGTAATATTCCTGAAGAAATTTTATGTGTTTACGTTCTCAGAAATCTCTCAATGGTAATCACATTTTCGTTTCGTCAATGATATCCTTAATTTACCATTATCGACCGTAATTTCTTCTCTTCTTACAACCGTGATAATTAGACATATCAATTACCAGTCGGTAATAGGGTTATACATATATATATTGATTTACAATTATTATAATATTAAATGATTATTAAGTTAGCAAACATATAAGTTAACTAATCAAATGTTAAGTTCAATTACGAATTATCAGAATCATGTATTATTTCTTTTGTTTAAATAAATAATATATTATAAAGATGTAGTATGAAATATTCCACGCGCTGCGATTCTAGCTCAGGACACATAGGAAGAGTACGATATACATATATTGGACAAAGATAATATATATAGATATTTTTGTAAACAACAATATTAAATATGAAAGTTATTAAATAATTATATGTCGAATTAAAATGTAGGAAAGCTAATTCGATCATATGTTAAGCCGAGTCATTGACGGCCAAATTTGCATATTATTCTATTTGAGTAAATAATGTATTGTAAATAATGTATTGTAAATATTTCGTACGGAAGATTCCGAAATGCTACGTGCCTACGTGACCCAACGCTAGACAGGATTTCTTGGATTTAGCTCGCGATTTCTAAAGAGAGACAGAATATATAATTTCAATTAACAGTATTATTGGTCATTAGAATCATTAATTAATCAGATCCATCAATATATAAAATTAGCGAATGTTATGTTAAGTTTAATTATCGATACTCGAAGTCAGATACTATTTTGTTAATCGGGATAGGTAATGAATTGTAATAATGTTCTATGGAATATTCCGGCGTATCATATGCTTCGACATATAGTTCAGGTCCTTATGGGAGTACGTGCGTAAAATATAGACAAGAACAGAAAATATGTTTTTCGCTAATATACTATTAATTAATTATTTTTGTATTAAAAACATTAACTACTCTTCGGAAAACACTATTGGCAATATTAGAAAATCATTTACTTTATTAATTGAATTTTCTGAGCTAGAAGTCGTAGACAAGGTATTATCCGGAACAGTTTTCGCTAGTCAGAGCCGAAACGATTCTTAACTCTTGACTGGAAGAGCGGGTATACGCCATTTAGATACTTGATCCCTGGGTCGTTCTACTAGCCAGTGAACAACAGGCTCCCCATTCAAACGGTCTTGTATCTGAAACTCCGTCAGGAGAGTGCTATACTCAGCGCTAAGAAAGGTTGAGACATCAAAACGAGAGCTCTCAGCTACTCAAACACATATTGTAATTTTTGTCGAATTACTAAACGCGCCGTCAAACTCTCGGAGTTAGCTCTAGGTTGTGTCGTAGCTAACGAATAGCAGGCTCCCCATCTGAGTAGCTTGATGTCTGAAGCCCGCGTCTTTTGGGTGGCTGTCGAGTAATTACGATATTATAATTAGAGTCATTTTTAATTTGCCACCCTGTTGGACGTATGCTGTTCATCTGATTCTGGGTCGTTGGGTCGTTCTAGTAGCCAGTGAACAACAGGCTCCCCAATTAAGCGATCTGGTTTTGGGTGTCAATGTGCGGTGTGACTAAAAGGGTCATGGACAATTAGTTGTCGAGTCAAAATTAAAAAGAGTAATTGTTCCGATGAAAATATATTAACTTCATATCAATCTTAGGATCTTGAGTCAAGTTAAATCAATCTATCAAAGAATATTGTTCTATCTCTAGCGTATCACACGTAGTCGACTACACCGCGTCGGAAAATCGATTCAAAAGTATTATTCTTACAAATTTTGTAAAAGCGTATTTAGACAAGTCCGGAAAAAGAATCAGACTTAGGTAGGATTCGTTGTAGCGCTGGACTTCCGAATTGTCAATATCGTCAATTTTGCAACTGCGTTTCGAGTCTTATTAATATTGTAAAAGCGTAGTCGAGTTAGCCTTGGCTGAAATTCAATCTATAGGACTTTGAGTTAAATAACCAAAAATTGCGTTTCTATTAAATTCTTCTTATACTTACGAATAGTGTAATATTTAACTTATAGAATTTTCTGTTCATTATACGACAATATCTATCTAGTTCTTTGATCTAGTCGTTCATTATATTAGTTTATATTACATATACTTTTCCTATTTTGCTATAATTGTTATTTGTTAATCATTCTCATCGTTATTTTATTGAATAAACCTGCTTATTGAAAGGTATTGACCTGTGGATTTCACTCCTTAACCGCACACCACACGAATCCCACATTCTTTAGATTAGTTATTGTAAAACGAGTCGTTCAGTAGGTAAATATCGCTCTTTACCTCACAAGTGCGGTAAATTTCTGTGCATAGCTCCAGAATCGTTACACTTGCTGTTCGGACCGTAGACCCCCGGCTATCGGTTTCGGCAAGCAGAGTCAAATATGCGGCACTTACCGCAACAATAAGACCATTTTTATGACTTACTACTCAAATCGAGACGTCTCTGCTGAAAATCAGTAAATTTCTAAGTGTTATATCTTGAAAACTAATAAAAATCGGGTAAATACATTAAATCTTAATAAATTCTTCTTGAAAAGCACTATTGCGTGATCGAAAAAAAAATATATAGCTCCACTTATAAAACGAAACTTCGCCATCATATCTTTTGCATTAATAACATTAAAAAATTTTCGTTTACGCCAAAACATAGAGCCCCTTTTACCTGACAATTTCCATATAAACATTTTGTTATCACGTCGATGAAAAATTTAAAAGAATTTCGATCGCGTGTCTCTACGGCGTTTTACTGCGATAGAGTCAGTTGGTTGTTAAATTTGTTTAAACTGTGTTGGTTTTAAATAACAATTTAATGTGTTAACACTTAACTAAATACAGATGGTTGTTTGTGAAATGTAAATGTTTCCGGACTCGTGAAGTTAAAATGTGAACTGTGTAAATTGTTAAAGTGTGAGAATGTGAAATAAATGTAAATGTTCTAAGAATACGTATGTTTGTTCGTAAACTGTTTGAGACTGTTCGAATGGTTGTGGAAGACTACTTCCTTCAGGACTGATTCCTGAGGAAGAAACCTCGGAAGACGGGGTGGATGTCCTGATTGGTGCTTTTTTGTACCAATAATAATGTTTAAAATAGGACATCACCCTACCCCGTGCGCCCTTAGCGCGGTCCGTGCGGAGTACGATGTGTCGTGTGGAGGTGGAAGAAGAGAAAGTGTCCGTAAGACAGAATTTCCTTTAGGTTGTCAACAAGAGGACCTGGCTAATGTCTCCTAGGCCCTGTCCTCGGACCCTCAGGAAATTCACATTTATGGCACTGGCAATTAACTGTTGAGACCGTCGAAAGAACTTGAATATACAAACCGTAAATTTAAAAATATAAAAGAACTCTCAAAAACAGCCCTAGTACTTGCATGCCACAAATGCGCTAGCAACGTGCAGGCCAAATGTTATTCCTGTGTACAAATTGCTAGCTGCCTTCGTGAATTCCGAACCCCATCGTAAATCTAACGTTTTGTTTCTTAAGATCATTGTTCAAAAAAAGAAAGTTAAAATTTATGCCGCTAAACACATTTTTTCGTGTCATCAATAGTTCATGAAATATCACGCTGTCACACTTAAGCGTGGACACCATGTATATTGAGGATAATGTATGATTCATGAAATGGGTGTTTCATATTCTCTGATACTGTAACAGTTCGAGGTAGACTATGTTCTTTAAACTACTCCATAAAATAAAGTCCTACTATTCCACGATGTCGCGAAATATATTGTGGCGCCCATGGCACCACATACGCCGCTGATTTTTCTGTTCTCTACATCTGGCCTATTTACTAAAGTCCTTTTTTCTGTTCTCTATCTTCTCCAATTTTACGTTTTCTAATTCTTCACGCTTTCTGCAAGGTCTCGCGGGGCCTGGTTAGTGTCAGCTCTTAAGCCATTGCGAACCTCTGCACTTTTCTTTTTCTGACCTTTTTCCGCTGTGTCTATCCCTCCCCGAATTTTTCAACGGTTTTCTGGGTTTTTCCATGTTTCTCGACTTTCTCTCTCTATCTATACTGCTTTCCTTTTTTCCTAACGAGTTTTCGAGGAGGGGGTTTAGCAAGCACAGTGACAGTCGGTCTTCAGCACCTAAGAAGTTAAGTTCGCGCTTACGAACACGCTCGTATTTAATAAACGTGGGTTAAGGGACGGGATAAAAAGTCTTACTATTATCACAACCTACCTTCCTTCCCACAATATGATATAACATAGAGCAATAAATAATGTCGAACATAGAACCTCACATTAGAAAAGAAGCTACCGTTAAAAGTTAGTTTCACGTTGATTTACAGTCCACTCATTTATCTTAAAGTAACCTCTTCAAGTATCGTCATATTAGAAATCCGACCTACGTTTAATTTATTGTCACAATTTTTAATTGTATAGGCTTTAGAATTCCGAAAACGTGACTTTAGTTTCTACAAGCTCATCGGGTGAACGGCACGTACTGAAGCAATAACCGTCTAGGTTTTGAAGGCTTCTTTAACATAGAACAGAACCTACCTGAAAGAGGTTCTCGTATATTCGAAATTTGCTTTCCGTCGCGTATTGTTCAAATATCTTAGGCTAGACAATTTATGATTTCCGGACACTTTCGTCTTTCCATTCATTCTCGGGAAAAACCCAAAAGTACATCATTGAACTGCCTCGCATCGTCTCTGACTCTCTGTCTCGTGTCTTCAACGGACCTCCTGTGGTGCTTTCCGCGAAATCAGAGATGAGACCTATCAAGGCGTCCTCTCGTTAAGCATACTTCAAGGACGTGGGTTCCCAACGTGTCGGCCTTGAGCCATATATCAGCTATCTATCACAGAGAGGTGAATTGGTTTACAAGAAACCGAAAAGAGAACAACTCCAGTTCAGACAATCGTAAAGATTACATCAGTCCATAGCGGACAGTCACATTCGAAACTTCAAACGTTTAGTTGACTATCACTCATATACATATATAGTTAGCGTTCCTAACATAACGTGGCACAAGCCAACTTGAGTCTCGCTCGTGATATTTTCTCTTCATCAACCGTGTTTAACTCACAAAGACACTTGTATCAAACACAATTAGTAATAAAAGACATTGATTCAATCCGGTATTACATTTAACTATCCTTATTGCCGTAACAGGGATAAGGAAGCGCGGTAGTGCGGGTATTAATCAAAAAGGCTAACATTCAAAGTTTTTGAACTGGGGTAAGGTCCTCGTTACGGTCTATCATTGCCGAAAAAATATCGTGAAAGGATGACAATCCTTTCATTGACCCGTCGAAGGTTGGTAGCCGCATTTCGGGCAGTTTAATCGCCATTGGGGCAGGTACCGTCGATGCAGGTAAAGGATTGATACGCGTCGTAGAAGGAACCGATGCTTGAGTATTGTGTAATAGTCGATTGACTCTAGCCACTACCGCGTAGTAATTGTTCTGAATTTCGAATCGTCGCGTCCCTTGGTCTGGTGTTCGTATTGTTTGTCGAGGATACTATTGGGTTCGTAACCTAGTTGCAGTTCGAATGGTGTATAGCCCGTGCTACGATTGATGGTGTAGTTATAATTAAGCATGGCCTTGGGTAAGAGAAGATCCCATGGCTTTTCGGCATTCTGATAACAGCTGATGTATTTTTTTAGGATTACGTGCGATCTCTCTTTCTTGCCGTTGGATTGAGGGTGATAGACAGATGTAAGGATATGTTTAGATTTCATGGGGTTACAAAACTTCGTGAATTCTTGCGACGTGAATACTTTTGCGTTATTGGTAAGTATTTCTTTTGGCTTTCCGAATATTCGTAGTGTTATATAGTCCTGAATTACTAATATATATTTGTTTTTTCGTAGAGTTTCGTCTAGCGGTCCTATAATATCTACTGAAATCTTATCGTTTGGTTGCGCGGAAGGTCAGTCGCCTGTGGTATGTAAGTCTGTCGCTTAGTGTGCTTATTTCCCTGGCAGATTTCGCATTGCTCTATATATTCTTTTACATCGCGAGTGATGTTCGGCCATTCGTATTGCTTACGGATTTTTTGGCAGTGTCTTATCGTAAGCATAGTGCCCGCCGAACAATGAGTCGTATGCTAACTTAATTATATCCTTAATATCGGTAGGGGTTGGTCTGGAGAGGTAAATTTCTAGGTCGCGGTTCTGTTTTGATAGTAGGGTAGCAATTTGCGTGTCATAATTTTTGTCTTGAATTACGTTAATCTTGTTTCTCCTGTTCAGTGTCTGTGTGCAGACTTGGAGTTTAAATCTATCGGTTTCGTGGGGAGATATGTAGGTCTTATTTTTTTTTCTATTATTTCTGGAGGGGTCTCTGTATAGATAATAGTGGGGGCATCTTTACGATGACCGTGACAAATTGTGACCTGGGAGCGGATCATGGGTGCCGTCGGGACAGCAGTATCTGATACTTCTACTAGTGTCTTAATGAAATCGTCGTCTTCCGTTGTATTTTGTGGGTTATTGGAATAATAGATTAGATATTGGTCTAGTTCGTCTCTTACGGCGTCTCGTTGCGCGACTCTAATTCTACCTCTGGAAAGTGCCTCGGCGTTGGTATTCATTTTTCCCGGTTTATGAATTATCTCGTAATCGTATTCTAGCAATTTTAGACGCCATCGCATAAAGCGGGAATTCGAATCTTTAACATTCATCAACCATACCAGCGGCCTATGATCTGTCCCGATTCTGAATTTACGCCCGTACAAGTATTGATGGAAATGTTTGGTAGCCCATGCTATAGCCAATAGTTCCTTTTCCGTGGTGGTATATCGAGTTCCTGCGTTATTTAGGGAGCACGACGCCTATGCTACTGGCTTGTCTGATTCGATTGGGCTTTGGGATAGAACACCATCTAGCGCGTGATTACTCGCGTCCGTGGTAAGTACGAACGGTTCTTCCGAATTAGGATACTGTAAAACGGGCTAAGTTGTTAGAGCGTTGCAAAGGTTTTCAAAGGCCATTTGTTGCTCGTTGGTACAAAGGAATTCGATATCTTTCCTTAATAAGTGGTTAAGTGGCTTAGCTATTTTGGCGAAGTCCTTTACAAATTTTCTGTAGTATCCGCACAATCCTAAGAACTGTTTGATTTCTTTCCTGACTTTATCGATTCTACTAGGGCTAGGTTTAACGGCTGATATAATATGGCCTAGATACACTAATACCGGTTTCAAATATTCGCACTTGTCTGGTTGAAGTCTCAGACCGCATTGTCGTAGGCGTTCGAACAGGATTTTAAGATTTTTATTATGTTCTTCTAGAGTTCGACCGAAAAGAATTATATCGTCGATGTTGTTCCGTAACCGACCAAAGCAGGAGCGGGTGATCTCTGAATTCAAACGTCTCAACGGTGAAATCCCCTGTCTCTCGTCCTCCTGGACGCGCCGGAAGATCTCTTTCGGTACGTTCTGGAAGGATCGAGAGACCGCGAGACCCCGCAACCGTTTCCTAGTCAAAATCATTGGCTCTCGTCAGTGTCGCGGCTGACTAGCGCCTGCTGATTGGGCCGTGACGTCAGACCGTTACCGCGGATTCCCGAATTCAGGTGATCGCCCGACTCTCGCTCGTGAGAACAAAGACGACCGGGAACAAGAGTAGACGCGTGAACCGATTAAGGCAATTCGATAATCCCCAGTGCGCGAACGCGAACCCAGGTCTTTTATATTCGTACGTCTCGTTATCGTCGTCGTTAAAGTGTGTGTGCGTTGTGTTGTAAACTGTGTGTCGTTGCATTTCGTGAATAAATTGTAAAAACTAAAACGAACGGGTAATTTTACACCCTGGCTCCCGAGTCCACACCCCAGTTTACCGAACATTTACCGAACAAATGTATACGAGACAATGGCTACCAACTAGACCACACAATCCGCGATTCATAATTCTATGTAACGTGGATGGCGCGTTTTTTAATCCGAAGGGCATTCGTACGAATTCGTAATGTCCGTCTTTGTCCGAAAAAGCTGTCTTATGTATGTCTTTCTCACTGATCCCTATCTGATTAAACCCTGAAGCGAGGTCGAAGGCCGAGAAGTATTTCGCGTTTCCGAGTTCGTCTAGTATTTCATCTATGTTAGGGATTGGGTATGAATCTTTGATCATTTTCCCGTTGAGTTTCCTATAGTCTATAACTAACCGCCATTTTCGTTTCCCGGACGCGTCTGATATTTTGGGAACTATCAATAGTGGGCTGTTATATGGACTGTCGCTCTCTCTAATGATTCCCTTTTCTAACATGTCCGCTACCTGTCGTTTAATCTCGTCTTGATGGATCGGAGGATATCTATATTGCTTAGTATGTATAGGTGTTTCGTCCGTCCTTTTAATTTCATGTTCGAGGATTGTGGTTTTGGGAAGGTGGTCACCCGGGAGCAGGAAAATGTCGTGGTAACTAGAGATGATTCCCACAACTCATTTCTACCTTCCGTTAAATGACCTAAGCGAGTGTTTTCTTTTAATGCTGCCAATCTTTCGTCAGCTTTACCACTACCGTTAATACCACTACATCGTTTTATAATATTCTCGACCTTGAATTCGTTACAATAGAGAGAAAAATCGTGGTCAAATCAAAAGTCCGCTCCTAATATGCCGTCTTGGATTATAGGTGAATTATCGTTTACCACTTGAAATCTATTGAATTTGTTGCTCTAAGGGATAAAAACCGAATACAACGTGAGGATGGTATTGTTCGTAATACCTCTAGGCGTGAGGGGTGCGCCTTTATGTAGTGTTTTATCGATTATTTGTTTCTCCTTGATTATGAAAATTGCACTACCTGCATCGAGGAGGAAGGTCGTTGGTCAGAGCCCTGATAGTTCCAGTTGAACAAACGGGGAAGAGTCCACACGATGCTTCTCTGTTGAGGTTGGCCTGCCGTTCCCGATTGTGACCGTCCGTCCGGCGGTTGAGGTTCGCTAGTTCAATCCTAGCTAGGATCCGGGGCAAGGAATCGGTTATACAGTCACGTTAATTTTTGTCGAAAGAAAAATATACACTTAACTGTTCACAATATGATTTAATAATACAATTAACAATCACAACGGTACTGGGCAACTATATAATGAACGACGGTTTACGGTTGAAAATTCAAATTACGCTGGTTAAGAAATCACCGTAGGAAAAAGAACTCTTGTACTGCGGACGCTGTGACTCCTTACGAGGTTCTGGTTCAAAAACAAAACGGTCATATATAGATCGCACGCTCGATTCGGTTGATGGCGTAGCGATAGATCTAATCTTGCGCGGGAGGGATTAACGCGTGTATGACACCGTTGACGTTTCGCAGGGTCGTAATAAGGGTCGGGTGTGCCAAGGTTCTATTACTTTTCGGAACACATTCCATGCTCCTCCAGTCCGGAATTGGGTTTCTCTGGTTTACGAGGCGTTGGTCCCTTGGTCTTCCTGGGTCCCTTGGTGGTTGCCACATCCGCATTTGCTGTCGCATGTATTGTAGTTCCATGTCGTATATGCGCGCGGCTTCGAATGCTTGGTTGAAAGTCTCCAGTTGTTGGCTAAAAAGGTATTGTGATATCGCCGGCTTGACATTGCGTCGGAAACACTGGATACCTTCTTCATTGCATATTATTTCTTTTATGTCAATGTAGGTTTACAACCTTCTTTCAGAGTTGACGGCTGTTAGTAGTTCATCCTGTATTTGGGAGAAGCATTGTATGAAGTCGTTTATAGATTCGTTTGGTATTTGCTCGCATACATCGCGTTTGGTTCTTAATGCTGATGTATCGACCGTTTTCCCATACATAAAGCGGATTTTCTCTATTAAATTTGGTATCGATGTGATGGTCCTTTTAATTTTTGCGGTATGATCGCAAACAATAGTAATGCATGCTGCTCTGGATGCAGCATGGAGGAAACTTTGATTATATTTCGGTGTTGCTTCCGTCGAAATCCGTGATAAACGGTAGACATTCTTCGTATTTTCCAATTGTGTAGCTTCCAGATATGTTGCCAACAGGGCCTGGTTGCACGTTTATCGATTTTTGCTCGGTAGGTCTATGTTTAGCGGCATAAATTCAAACTTTCTTTTTTGAACAAAGATCTTTAGAAACAAAACGTTAGATTTACGATGGGGTTCGGAATCCACGAAGGCAGCTAGCAATTTGTACACAGGAATAACATTTGGCCTGCACGTTGCTAGCGCGTTTATGGCATGCAAGTACTAGGGCTGTTTTTGAGAGTTGTTTTATATTTTTAAATTTACGATCTGTATGTTCAAGTTCTGTCGACGGTCTCAACACTTAATTGCCAATGCCATAAATGTGAATTTCCTGAAGGTCCTAGGACAGGGCCTAGGAGACATTAGCCAGGTCCCCTTGTTGACAACCTAAAGGAAATTCTGCCTTACGGGCACTTTCTCTTCTTTCACCTCCACCTATTTTACCACCTGATGTCCTATTTTAACCATTATTATTGGTACAAAAAGGCACCAATCAGGACATACACCCCGTCTTCCGAGCTTTCTTCCTCAGGAACTAGTCCTGAAGGAAGTAGTCTTACAAAATCTTCTGAACAGTCTATATAATCTTGAACCGCCTACAACGGTCTTGTACAATTTTCACATAGTCACACTTAGAAACATTTTTACATCGACATACTTAACAATTTCAGCAGTTCACACTTTAAAATTCACGAAACCGGATACATTTCACATTTTTACCAACATTGACTTGTATATTTCAGTGTTAAATATTAAATTGTTATTGAAAACCTACATCAGTTTGAACACTATTTTACAATCAATCATCTTTACCGCCGTAAAATGCCGTAGAGACACGCGATCGAAATTCCTTTAAATTTTTTCGTAGTGCGTGATAACAGTCTAGATTCCTCTAATGCTTTGAGTCTATCGGAGACTTGCAAAAGTTTTTCCGCTAGTAAATTGATATCTACTTGGAACTCATTTGGGCTTTGCGCTCTTGACATTGTACCGGGCGGAGCAGTCACGTAGTCGATAAAAAGGTTGGACAGTGTATCAGTCGTGAGACTTACGTCGGTTCTGCTCTGTCGCCAATGAGTCCACTTGTCGTCCAGCATGTGTTCCTCGAGATTCTCCGGATTATTTCGGGATTCCCCAACGATTCCTCCTCGTGAGATATTTAGTTTGGCTAGAAGATTTTCCGTTGGTTGAAGTCCACGGACAGTATCCCACCGCTGCCACCAATTTATGTCGTCAAATCACGAAGAACCAGGCTTGGTTTGGTACAAAGTTTCCCGAAAAATGTAAAGTTAAAACTAGACTAAGCGTATGGGACTATCGAAGGCCCTCCTTTTATAATAGAATTTTGGAGGCTGATGGCCCCGTGGTGGGGAGGTGTTCCGGAAAAGGGAGGTTTTCTAGGCAAGAACACAAAAGCATAATCAAGTAAGGATAACAAAAGAAATCGTAAATTTACGGTAAGAGGTTTTTTGGGTCTTGCGGTTAATGTCGCTGATGGTTCATGTTGATAAGCAAGTCCCAAATCTTGGAACTGAAAGCAGCGCGACAAGGGTTGAGAAGTTATGGGAGTACGGAAAAGTCATGTGGCAGGCCACCCACTACGGGTGATTACATCGACCAAACCACAGCCAAGAAGCGTCTCCTTGAGGTAGAGGCGCAGGTGGCGGAGGTGGAGGCCGCAGAGGCGGTGCTCGACTCGGAGGTGCCGGCACGGCCTCTGCGTCGCCACCTAGGCAGGCGATCGTGACGCTTGCTGCACCAGAGCTGACGGCGATCACCCAGAGTGTGACTTGACACCGGACCTGCTGCTGCTGCGGATTCAGCAAATTATGGACCAGCGGCAATTCGTGCTGAGCTGCTGCCAATCGTTGGGGCGCGTCAACGCCCCCAGCGTCCGGGACGAGTTGCGACGGTGTTGGCAGCGCCTGGAGCCCCCCGCACCAGCGAACGACCCGCTGGTAGCGGAGCAGGGAAGAAGAAGGGGAAGAACAAAACCTCTTCCTCTTCTGCAAGGGGTGCGGCTGCTGCTGGTCTGCTCCGGACTGGTGCACATGGTGCCGCTGCGGTTGCGACGCGAGCTGCGCCCTCAGCTATGCCGCCCGCATGCCGACCCACGGAATCAGCCAAACTTTGGTCGACCGCAGTTGGTCGTAAAGAGAGGTGCAGGACGCAAATGGCCGCAAAGCTGACCGCTGCCCGAGGACAATGCAAGGCGCCGGGTCTGATGAGGCCACGGTGCAGCAAGGCACGGCCGCTAAGAAAGCGACAAAGGTGGTGCCCCCGCGTCCTCTGCGTACCACAGCCGTAGTGGTGTCCATTCTCGACGGCAGCACGATGACATACGCGAAGGTATTAGGCAAGGCCACAGCCAAAATTGACCTGGCTGCACTGGGAGTCCCCCTTGTGCGCCCGAAGCTGGCGGCCACCGGGGCCGTTATTTTACTCGTCTCGAGCCCAGACGGTGCCACAAAGACTGACCTTCTCGCATCCCATATTGTGGAGGCGTTGGAGGAGACCGGCGCAAAGGTGGCAGACCTCCACGTGCGAGGGTTGATGTCCTTCATTACGCCGCAGCAGGTGGCAACCGCGGTCGCCTTGGCGGATGGATGTCAGCCCGGCGATGTTAGGTCTGATGACATCCGGTCTAGCCGGACTGGTCTTGGTACCTTGTGGGTATGTTGTCCGCCGGTCGCGGCCAGGAAATTGGCCCTGGTCGGCAGTGTGGCGGTGGGGTGGCCCCGATTTCTAGTGGAAACTCCAGTGCTGTCGCTGCCTGGAGTTTAAGCACGTCAGCCAACGGTGCACAAGCACGACTGACCTGACGGGGCAGTGCTATTCATACGGCGCTGAGGGACACTGTGCGTCGGGTGACCTGCCGGGCACCGGATGGGCACGTCAGGTGCCTGACGGCGCCTCCAGTATGGGATTGGCGCTCCCAGGGTCCTGAGCTTTTACCATAACGTGAGCCTGTGGTCATGTTTTGCAGGAACGGGGGGCTTGCATTAACCGGCCGGCCCGCGTAGAGTAAACCTCTATAAAAAATCCGCTGTGTGGCCGCGGGGCGCAATACAGCCAGGGTATCCCCTGCCTGCCGTATGCGGCGACTAAAAGGGGGTACTGCCGTCGTCCCTGAAGTAGGTCCAAGGATGTGCGAGGCGATGCCGGCGGGGACTTCGGACCCTGGCAGGGCCTCCCATGCCGGTAAGGCTCAGACGGAGGATCGAAAAGGGGGCGATGTGCGGGGCGGGAGGACGTCCAAACCCAAGGTGTGCAGGAAAACCGTGCCGATGGGTGCATGGCTGCCTGGACGTTAAACAGGTGCAGTCTCAAACGGTCCCTCTGGGGTACCTGCCGACCTCCCCGAATAGTTAGGCTTACCTGCGTAAGGCGGCTCTGCCCAGGCGGACTTCCTTTCCGACCTACTCGTGGGAACAGCATGTAATGTTCATTTAATAAAAAACGACCGGGGCTAGGGGGGACGCGGAGTGCGCGCAAGCGCTCCCGTGTCTTGTGACGTTGGAGAGGATGTACGGGGATGTGGTGGAGCGCGAGCTTACCACATCGCCCGTGACTATTCATGATGAAGCGTCGACCGCCGGTGATCGCGGGACGCAGCCTTCGGTGTGTGGACCTGAGGAAGCTGAGGACAGCATCTTCCGGGTCCCACTTCCCAGGCAAAAACGGACGGCCCGGTCGGCTCCAACAAGCCGATGTTTGTCGCGGGCCTCCTCCTGCGCCTCTTCCATAGATTCTATGGCGGTGACGGAGGTAGTGGGATGTAGGGGCGGTACCGTCGGAGCGGAGTCGGATGTCTCCTCTGTCTCCCGAACTTCCGTCAAGCGGAAGAAGAGCGGCCGCCTCCTGCGAAGCCTGTGTTGCCGCCGGAGCCTACGCCATCTCCTGCGGTTCCTGCTGTCACTGCGTCGCCGCCTAGGCCGGCGGGCGTGACGCAGCTGGCACCGGCACCAGCGCCTGCGCCGACGGTTCCACCCGCCGGCGTGTTTACGCAGGAGGATCTGCTGCTGCGCATTACGCAGATCATGGATCAGCGATTTGCGGCAATGCGCGTAGAAGTGCTGCCAATGGTCGCTGTGCAGCAGCAGCCTCAGTGGTCGAGCCGTTCCAATCGTGAACGTGGATGGGAAAGCGGGCTCCAAGCAGCAGAGCAAGAAGCAGAAGGCTGCTTCTTCCGCTTCTGGCCGGTAATCTGTGGTCGGACCTTCCGCGGGCTCTGCCCATGTTCGTGAACAGGTGGCTGCTTGCCCACGGACGGCTCCGCGCCAACGGTTGGCTGTGACGGTCGCCTCAAAGGTGGCACAGCCGGCCCCCCAACCTGTGCCACCGACCGAGATGTGGTCGACCGCAAAGAGAGGCGTACGGCGGCGGCGGCAGCTGCGACGTCGGCGAATGCCGGCGCGTCGCGCGCGGCGCCATCCCGGAGTAAGTTGGCTCCCAAACTGCCGGCCGGGAAGAAGGGAGCAACTGTTCCGCGGACTGCAGCCGTAACGGTATACATCCCGCAAGGCTGCACCGCTATATACGCGGAGGTGATGGCGAAAGCCACTTCCAAGATTGACTTGGCGGCTCAGGGGGTGCCCTTGGTGCGCCCAAGGGTGGCGGCTACTGGGGCCTTCCTCTCAGAAGTCCCATGGCCAGAGCGCGCCGCCAAGCTGGTGGAGGCGCTGGAGGGCACCGGAGCGACGGTGGCCCGTCCGATAAAGGCGGTCGATCTGCGCGTGCGAGGGCTAATGCCCTCGATTACGTCGGAACAGGTTGTAGCTGCTGTCGCGTTAGCCGGGGAATGTCAGCCCGGCGACGTGAGGACCGGAGAGATCCGGTCCAGTCGGTCCGGGCTGGGTACCCTCTGGGTACGGTGCCCGGCGGCCGCGACCAGGAAGCTGGCACAGGTCGGCAGTCTGGCGGTGGGGTGGACACGTGTCCCTTTGGACAATTTACAGGCCCGCCCCTTGCAGTGTTACCGCTGTCTAGAGTACGGCCACGTACGGCAGCGGTGCATTAGCACTGCCGACAGGACGGGCCTCTGCTACTCATGCAGTACGGAGGGCCATCTTGCGGCGCAATGCACGGCCCCGCCGCGGTATGCTGACTGCGCCGAAAAGAGCAGACCAGCGGCGCACAGCTGCGCCACACAGCCGTGCGACGCCGCTAAAGGGACCACCAGGAGGGGTCGTCGCCGCAGAGGAAAGCGGGCACGTAAAACTGCCAAACCTGCGGCGGCAGTAGCGCCACCCATTGCGGCGACAGTATCGGCCTCTGTGCCGACGGAGGTACCAGCGGTGGACGCGCCGTCCGTGATCCCTCCGGAAGCTGCGGTGGCAGCTCCAGTGGCGGTGACCGACGCAGATGCGAAGCCGCCCTCCAGCGCCGATGTAGGTAGGGCCGGAGGCCCCATGGACGTCGCCTGAAATGGGGCCCGAGGGCCTCATATTACAGGCGAACCTGATTAATTCGCCCAGGGCGCAGGACCTGTTTGCACAGGCACTGGCCGAGCGGGATGCAGGTATTGGGGTGGTGGCAGAGCCCTATAAAGTTCCGGTTCATGCTAACTGGACCGGCCACGAATTGGGCTCCGTCGCCTTACTATGAACCGGCCGTCGCGGTCCCCCCCCCGCTCGCTTATTGAGCGTGGCCGGGGTTTCGTGGCGGCCGACTGGAGTGGCACCACGGTGGTGGCCGTATATGCTCCTTCGAGCTGGCCCCTCGCGTCCTTCGCGGTGTTCCTGGACGAGATCAGGTTATGCGTGTCCCGCTGCCTGCCTCGTCCAGTCATAGTCCTGGGGGACTTCAACGCCAAGGCTATGGCCTGGGGCTCGCCCAGGACTGACGCGAGGGGCGAGACGTTGCTCGGCTGGGCGGCAGGACTGGATCTCTGTTTGCTCAATACAGGCAAGGTCCATACGTGCGTGCGGCAGCGCGGAGGATCCATAGTGGATATCTCCTTTGTGTCCCTCGCTGCTGCGCGCCGTATCTCGGGATGGAGAGTGGTGGAGGAGGTAGAAACCCTCTCGGACCATCCTTATATAACGATGTTCCTCTCCGCCACCCCACCAGACGACCCCCGAGGCCGTCCAGAGGATGGAGCGCGACCATCACCGCGGTGGTGTTTGAAGAAGTTGGACAAGGCGCCCTGGTGGCCGTTGCCCACGTCTTGGCCTGGCACCCTGATTCTGCCAGGACATCCTACGGGCAAGAGGGAGCCCGGTGGCTTCGCCGCGATATCACAATGATCTGTGATGCGGCGATGCCACGAGCGGACCCCCCGGGAAGGAAATCGGTGTAATGGTGGTCGCCTGAGATCGCTGATCTTCGAAGCGAAAGCTCGGGTACGGCGGAGCGGCCCTTGGCCTAAAGATGCTCAAATTAACAATAACATCTTAGGGCGGTGATCGGGTCCTACCTGGAGGACAGATGGATTGAGTACACGGGCCGGTACGGCAGTGTGCGGAGGGAGGTTAAACATGGCGCGTCCCAGGTTTCGGTGTTAGGACCGATTTTATGAGCCCTGGGGTACGGCTACGTTCTGCGGGTCGTCCTTCCCGACGGCACTTATGTCGTCTGCTATGCAGACGACAGATTAATTGTCGGCGTCGGGGAGACACTAGAGAGAACCATTCGTCTGCGGATTCTCTAGCTGGGGCTGAGCATAGACCCTCGTAAGACCGGGGCCATGGCCTTTCATGGTCTGCCCCGGACGAGGAGTCTGCCCCAGTCGTGGATCCGGGTAGGTGATGCCTGGGTTGAGGTCGGGTCCGAGACGAAGTACCTTGAGCTCGTCTTCGACAGCCGCTGGCGTTTTAAACAGCACTTCGATTGCTTGGTCCCCCGAGTGGAGCGGACCGAGGCCGCACTTGGTCAACCTCGGGGGACCCATAATGCCCAACCTCGGGGGACCCAACGAGAGGGTTCGCCGCCTTTATGTAGGGGTGGTGCGGTCTATGGTCCTGTACGTCGCAGTCGTATGGGCCGCGGTCCTGGTGGTCAGCCGGTGCAGAATTATAATACTGCTGCACCTGCTGCAGAGACGGTTGGCCATCAGGGTCACTAGGGGATACCGAACCATCTCCTACGCGGCGGCGATGGCTCTGGCAGGTTTGACGCCATTCGAAATACTGGCGGACAGCACGGACGCGTTAGTTTATACACGCGTCCGTGCTGTCCGCCAGCTCAATGGTGTTCCGCCAAAGCCAAGAGCGGTCGAAGGCATCAGGCCCAGCAGCTGGCTGATAATCGCTGGCGACGCGAGTTGCGTCGCTACGCTGACAAGGCAGTTGTTGGGGCTCTCCTGCCGCTACTCATACAGTGGCGGGAGAGAGGCCATGGTAGGCTCATCTACCGTATGACGCAGATGTTCACCGAGCACGGCTGCTTCGGTGAATATCTGCGTCGATTAGGGAAGCAGATGACGCCGGTGTGTCACCACTGCGGGGAAGATGTGGACACGGCGCAGCACATGCTGGAGAAGTGCTCTGCCTTTTCAGCGCTGCGTCGAGTCCTACGCCAAGCGATTGACCACGACCTCTCGCTGCCAGCAGTGTTTGGGGCAATGTTAGCAAGCGAGAGGGGGTAGTACCAGGGTCGCAAGGTCCAGGTCGTCCACCCCCAGGACGACCATCGACCGGTTTTTTTAACCCGGTGGGGGCGCAGCGGCTCCGGGGAGGTCTTACGCCGCCCCTTGCAGAGCCGCCACAGGAGCCCTGGTGTCCTGGGCGGAGGCGTAAATGCGGGCCTGGACGTTGCGGAGGATCTTGTGCCTCCCCCGTGAAAGGCTCTTTATGAGCGAGGGCGCTGTGGGGGCCTCAGTTGTGTTCTCTGGGTGTTCCTGGAGCTCCCCAACGCGCCAAGGAGGACTACCGTGGGGGTTTTAGTGGCTAAAAATCCAACATAACCCTGCGCCTGCGTCAGGCAAGACCTGACCTCGTTCAGTAAAACCATGAGCAACGGAAGGGTCCTGCTCGGAGGAGAATATACGGCCACCACCGCGGTGCCACCCCAGTCGGCCGCCACGAATCCCCGGCCACGCTCAATAAGCGAGCATGGGGGGGACCCGCGGCGGCCGGTCCATACTAAGGCGACGGAGCCCAATTCGTCACAGGTCCAATTTGCATGGACCGGGACTTTATAGGGCTCCACTGCCACTCCAACACCTGCATCTCGCTCGGCCAGAGCCTGTGCAAACAGGTCCTGCGCCCTGGCCGAGCAGTTCAGGTTCGCCTGTAATATGGGGCCCGTGGGTGGCGCTACTGCCGCCGTAGGTTCGGCAGTTTTACGCGCCCGCTTTCCTCTACTGCGACGACCCCTCCTCGAGGTCCGTTTAGCGGCGTCGCACGGCTGTGTACCGTAACAGTGCGCCGCTGGTCTGCCCTGTTCGGAGCAGACGGCACACCGCGGCGGTGCCGAGCATTGCGCCGCACGATGACCCTCCGTACTGCATGAGTAGCAGAGGCCCGTCCTGTCGGCAGTGTTAGTGCACCGCTGCCGTGCGTGACCGTACTCTAGGCAGCAATAACACTGCAAGGGGCGGGCCTGTAAATTGTCCAAAGGGACAACCCACCCTGGTGGGTCCACCGCACCGTCAGGCTGCCGACCTGTGCCAGCTAGGAGGCCACGGCCGCCGGACACCGTACCCAGAGGGTACCCAGCCCAGACCGACTGGACCGGGTCTCTCCGGTCCTCATTCTTCGGCCATCGTGATCATGGACGCCACTTGCTTCGCCGCGATCGATGGCATAATGCCTCGGACACGCAGGTCGGCAGTCTTTATTGGACGGGCCACCTTTGCTCCCGTCCCCTTCAGCGCCACCGCCATTTTGGCGGCGAGGAGGTCCGCCTTCGTTGCGTGGTCTGAGCCCGGGATTTCCAAAATGAAAGCCCGGTAGCCGCTTGCCTTGGGCACACGGGCGGAACCCCCAGCGCCGCCAGGTCTATCTTCGACGTGGCCTTGGTCATCACCTCCGCGTACGTTGCGGTGCTGCCGGCCGCCGCAGCCCTACGCCTTTCCTTGCGGCCCACCAGGGTCGACCACATCTCGGTCGTTGCCATATGTGAGCACACTGGCTGCACAACCGGAAGTGCGGCCACCGCCGCAGCCCGCTGAGGGGCACGACCAGCGGTAGCTGGAGTTCCAGTCGCAGGTTGTCGGCCCGACGAAGAAGAAGCCTTTGGCTTCTTGGCCCCCTTGGGGCCCCTTTCCCCGCCCACGGTTGCGGTCGAGATACCTGCCGGCCCACGTAAGATTGGCGCATCTTGCGCCAAACGTTGCGGCTGCTGCTGCGGCGCAGCGACCGGCAAAAGCTCTGCGCGCATCGCAGCAAACCGCTGATCGAAGATCTGCGTCAAACGCAGCAACTCTTCCTGCGTGAGCGCCGCATATTCGGCAGGATATTCGACGGGGAAGGTGGCCGTATTGGCACTTCCGGGACGATCACCGCCTCTGCGGCCTCCACCTCCGCCACCTGCGCCTTTACCTCTAGGAGGCGCCTCTTAGCCGTAGCCAAGTCCACATACTGGCCCGCGGTGGGTGGGCGGCGGCTCTTCTTCCGCTTTACGGAACTTCGGGAAACAGAGGAGACATCCGACTCTGCTCCGTCGGTACCGCCTCTACATCCCACTACCTCCGCCACTGCCATAGAATCAATGGAGGAGGCGCAGGAGGAGGCCTGCAACAAACATCGGTTTGTTGAAGCCGACCGGGCCGTCCGTTTTTGCCTGGGAAGTGGGACCCGGAAGATGCTGTCCTCATATTCCTCAGGTCCACCCACCGAAGGCTGCGTTCCGCGATCCTCTGCGGTCGACGCTCCATCATCAGTAGTCACGGGCGATGTGGTAAGCGCGCGCTCCACCACGTCCCCGTACATCCTCTCCAACGTCACAAGACACGGGAGCGCTTGCGCGCTCTCCGCGTCCGCCCTAACCCCGGTCGTTTTTTATTAAATGAACATTACATGCTGTTCCCACGAGTAGGTCGGAAAGAAAGTCCGCCTGGGCAGAGCCGCCTTACGCAGGTAAGCCTAACTACTCGGAGAGGTCGGCAGGTACCCCAGAGGGACCGTTTGAGACTGCACCTGTTTAACGTCCAGGCAGCCATGCACCCATCGGCACGGTTTTCCTGCACACCTTGGGTTTGGACGTCCTCCCGCCCCGCACATCGCCCCCTTTTCGATCCTCCGTCCGAGCCTTACCGGCATGGGAGGCCCTGCCAGGGTCCGAAGTCCCCGTCGGCATCGCCTCGCACATCCTTGGACCTACTTCAGGGACGACGGGAGCACCCCCTTTTAGTCGCCGCATACGACAGGCAGGGGATACCGTGGCCGTATTGCGCCCCGCGGCCACACAGCGGATTTTTTATAGAGGTTTACTCCTCGCGGGCCGGCCGGTTAAGGCAAGCCTCCCGTTCCTGCGAAACATGGCCACAGGCTTAATGGTATGAAAGAAGCTCAGGACCCTGGGAGCGCTAATCCCATACTGGAGGTGCCATCAGGCACCTGCAGCCCTTGGGACGCCGTTCTCCCGTTAGCATAGAGGGTCTTTTCGGCCTCCCCCGGGATGACACTTATGGCGCGGAGGACCCAGTCATGTTCTTAGAGAGATCCTGGGGCCCCCTAATGTGTCGGGGAAGGACCACCTTGGGGGTTTTAGCCGGTAAAAATCCGGCATAACCCCGCGCCCTCCCCCAGGGGCTTAAAAAAAATCATAGGTACTTCTGTATGTGTTGGACGTTAACCGCCACGTCAAGAACATACTCGAAGAATCGCGATAGAAATAAACGAAATAAATACGGCAAAAGCAGTGCAGCAAACAGCTGATCAGTTAGTTCGCCTTTACCTTCTAAGCGCATCGACACCGAGCGAGTGTATGTGTATGAGTACATATATGACTGTTGTCGAAACGTCAAGAAAAGATTGCGAACTAACGAATATTGAAAACTCGCGAAACGTTCGAAAAAGATCATCGAGAATGTTCGAATGTCATGCGGATAAAAGGATGCGACCGCGGCACGACAGTTAGAATATTACGAGTTACACGATAATACATATGAATACGATATAATCATGAATTATGGCTAGGACACGGTTACGATTACGGCAACGATTTCAGTTTCCCTTTTTATTACAAACTTACTTTTCATTATTATCTTGTGTGTGTCTTCTATTGTTTGTGTTCTTTATGTACTCTTTAATAAAGGGATAGATCTGACAATTTAAATCCTACATTTATTATCATAATTTGTTGCATTTTATGATGGCTAATTCCAAATTTTGACAATTTCTTTTTACGTATATGGAGTGTCTCATAATTAGTATAAATTCCAAAAAGGGATTGTAGGGGATTTATTTTAGACTCATTTCAAAAAATTACGCTCTTCTATTGTTCGGCATTCCAATTTATATATTTTTTTGACAAAACTCAACCGAGCTTTAATCTTAAAAATTTAATTATTTAATTTTTCTTTTTAACTTTTGTTCTTTAATCCGTGTGACGTGGTATTTTGTACCCGTCACAAGGAGTCTCCCCGGGAACCGGAAAGGGTCATAGAACGCCGGCAATAGCCGTCTAGAGAGAGAGTGAATCGCGTATAATCCCGTACGACTGTAATCTGCCGCTTTACTATTTTATATTTACCGCCGTGGAGTAACAACGTACGCCGAAGGAACAACGTACGCTGAGGGAACGACGTACGCCGAGGAGACGTGCCGATACCCTGCCGTTACCCCGCTACGACCCTACGATAGACCAGGAAGAGGCCGCGTGGTAGGAGGAGATCCTGCCGAAGAAGTCATCGCAGGAAGGAGGAGATTCCGGCGAAGAGTGGGCGGCGATCACGAGGTGTCCTCGTACCGGCACAAGGGTTCGCGTCGAATTATTCCGTTTCTGGCAATTGCCTACTTAAGTGCGTTCTGTTGTAGTCTCGACTAAAGTATTGTTTTCCGATTTCGTGCCGGCTACGGACAGAAGGACCTCTCGGTAAGCCCCTCTTATTACTAACAATTGTAAAGATCACGAAACCGGGACCTTGTTTCATATCGTGGGTTGTCGAATACCTATCGGACAGTTGACGGTCAGGTTCCGCAAAACGTAACGTGGAGTTTCGGCCTTGTTCGCGTAGTTTATAAGTAGTCTAAGGTAGGAGGGTAAACCCGGGGGCCCCTGCCCGGGACGGTCGCGGATCCCGACGTCCGGGCGTTTCGTTTAGGTTTCGATAAACTAGAAAGACCGCTTCCCGATCTTTCTAGAAGCCGAACTCCTACCGGTTACTGAACCTGATTGGGTGATTGTACCGCGTTAGCCACAATCTATCGCGTTTTGCTTTGAATTGGGCCCTCCCGCGTCCCGAGTTCGTGATCTCTTAATCGCGGGAGTAGAACGTAAAGTTGCATGTTGTACGGTACCGAAAACCGCTGCTTGTCGCTCTAACTCTCTCTCTAGACGGTCGCCAATACGGAATCATCTCGCGGGTAGAATTAAGTCGCGTTCGCGTTGCGTTTCTTTGCGTTCCGTTTCGTTAGTGCGTAAATCGGCCGGAAATTCCGAAAAGAACCAAGAAATTTGGCATCTCGCGTCCCGGATTTAAAATCTTGTCCGTTACCGTACCTCGGCCTTCTGCCGGGTACGACACGTTACGATTTATCGGGATTTACCGGATTACGAGTGGTTAACCTGTTCTAGTCTTAACATAGTTAGATTCAAATAAACGCCGGCTTTAGTAAGTAACTCCGCTTTGTCGAGGTCTCTCTCTCTTTCGACCCTTCCGGATCTTCCGTTCCCGTTAACCTCCGCGACTAGAGTACTTTTTCTCCGAAGAATTCCGCCACTCTACCATTTCTGCCGGTATCTGAGCTGCCGCGCCTTTCCGCCGTCGATTCGAGTCCTCCGCATTTCGCATTTCCGAATTCTGGTATTCGATTGATTCCGCGTTGTCTGTATCGTCGAGTAAGGTATAGTTTCCAAGTTTTTCCTAGTAACGTTCGGTATCGCGACGCGGAAACGCGTCTGGCACCCAACAAGTTAGATTACGTTCCGAGACGGCGAGGATTCGAATCGGGCGCCGAAGTGCTACTCGTTCGCGGGTCCGCGGAGGCGCCACGAAGGTCAGATTCGCGTGCGAAAATTTATTGAATATTGTTGATAACATGTTGGTACGAGAATGTGATGTTGTTTTCCAACACGATAACGCCCCCAGAAGCGCCGCCAAAATCGTCGTATATTCTACAAAAAGGGTCAAAAATCGGCTCGACGCTCAAGAATTTCAAACGATTGTGTGACCTGCTCAATGTCCAGACTTAAAACCTATCGAAAATGTCTATGCATATTTAAAACTGAAACTAGCGAATGAGTACAGTGCTCCACCGGCAACAATAAATGATTTATGGCAAAGAGTGCAGCAACAGTGGTATTTTATTACTCCAGAATACTGCGAAAATATAATTTCAAATATCCCTAAACGCATTCAAGCCACTATTGTAGGAACATATGGAAAAAAAATAAAAAGAAAGCTAAACGAAACAAAATTTAATACTCTTTAAAAAAAAAGAAACAGAAAACTAAATGGAACTTTTATTTCAAAGAAATAAACTGTCTGTCTATTTTGCACGGTACGCTCACCGGCTTCTTCACGCACTCCCGCTTTGTCTAGAGTCTAAATCTATTGCTCGGTACGCTCACCGTCGCGTTTGACTACCTTCTCGTCTGATTACCGTCTGCCCGATTTCCTCCAAATTCGAATCGGAGCACTTGGAAGGTGAGAGGGTGCATCTTAAATTTACGAAATTGTAACGTCCCCAGTCCACAATAAAGAATATCCGCGTAGATAAGTAGGGTAATCTCAATATATGTACCTCTTATTTTTGATTATCGACCGCGAATTACCGACCAGACCATAAAAATTCGCGCGGTAATGGTCACGGGTAGATCACGCGTGCAACATTGTTGAATTAGATCACCGATCGATGGCGCGCGCGTTAGATAGAAAGAGATGCCAAATATACATCGAGAATAAATTATTATAAACTATCATTTAAACATTCATATTATTATTTATTTATTTACTATAAATCAAAGTGTATTTTTAGTTATTGTTTTGTGTATTATTTTTGATTAATTATTCTCTTATTAAAATACTTGTATTATCCCGCTAATTTGCGTACATGAAAATTAATTAAAACTACGATTTAGCGAGTTAGCTTGTGAAATCTTAATTAATGATAAATCAAAGCATATTTTTATTAATCAAATCAATATATTTTCTTTATTAAATAAAGCGTAATAAAATAATAATAGTTTTTATGCGTGTCTAAACTCGCCACTTGGCGGGAAATATCCATGATTCTCTGGGTATAGAAGAGCGTGCAGCGAAGGCTGCAAGTGCAGAACAATTTTTGAAGCAGTACATGACGGACCTCTTAGGAGAAGTATTAAGTGACAAGTTGGAGCAGGTTTAGTTGGTAAGAGCCTACAAGATTCTTAGTTTTGACTGGACAGCGGATATCAGCCATTTGGATACTTGATCGTTGGGTCGTCTAGTTGCCAGCTAACGCAGGCTCCCCATTCAAACGGTCTTGTCTCTGAAACTCCGAAAGGAGAGTGCTATACTCAGCCCCAGAAGGGAATAAAACATCAAACAAGAGCTTTTCAGCCACTCGTACAAATTTATTATTGTTGCCGAGTTACTAACTCGCCGTCGGATTCTCGGAGATCGCTCTGGGTTGTTTAGTAGTCAACTAACGCAGGCTCCCCACTTCGAGTGGCTTGGTCTCTGAAGCCCGTGTCTTTTGGGTGGCGTTTCAGTAGCTCCGGTTAATAAAGTCGAGTCATTCTAATTTGCAACCCTGTTGGGCATATGTTGTTCATCTAACTCTTGTATCGTTGGGTCGTTTAGTAGCCAGCTAACGCAGGCTCCCCAATTAAGCTGATCAGGTTTTGCGTGTCAATTTGTGCTCCTACTAAAAGGGCAATTGAACTAATAGATTTAAAGTCAAGCAGAGAGTAGCTGCTCCATGTCCAACTATTTTTTACATAACGTTTCGAATCTCGATATTCTAGTGAAACCAAACATTGTTCTGTCACCAGTTCGGATCTAGATCCATTATAAAACCCGCGTTTCTTACGTTTGCGTCATAATAGTCGATTAAATACTTAAGTAACGATACGTACCTTGTTCAAAACCGCGTTTCTTGCGTTTGCGACATAATAAACAATCAAATAATTAATTAATAATACGTACCTCGTTGAAAACCGCGTAACCGAAGTAGTTAGCTACCGATTTGCATTTCGATACTAATAATATGATATACAGACATACATTTTATATCTTTTTCAAAGTAATTGTTAATTGTAATTCTAATTTTTTACCTTTGATTATTTGAATAAACCAAATTAATGAAAGGTATTAACCTGTAGATTTCACTCTTTAACCACACGCCACACGAACCCCACTTTCTTATAGAATTCGTTACAATAATAAGAACGAGTCGCTCAATAGGCAAAAGCCGCTCTTTGCCTCAAGAGTGCTGTAAACTCCTGAGTCTAGTACCAGGGACGTTACAAAATTAACTAGTCAACAACCAAGGTTATGTCATCTCTTCCAGTGTACTCGTAGCGCGTTGAATTCCTGGGAAGGATGGCAATTTGGCTGCTGGTGGACACATGGTCGAGGTTTTAAAAGAAAGCCTAAAATAAATGCTCCCAAAAATCTTGACCGTCATTGAGTTTTAAAGCTCAACGGAAAGTTCCGGTTATAAATTTATGTTGATTCCGAATTTTTAACTTTCAAGTGAACCGCTAACTGAACAATGGTTACCCGAACAGGCTGATGTCCGCATGGCCTGACTGTAAATAGGCTTGCATGTCAGATTGACCAATAACAGAGATTGCTATGTTAATTTATGGTGTCTCGAACACACCGTGAAAGTTTCTTTGTACCTTTATTCTCGTTTAGCCTTCCTTCTTTATCTTCCACTTTATTGTGTTTTGTTTTTTCGACCTCTCTTGACTATAGTTTTCCTAATATATTCATACTTTATTGCTGCCTCATGCATTTGCTTTGACAGTTTTTCCATTTTGTTTCGACTTTCCTGTAGTGTCTACACCGCTTTTACGCTGATTTTATGTATACTTTCTTTTAAATTGCATTCCACTTTTATTTTGTGAGCCAAATATTACTAATTACTAACTAATTACTCTTTTTTTTTTCTTCTTCCATTTCATCTTCCTCCTGCTTTTTCTTTATTATATTTTCTAACCTACACTGTTAAATAATATATTTTTAGACTCTACTGTTCCTATATCATGGCTCTGATTTTCTCATTGTATTATTTTCCTCATCTTAATATTTCCATTCAAATTTCCAAACCACGCCAACAACTATATCGTAGAATGACTTGAAGTTCAGGTGCTTTTACGCAGATTAATTTCATGTTTTTACGTGATGCAGTAGAGAATGTAGAAGATTGAGGACAACGGTACTCTTAAAAGATATGGTATGACATCGTCTGAAAATATTATAAAAATCAAAAAGATATTAATATCACTCCACGAAATGACAGTTTTTACGACAGTAGAATTATGACATCTCGTACCATGGTGATAAACGCCACGATTTAGTGGTACTTAAAAACGTATCCTTATCAAATGATCAAATGGACACTTCCACCTCAGATTATACAGTGCTAGCACATGTACAATAAAATCTACATTTTATCTAGATGAGTAACCAATATTAATACATCCCTATTGTACTTTGGTTTCTTAATCTACGATACTTTCACGTAAATTATGGTCGCAAATTCATAACTCACTTATGTTAGATAATAGTATAACCGTGGATGAAATTAGAGCACGAACTTTCTCCTATCTTATATAAATATATTTGAATTTCGGTCGCACATGCACTGTCACGTCGCCTAAACATATAATATGTTTCAAACTAAAGTATATCTGTATTTCCTTTTCTTTTAATTATTTCGACATTTTAGTTTAGTCATTTGTTAATTTGATTTTGCACTTATAACGAACATCTAATATTTAATAAAAGTTTTAGAAAAGGTTAAATTAAAAGAAAATTGTCAAATTTACACAATTTAACGGTTTTTATTCTGCATGTACGATGGCACAGCACACCGTACAACACAAGGTCACGATGCCTATGACCTCATCATAAACGTTGAGACTTTCAAAAAGGCAATAAGAAAGTAAACTCTACTTTACCATTCACCATAAACCAAGACCGAAATCATCCGTCCTAATCCAAGTCCGCGGCCCGTTACAGACCCATAATAAAAATTCTGGAAAAACCCAAAAAATACCGTTTCCCTCATTATCCCTACTGCCAGTCTTCTTCCTCTACTTCTTTCCTTCACCTTTTCTAATTTCTAGGACTCCTAACCCAATCACAATTCAAAATTTCCCTCTTTTTGCATAGTACCTTCCTACTTTTCTTACCATCCCACCATAGACTCTTCTTCCAAAAAGTTTTCCTTTTTTAAGAAAAAACGAAGCAGCGGCAGAACAAATTCAAACACCAACCTAAACACATTTTGTAACATTCATCACCAAGAGTTAAACTAGAATAAAACTAAGAGTTAAGTTTTAAACAATCACCATTTCTTTCACCAATCCAAATTCGTCCTCACGACATTAAGTTGCCGTCGAGCACAACGGTCAATTCGTAATTCGATTAATTTTTATATCACCACGCGAGTTCGCGACCGTACACTGCAAACAAAACTAAATATCGATTGTTATTGAACAAATCAACTTAACTCAACCTAACTACACTGCAATATAAATTTATGGAGAACATAATGTATCAATGTATATAAAATATGTTGTTTAAAGCTTGTTTGTCAAAATGACACTTTCGTGAGATTTAAATGACGTTTGGAAGTCGAATAATCAGCAGTGAGTTCAATTCGAAGAACTAAAAAAAAAAAATAACTATAAAGAGGTGTTAATCGTGTCATACCTGGAGACTGTGGAGTATTATCTACTGCACCGAAACAGCACTTTCAATTACACTGTCATCTTCGAGATTAAATTTTTGAGCGAAAAGAATGTCCCATTTTATATAGATTATTCATCCTACCTGAATCCGCATAACTTGTTTCTTTTTCGAAAACTTAAAGTCTACCTCAAAGATAATCATTTTTAAATTATGAGCAATATCCAAAAAATGTTATTATATCAGTTGAATACTTTTAGCACTACTATCAAAAACGGAAACAAGGTTTTCAGCAGTGTGAAGGTTTTCATAATGTTAGTTTGCAGTTCAACTAATTATAAAATAATTTTGTAACATCAATTCATTATTTTTTAAATTTACCACATATACATATAGTCAGTAGACATTTAAGAGAAACAAACAGTAGCAGTGAAAGTATTATTCTTTGTTAATTTTTAGTTGATTTACATTCTTTTAGGTTAGGCACTAGGAATTTGTAAACGAGCGTTAACAAAGCTATACATGTCATATACCACTTTTGTCCCCTTGTCCTATGACACGCACTCGTATAACTGAAATTTCAGTTTTAACATGCTGATGCACGCAGCTTCGAACGACACGACAGTGAAGTTCGAAGTTCCCATTTGGTGACATTAATTAACACGGCTATGGCTGCATGTCAAAGGAACAAAGAGCTTCCTTTTCCGTTTCTGTCGAGAGACGTTGGGGTTTGTCCTAGTTTTGTTCATGCGCATCGTTACACCGATCTGCGAGTCGCATCAAGCTGGCTAAATACGATGTCGTATAGTTTTTTAAAACACCCATTTGATTGTAAAAATAAACATTTTTATTCGTTTTTTTTTTACTTAATCCTCAGCTGTTTATATTGAAAACAACTAATGCTTCTTATTTCATATGCGACTTACCTCATAAGAATTGGTGAGGTTTAATATTTTGTAAGAAATCAGGAAAAAAGAGACCGACAGGGCGTGAAATATTATGAAATAAGACTAAATTATAAAATGCTCCGTTTATTTTGTAGTATAATTCTATGTCCACAATTAGAATAAGAATGCGCTCTTTGCAAAACATTAGCCGCGAGGGTACTAACTTCACTGTTGACGACTATTCATTGCCCTTTTGGCTGCGAAAAGCTTTCCCTTACGATCAGGAAGCACACCGATAAAACACACATGGCCCGCTTTGGCTGTTCGCATTTATGCAAATTTAAAATTTTTTAACAATTTCGTCTCTTAGCTTGCAATTTGAAGTCGATTATTTAATTATTGTAGAAATCAGATTTATTTTAAAGAACATTTTCTATCATTTATATTTGGAATTTGCAACAGTTTTTGTAGAATATGAAGTTTGATCTCGTCCATTGCTCGACCAATAGAGTTTACATGCTCGTAAAAAATATCTATGTACTAGGATCAAGACAAAATTGTTGTACAGTATTTGCGATTTGTTTTATATACTGTTTATCAAAATTAACGAGCCTCTGTAGGAACTATTAAATTAAAAGGTTTGCAGTGATAAAAGAGCAGCTTTACTATTTAGTAATTTCGGTAAAATAAAGAAATTATTCGGAGATCAAACTCTTGCAAATATGTTGTAAATTTATAGCCAACTGATATCGATAATGGATAATTTGCATGGTTATATTAATTACTAAATAAATGATCTATACGATATAAGCGTACATTTAATAAAGCGTATAACATATCTACATGTTTACATGTGTAACATCCCTGGGGAATTTTTTGTTTTTCTGTCGCCCTTAGAACTGTCTCACTGCTAAGATATCTCATTCTTCAAACGTATTTCAATTTCGATTATCGACGATATTTTTCTATTACCGACCGCGTCAATTAGATACATCAATTACCATCAAATTAGGGTTGAACTGTCGGTAACACATATATATATTTAATTTGCGAATATTAAATAATCATTAAGTTAGCAAACATATAAGCGAGTTAATCGAATGTTAAGTCCAATTATTAATTATCCGATTCATTTAATATTTCTTTTGTTTAAATAAATAATGTATTATAAAGATTCTATTCCACGCGTTGCGACAATAGCTCAAGACTCATACGCTGTATTAGAAAGGATAGCATATATACATATTTTCATTAACAATGATATTAAATACGAAAGCTATTAAATAACTATTTGTTGAATTAGAAGGAAAGCGAATTCGATCATATGGTAAACCGAACCGTTGACGGCCAAATATTCATATTGTTATATTTGAATAGATAATGCACTGTAAATAGTGCATTGTAAATAATGTATTGTAAATATCTCGTACGGAAGATTCCGGAATGCCGCGTGTCTACGTGACACAACAATAGGCAGGATTTCCAGGAATTGGCTCCCGATCTCTAGAGAGAGATAAAATATATAATTTCAATTAATAAAAATTATTGGTCATTAGAATCATTAATTAATAAAATCTATCAATATACAAAATTAGCAAATGTTATATTAAGCTTAACTCTCGATACTCAAAGTCAGATATTATTTTATTAACTCAGATGAATAATAAATTGTAATCGTGATCTATGGAATATTCCGAAGCATCGTATGCTTCGACATATAGTTCAGGTCCTTACTGACGTACGTGCGAAAAATGTAGAAAAGGACAGAAAGTGTATTTTTCGTTAATATGCTATTAATTAATAATTTTTGTATTAAAAACATTAACTATTCTTCAGAAAACACTATTGGCAATGTTAGAAATTCAATTGCTTTGTTAATTAGCGTTTAATTAAGAATTATATGTAAATTGTACGCAAATTATATACGTCATAATCTTGAAACGGGGGGGAATCTCGAATATAAAAGGCCGAGCGAAACCAGCCTAGAAGCAGAGCAGAACAATTCTCGAAGTCGAGTAAGCTAGAAGTCTTACAAGGGAAGGCACGGAAGTGTCCCCCTCCGATTTTGATGAAACTTCGTACGTTTGTTAAGCAGGCAAAAATAAGGGACACGTATTTTTTTTTATCGGCTGAGACGCGGGTTTAAGGTGTGAAACGACCCCTTAAAGTTTCGACCCGCTTAGGCTATCTCGAAAACCATACGCGATACATTAAAACTTCTAATAGGAAAGTTATATGGTTTTTTACGTGTAATAACAAGATGTTAACAAATTTGGCAAAATATAATTTATTTATAACAAACAAATTTTTCATGACCTTATTTTACAATTTATTCAAATTTGCATAATAACAAAAAGTGAAGAGAATTTTATTACAAATCCATTGGTATATATATATACGATATTGCCTCCTACAATTCCTCAGATTTTTATTATAAACATTACGCGTGCGCGCCCGCTGATGCGCCGCACGATACTGAACCGGATCATGTCGGACGATATTACCCTATCAGTCAACGTTATTTATAAGCATAAATGATAAACAATTATATTTCTGTTATCCATAGTTGTTAATTTTATTAAATTTGTATTGAGTATTACAAAACACTTATTGTTAGAGTTATATGTATTCCACATGTCAGTTTTATAAGGCAACGAGCAGTTTAAATAAGTTAGAAAACGTGATCGAGGCAATAATGGTATTCCTCAAAGAAATGTTTCAGACATAACGGTTTTTGATACCAAGCACATCTAATAATTGCCATATCACAACATATATGGCATAGTGGTTCATTATCTGATGTATAGCAAAATTCTACGGGATTTTCAAAATGAGGTGGTTTTGAAGATATATATCCGCTTTTATACCATGAATACTTAATTAAATTTTTAAATCGTGGTTAAGAAAACGGATTATGAACAAGTGATTATAGTTTTAAAATGCTGTCTCGTATGTGGAGATTAATGTCATAGTGCAATAGAACAACTATATCCGAAAAGCGACGAACAAAATTTTTCCACACGCGAAATCCGTACACCGTAATTGTCACTATATTTTTTCTCACAATTCCTAAGGCCACCCTACGCAATGATGCTCACCATACTTTTGATCATAACCCCTCCCGATAGAAGTAAACCACCACTTTTTCGCGGTTCCCATCGAGCAATGACGCTTTTTTTGTAGAACATAAACAATAAATGGAGGAACTAATATCTATAAATGAAGTTATGATTAAAAAATGTGTCATTGACCAAGAGTGGTTACAAATACACTTTTCGAGGCATAAACAGGGTCATTTAATCGTATACGAAGTCTTACCGATTTGCTTTGAGACCAGTGGTATAAAACAGTCGACTATAACAGCGGAGCGCATAAGTCGCCTACTGAAACGGAGGTATACCGCGACATTTTCTAGTTTATTTTGACACCAATTTTAGAGGCGCCATTCTTTTGAAGGGCTCATTTTAAAGGGGAAGCTTTGAGGAATATGAACATAATATTTTTTAATTTAAATCATTTACGCTCTTTATTGAAAAAAATGCAAAAAAACAATTTGTTTAAAGTTTTCGATATTATAAAACAAATTGACGAACTAGACAAAAATATTTTATTATAGCCCAATCCTTTATAAATAAAACAAAAATAATTGTAGCTAAATCGGTTGAGTAGTTTCTGAGGAAAAAATTCGTAGTGCAGCCTGTTTTCGCCAAAATGGGCAAAAATTGCAAACTTTGGAGACTTGTTATTTTTGAACAAACTCGAAACCGGCAAAATGATAACTTAAACCCCCCTTAATTCTTCATGGACTATAACATACTTCGATTAAAACAAAATCACAGATGGCGAAGTCAAAAAGTGATCGATTTGGCGTCGAATAACTCGTATTTAATAAAAATCTGAGGAATTGTAGGAGGCAATATCGTATATATATATACCAATGGATTTGTAATAAAATTCTCTTCACTTTTTGTTATTATGCAAATTTGAATAAATTGTAAAATAAGGTCATGAAAAATTTGTTTGTTATAAATAAATTATATTTTGGCAATTTTGTTAACATCCTGTTATTATACGTAAAAAACCATACAACTTCGCTATTAGAAGTTTTAATGTATCTCGTATGGTTTTCGAGATAGCCTAAGCGGGTCGAAACTTTAAGGGGTTGCTTCACCCCTTAAACCCGCGTCTCAGCCGATAAAAAAAAATACGTGTCCCTTATTTTTGCCTGCTTAACAAACGTACGAAGTTTCATCAAAATCGGAGGGGGACACTTCCGTGCCTTCCCTTGTTAGACAAACTAGCCCGGAACAGTTTCCGCTGGTCAGAGCCGAAACGATTTTTAACTCTTGATTGGAAGAGCGGGTATATGCCATTTGGGTACTTGATCGTTGGGTCGTTCTAGTAGCTGGCGAGCAGCAAGCTCCCCATTCAAGCGGTCTTGTATCTGGAACTCCGTCAGGAGAGTGCTATGCTTAGCGCCAGGAAAGGTTGAGACATCGAAACGAGAGCTCTCAGCTACTCTAACGCATATTGCAATTTTTGACTAATTACTAAACGCGCCGTCAGATTCGCGGAGTTAGCTTGGGGTAGTCTAGGCTTCCCATCTAAGCAGCTTGGTATCTGAAGCCCGTGTCTTTTGGGTGGCAGTCGAGTAATTACGAATTTACAATTAGAGTCAATTTTTTATTTGTTCCCTGTTAGACGTATATTGTTCATTTGATTCTGGATCGTTGGGTCGTTCTAGTAGCTGGCGAACAGCAAGCTCCCCAATTAAGCGATTTGGTTTTGGGTGTCAGTGTATGATTTGGCAAAAGGGTCATGAACAATTAGTTGTCGAGTCGCAAATTAAAAAGAGTAACTGTTCCGATGGAAATATATTAACTTCATGTCAATCTTAGGATCTTAAGTCAAGTTAAATTAATTCATTAAAGATTATTGTTCTGTCTCTAGCGAAATACACGTAGTCGACTACACCGCGTCGGAAAATTCAATATAAAGTATTATTCTCAAAATTATTGTAAAAGCGAATTTAGGCGACGTCCGAATAGAATCAGACCTAGGTAGGATTTGCGATAGCGCCGGATTTCAAACATATTAATTTTGTTAAACTTTACAACTGCATTTCGAGTCTATTTAATATTGTAAAAGCATAGTCGAGTTAGCCTCGTCTGTAAATTCAATTTATAGGACTTCGAGTTAAATAACCAAAAATAGCGATTCTATTAAATTCTTCTAATAATTACGAATAGCGTAATATTTAATTCATATAGTTTTCTGCTCATTATACGACAATACCTATTTAGTTATTTATCTAGTCGTTCATTATATCAATTTATATTTCATATACTTTTCCTATTTTCTTATTTTCTTATTTTGTTAATTGTTAATCATCATTATTATTTTACTGAATAAAGCTGCTTGTTGAAAGGTATTGACCTGTGGATTTCACTCCTTAACCGCACACCACACGAATCCCACATTCTTTATATTTAGTTATTGCAAGACGAGTCGCTCAGTAGGTAAATACCGCTCTTTATCTCACGAGCGCTGTAAAATTTCTGTAAATTGCTCCAGAATCGTTACACATGTGGTAGTTATTTTGACGTAAACTAGAAACAATGAATGCAAAAAGGTACATTGAAATCCAGCCAGATGGCGTACTAAACTACAAACGGTTGCATTTACTCTCTTTCATACTCTATATTTCTATAAGGGTGGTTCACACAAGTGTATCAGATTATAACTTCGTTACCGATGCTGGTACAGAAAAATAATAGATACATAATAATTTGTGTACTATTGTACTTTAGTACTATTTTATATAGGATGGCGAAAGGACTCCAACTGTGTAAAAAGAATAATTGTTATAAAAAAGTTTAAAAAAGTAAATTGTGGAATGCACATGCACTGTATTTCTAAACAAAAACTTGATTCTATGAATATAAAACTCTTTAAAACATCCAATTTTCTCCTTTAACATTTTTCTGTATGGACACTAATAACGGAATTATAACCTGATGTAGTTACGTCAACTTCCCTGTATATACAGGGTGGGACAATAATTATTAGCATCTTAAATATTTTTGAATCTATAAGACTCAGAGAAAAATTAGTGCAACCAAAATTGTACGGTACGAAAGAGTCTATCATACAGTGATAATAATTTTTGTGCAAGTGGAGACACTTCGGAGATATGAAGGTCATTTCTGCTTTTTTAAATGGAACGGTATGTTTTTTTACTTACATTCTGATCGAGTATTTCAAGGCGAATACAACGACCTATTGGGGAGGTCATTCATGATCTGGGTTAAGACAATGGAAAATATTGTGATGAAAAATAATTTACTTTCGGAAAATGGTTGAACTCTTCCTTCCCGTCTCTGCATGTTGACATATAGAAATTAAAGCAACAATATTTTCTATATTATTCAGTATATTTAATCATATATAGCTGTATATTATATGTAACACTTACAGCAACAAATGACCCAAAACTGAAGGCAATAACATCATGTAGTAACTTGAAATGACTTGAAATTCACGAGACTGTAAGAAATCGCCAGTGTTGAATTTTCATTTCAAATTCAATGAGCAAAAATAAATGTTTGTATCGAAGAGTCGTTAATCGAATTCGTGCGTCGATCAATTACTTATGTGATACCGCTCGATTTTGATCTGACATTCGTATGTTATAAAAAATAAAATCTATATATTTGTTCGTTCTTGTTTCCTGGTTTTATATAATTTTCACATGTATAAAAATACGTATCGTATTAAAGCGGTTCTTCCAGGTCGTTTTTGTTAAATAATAAATTCATTTAATTGTTTTAAAAGTTATTGTGTTTTAGTTTTATTTAAATATTATTATCTCCCATTTTCCATTAGCCGGGACAAAAGTATTCGTACATTATCATTTATGTTGATAAATACATGGGTTGCGGTGACATCAGGACATTCTGATCAATGTAATCATTACATTAGTAGATATTACGTTAGTTTAGTTGGTAGTAAATGTGGCGAGTACACTTTAACACTAATATTTGCAATATAGGGAGAAAACACAGTGAAACAAGATTAGAAGAAAGAAAAATTGCTATACGGTTACATGAAGAAGGTAAATCATATAGAAATATATCAGAAATACTAAAAAGAAGTCGATCGACTGTACAAAGTATTATAAACAAGTATTAAATAGAAGGAATATTGCGGAATAAAGAAAGAACCAGTAGGCGCCGAAAATTAACTACGAGAGAAGAGCGTAAAATCGTCCGAACTATTAAAAAAAAATGAGATACCAGTCCATCTGAAATTGCATCACACCTTAAAGAATATACAGGGTGTCCCGCGACAGGTGTAAGTCCCTCAAAGGGGTTGTAGAGGACGTCATTCTGAACAAGATTTTCCTTTGCAAAAATGGGGTTTGAAGCTTCGTTTTTGAATTATTAAGAAAAAACATGGACCAATCAGAGCGCAGGGATTACGCTCGCCCAGAAGCGAGAGCGACAGCTTCGAGCCTGACTGCTGAGCGCGAGCGCGATCAAGTGCCTTTGCCTCGGAATAGTCTATCGTCTAACGAGAAGTCTTTACATCGAAACTCAGTTAAATAATCAACAAAATTATTGAAAGTAGTGTTCATTTACTCATTCCTTATGAAGAACGAACGGAATTAGTTATGTGTAATTAGTAGAAACTGAGAAAATTAAATTTCTGTAATTTTAAATTTACACAAATCTTATTAACCATTAAAATAGGACTCACCAATTGTTTGAAAATAATCTTGCTTGATTGAAAATGGATCCTCGTAATTAGATCGTTCCATTTATCCTAACTATTCGTAAAAATAATACGCAATCCACAATAGCTGATATCACAGCCGGTTCACTTCACTATTATTTTTTATTATCACTGTTCACTGCAATATTTTGTTGTCACTCTTCACTAATTTCCTAATGTAATAACAATGGATCAACAAGCGAAGACGCGTGAACGATTATCCGAAAATAACTTCAGTGATTTTTTCTCTTTAACGTTTCGCTTCGAACGTTCTGTCCTAAACTGCCGATCGTGACTCCAAATGTGCCGAGTTTGAAGAAAGTGAGAATTCTGGACATCGTTTTCGGCCGTTCGGATCGTCCAGGTAAGTAATCATAAAACAATTAAACGGTTCCGTTTTGCTCGCTCGACAGTCGCTTCATAGGCGTCCGCGAAAAACCTTGTCCATTTCCCTTTCTAAAAGGCAAAAACGGTTTTCGCCTTTTTATAAAGAAAGGCATACTCTCACTTTCGTTCGAATGTCAAATGTCCTTCTTGCAAGGGACTGTTGTCTAAATTTCCAGTCGAAGATGTTCATCGCGTTGCGCTCGGCAGTTTAAGACAGATCGTCGGGTGTTCAACATTAAAGAGAAAATAAAAAGTCGCTAAAATTATTTATGAATTATCATTCAGGCGTTTTCATTCGCGTTCTTTAACTGTGATTATTTGATTAGGAAATTAGTGAACAGTGGTAGCAGAATATTACAGTTAAAAATACCAATTAGAAGTGACAGTGAAGTGAAATGAGTTCACTGACTAGGTTGTGACATTAGATATTGTGCAGTGTTTATTTTTACAAAAAATTAGGATCGATGAAGTGATAGAAACACAATTTTACTGGAACAGGATTATTTTTAAACAATAGGTGAGTCTGATTCAAATTTGCTTATCGCGTATTCACGAAAAATGGATAAGTGAACATTAGTTGTCACTGTTCTGTTCATTATTTAACTGAGTTTTATTGTAAGGGCTTCTTATTAAACGTTTAGACTGTCCCGGCGCGTAAGCACTTAATCGCGCTCGCGCTCAACTGCAAGGCTCGAAGCTGTCGCTCCCGCTTCTCAGCGCGCGTAATTCCTGCGCTCT